>CM041293.1:147816967-149016967 GCA_023052935.1 Piezodorus guildinii | reverse complement strand
TGATGACGGTAACACAAATGAGCTTTTTGTAATGAATTGGAAGTTTTGAACGTTTGTCGAGTAAGTGTTGTAGTAATCGGTATCGTGTGAGGATTCCATGTAAGGCGTTTGTCAAGAATGGGCTCTAGGTATCGGATTTGGTCAACAGGTACGAGTGGGGTATTATTAAAGGATACAGTGGGGCAGGAGGTCATCGGTTCGCGACGAAGAGTAAAGGTAATTTGGTGGGATTTTTTAGGATTTCTTTTAATACTCCAGTTTTGACACCATTCCTCAATGGTTGAGATGTGGGACTGAAAGGCTTGGGATGCAGCGGTTGGATCATTATGGACGGATAACAAACAAGTGTCATCCGCGTAAGTTGTGAGGACAGTGCTAGGATGGAGTGGATTATCAGCTGTATATACCGTATAAAGGATGGGACCTAAGATACTTCCCTGAGGTACACCTGCAGACTGAGAAAATTTGGAAGAATGGGAAAGATTGTGATTTACTTTGAAGGTTCTATTAGTAAGGTAGGAACGGATTATCAGGAAGAATGTAGCGGGAAGGAATTGACGGAGTTTATAAAGGAGTCCTGGGTGCCAGACTCGGTCGAACACTTGTTCCACGTCGAGAAAAGACCCCGTGCAATACATTCTGCGCTCCAGTGTGGAGGATATAACATCCACCACACGGTGACATTGTCGAACTGTAGAATGGGAAGTCCAAAATACAAACTGATGGTCAGGAATTACTTGATTCGTTTCTAGGATCGGATAAATGTGGTAAAATGTATTTTATATTAGTGCAATATAAAAGAATGATCGAAGAACTGTTGAAAAAGGCAGAAACGTAGGGGGGAAGAAAAAGTAAATAAAGAAATGTGAAGTAAAAATGCATCATTTTATTTAAAAAGAACATTTATAGAAAAATATAAATAAAAATATTATTATAACAGAATTATTTTATTTTTTAAACAATTATTATAACAAGCCTAAAAATATTATGAAATTGCCTTAAACTGTGAGACCTCTGTCCTTTAAATTTCAATAGACGGTTTTGCCAACCGACCCCAAAAGGTAAAAAAATTCCCTTCTCTCGGCGTCTGGGATATTAACCGCAAATTGAGGTCCTCACAGTCTAACTCACTTCCTCTAGGGGTTTCCCAGAGGAATTTTCACACCCCTAATACATATTTCCACTGACAAAGGCCGTAGGCAGGCTTTTCTCGGATCTTAAAGCCATCGCCTACACAGAAGACGGGTCCTTAATTCCTTCGGTAGTAGTCTTGGCGAAATAGAATTTCCTGTATTTATATTCAAATTTTATCTCTTCACCTTCAATCTTTTGGTTGACGGCGTATTTCCGGTTTGAGACGGGTGTAATTTTATTTAGTTTCATAATAATGTTTGTTCTCCTTAACCTATAAATAAGGTTGGTGAACCTCATTGTCAATTACATAAATTAAAACGTAGGTTTAATATTAGAACAGCCTACAATGTAAAATAATAGTCTTAATCCTGGGAGCAACTAATAGTTTTGAAATTGTTTACGCTCAAAAAAATCATTATTTTCTTTGATCTGCTAGATATAAATAAGAAGCTTAAATATACACGATTCTTGTCACTCTCCATAATTTCGGCTTAATTTTTGTAAGAATTTTTACTCCTCTGTGGTATATTATGCTATTTTAGGAGTTCTCAAGAAAATAATACAGAGAAAGAAAAAAATTGGAGAAGTGCTTGAAATGTTTTTCAAGGATATTTTTCTATCAAAACCCACAGAGCATCGTTATCAACAGAGGAAGTATTTCTACGAGCTCCTTATCTTCAAAGCTGAGAATTCTCTCAAGAACGTTTCGAACCACTTTTTAAAAGTTCTCCCTGGTTCCAGGCTTGACTGATATTCCTGGCAGTCTAGAACCGTCCCGGCCGAGTTTAAACTCGTAAAACGGAATTATGAGGAGTTTACATTTCTGCAAAGGCTGAATTATTTTTAAGCAGGGAAATGCTACAGACTTAAACAAACATAATCGTTTGAAAATTAGTAAGTGCTTACATTCATACAAATAACAATCCAACGTAAACCTTATTTTATTTTTTTTTATAAGAATATTATTAATAGACCAAAAAACTCTGTATTTTTTTCCGGACAATAGAATATGTTACTATTCGTATTACTCCCTAACCCCCCTACGCGAAAAAAATAAGGGAAAGACTCTACTAAAACTACTAATCAATTGTTTTTAAGTTAATTACATATATATTGTACATCAGTATTTCTTTCTATTCCAACGGCCGTGCTATGAGGTCATCAGACCAAGAATAAACACAACCAGCATGTTTTTACCTTTGATTTTCAGGTACTCACTTTATGAGACTCTCTAACCTAGAAAAAAAAAAAAAATTATTCAGCCAAAAAAACCCAGGCGCTGGATAACAATAATCTAGTACTCTTTCCCCTGACCACGTTACTTTCTTTAGTTGATTACAAAACTACAATATTTAATTATTTATTGTTAATGATTAATAAAAATAAATTAAAATACATGTGCTATAGGTGAAGAAATTTTATAATGAGTTATCGAAGCTCTGTTTGGCTATTATAATTAAGACGAAAACCTAACTCGTATTACAAAAAGTAGTATTATACGTTGTTGTAAAATGACAAATAAATATCGCTTAAGCCGCGGTAGAGAAATTGCCAGAATATCTAAAACGATAGTATAAAGTAGTGAAGGAAGTCGATTTTGGTTTGGTTCAAGAAAGATTTCATACATATATATGACTATGTTAAAACATAAATACTCGCCACTTCTGAGACATGGTTGTTGTTTGGTTTTAAGGGCAAAAAACTGCGAGTGGTTATTATTGTCCAAAACATCTTCAGAAGCCGATTACGACTTATGAAAAAAAAAATTAATTGGAACTGCATACATAATGATTAGCAACCAAAGTAAAAAGAAAAAGTGGACCAATTAAAAAAAGGCGACAAATAAGCCTGAATGTGTTAAATTGCTGAAAAATAAACGAATGTTCTTCAACAATTGAATGACACAGTCGACGGCTCGATCATTATCGCTTAATGCCTCAGAGACTTATGGATACGCTACATTTACAGAATTCCCTACTGTAACGAGGGCACTATTCCAAAATATGACACTGTGAGGTCACTTTATACGCAGTTGACATCGAGGTGGATTCCCTTCTTGCCCATGAGGTGCACATGAGTGAGGCGGCAGTGTCCTATCCTCAGGCGGGCGATAACTACCCCTCACGTCTGCACATTCTTGATGAGGGACCCAGCAGCTGATGGTCGGTTTGACAATTTTTCAATTTATTGTTTTCCAGTGCATTCTAAAGTGTTGCTATTCGCTTTATGATCATCGCGTTTATTGCTGCAAACAGCTTAGATGCTGAAATAAAAGAGGGCGTTATTTCTTCATCGAATGTGCCTCTGTTGTTGCTTTGTCAACTTCCTCGTTCCCTGATATTACGGAATGACTGGGAATCCAAAAGATTTTTTTTTTTCAGAGGTTTCATCCAACTGTTTGATTGCGAATGGACCTCTTGTGCAATAGGGTTTGCTGAGAATGGATTGAAAAATGACTACTGAGAGCACTGAGCGAGTCAGAACAAATAATTATTGATTTTTCTGATGTTGATCACGGAGATGAACTGATTTTATAGCTGTCAATTCGGTAGTGAAAAACACTACAAGTACTAAAGTTTGTACTTGTGAATTTGGTCGCCGTCTAATACAGCGTATGTCGTCGATTCAATTGTTTTGGAACCATCGGTATAATAATTTTGTTGTATGACTTTATTTATTAGTTATGTAAGGAAAATTTGACATATTTCTTGAGGGGAACACTTATTTTTCTTGGTAACTTTTAACATTTCACAGTTGACGTGAGAAGGTGACACTTTCATGATGGTAGCTTTTTCTGGTTTTTTTAAACGGGTGCTGCACCGATTCAAAAATAACGATCTCATTAGAGACATGGTTATTTAAACTTAGCTTAACTCAAAACGTGACTTTTTGTGAGGAAACAAAAACTAATTTGTAAATGTTTGTAATATAATTTTTTTTAAATTTATATTTTATATCATTATATAAAATATATATTTAAAAAGCATAAAAACATTAAATTGTGACATGCTACCCTAGTTGGTTGATTTGATAAAAAGTAATTAAATTAAATCACATAATTAATTTCCTGCATATCACACATTTAAAATAAGTATATCTTAAATCTGAATGATTGAATTTTATGTCTAATTAGTAGGATTTTGCAGTAAACACGATTTGTCTTACTCAAATTGCCTAATAAATATTCAAATTTAGGTCTTATTCAAATATTTATCTTATTCAAATATTCTACTTGGTTGAATTGTATTGCTTTAGAATTCCCTGAATCCCCCTTTCCGTCAGGAGAAGATTCACACGAATAAAAAATAAAGGACATGCTCCAATAAAACCGTTTCGACAAATGGTAAACTAAATTATCGAAGCAATAGTAACGAATATCTCATTGTTATTTAACTGCATGTCGAGATACTAGACATTTATTCAAAATAAACATAGTACTTCTGAAATTTAAATCTTTTATATTATTTTGTGAATATATCTTTTTGTTACAGTTGAACAATATTTATGAGTGGTCTCGCAATCGAAGAGTTTTCCGAATTAATGTTTCGATAATCTAAAAGAATCTGTTTTATCTTCACAAAAATTTCCACTGTTTTGACCCCTTATTAAAAATTCGGAAAGTATTAATGAGTAATAACGCACTAATATAATACATATTTTTGTTGGCTTTTTTTGTATGTATTTCTTTATTTCCAAATCGGCTGCGCGAGCCATACATGGGTTAATATAAAAAAAAAAAAAAAAAACTAAAAAAAATTATTGGTTGGTTCAAAGATAAATAAATTTCTTTTATATTATTTTACCAATGGTAGTAAATAAAAGAGATGTCGAATTTTTGAATATTCATTATTTAAAAAAATATATAAAACTGTTATTTATGTTAAAATCGAAATTATTTTAAACTTATTTAGATTTAAAACCAAAAAAAATAATTATATTATATTAATATAATATATAATATATATATAATATATATATATATATATATATATATATATATATATATGTCTTTTATTTGCTTTCGCTCTAATCCCTATTAGAGCTGGCTACATAACAACATAAAATACAAAACATACTTTAATAGGGGTACTCACGACGTTTGCTATAGCAAGCTTTTTGTGCTATTTTGCTAAACCCGTCGAGTTTCTACAACTTCTTTTCTAGGGGTACTCACTACGTTTGCTATTGCGATTTTTTGTAGCATGAAAGCCAAGTTCCACCGTTCACGATAACCCTATTATAAGACTATTGTATTGTATATTGCTAAAGAGACAAGCCCGTTACCTACAGGTGGTATTTGGCAACTTTATACGTTTGTATAAAGTATATACAAATATACCTAGTAATTTAATTGTACAAGAAATTACCTAGTATGTTTCTACTGCTGGGCATGCGCAGTCGGAAGACATTTTATTTTTGTAACCTCGTTTGTTTGTAACCTGTTGGTTGATAACTTATAAAGTAGTGTTAACCTTCTATTTGCTTATTTTTCAATAGTTTATTTCACTTATTATGTCTAAAAGTTGTCAAGAAAAAAGATTATTGAACTTTTGGCATATGATTGCTCAGTAGAACTTTTAGATTGTGATTTGGTAGAAGTAAAGAATGAGATTATAGAAGACTGTGTAGAGAATATTATGCTTTAGGTCTTCTTTACCTTTCGAATTGGCTCTATATTAAAATTTAAAGATATGTAAAATTCAGTTTTACCAAATTTAGATGACATTTTGTTTAAAGCACTCTTACAAGTGAATTTCTTTCACCATTTAATGATATATTGAAGATGACCAAGTGTTCATTCTAAAATTGCCAATTGTTTGATGTTATTGATGGAGACACAATTAGTAAAGACACTAGACGTGTATTTTAAGCAATTATGAAAGAAAAAAAAGTAAATATCCTTTTTGGCTTAGTGAAAGTGAATGTAAACATGAAGAAATAGGAGACCCTTTTTGTTATCTTTCCAAACCAACAGATTAAATTGGCCCTGTAATTATAACTTTTATTACCCATTAAAATATAAATTTTAATTTAACAAATAAATATTTATTACTCTTTAAACATTCAATTTATAATTAATAAAAGTAAATTATTGTTACTTGCATTTTAATTTCTGTTCTGTGTGTATAGATATATAACGCAAAGTTAGATCAGCAACACTTCCTTATACAGATTATACATGTACTTTTGATATAATATATTTAATTAATTTTATTTATTTTTGTTAATAAACTTTTTTTTAAAAAGTATTTCCTTTATTTACTATCGTATGCCAATGCTCCATAAAAAAAAAAGTTAAATTAGAGTTTAATTCTAGGCACTATTTAAATTCTATAATTTACTATAACATGTAGGTTTGTTATAAATTTTATAATTAAGTTTTGATAGGAAATTATAATTTAGAACAAAATGTAGTTAAAATGAAAAAAGTTGCAATTATATTGTTATTATTTTATATTATACAAGTGATTCAGTGCAGAATTCACACAGTTAAATAATGAAGAATACTTAAAACCTTGTACGGATTGGAAGTTTATGAAATCTTAGACCTGTTAATACTGGCAATAACTATAATTATTTTAGATGCATTTGCAAATTCTTAATAAAGTTCTGTAATAATAAATAAATACCTTCTTTTTTTTAATTGAATTGGTTCTTGACCTAATTTATCCAGCATAAGACATATATTTGATGATGTTTAAGTTATTTACATTTGTGACACAAATAAGTAACTTCAAGAAGAGAGATTTGCTGTATTCATGTGTAAATCTTAATACAAGACAATGATAATGAAGTGATAGCCTCATATGTTTTTTTTTTTTAATTTGTACCAAACTAGTTTTATAATTATTAATATAGGGTAAATTGATAGAACTAGGAAATTAAACATAAACACAGGATTAAAACTTCTTTATTTATATAAAATAATAATTTAAACAGTATTAAAGATAACTTCACACTATTGTATACTAATATTACATCATGTTGAACACATAGAGTAGTAACGGAGTCCGAACTTGTGTTTTATTGAATCTATTCTAAATAAGGTAAGACTTGTCATTTTACATTTAACATAAAGTAGTTGGTTTTAAATAAGTGAATCACTATACAAGATGAAATGTAAAATGAAATAGGACTTGCAAATTCTGTTCAATTATTAATTTTAAATTTACTGAATGCTAAGCCGCTGCTTCAGCAGTCCACAAATTTCCTTATTGCAAAGGAAATGCAGATGGCAAATTAAATTTTAAGTCAAATTTCTTGTTTTTAATAAATAATAAATAAATTTACTGCAATTGTTTCTTATGGACAGTCAGAGTATATATTTTTGAGTTACCAGTTACTACTAAATATTTAGGTCAATACATATATGATATAAAATAAGTAAATTCATATTAATTTTATAATCATAAACAACAGAACTATTGAAATAAAGAACTGTGATGGGTTTAGGCCAAACTGGTTATAATAAGTTATTAATATTAATTTTGTTTTATTCACTTAACAAAGGGATTGTTCCTTCCTCGTTAAATGCTCTTTAAAAAACAAATCCTTTTTTCCCCTGTCCCATTGGAGTACTAGTTCATCCTTATACTTCTGGTATATCAATCTTTGCAGCTTACACCGAAGTTTATGTTCATCTCTTTGTTGTTTTGTATCTTATATTATGAGAAATATGCATCTTTTCTTGTGACCAAGGAAAGAATAGACAAAAGTGATAAGGCATATAATTTTATAACTTAATGTGTCTCTTCCTTTACCAGAAATTAAAATAGGAAAAATTAAAGCTTTGATAATTATTGTTTATGTTTATCTCTGAAAGGTTAAATATGAAAAAGTGGAGTATGATTATGTCGACTATTAATAGAGTTGCTTTTTTAAAATGAAAATTAACCCTTAACTATTGATAAATGTATATCCAGAAAAGGGACATTAAAGTAAATATCCTGTCTATTATTCTTATCAGAAGATTGTAGCAAACAGAACCACTATAACTTAAGGTGTACAATAATTTGAAAAGGACTTAACTATTTGCTCTGGTAATTGTGACTCACTTATTAAAAATCTTCATCTTTATGATAAATATCGAATCATAAATCTTACCTACCTTGATTTCACTTGTTTTTAAATTGTTTAAAACACCAGACACTCATAAACAAATTAACTTAAAGAAACTAATATCTACATAGGATCGCAACCTAGCAAAACCTTTCTTAAAAGTTGGAGGTTTTGTAGGTAGCTTAGTTCACTTAATTGACACGTCAGCAGCACACCGCTGGAATTTTCCATCTAGAGGAGTTTCCAGTTAAATGAAAGAATTTTAGTTTGATGGGGCACTGGCACAACAATAGCAATAGCAATTCTGAGTAGCAGACCTCAGCCTATGCTACAGTAGAGTGCTATTGTGCTATTGGCCACCACATTTCTAACTTATGCAATCGTTATTTTCACATATTTTCACATATTAGACTCTTTTTTTTTTTTTTTTTTTAATCATTCTCGTTTAAAAGATGTTATTCTCGTTGAAATAATTATAAACCATCCCTCCCTATGAAGATGTCGATAAAATTTACAAAATAATACATCATTGTTCTCTATCAGCCTCTTAAAGAAGAAAAAACTATTTATTTTAAAAGAAACTTTCAGTAGTTGAGAGAATTTCTTTTCTAACTTAATAATTATCATTGTATTTACTAAAAACTTAGAAATAGTATTATGAAATAAAAATACAGAAAGGTAATCAAACCTTGATAGTAAATAAATACGTAAATATTACAAGAATACAAAATAAAAATATTGCTCAATTATTAAGGTTGTATTTTATAGACAATTTATATTTTTTATTTCGTTTTTCTAGTTTAAACCTTTTTAAGTTACAATTCCATGAGGATGGGTTTCTCTTCTACCAGTTTTCTACAAAAAATTTGCTCTGAAGGTTTCTAGAACTATAAAAAACATAAAATTAGTTCGATTACTGACAGAAATCGTAATTTGAGTTTACCTTGCACTACAGATAAATTTATCTGGATAGATTGAATTAATTAATAAAGTTTTTAAATTACATATTAATAATTTTTGTATTCCTATTCTAAAGAGGAAATATTATCATTGATACGTCAGTTTTTCTCATAAACTCATGAGTAAAAAAGGGATGTTGGTATACTAATTATAAAAAACGACAAATACACAAGGTATAACGAAATAAGAAAAAAAATGTCTCCTTATCTCACATTATCAGAGTTTACTATCCTAATTTAGTTTAAAATAACTCATTTAGTGCAAGATAATCAATTAATTTTCATATAAAATGCTTATTGACTTCAAGTAAAAAGTTACTAACCTCAATTTTGTCTCCGTTTTCTATCATTTTCTTGCAACAAAAGTTGAATGTCTTCATTTGAACTATTTATCTTATGTTTAGTCCTTATTCTGCTTTGTTAACATCTTGGTGAATTTGAGGAAATGAGAAAATCATTAAAAACACAGATACGTGTTGCGAGGTTTAGGTTTTTATAAATCAAAGCCATAGATAAAATGGCGGCCAATAGCACTATAGCACAGCCCATTGCATGCTTTTGTAGAAACTCGACGGGTTTAGCAAAATAGCACAAAAAGCTTGCTATAGCAAACGTCGTGAGTACCCCTAATAAAATAGGTAACAATACACAAACTCACTGCGTTATCAGTTCTAGGCGCATTAAACAGTATTAAATTACAATAAAACTATAGCAAAACAGAGTAATAATAATAAATGAGTAATATAGTACCTCCAAATACAAAAATAATAATTTTTTCTAGAACACACATTATTAATTATGGATAAAAAAAAAAACAACAATATAAATACACGGAAAACATTACAACAAGCTCAACAGGCCTACTTCTTATATGTTCATTGTAATATATATATATATATATATATATATATATATATATATATATATATATATATATATATATTTATTATACCTATGCAAACATACCTACCATCCCAAATGTTTCCCATTCTTCTCTCACACTCGCATTTTTAATATTCAATTAATGTAACTATTCATCGTATGTCACAAATCTGGTGGGAGCAACATATGACTTTCTGTTACCTCCCTTGTTAAAATCAATTTTAGAATTCTTAAATTAAGTTATGGAGCAGCATTGTCTATTATTATTATCATTATATGATTAGAGCATTAGTCTACTTTTCTCCTAGTCTTTGGTTCGGATCCCGGCTATAGCAGAACATTATTTATTCTGTTAATTCAGTCAGGGTGCAAACCCAGCCTCTTTAAAGAGGGTACCAAAAACGATTGGAGAAAAAACCTGGAGACTGAGCGAGGTCAAGGGCTAATCACCTCATTTATATTAGCATTAGGTAGATTTAAATTTTATCATATACAGATTCTCTCTATGTGTTTATTTTTTGATAGGGTTTATTTTCAGATTTATGAGTGGCCTTCCTTGTAGAGTCTGTTTATGGAACATACGTTAGATGGTGGCATTTATTGAGCATTGTCAAAAACTATAGAAACAGAAAATGTTTACACACATTTATTAGATTATTTATGAACTTTCTCACCTAGTAGAAGGGAAACAGAACATTACTCAAGAACCCATTACCAGGTGGCAGCTTATCAGATGAAGTCGCATGGGGTGTTAATTCTCTTGCGTTTCAAACGTGACTTCTGTATAATAACGGTTATTATGCAATCTTCCGGTTTGCGTGAACTTATTTATTTAAGCAACGGGCTTTGATGGACACAATGTCATCGTGTTTGACATATAGAAAAAAAAGTCACATAATATATTGCAAAACCATTATCAACAGGATTTAATGTATTTTAAATAGTAGAGGATTATTTAATATTAGTCAGCATTATGTTTTCTTCTGGCTGTCTTAACCTAAAATATAACAAAAATTATAAAGCAATTTATTCCTCAAATAAGATACAGTAATAAAAATAAATTAAATTATAAAAAAATAAAATTTAGATTACCTCTACTTTACAGACATGATCTTAACTGTTCTTAAGCCTAAGTATTTCAATAAAGTTACATACGTTAAACGCCGAATTAGCCAAATTGAAATGCAATGTATTGAGGATACTGAGGGGTGTAGATTCATCATTTGATAATTATTATATTAATTATATAAATATTAATAAGCATTTGTCGGCAAAAGATCGAAAGGCGTTTACCCTAATCCATGGGACCACCCAGCAATACTTTGGGAAACTTCCTCTAAAACTTCCCCCCAGCTTGGGGCACTTCCCATATCAGCCCCTCCCGAGGTGACAACGATGAGAAAGAGGATTCGAAAGGGTCAGTCTTACTCCATCCATGGGATTACAACAAGAGGAGAGTCGAGTTCCATCCTCAAGAAGAAGCGAGGACCGTCAGGGGGTCAGAGAGAGATCAGCTGGTAGATCTAAGAGCCGAGAAGAGGCGCCTAACACTGATTCCACCTTCGCCAGCCGACTAAGTATTTTAAAGGTATTTTCTTTAGTTGTAATATTGTATGGCAAGTACAACTGTAATGTCCCTCAATATTCTCAGGCATAGTTTAAATAAATTGTATATGTTTAAGTTAATATAAATAATAATGTCATCTATTGAAATCTGTCTAATTTAATATTACCCTGCAATCCCACCTACAGAAATTGGTAAACACGAAACCTTTGAAAAGGAAATCCAATGGTTTCACTGTATATAGTTTATATATTGATTAAAATATCAATTAAGCTAGTTTTTGAAGGTGCCGCTGCCTTAGAAAAGCAGCCAGTCAAAAACATTGCAATATATATATATATATATATATATATATATATATATATATATATATATATATATATATATATATATATATTATATATATATGTGTGTGTGTGTGTGTGTGTGTGTGTGTGTGTGTGTGTGTGTATGTGGCGTGTCTGTATTTTTTTATTAATCGTTAAATATAACTTTGCTTTCAGGGTAATCCCCATTCTAAAAGCTACATTAAAATATTGTAGGAATGATAATCTGGTATTGTATTTTCTTGACTGTCTTATTTATGAAAACATTTTTATGACAGGAAACGGTACACTTAATAATGTGTACGGTTGAGGTTCATGTATAAACTTATAGATGAGTGGGTATAGTGGTGATTAGCTTTGGTTTTTCCATTGTCCGCTTGGAATTCAAGAATATTTTCATCGCATCTATAACTGGGAGATACCTGATGCTTCTATTTCTAATACGGACTTTTTGTTTATTGCACAGAGTACAGAGTATAATTAATGAACCAGTTGTATTTTTGGAATTTTATTGTGGGTGTGTGCATTTCTTTTATTCTGTTAAATGATATTTTTGGGAATCTACAGTATTAAGTTTTGAAATTTTATTCAAAACCAAGAGAGAGGTAGCTTTATTTCTGTATCATATTTTATCAGTTTTATTTTTATAGAGATTTTATTACTATTTTCTACCAATGTTTTTTTTTTAAATATTTGTTCGAAGACATCAAGCCCAGATCGGTAAATGTAAATCAACTCAAAATAATAACCTCGAACTCATTTATAGTAATTTTCAAGAAAATTTAAATAATATAAATTAAATCTTACAATTTGTGCTTGCCTAGTCCTCCAGTAAAACTTAAACAGTAAAAGTATTGCATTTTTTTATTATAAAGATATGTATGACTGTAAGACCTAAAAATCTTGCCCCTTTCCAACCAATGAAGGGTTCGGGATCAATTTTAATCAATTTGAGACTCGTACTGCTTCCAGGCCAAAAGCCGTGGAACGAGGTGATTAGCCGATATAAAGCTCGGGGCCAAGTTTTTTCTGTAAATTTTTGTACCCTTTTTATGGAGTCTTCATAAGTTCCAAGGTGATATCCATAGCCCATGGTCATCCTACTGATAAAAACAAGAGAATAAATAATTCTTCTGTCACTGACAGGATTTATACCCAAGACCTTCAAAACAGTAGACTGGTGCATCATAATATAAAAAGTCTAAGTAAATAAAACATATAACAATTCAAAAGTTTTTTTATTATTATTTTTAACAACTTTACAACCGTATTATACAATAATATACATTAAGAAAATGTCTTAATTGATCAATTGATGAAGTGGGCTTGACACAGGCATGAAAAAAACTACCCAGTGGTAACACTTCAGTGTTTATTTAATGTAGGTCGCGAGGCCATCGTCTTTTCAGCCGCCCCGGGGAATTATCAGGAATAGATGGTAATAAAAGATTGCGGACAAGTGGGTTGGAGTGGACGGGTATTTTGGAATAATAGGAGGTATGTCTAGTTCAGGCTAGATCTGCGACTAATGGGATATTTGGGTCTTTATGAATTATTTTATTGCTGACAAACCAAGGGACAATTAGTTTCTTTCGGAGGATTTGGGATTGCATGAGTTGAATGCGGGAAGAATTTGATGGTTTGGTGGATCCCAATAACTCAATCCCATATGTCCAAATTGGCCTAATGACGTTAATATATATATATATATTAATTGTTTGTGATATGGAATGTTTTGATCGTTTGTCAAGTAATTTGCGTAACGGTATCTACGAGCTATTTCTTGTCGTTCAGTTAGTGTGAGATTCAAGTAAACTTTATATATGGTCCTAAGTACAGAACTGTTCAACCGAGTGAGTGGAAATTGCTAAGGTACAGTGGGACAGGCGGACATTATTCAAATGTAAGTTGGTAAGAAAATCCATGGCTGAAATTCCAGCCACCTCATTACTAAAACCATTGTACCATATAGAATAATTAAGAATGTAATATTAATAAATATATCTAAATAGTTTAAAGACATTTTCGCTCGATCAACTTAAAAACACTTATTAACTTAAAACATTCTAAAGTAAAAGACACAGATTCAAACATAGTTTTTAAAACATGATTCTAACAAGAGTGGGTAGTCATAAAAGAGATTGGAACCGAGAGAATATAATAGCAATAAAAAAATATATATATTTATGACAATTGCAGGGGGAAAAGACACATTTGTATCCAGATGTTGATAAAAATAATTAAAATTTAGTTTTTCATATATCATGCTTTTTAATTATGAAAATGGATGTTAAATCGATACGGATGATCACATTGGCTGGTCGTAAATACGACATATAGTCCAATCATGTTAATTGCTAACGTTCTGTATTAGCTGATAATGTATTTCTCATTATCTGGAGAGCATTGTAACCCGCATTTGGGAGACATCCATTATTAGATAATTATAGCAATGTATCACTAATGAGCGTTGCCATTAAAAAATATCCGTGTTCAACTGAGCAATTTTAGGTATTGAAGTTCATTTTTATTTTAAACCATTAATTTTTACATTCAAAATACCTATATATGAAATTCCAGCTTTCAACGAAAATACACCTTTTAGGGTCCCGTAAGTCCAAATGACCCAAAAGTCCCGCAAAAAGGTCTATGTGTGTGTGTGGTAACTCCCGGGCGCAAACGAAAACTCCTATGAAACTGAAATTTCATATTTAGGACAACTATACGCCAGACACGTTACAAAACCTTTTTCATCAAAATCACCTTACTACCAACTTCATGCCACGCATTTTGCACCTCTTTACAATTTTCTTGAAAACGGCTCTAACGATTTTGATTAAACTCGCTATATCAATGTAAAATTTTATGGTCTTTAATATCATGTAGGTATTATTCTGATTAAAATAGTCTGATAGGGCTTAAATGCAGATAATTTAAATTTTCTAATTATAAAGTACCTTTAATTTTTTAGATTACTTAAAAGTAACCATATTATCTTGTTACCACTTACAAATAACAGGTAAATATATAAGTTGAACGAATTCGTTATCCAACTAAAGTAGTAGACTGATTTTGAATATTTTAATGCAATTTTTTGTTTTTGAATATAAGAACAGTTATGTACATGTATGATATACCGTTGGAAAGCCAGATTTAATATATCCTCCATACTCTCCGATAATGCATATATTTAATTATATTTCGGCGCTGTTCAGGTTTCTTAGGAGTCACCTAATATTTAATAAAATATAGTATTATAATTTAATTTAATTTTTATCTAATATTTTATCTCATTATTATTACTATTATTATAAGCTTAGCCTATTAATTTCTATTTTTTATTTTTAATTAAAGAGAACTATAGGCGTTTATGACCCCTTGGTTTTACGCCTGAAAACTCCACACAACAACAACCGTTGGAAAGCTAAATATTTTAGAAGAAATATTATCTTACATAAAATCTTATAAAAGTTAATAAATAGTGATGAAAAGCTGATAAAACTAACTGATTCCATGTATTCACTGATATTTATCTCGTGTATTAGATAATATTTTTTCTAAAATCTTTAGCTATCCAGCGGTATATTATACATCTATATTACTATTCATGTGTTCAAAAAAAAAAAAAATTGCATTAAAAATATGTTTTCATTATGAATGTAATAATTAAAACTATCTCTTCTCTTCCTTTATATTGATGGACTCACAATCATATGATATTACTGTACTTAAAAATTCTTTAATCGATTTTCAAATCGGACGCAAGTGAAAGTCGTGAGTTGAACGCACCAGATTCTTCTCGCCAGTATAATACATAATCATTCTTCATTCAATATTTTTAGTTGCAGTCGTTAATATCACGAGGTCTAAAGATTAGGCCTCTGGACTCGAACGCTCCGGGAATTATTGGGTAGTGTCACATGAAATGTCCGTTTTCAGGAAAAGGATTTTTATTAAAAATACAACATGAAAACAAGATAATTTTATTCCAAGTATTTACCTTATTTTTCTACACATTTTTCCCAACGTGACACCAACTTTTGTATCCCCGAACTAAAAAACTCTGAGCTTTGAAATGAAACAAAATCTGAAAACGCACTTTTCACTTGATCATCATTTTCAAAAAGCTTTCCTTTGACGAAGTTGTCTAAATTCCTGAACAGGTGGTAATCTGTTGGGGAAAAGTCGGGAGAATATGGTGGGTGCGGAAGAACTTCGTAGCCCAGTTCTTTCAATTTGTGCACGGTATGTTTTGAAACATGGGGTCTTGCTGCCGCTCAGTGAGATCATGAGGTACACATGTATCGAGCTTTTTTTACTTTCCCAATACACTTTAAATGTCTGGAAACGGTAGATGCACTTGCATTTAGTTGTGCTGAGAGTCCTTTAACGGTTTGCTAGGGGTTTCCTACTGTATGTTTGAGGACATCGTTGTCTATTACGGACGGAGGTCTTCCTCGGGGCAAGTTTTCAAGTCGGTATCCCCAGCTGTAAACTTAGCAAACCAACGGGCGAATGGTCCGTTCATTAACACTCCCTTCTCCAAACGCCTTGCAGATATTTCTAGCGGCCTTAGCTGCTGAATGGCCGAGTTTAAACTTGTACAAAAATATTACTCGAAAATCGCGTGTTTCCGCGTTCATATTTGGAGGTATACTAAAAAGTGGGTAATTGATTGGGAAGCTAATGTTTATAATACAAAGGTAGAGGATTAGTAACTGTTTACTTTAAATATGTATAAATTCCGAAGAAAACAACAGAGACCTGCAAAATCCTTTATGTATTTCAGAAACTATAAAAAACGGACATTTCATGTGAAACAACACAATAGATTGCTAACAATAGCATATGTCAAACCTATTGCTTGGGTCGAACTAATAAATAAAATCATTTGAATTAAACATTTTTTAATCGTGGTCGATCATTTACCACTCCTGCTACTTATATATTTGATCATTACTTTAGGACTGATTTTTCTCTTTTCGAGAGGGCTATGAGACTTGATCCATCAGCAGGCTTCATTCTAGCGCATTCTCTTTACTTCATTCGCACATACTTGTATTTCCATAAGATTACTTATTGCAACTTAATAGCTGAAGATAATTCAATTACCAACGGAGACAAATATCTAACGTATGCCACCCTGACAAAACACAAAGTCTCTGGAACATGCATACCGGGTTAAACTGACAATTGCTAGCTACAACTAATTTTCTTACTTAGGTCTATCTCCATCATCTCATATCCTATGATTTTGAGTCTATCAATATAAAGGATTATCTCTTTAGGATTAGGACAGTTCCAATTATTACATTTATAATGAAAACATATTTTTAATGCAATTTTTGTGTTTTTGAACACAAGAATAGTAATATATATGTAATGATAAAAAGCCGATAAAACTAACTAATTGTTGTAAATAAATATATAATGGACGAGCTGTTGCTCGCGACTTTGTCTGCGTCAATTTCTGTCATTATGATCGCTATTAAGACGTATTTAAAAAAAAATATTGGGCTGTCCGGAAAGTTCGTAGAGAAATTTGGACAACAAATAAAACTGATGAACAGCTTAAAATTTATATATTTAATCTACAAAATAGTTACCACCATTCCCAACGGCTTGAAAGGTCCCTTTTTTTCAAAAATCACTATCCTTACTCCTGAAGAAAAATAAAAGGTTCGTTTTGACGTCATCTTCTGAAGAGTAGGATTTCCCTTGTAGAAAATTTTCGAGGGAACAGAAAATATGGAAATTTATTTATAGTTTAGTTTTGTGACAGGAGCTCAAAATGTATGGATCCCGCCAAATACTAAGCATCACCTTTCTTGGATGCAAGCCGGCCTTTGGTGTTGCGGGGTCGTTTCAGGCAACCCCCAAGATTTGTTACGGCTGGTGTTGATGTAGAGAATCCATTTTTCGTCACCAGTAACAAATCGTTTCAAAAAATGAATCCTCCACATTTTTATTCAGTAGTAAATCACAACATGAAATCCTTTCACTAAGCTAATGGGGAACCCAAACGTTGTAACGACAGACGTACCCGGCCTTCTTAAGATGATCAAAAACGGTCGATTTGCAGGATCTTAACTCCGGAGCTATCTCACTAACAGTAATTCGTGGATTGTTTTTGATGACCGTCATAATATTCTCGATGTCAAGAGTTGAACTCTGGCCAGTCCGGAATTGGTCTTCCAAATTGAAATCTCCTCATCTAAACCGCGAAAACCACTTTTGAACCGTGCTATCAGCAATTGGATCGCTACAATACACGACACGAATCTTTCTTGCAGTTTGGGATGCTTTTTTCCCTTTTTAAGAAAAGAACAGCATAATATGCCGAAAATGAACCGAACCGTCACTCATGTTGGTATGCAATATACTACAATACTGACCCTCAATAAAGACGAATTCAGTGTGTAAACATAGTTGATTCCATGAGGATGGATAAAATCGATTCTTCGGTCCTATTGGTCGCAGCGTAATGTTATATAGCCTATAACCTTCCTCGATAAATGGAATATCCAACTTAAAAAGAATTTTTCAATTTGAACCAGTAGTTTCTGAGATTAGCGCGTTCAAACAAACAAACAAACTCCAACTTTATAATATTAGTATATATTATTTAATAAAATACGTGTTTTTATTGAAATTCAAAATAATTAATTCTTTAACAACTTATTTACAAATTCTTACTTTGATTTTAAAAACGGAGGTAAGTGAAAGTCGTGTGTTTCGAGCACCTTTTTATGTTATTATTATAGCTTATAACGTTACTCCCAAGCCTTAATATTGCTATCTTTGGTCTAGGATTATTCTTTTCCCTCTTGTCCAATGAAGGTCAATCATTTGGGGGGTTTGTGAACTGTAACTGTTTGCACTAGGAGACACCGCTTACCGTAACCGGTCCCAGCTGAAATTATATCTGTAGGAATCGGAAGCTGGGGGAATCAATAGATAATGTCAACAGTGCTTTATGTCCCTGTTAGTTGTGCAATAAGCCTGGGCTTTCTGTTGTCTTAGGCGGCCCCAGAAGGCACCCTATAAAAGAGGATAAATATTAGAATAGTTTATCGCTCCATGGCCCTTGCAAATATCTTCCACTCTGTTTTCTTTCCACCCTCCCTCCCACTGTTTTTGGAACATTTTCCCTAGCTTTTTTTTTCTCTATTTATTGGCAAAAGAACTTTAACTGGCACCCCCTGATTTCGTCCTAACTTTTCTCTGTTAAAAAAGGGTGTATTGTGAAACTTTAGGAAACAATTTACCAACTTTCAGCTGACATTAATTTGTTCTTCTAGTCACTGTAAAGAACTTTTTTTTTTTATTTGCCCCCTCATTTTTTTTTTTGTTAATTTTTAAAATCATTATTGAAACATCCCACTTTTTCATCATTATTTAAGATACTCTATTTTTACTAATATGTTTTTCAATCATCATTCACTGGATTTATCATTACAAAAAAAAAAAAAAAAAAAAAAAAAAACTTATTTTCCATATCGTTATTTTATGAAAAAAGGTCATTACGAATCGTGAGTTACTTTCCCATCTTCAGATGATGAATTACACTATTCTGATAAATGTCATCCGTTTTTTACTTATTTCATCATACCATTACAAACGTAAACATATAAAGTTACTATAAAGTATATGTGATATTTAAATATATCCATTATATTATTTTTAAAATTACTTATGGTCAATGTTAATTTTCATTATAATCACTCCTAGCGTTATTTCGCTTTATTGTTCAAAACATATATTTATTTAAACTACTAAAAATAGATGACCCACATCTTATTCCTTTTTCAGTTACTAAAAATAACACTTTGAAAAGTAATTAAAGGATGTAATGATATGAAAATCAGCACTAATATTTTAAAGCTGTAGAGTTTGTTTGTTTGAATGCCCTAATCTCAGGAACTACTGCTTCGAATTAAAAAAATGCTTTTTATGTCGGATGGTCCATTTATCGAGGAAGGCTTCAGGCTACACATCACGCTGCAAAGAATGAGTGGAAAAGTTAAAAAACGGGGAAAATTAACCTTGCATCCGAATGATTCTAAAATAAATCCATTTCCCGTTAAGCTATATTTTTTTCGCAGCAATTAAGAAACATGGTATAATTTCTTTCATAAGAAGCACTCACCTGCAGAAAATGTAATTATACCTTACAACCTGTGTGTCAATTGCAAATCCTTTTTCCTTCCTACAGTATTGAACAAATATCTCTCCTAAAAAAGGTACAAATATCTCTTCTAAAAATAGTACAAATATCTCTCAAGGAGTCAATCCATCAAAGTCTACCAGTAGTCAGTCTTTCATTAACTAAGTTCTCATCTAGTTATCTGTATATAGTAGTGAAATCCATGTAGTTGTTTAATGTTAAATAACTTTTTTCACAACATCAATTCCAACATATTACTTTCACTCTTCGACCACCAGTTCATCTTGACAATATCTAAATTCCACAGACAGACACAATAAAATATCTTGACTTGACATTCCAAAGAAGAATGACATGGGACCCACACATCAAGAACAAACAGATAACGCTAAACAAAAGACTTAAACTTTTATACTCATTACTCTCAAGAGGTTCAAAATTATAACATAAAAATTAACTTAAAACATACACTTACCTACTGAAGCCCATTTGGACTTACGACTCACAGATATGCGGGACTGCCAAGAAGACATATATTTGAAAAATTCAAACTTTTCAATCTAAAACTTTTACAGCTATTATAAACTCACCATGGTACGTTAGCAACACTTTTTTACATACAGACCTTCAAGTGCCAACAGTCAATGAACGGATTCGGAGCCTCTACAAACGTTTTCACAACAACTTACACGGATATAACAATTCGCTAATACTAAGCATGGCCACTAGTAATATGCAGGACAACACTCGCAGAAGGCTTAAAGAGATGTTCATGAGGGACCTCCTAACATAAATGATAATTAAGAAACACGCCAGAGGTGTCGCTAGCCACCCTCTCTCCATCATGCATATTGCGCCATATCACCTTCATTGAACTATCACATTCACTGGTGTCAACTACATGACATGTGACTATATGAAATAAAAAAATAGTGACTTCTTCAAGTTGTACACTATTCGAGCAATTGATAATAAAGTTTGGCAATATAGATCCTTAAAAAATAATTCAAGATTTAGTAAAAAACGTTGCCACCAGAATAGAACTCAATAGAATTCATAAAACTTGCGCGATTCTACCGATGAATATAATTATTCTGATCACTCCAATGGCCCTTAAGGGTAGAAGAGGATAAAAAAGTAATTATTTTAAAGAATAAATATAAGTATCCAGAAAAATAAATAAATAAATATTTGATGAATTGTCTAGTGTAACAAGTAAAAGCTTTAGCATTAAATTATTTTATCCTATAGAAAGAAAAATGAACAACCAAGGGATTGATTTGTACATTCTTGGTATCATGTCATAAATTAATATTAGCTGTATGGATGCATGTACGCTGTTCTTTATTCTCAGAGTTAATGGAGTAGAAGGATCGGAAAAATTACTCCTCCATGAGTTATAGAGGAGCTTCATACTGGGCGAGAGTAAGACATAAGAGCGCCGCTTTAATCATTCAAGGTGCCTACCGTCTCTAACGTTCCTTTTATACTTGTTCCATATTAAACGTTAAACTCGTACCTTCAGTCGTTTCATTTTGTATTTTTAATGATTCCGTGTACCATTTTTCATTCCTAAGGAAATTCTGGATGGTCGTGCTTGTCGAAGACGATTCCAAACGAGCGTTTGAAGCCATGAAAAAAAAATAAGTCTCGCAAAGGGCTAAGAAGTTAAAGGCAACAGTTAATGGAAATATCTTGATGAATTATTCTAAGATAGTATAGTCAACAAAAATGAATATTTAAAAAAAAAATGATATCAAAATAAATGTATAAAATCCGTAAGAGAAATTTTAAGACAATAAATAAAAATATTTATTCTAAATAAAAAACAAATGATTTTCATTTACCTTCGTTGTCAAAATCAATTTAAAACCATTTAAAAAAATCTGGTGCGGGCAACACACGACTTTCACTTACCTCCGTTTTTAAAATCGATTGATGAATTTTTAAATACAATTAAAGATAAATTTTTTAAAAACTATTAAAAAACTGATTAAATTGAATTTCAAGGGAAACATGTGTTTTATTAAAGATCGATGAAATTACTTAACTAAAATAATCAGTTTTCAGCATTCTTTATTACTTTTGACAAGGTTGTGTATAGATTATATTTTTTCTAAAATCTTTAGATTTCCAACGGTATATTATACATGTATGTTACTGTTCTTATGTTCAAAAACAAAAAAAATATATTGTGGATGTAATTAGTTGACCATTGAGAATTATTGGAAGGAATTAGTCCGGGTGGCGGTCATTAAATGAAACAACTAAATAGTTTACCACAAAGGGGGTCGAAACGTTGGCAAACAATAAAATAGTTGAAACTATTTAGTTGTTTCATTTAATGACCGCCACCCGGACCATTTCCTTCCAGTTAAAAATATATTTTTTCAGTTTTCTCCTTAAGTTGGATATTGAATTCATTGAATCATAGTGAAGATATATTGAATAATACTTTAATGTTTTCATTCTATTTGAAGCAAATATTTATTTTTATGATGATGCACTGCTGAAATGCGTGTTTCTATTAAAAACTGACACTCAATCTATCCTATAAATTACTAGCCAAGTAAAATATAAATATGACCAATTTTTCTTGTATTCGCCTAAATATTTTTAACAATTTACAATACAATACAACGATATATACAACAATAAATAGTTGAATCGATGTAATTTCCTCCCCTTATGAATAGTTGTGTTTTAAAAAGAAATTAGCGAGTCGTTTTTATTGACTTTTGTTTTGGAACTTCGATGGCAATGAATGTATTAAATGGTCTCTTGCGTGCCGTAGACTTGAAGATAATTTTTTCAAATCAGTATCGATCCGTCTAAATAATAAATTGTTTCTTATTCTTTCGTAGAGTGGTATTCCTCAAAAGTAAGAAATCATCGCTATAAATAAAATATGCGATAAAATTGTTAGTGCATTGCTCAATAATCATATATATAGTATTGTTTGATCAGTTCTCGACAGTTGATAATTTAAGTTTTCTACTGTTCTTAGAAAGTCAATAAATATAATTTTGTTATTTATGCTACGTTTCGAGAATTTATTCAAAAAAAGAAAGTTTCCGAGAAAATTGGTATTCTCTGATCCGACTTGTAGGTATTAGGTATTAGTATTCGGAGCGTAACAAAAAGCAACATTTACAGAAAAAAAATATCATTAAACTCTAAAGCTACTGTTTTACGGTTTAAATAACTCAGCGTAACCTAAAATAATTTAAGTACTTTTAATTGCTACACCTTTGTATTTGGTTACCATACTCTTCCTTATTCAATTTTATGTTCTATTGTATTTCGTATGCCTTTCATTTACAACTGTCTTCAACTGATTAAAATAGCATACATTATATTTACGTAATTTAACATAACAAACAGGCCAAAGGTTGTTATAGTAAAAAAAAAAATAAATAAAAATAAAATATAATTTTCAATATCTACAGATTTAGTAATAATTCTACACGTCTACTAAGAATAAATCAATATTAGATGATAATAATTTTTATTTAAAAACCATGATGAAGCCTTTGTTTTCAACCTCTAAAATTAAAAAAAAAATTCATTGTTAAATAAGATACAAAAGAATAAAACTTTTCATTAATATGCAAATGAACAAAAGGGTTTGGAACAAAATGATAAAAAAAAGTAACGATTATTTAATTATGAGTCCTATGGTATGGCAAAGGTATTATACCATACCTTTAAGTAGAACGATATAATTTTTATTGCTATGCAAATTTTGTATTCCACACGAACTGCATAAATGCATTAATGATGCGGACACTTCAGAATGTTTTCTGTACAATAAAATTGTAAACATTTTTGATGTGTTCTTAATACTGAGATGTCTTTAATTATATTTATTGTAATTAGATAAGCTTGAGAGTATTTTGGATTTTGTTTTCTTTTAATCAAAAGCAAAAATTTTTTTATGGAAAACTATTGACTCGCACCTTTTTAAACTGTGAATTATACCGCTTATAGGAAAAAATAGTTAAGGAGAAAATCAGGCGGTTGGATTGATTTATATTTATAATAATGCAAATTATAAAGTTTACTTATTGAGGTAATAATTACTTATAAAAACATATCATAGGATATTCGATGATTTAACGTATATAACAAAATTAAATGCCTTAACTTTGAAAGATGGTGTAAAAAGCGTAATACAGATGTATAATGGTTCTCCATGAATATATATATATATATATATATATATTATATATATATATATATATAATAATCATTAAACACATTCATTGTATATTTTATTATACTTTTATTGCTGTTTAAATATTGTATTAATGTTATCTTTCACAGCTATTAATGATGTCCAGATTGTAATATTACTCAATAACAATTGTTGTTGGAAACAAAAACCCATTCGTAAATTTTTTTTTTACAAATACAAAGCATGTAGTTATGTCCGTGTTAGCTCAACTTAATTTATTTTTTCTCATTTCAGTTTTAAACGTTGTCCCTTCATTCAAATGAACTTCCTGACTCTCTATTCCGATCAGCTATGCGCTATTGTATCAGATGCAGTTGAAGGGGCAACTCTCAGTACCGTTAAAAATATTATTTGTGTGTGTGATTCGTTGGTCTAGCCCAAAAACTAAAAGCCGTATGAATCTGAAATTTCATATTTAAGACAACTATACGCCAAAGATGTTACACCAATCAAAATTTTTCATCAAAATCGGCTAACTAGAAGAGCCACACTATACTATAAATTTCGAACCTTTTTACGATTTTCTCTAAAACCCCTCTAATGATTTTAATTAAACTCGCTTTATGGATGTATAATTTAATGGAATTTAATATGGTGTAGGTTTAATTCTGTTTAAAATAGTCTGAGAGGCTTAAATGCTGATATTTTAAATTTTCTTTAATGCCTCCTTATGATTTTAAAATGTGTTATTTAATAGTTTTAAAGTTTTGTTATCAATTGACACCTAATTTATAAAATTGTTTAAACCATTCACTTCATTATAGTAATTTTTAATGTGATGGTAAATTGCTGAATATAATTTTTGTAGACTTCTGAAGATGTCATACTGATGAAATAAAAAATGAGTATTAATGAAAGAATTATTCAGTCCAAAATCAACCTTAATAATTAAATGAGCTCTTCCTTGTTTAGAATATATTGATATAATTTTAAATTTTTTTTTTCTTAAGCACCTTTAATTTTGCAGATTTAAAAAAAAATAAAAAAAATAGACTCCTTATTAGCATTGATAAATAATGGCTAAATATGTAAGTTGAGCGATCAAATAAAGAAGAAATGTGCCAAAATATTTTTGTATGCAGTTTGTATGTATATGAACACTACGATATTAATATAGATGTATAATAGACACGTACCATTCCATAGCTAAATATTTTACAAAAAATATTGTCTAATACACGAAATTTTAAAAGTTAATAGAGAGAGATGAAAAGCCGATGAAACTAACTGGTTTTTATAAATAAAAATATAATAGATTATTTTATAAAAACACATTTTTCTAATAGAATTTAATTTAATTAATTCATTAGCAATTTATTTTTATCTCTGAATGAATTCTAAAAATATTATATTGTTCTTAAATTGATTTTAACAACAGAAGTAAGTGAAAGTCGTGAGTTCCGTACACCAGATTTTTATATAACTAAAATATTTGAACTAATTTTAAACACTCTTTTAATATAATTTTTAAAATTATGAAAGTAAACGTAAGTACTAATTCATCTATATTTCATTCAGGATAAAAAAAAAAAAAATTTATAATGATTACTTAATCTATATATAAACGAAATTATGCTTCACACAAATTGTATAAGAATTCCTGCTATATTTTATAATATACCATATTATATATTTTTTAACATTTACAATTCCATGTTATAATTATTTTGGGTCCTTATAAACAGGGGATGAATATTTAATAATCCACCATCACGACCCGATAAATTCTTGGGATTCGGGAATGTAATATTACAAATTGCTTTTGTTCGAAAGAAGGCCATTTCCAATTGGTTTATAGTCAGAAATACAAGTACCTCTTCTATATACCCTATAGATCGATTAATATTAGGATTTCAGTAATTATTTTGAAATATCTACGTAATTGCGATCGATGATATTATTTTCATATTTGATATTTAATATATACTTATCCAATGTATTCTTACTGTTCTTAACAAATATTTATTATTACCTTAAAATATTTAAGTTCCTACAGGTAATATAAGGTATTTATGTTTGAATATGACACCAAGCTTGAGAAATAAATCAAGCTTTATGAGGAATGTTTGACTACTTGAACAAAAACACAAATATATGCAACTAAACAATTTTTTTTTTTTTTTACTGCATTTATTGATTCGTACCCTTCAGCATTATTGTGATAACCAGCAAATAGGCTATCGAAAAAGAAAAAAATAATAAAATGTCAGGCATGAGCAAGAACAGTTGCTAGCACCACGTATTGAGCGCTTTGCGTCTTTCAATTCGAAATTAATCCAACCAAACAGTGCTTTCTCCTAGGGAATCACACCGTACCATACACAAATTTTATTAACGTATTGGGAAGCGGATTTTCATTTCCGAAAATAAAACATCATTCAATGACGAAATGACGAAATGTTTTTTAAACCATTTGAGCAAGAAAAATACCACTTAATAATAATTTGTTCGGGTGCCTTTCTGGACATAGCTCAAGCTTTTGACCGGGTGTGGCACCCGGGACTGCTCTTTAAGCTCAAAACCCATTTACCTCAATCCTTATACCTAATCCTCCGATCCTATTTATCCAACCGCTCCTTCCGAGTTCGCTGTGGTTCCGAATTTTCCGAACAATATACTGTTGAGGCCGGTGTTCCTCAAGGCAGCGTCTTAGGACCCGTCCTCTACATCCTCTTCACCGCCGATATCCCTACAGATCCCAATACCTTTTTGGCGACATTTGGTGATGACACAGCCATTTTATCATCCAATTCCGATCCTGAAGCAGCATCGCTAAATCTCCAAAAGCACCTTTCCCTTGTCGAAGACTGGTGCAATGCTTGGCGCATTAAGTTGAACGAAAGCAAATGCACTCACGTCACATTCACCCTTCGACGCAAATCCTGTCCAACGGTTAATTTCAATTCCACACCGCTTCCTTCCTCAGACACAGTCCGGTATCTCGACTTTTTACTAGACAAAAGACTGACGTGGAACCCACATACAAGACTAAAAAGAAAAGAACTCAACCACAGATTCGGCCAGTTATACAGACTACTAAACAGAAAATCTCATCTTACAGTTGACAACAAATTACTAATATACAAGACAGTACTGAAACCTATATGGACCTACGGACTTGAACTGTGGGGAACAGCTAAACATTCTAACATCAAACGCATCCAATCCTTCCAATCCAAAGTCCTCCGAACAATAGTTAATGCTCCTTATTACGTTACCAACTGTACCCTACACCATGACCTTAATATTCCGTTTGTTTTAGACCTGGTACCATCCAAATTTTCCAAATTTCATCAGAACCTTAGTCATCATCCTAACCCTCTAGCGCAATCCCTATCCGGCACCACCCATCCCTACAATCCTCCTCGAAGATTGAAACGGCAGTGGCCACGAGACCTATTGTAAACATTTAAACTGGAGTTCTGACAATGGTCAGATCCTCCACTCATGTACGGTATGTTTGTGGCTACAGCGCCCTAACTCGGCCTCCACTGGCTCAGACCAGTGATGCGGCTGAGAAAGAGGCGCTGGGATCTCTTGGATTCCGCTTTTTCCTCCACAAGTGAAGGGAAAAGCGCTTGCTGGGGTCCCTTTAGCAATTGTATACATTGTATATAGTTATGATTGTGTGTAAGATGTTTATTTATTTGCCAACATTTTATTTATCTCGATAATAGGTTTTTGTTTCGATTTGTTTTGTTTTTTGTTTATTATTATTATTTTATTGTATATATATGAATTTATTTATGTTCTATTTTATGTAATTTGACCATTATTATTATTTTCTGTATATATAGTATGAATGTGGTCTCTTATCAATATTATTATTGTTCATTTTGTAACAAATTGTAATATATCTCAAAAAATAATGAATTTCGGTTAGAACTGAGGCAATAAAGCACATTAACTAATCTTTTTTTTAGAATATCTAAATATTATTGACCTAGTAAACATGATTTTAAAAACACAGAGAGGATTAAATAAAAATATTTAAAAACTTATTTTAAAACCTAATACTACTAAATACTATTAGTAACATCATCATTTTTGGGATCACTTGTAGCTGGGTGGGTAGCGTAACAGCCTCCCATGCTAAAGGTCACGGGTTCAAACCCGCAGGTGGTCCTAGGATTTTTTAATGGAGTAAAAAATCCTTAGTTACGCCGTCCTTCGGAGGGGACGTTAAAAGGTGTCCCGAGCCTGTGCGATGTCAGGTACTCGTTAAAGATCCCTATCCCAATAAAACCTGGATAGGCAAAATTTAGGACTCCCACTGTAGCATCGTCCGATTAGCCATAGTAGCATAAAGTGACGTTAAACAAATAAACAAACATCATCATTTATTTTATTTTATTCTTAATTATTTTTTCCAGCTAATCTTTACATCCGTTGACAATCCACAATCAAATGGCTAAAACGAACGTCTAAATCAGATATTAGTAAACCGCATACGATGTCGATTGAATGAAAACTTCAAAAGAAGACCCTGGACAACCATTGCTAAAATCTGTGTTGAAGAATATAACGGCACAGTTCATAGCTCCACAAAGTTTTCACCGGCTTATTTACTATATGGGCGTGCCTCTGAAATTGTTCCAAAAGAGTTGGAAAGGGAACATAATTTGCAGACAGATAGAGCAGAAGCGTTCAAGAAGTTTTGAACGGAACAAGAGTAGAGTAGACCAGAAAAGAATTGATCACGAGTTTAATGGAGGAGATATGGTCTATGTAACGAATGGTAATAGTTTGAACAGGAGGAAGCTGGATGAAGTCAGAATAGGGCCACCCAAAATTAGAAAAAGTATTTTCGAATCTATATATGAAGTGGAGTCTAACAAAAAACGGAAGGAAGCGAATGTGTTCCACTCTAGTAAGTTGGTTCCTTACTTTTTTCCCCTGGATAAAAGAGTCTCAGTCCAGCGGAGGTGTAAAATCAAGAATTTTATTATTGTTGATTTCATTATCATTTGTAAATTTTCACCAAATGAGGTTATATATCTGTCATGTTAGTTAAATGTATTAATCAAATGACTGTTAAACAATTCTTTATTTTAGTATCGTTTAACTCCTAATTTATTTAATTTAGAAGAAGAATTACACTCATTCAATCGCGGATCCTCAGACATGCAGTTTGCTAACTGGATTAGTGGAGAAGGAATTCCTAAGAAGTTGACATACTTCTCACTTAATGGCAAGCGTCTAAGAAGTTGGCCGAGCCGAAGAAGGGAGGATAGTGTCATGCCTAATTTGGGATTTGGGCTGGGAGGGTACGTATTTGACTAAATCGCGCAGCCGAAAATTGGTAGTATTGGCATCAAATTTTCGGGTTCGCTTAACTTATGATTAGATCATAATAATAATAAACTCCTAACAAACCCTAGCAGCAGAAGTTCCCTGATATCATTGACCCTTGAACGCCACTTTAATATGTATTGTGAAAAATATTTCACTACTGAATTTACTCCGGTGAGAGAAAAGTTTGCCCATTCCTGGAGAATATGCCTGACAGTTGTGATGAGCCGGCATCGCTCACAGGTGGAAGGCCCATAACCTCACAAAGAGTCTGTAAAAAATGTTTGTTTTTTTTTCTTTTGTTTTCTGGATAATGATATACTTAGTGGGTCTTTGGGATTCTCCCATAGCACCTGTATTTAAGAAATATCAGCCATTTTAACGTCATTTTGTTTTTCGATTTTGAAATTTTGTTCGTAAAAACAAGAACCAAAAATAATTTTTTTAAAGCGATTTGCACTTCGTTATGTTATGCAAATATGCAGTTATTTAATATAATTTTCATTTTTATGAGATTTGTTAAAATTCATAGAATATCATCAAGACGTTATATGAAACCCAAAGTGTTCATTAACTTTTCTAATAATGATTTTAAACAACGTTAACTGCATGAAATATAGATATATAAAGACATATTTAAGAATAATTAGTTAAAGAGACATTTATCTAAAATTATTACCAAAACCTATATACTTTTATGACATAAAAATGAGCTTAAGATATGCTAATCGTAACATTAAAAGTGAATTTGTCGAAGAACAAAATTACGTTAAAATAGCTGATATAATGTAACGACCAGTGCAGACTTTTCTCCCGATAAAGTGCGTTTGGAACCACTATGCGACAGGAGAAATGGGTAATTATCCACAAGTGCATCGCATTCAGCTTCCTGAAAATTTATTAATTCAGGCAAAATTATTTGTTTTCCCACTCCATAGGTTGGGGTGAGTACAAGCCAGCAAAGTCCAATTGATTCATTTAAAAGTTCATGAACCTTATGGAAGTTGTACTTATTAATAATTTGTTTTTCTTGTTTAATCAAAACAATTTATCATCTGATAAAGATAAATTTTAGAGACAGGAAATATATTTTTTTTTGTGAGGTTTAGTCTCCCTCGAATCCTCTAAGCATAACCTTTTTCATAATTTCGGAAAAAAATTAAATTAAATTAAAAAAGAGCTCCCCACCCCTTATCATCGAGTGACTTTTAAACCTCAGTCCGTTCTTTTTTTATAAAAATGTGCGAGGTTATTGAAGTTTCAAACATGTATACATTATCGGTTTCAATTCTTGGAAAAGTCCAAAGCTGAAAAAAGGTTCCAGCATTCTTCAAAGTTCACTTCTTAATCGCTCAGCACTCAACGTGTTAAGGAACACAAGCAAAATGATTAAAACGATTTTTTTTTTTCACCTAATATTTTATTTACACCTGTAAACAAAATTACAATAAGCAAATGTGCTAAAATCTAAGTAAACATGGCGTGGGCAGGCATGAGGGAGACAGCACCCAGTGGTGCATCCTCCTGACATAAGCAGAACTATATTTTCAGGTCAGGAGGTCCCTCATCCAACTCATTTTCAGCCTACGCCGAGTTATGGATGGTATGTCGGTTGTAGCCATGTTTTGCACAAGTTTGTTTATGTGTCCATTTAGTTTGTCGTGAAATCGTTTCTAAGTCGATCGAATGTGGTTTGTTATAGTAGGAATACGTAAGTCAGTATGAAGGGCATCGTTTGAAACATATAGTGGTGAGTTCGTTGCCAGTCTTAAAAATTGCGATTGAAATGTTTGTATTTTTCGTATGTGTGTCTTTTTAGCAGGTCCATATATTTGGCAAGCGTAAGTCCATATTGGTTTTAATAAATAAGTGTATACGTTAAGTTTCTGTCTGATTGGTAATTTAGAATGTCTATGAAGTATCGAATACAATAGTCTCAGTCGAAAATTTAGAGTTTTACGTTTAGTCTTAACGTGTGGGCCCCATGTCGACCTTTTGTCAAAAATAAGTCCTAAGTACGTTACCTGTGTTTGATTGTGGTATCTGGTTATTGTCTACGTAAACTGAGGGCAGGTTATTAAAAAGATATAAATAGGAATTATTACGGTTTACTTTGAAGGACCTGTCAGTAAGGTAGGATAGCCGAAAAAACTAACTGATAATTTTTGTTTTTTTCGGTTGGCGCGACAGGCCTTTGAGGTCCTCCCCACGCCTATTTTTGTGGGTGGCTATCAATTAGCTGAAGATTTGTATGCTTGAAAAAAGATAATTATATAATAAATTATTTAATAAAACTCATGTTTCAATATAAACTTAATGCTATTAATTCGTTAGGAATTTATTTTTATATATGAAATTATTTTAGCATTTTAAATTGATTTTGACGAAATGGGTAGTGAAAGTCGAGTGTTGCACGCACCAGAATTTTTTTTTTTTTTTTGTTGTACTGCAGAAATATAATATTCATGAGTACTAATTCCTCTGGAGTGTAGCTCTGATAGACAATCGAAAGTTAGCTCATCGATTAAGGCGACTAAAAGGTACCGTGCGGCAATAAATCCGTTGTTGCCCAGGGGGCACCGCCGTCAGAATAACTCAGGTGAGGCTGGCCGTTAGTAACTGGGGCCCGTGGGACCTGGTGGGTTGTCCCACGGGGCCCCTTGGAATTCCGCCCGATATTAAGCCTTTACTGTCTGAATCAGCGGTCGTCATATTGCTCTCGCTTCCAATATTGCTAAAAATAAACGGTTTATCGGAGATCGAGGGCGTTCATGATTAAACAAAAAATCAATTAATGAAATGCTGGTTAGGAAGTATACATAATCTTGATTTATTCCAAGCATTCATAATAATTCGTAAATCATGGATTAATGTGTAAAATAATTTGGACTTCCCATTACTTTTCATCTTTCACAAGTCGCACAACAAATGAGACACTTAGCTAACGAAGAGGCTAAGGTTATGATTTAATAACTGGCGAGGTGCTCTAAAACGATGTACAATTGTATATTTAGGACATCCAAATCTCCAGTACAGATTAGATTACTAGTTTTTCTGGGTAATCAACACTTAAGTTATTATGCCCTTAGTTAGTTATCTCCAGTACAATGGTAATATTTATTCTTAAAAGTGATACAAGTGGAACAGGCTTTTGATAGAGTCGGGCACCCAGTACTGCTTTGCAAACTCCGTCAATTGCTCTCCCCAACATATTTCCTAATAATCCGTTCCTATCTTAAAGATTATTATTAATATAATATAATTATATTATTTTCTTTATTATTCCTAAACGTATAAGAGAAAGGTAATTTATTGGATGGCGGTACACGGATGGGGACTTTATCCTTAGGATTGCGAAGAATCCTAATATCGTCAATGTCTAGTCCACCATTCTTCTCCAGTAAAGAATTTATTCCTTTATTTTCCAAATTGTTCAAATAAACTTTATAAATATTAAACGGTCTTTAATATAATGTTATCATGAAAAGATATATTTTTACCATAGAAACCATTAGATATTACTTAACAATCGTAAAATACTTGTATCACGCGGCTTAGTGAAAAGAACACGAGACTGTTAATCGGGTCTCGGGTTCATACTCCGGCTGTGGCTGCAAATTATTAATAATTATGAAGATGACCCAGGTGTAGTGAGGTCTCCCTGGGGTACAACTAGTCCGTATAAAGTGGATGCCCTAGAAATTCAAGGAAAAAAGCTTGCCGGTTAATCGCAATCCCCTGCTTGAACGGTCGTTGGCCTAAAAAAAATAGGAATTTCTTTATGTACTTAATTCAAGACTCTTCATAGATTGTAGACAAATGTTTTTTTTGTTTTAAAATAAAAATCTAACATCGCCAAACATTTTACGAAAATTCTTATCTCAAAATACTTTTTTTAGGATTAATTTATTCTTTGGGAGACCATATGGTGCTTGATAACTATAAATAACCTATATTTTTTCGTCAAATAGTTTATTAGAATTCAGTCAATTATTTTGACTAAATTTTATTCTTTTGGTTTCAAATTGAAGACTGAAGGGTCCTGAGTCTCCATTGGAAATCAAAAGTGAGACCTACAGCTGAAACGCTCCCCAACTCAACGCAGTGTGTTGGGGGAAGTGGGGAAAATGTATTAAGCTTAAATCGGGATAAAACATTACGTGATGCCTGGGCCTTAGTTACTGGTAAGAAAAGGAACTCGCCAGCTGAATCCAGGGATCCACGTAGGCAAAAAACAACAATTGCAAGAAATGACAAGCCCATTACAGTAAGTAACACTTATGCTCCGTTAGAAAATTTAGTAGAAGTAGATCAGCCTACCGATAATGCTAGACCCCCAAAGATAAACAGTCTCCAATACACATTAACGGCATCCAAGACTACCAAGGTTTCGTCACATATTTAGAAAATAAATCGTCTCCGAATTCATTTTATCTTAAAACTACACTAAAAGGGGTAACTGTTTACCCCTCTACCTCAGAAGTATATAGAAAATTAGTAAGCAGTCTTAAGAATTCAGAAGCTGATTTTCATACTTATCAACTTCCTGAAGACAAAAACCACAGGATAGTCGTGAAAAACCTCCACCACACTACCCCTATTTTGAAAATAAATAAAGATATTGAAAAATATGGTTGCATTTTGTAAGCGTAACTAATGTGATTTCTAGGTTAAAAAACCCACTACCAATGTTTTTCGTTGACATCTCCAAATCAACCTACAATGAAGAAATTTTTGAGATTCCATCTATATTCTATACAAAAATAAGAGTAGAAGAACCAAGAAAAAGAAGAGTTGTTCCACAGTGTATCAGATGCCAGCAGTACGGACACACGAAGTCGTATTTTAACCACCCTCCACGGTGTGTAAGATGTGGTCTTAGCCACGCCAGTGCAACTTGTACAAAGGCAAAGGAAACACCAGCGACATGCGCCAACTGCCAGGGAGGACATCCAGCCAACTACCGTGGGTGCCAAGTTCTGAAGGAGTTGAGGATTCAACGAACATCACGAATACACCCCTCCGAACGACCTCATCCTCCATCACGAAATTTCGACGAATTTCCTGATCTCCGCCAAAAAACATCTATTAACCGACCAAAACAGGATAATGGTAAGATAGAGTTGCCAGTTCAGCAGCTGAGAGCTCCGACTCGACAACAGGAACCAGCACTCCAGCCACTGGAACCACCACTCCAGCCATATAACATATAATAATAGCCTTATTAACACTCTCACATAAAATAAAGAATTCAATCAATTCAAAAATGCTGGACACCATACATTAAAAAAACCTGACGAGAAGACGTGCTGCTGGGTACTGTCCTTCCTCATGCCTGACATATCATTATTCTGTTTATTATTTCATCCTATTTGCTGATTGTCACACTACTGCTGACAGGTGCAAATCAATAAATGAAGTTAGAAAAAAAAAATTATTCTTTATATAAATTATTTTAATATATGATGAAATATCTAATATATATAATTTACTTGTCACAGTTTTAGTTACCATACTCCTCCGAAGCGGCTTGACAGATTTTTAGTAAATTTTATATGCATATTCAATAGGTCTGATAATCGGCTACTATCTATTTTTGGGCAAAAAATTTATTTATTTATTTTTTTATAATGTTCCATTAAAAAATACATGTAACCCAAAATGTTCACCCTTTTATCACCAACACCTATTTTTTAATAATAATTTTAGTTATTTAATAATTCTTCACCCCTCCTGATAACTGATTGATCATCACTTGGTAAGTTATCCCCGCCAGAAGTCTGCCAGTGTCACTCATCAGGCAGCAAACAGCATGGAGTAGGGATGTGGCCGAACCTGGTGTTCTCTTTCTAGCAGACAACAAGCCTCAATCAAACATCTCTTCACAGTTTTCAGTTCAGTTCTGTATATGTATATATATATATATTCCCTCATCGTTCACAGCGCTCCATGCCTCTTTTACTCATATACCATATCCTTACATACTTACAATAAGTTTGTTATTTTCTCCAATAGAAATTTCCTAAAAATAATTTATTTGGCAAAACAACGTTCGCTGGGTCAGCTAGCATACTTATAATATTATGGTATGTTCTCTTGAAATTCTTATGAATGCAGTATTAATTAAATTTTAAAAAAATGTTTCGGTAATACATAATTTGGAAAACATTACCGTCATAAGTTTATTATAATGGATTTGTAATATTTTTTTTTAAATTTAGAAACCTTTTATACTATATATAAGTAATGACTTTTAATAAAACATCCACGTTGCGAATGTAAATTTATATGTAGGAGAGGTAAAAGCATTATTTACATAACTGATTTAACATTACATCAGACAGTATACATAAAAACCACAAATATTTTATTCATAATCCATCATAATAAACCATGTTATGCGGTTAATCCTAGGATATTAAATTACTTGAGTTACTTGAGTTTGTGGTGGTTTAAAAAAAAAAAATTCTGATAAAAAAAATATGAGGGATGTGAGATACAAATGGCTCTCCCCCACCGACTCATTTATATGCTCCCGTTTCCAGAACATAATGTCAACATGAATTATTAATGTATCTTAAGTTATAAACCACAGGTCACGGCTATAAAGCGAAAATGTTCTTCATATAAAGTGCCACTTGCTGTTGAAAGATTCCAATATTTTTTTATGAAGATTAGTTTTTTGTCACGAATGAGTATTAAAAATAAATTGTTGGTAATTACTTTACATTTAATTGATTTTAAATTAAATCAACAAAAAAAAATTGGCAGTCATAAGCATGTTAGCTTATTATATATATATACATATAATACTTTGTTTTCATTGAATATTATCTTCTCGAAAAATAGGTGTATTTACAGAACATTTCATCTTAAATATATTTCCTAGGTTCTTAACTCTTAATTCCTTTTATTTAAGACCAAAACCATAAAAATATTAACGTATCCAATCTTTACAATCCAAAATCCTTGACGCTCCTTACTTTGTCATGTTCAATATGTTGTTTATTTGGCCTGTACCAGGTATCCCTCAATCCATGAAAACTCCCCATCCATTCCAATCCACTAGTTTCAATCCTTGTTTCCTGTTCAATTCCTGACAATCCTCCTAAGAGTCTGAAAAGAAGATGGCCTCGAGACCGTCTTGTATAGATTCACGACTAGAGTGCTGCCAATGGGCAGTTTCTCATCATGTATTTTATCATTAAGTAGCATATCTACTTGTCGTTCGAAAATATACAGTTGTAAATTTTAATAAAATAAATTTAAAAAATATTTTTAAACCTGATACCATCCGAATTCCATCACAACGTTATTCAACATTCTCAACCTCTAGCACTATTCCAATCCATCTCCAACCGCCTCATTTTAGATTAAAACGGCAGTAGCACCAAGAGCTTTTGTATATATCGGATTGTAAAATAAGATCGTAGCGTTTTCCAATATTTTAATTTAATATTCTCTGTTTTTATAATATCATGTTTACATATTATTTTAAAACATTAGTTAATGTGCTTTTATGCATCAGTGGACTGACATTGGGACAATATTACAAAATACAAAGGAGTCAGCCACCAAACTGATGAATTATCTAAAAGAAACATCAATATTTTACAAAATTTAAAAAGTAAAAAAAAAGTTCCTGTTTTTGATTTTTAATATTATATATATATATATATATATATATATATATATATATATAATATTGTTTTATCAGTTCTCGACTGTTGATAATTTAAGTTTGTGTTGTTCTTAGGTTGCAGTCAATGAATAAACAATTTTATCTATGCGACGTTTCGAGAATTTATTGTTCTCATAATCATGCCTTAACAGTGGAAAAAAACAGAACATTAATATTATTGTACAATAATTAATATATGATGTTATTGTTAGAGATATAAAAAAGAGTACATTGAACAATGAATATTAATACAGTAGGTACATAGATATTTTAAATTAGGATTTACATTAAAGATATATTATAAAATTACTTACAATTTTGGACAAAATAGTGTCTTAATTAGGCATGTTAAGCCTACAAGCTTTGAAAGAACACTGAAAAAATAAAAAAGGAATCGTTCAAGTATGGAAGATTTTCCAGGAATTTATGATGACGTCAGGTGTCTGGGGTATTCTCCCTCCTATTGTTGAGTTGTTTTCGTTTTATTTCGTATTATTATTAAGACGTTTATTTTTTTTTTTTTTAATTTTAATATGTGTTTATCAAATTCGAGTAACATGCATTTAGATTTTGGACATCCGATTTTTTATTTGTGGCGCGATTTTTATATTTCTCTATGGTAATCATTTCTTTAAAATTTCGTTTGAAGCTGTTTTTTTCATAATGAATAATTTTCGGTGAGTGAAATTTAAATGAATGTCCCGTTTTTCTGAAATGAGTAGTGAGGGCAGTTTGGTCAGGTTTATTTGGGTCTTTTTTAATTGAAGTGCAGCTATATTTGTGTTGGTATACTCTCCTTTTTAAATATTGTTCCGATGTTCCAAAATAAGACTTTCCGCATTTGTCTTCACAAGGTATTTCGTATACTACATTTGATTGAAGGTCTAATTTGTCGGAATCTTTAGTTTTTGTAAATAATTTTGATAAAGTATTTATATTTTTGTACGTAATGGCAGAATCACTATTATTTCTGTTAATGTTAAGTGCTTTTTCAAGTTTTTCGGAAAGTGTGGGTATGTATGGGATAGTGTAATATATTTTGGTGCTGTTCTCATTGTGTTGTTGTTTTTGTGACGTTGGTATCTGTTTTAGTAGTTTACATATGAGTTTGTGTTAACAATAACATCATATATTAATTATTGTACAATAATATTAATGTTCTGTTTTTTTTCCACTGTTAAGGCATGATTATAAGAACAATAAATTCTCGAAACGTCGCATAGATAAAATTGTTTATTCATTGACTGCAACCTAAGAACAACACAAACTTATATATATATATATATATATATATATATATATATATATATATATATATATATATATATATATATATATATATATATATTATTTATTTATTTTTATTTTATTCTTTTCTTATATGTAGTTATCATATATAATTGTTTGTATTTAACTTAAAATATTGTAACAGCGTTATTAGTATTATCTATGTTTTAGTGTATTATGTATTTTATTATTTATCATGTATGTATTATTATTAGTATATATGTATGTATTATTAGTATAAATGTATGTATTATTAGTATTATTACTATGATTATATTGTATCTGTATTATTAGTTTAGGGCTAAAATAACCTTTATGGTTAAAAAGCCTTTATTTTACTAAATAAATAAATAAAAGGTGGTCCCGAGCCTGTGCGATGTCAGGCACTCGTTAAAGACCTTTATCCTAATTAAACCTGGATAGGCCAAATTTAGGAATCCCACTGTAGCATCGTCCGATTAGCCACATCAGCATAGAGGGGCGTTAAATAAATTAACAAACAAACAAGCAAGAAAAACTATAAGAACATTTTACAGCCCAATATTTATATTGTTGTTCTGTCACTCTTCTAATTCTCCTCTCAAGTAGGATATATGCGGCTTCGCGCCCCTCACTCAGCTTCCACTCCCTCACAACAGTGACATGGCTGACTGAGGGTCGCTGGGATAACTTTAATACTGCTTTTCTCTACACGAGTGGAGTAACAAGCCCATACCGGGGTTTCTACAGAACATTGTGAATAGGTATGAGTTTGTGTATACATGTTCAATAATTGTTAACTTTGTGTTTATTTTATTGTATTTATAGATTTTTTTACATTATGTATATTTGTATATTTATATATATTTATACCGAACATAACATTACACGACTATGCATCTGTACCCAGTAATCATTATAAACTAACACAACTAATCACAGATCACGGAAACACAAAACATTATCTCAAACGATTTAACATAAAACAAAGAGACTTATTGACGAAGACGGACACATTCAAAATTATAAACATATACTTTATGACTGAAAAATATTTGACAGACAAAGATTTCATTTAATTAAAAATATAACACTTAAAAACGGAAACTGGCCAGAGACGGAACAAAATTTGTTCTCTAAATACAAAAGACAGACTTACTTAAATTAATTAAAAACATTGACTTCGAATCACTGACTAAAGATGGGCAGCGTAGGTAATTCTCTTCTGTTGACTAAAATTTTATTTTAAATTTGTTATATTTAATGTTAGTTACTTTATTTGAAACATTAATCTGTAATAATAGTTAAATGTAATACTACACTCATTTGTAAATTAATGTAATTTTTTTTTATGTCAAGATGATCTTGCGTTCAACTACATTGATAAAAAACGTATGACGTTTATCACGTTAAATAATGAAAAAAACAAACGCTGCAAATTATTATACAATGGTTTATTATTTCCAAATAAAAATATTATAGTATAACTGTTTATGAAGCAATAGATAGGCAATTAAGTAATATGAAAAACAAAAAATAATTCAAAGGAAAATGGCATATCACCTCTGGTAATTCCAAAACGCTATATCTCTGCTAGTTATTTATCATTTTCAATGATTATCCTTTCATTTTGTGCGAAATTTTATTTAGGAAATGTTTGGTATTATTTATTTATTCATTAAGAGAAACGGATTTTTTATTCGTTATTTGGGTTCAACGCATCTTGAAACGTAAGTTCTAAAATTTTGAAGGAGAGTATTTTTTTTTTTTTTCGATTACAAAGGTTCATTATTGAAAATAATAAACCAAAATTGGCAAAATTTCATTTATTTTCTTATTATTATTTATTTGCATAATCTACAAAAAGTTCTTAAAGGACTCGGTAATATGTAACGTACTGAAATAACTCAGCATATTCGGTTACAGAGTTCGAAGTCTTTTTAAGTGCCATCTCTAATATCCCATATTTTTCACTGTTAAATGGATCATATAATTCAATGGAACGGAACGGATTGAGGGAAGTCATGGTCCGACCGTCAAAGTTTAGTCTCTAGTCGCTAGTAACGTTTATGAATGATTTACAGACCATTCAATATTCATCAGTTTCTATCACATGTTCTGTAACAGCTTCATGGTTATGTCATAGACAAAATTATCTGTTTTTGATAACTGCCTGCTTTTAATTATGCGCAAATATTCACAAAAATAATTTCTATAATCGTAGTGACCAATCCTTAATAACGATTCTTTTTACAAAAAAAAATTAACTTTTAATGTATAATAAACACCTTTTTTCTCACCCAGCTTTTAATGTTTATTAATTAACTTAAATAAGGAAGATGGTTGGGGGGCGGTCATTAAAAAGGAACACACATTAAAACTTGGTGATATGTATTTGAATTCCCATGTTAAAACCCAGTAAGATCATAATAATAGTTTTACATTATCTCCAGCAAACTACGAAATGTTTTACTGGTACTTCATAGTTTAAAATTATATATATAATCACTTTGATGAACGTTTAGTTATACTTTTTTTGTGCCTGTTGAAAAAATTGTATTTTTTATTTCAAATTACGGACGTCTAAACGTTGCGTTATTTATCAATTTCACACATTATCGAATATTGTGTAAAGTTTTAGGAGGAACCTAAAGAAATAACATGTGAATTGATTTATTTATTTATCTGTGAAAATATTATTATTACAATACTCACATATACTAAAATTTATTTATGAAATAATCTAACTACAGATAATTAACATACCTGAATAATATTGTTGTGATATAGTTTTGGATGACAAAAAACAATGACTCACCTGCGAAAACAAAAAATAACTTGTTAGTCAAAATACACATAATCCTTATAATTTATAATAAATTTATTAATTGATAAATTAGTTAATTAATTTTAAGTGTATTCCTATAAAATATTTTTAACTCTCGATTTGTTTTATAATATATTTTGCATTCCAAAGGATAAGGGATGGAATATATTTTTAATAAAATACAGTTTTATTTAACGGACGTAAAAATTGTGCGAAACTTAATCAACTTTTGTGTTTTATTGATTTTTTTTCTGTCAGACTATTTCAATTAGAGTGCGACCTGGTTTGCTGATCTCGATGAAAAAGTCGCTGTAACATTTGGCTGTCATAAATATGAAATTTCAGTTTCATAGGACATTTCGTTTCAGACACACAGACCTTTTTGCAGGACTTGGTTATTTGGACTCAGAGTACCCTAAAGTGTGTATTTCCGTTGAAAACTGGGATTCGTAAATTTTCACGATCGCAATACTTTCCCTTACTATATATATATATTTCATATATAGATAAGTGAAATAAAATCACTGGTTCATATGTTTGTAATTTACGCGTAACTGTAAAGTAGATTTCTTTTTAATTTCTGCTGCCTTTACATGAAATGTACAGTGAGGGGAAGTATAGCTATTTTGAACATTATCAAATTAGAGAATTAACTATATACTAATGTTCAGTTCTGATAAAAGAGCTCTTGGATGTGTTGAAAAATCTAACTAAAACAAGAGGACATTCATGACTAAACTTCTATATATTTAAGATATTGTATAGCAGTTTTTCTTACTGTAATCAAATAACCGAAAGTGCCATTTCATATCTAGGATTTTACACATTTTTACTATTTTTTCTAGTACGGCTGAAACTATTATTATAATACTCTTCATATAAATGGATAATAGAATGAATTTGAGTATATTTTCCCTTTTATTTACATTTAAATTATCTGATACAGCTTAAATGCTGAATTTTATGTGTTTTTTTTTTCTCTTAAGAACCTTTAATTTTGTTAAGGAGAAGTTTATCGGGGGTGAAGTCATCAAAGCACTTAATCAATTAGAAACTTGAAATTACAACTATCGCTTTTAAGACGGCCTAAAATTCAGGAATAATTGTTGGTACAAATATATTAAGTTTTTTACTTAATTAAATGTTTATTTGACTGCAACTGGAATCAACTCCTCCCATATATATATATATCTATACGATTAGTATTACAGGATAAAATTTAGTGGTTGAGACTCAACTGGTTCTAGTGTTATTAATTTGGTTTGTCTTATATTCGGTTGATGAGATGCGGGCCACTATGGTATAACCCCTGGTAATTTTTGGAGATTTTTTAAACCAATTTCTTGGCTACTTAGGTAATGTGTTGAAAGGACCAAAATTATATTAAGTATTCTTATCATCATTCTAATTTTTGTTTGGTTCTTAAATATGCAAAATTATCAGAGTAATTTTTTTAAAGTAAAACGTTATTTTAACAGTTAAGTGAATTTTATAACTCTAGAACTAGCTTATTCTCAAAGACCAAATTTATATCACTCAAACGAACCGTACAGATATGTAATCTGTATTAGTTTTATAATTTTTCACTCAGTCTCTTTTGAGATATTTCCGTTAAACATCGCGAAATTTGAATTTTCGCCAATTTTGAAATTTCATATACAAAAAAGGACTATGTTCTCAAGATCGAAATTTTTACAAGTAGGGCAATGGCTAAGCTACATAAGAATAATAATTAAAAGTGAGTCTCTTTTCCTTTATATACTTTTATCTCGTTAAAAATCTCGTTTTTTTGTTCATTTTCGAGAGGTTTTTAAAGAACTTTCTTCACTATTTATGTAATGAGTTGTGGGAACAAAAAATATAAAGCATGTCCTCATCTTATTGTTAATTTTTGTTTTGATCACATGTTTTTGCCCGCTGAGCTAACTTAAAACGGTTGCAATACTAAAAGTATTGGCCCGAAAAAATGTTTATTTGTGGTTTTATATTCACGAAAGGATAGATCAATAAATGTCTTAGGTCCCCTTTCTTGGCATCATCCTCCAGCTGCTCTCAGAACCCCGACGGCTACCTCCTCTTCTTCTAGATGGAACCCGACTCACTCCTCTTGATGATAGAACTTGACTAACTCATCGGTTCTTCTCTCTCATTCTCGTCACCTCGGGTAGGCTGAGATGGGAAGTGGCCCGGTTGGCGGTATAGCCTTTGTGCTATTATTCTTATCTTTCCACCAATCTTAATATTCTTGTTGGCCGCCGCTGGGGGGGAAAACTATCAGAGGTTTCTGGTACCGCTGGGGGGCCCATAACGATGGGAAATCTAGGGGGCTAGGTAAACACCTTTTGATGTTTTGCCGACAAACGTTCGTTATCATTAATTGTTTAATATTAAAATTATTTAATTATGAACTCCCCTCAGTATCCTCAATACATTACAATACACACACACACACAGAGGCAATCTTTTTTTCACATTATTTTAAATATATTGACTCAAAATAATTATTCATTTCTCATTACTAGCATTAATGAGAAGCAATTAAGATCAAATAAATTATTATTTTCTTTTTTTTACAATTTTATAAATTTATAATTAACCGTTATAAAATTAATATTTTATAAAAAATGCCAACCAACATGCACATTCTTAAAATGTAAAAAAGAGTAGTAATTTATATGATTGTTATCGATAATATTTTCAAATACATTTGTAATGAATAAATAATTTATAAGAGAATGCGTTGAAACTCATGTTTTTTTTTTATAGTTTATTTTCATCCTTAAATTTAGCTAAAATTTAAAAAAAATCGTTAAATTTGGTGAAGTAGGGAACGAATCCTAAAAAAAAACAAAACCTATACACATATAAAAAATAATACAACCATTCATAATGTGGGCGTATGTTAACAGTGACAATCTATTAGCATTAACACCATAGATAAAATATACAACAATTTGTCGAGATATTAAAGTGTTAACTGTAATTATTATATAAAAAACAAAATACAACGACGGTGTCAGAATGCGGTGAGGGAAGCATTACAGAGTAATCGGATACTGCTTTAATGTGTGCCGACATTAGACCATAGCTGTAAGCTTTTATCAACGCTCGGAAAAACAACATACAAGAAATACAGGAAAGAGAACAGGTTGGATTACATTGAGGAAAATAAAACGTATAATACCCGTTTATGAAACATCATAGTTTGAATTGTTCAATTTTCTTTAAAAATAAATATATACAAAATGAATTGATAATAAGAAGTCTAATGTACTACTTTTACAATTATTACCATTATAACGGGACATAATACTTTTTACTTTCACTTACCATTATATGAACTATAGTTTTCAACGGAAATAGAAGTTTTAGGGTCCCCTGAGTCCAAATGACCAAGTCCATCAAAGAGTGTTTGTGTGTGTGTGTTGTAACTCCCGCGCGTAAACGAAAAGTCCTATGAAACTGAAATTTCATATTTAAGACAACCATAAGCCCAAAATGTTACAGAAACTTTTTCTTCAAAATCACATAACCAGAGGAACCATTTTATACTATGCATTTTTTTACCTTTTTACGATTTTCTCAAATACGGCTCTAACGATTTTGATTAATCGATGTAATTTGATGAGCTTTAATATCGTGTAGGAGGTTTCATTCTGATTGAAATAGTTAGACGGGGCTTAAATGTCTATATTTTAAGGAGAAAACTAAAAAAAAAAAAATTAATACAATGTTTTATTTTTGAGCATAACAACAGTAATATACAGGCATAATATACCGCTGGAAAGCTAAAGATTTAAAAATAAATAATTTCTTATATACAAGCTAGTAAAATAAAATAAAGAAAAGTCGACAAAACTAACCGATTATGGGATCACTTGTAGCTGGGTGGCTAGCATAACAACCCCCTATGCCAAAGATCACGGGTTCGAACCTGTAGGTGGTTCTAGAATTTTTTAATGGGAGTAAACAATCCTTAGTTATGCCGTCCTTCGGAGAGGACGGTAAAAGGTTGTCCCTAGCCTGTGCGATGTCAGGTACTCGTTAAAGATCCCTATCCTATTAAAACCTGGATAGGCAAAATTTAGGACTCACACTGTACCCTGGTCCAATAATAGAATTGTTAACAAAACACATGTTTCCATAGTAATTTAATCAAATTAATTCTTTACCAGTTTCACTCATTTTTATCTCTAACTGGATTTGAAAATTCTTTAATCGATTTTAACAATTTTTATTTAAGTAAGTGAAAGTCTACTAAAACACACACACACACATAGACACACAGACCTTTTTGCGGGACCTGGTTATTTGGACTCAGAGGACCCTAAAATGTGTATTTCTGTTGAAAACTTGAATTCTAAAATTTTTACGATCCCAATACTTTCCCTTACTATATATTTCATATATAGGTAAGTGAAAGTAAAAAATACGCCATATTTATGTGTTAAAAAAATAAATATATTTATTTATTTATACAAATAAACGAACCACATTCAAAACATAAACGAATGGATATTCTAGAATATGAAAAACTCAGAAGTATTGCAATTATTGCATATGTTTTGAACATTAATATTATTAAAATTTTGTTAAGTGTATTTCCAGAGAGGTGGAAAGTAAATTTTGTTTGTTTTGAGCACCATGTTTAAAAAAGAAGAAGTTAATAATCAATAAATGTCATTTTGCTTATTACCTGGTAATATAGAGTTAAATAATACAAAATTGTTCGTTTTTCTTTTTTAATTGAAGATCGAATTTATTGGTTTAATGTAATAAACACCTTTTCAATTGGCACACCAAACAATCAATCAGAAGAAATGCTTTTACTGTCTGTACATTTTCAATTACTTAGCGATGTGTGAATGGGGCATGTCATTTGGTACACTAATGGAGCCCTGAAACAGGTACGTTATTTTGTATGGAAAACATTATGAACGGACATGTAAAATGGTTCAAATCCTGATAGGGTTGGGTAATTTATTCTTAATGAATTGGTGTCCTAAAATGAATTTTGGTTAGTCCCTCTCTAAAGAGTTGTATAGATATACGAAATACACAAATAAATAAGTTAAATAAATTATAGAGGTCTGTTACTTAATGTATCTTTTTCTTTCACTACTTATATATCTACTTAGTGTGGGAAAGTATTGTGATCGTGAAAAAATTTGATATCGAGTTCCCACCGTTTCAGGGTTTTCTGAGTACAAGAGACCAAATCTGTATCCCGAATCCCACATATCTGCGTTTGTGTGTGTGTGTGTGTGGTGAGTTTAACAAGAAAACGAAAAGTTTTAGGAAGCTGAAATTTCATATTAGGTTACTAAATCCCCGAGATGTTACAGTAACTTTTTCGTAAAAAGCGATGAACCAGAAGAGCTAATTCATATTTTTACGATTAAAGCTGTAACGATTTCGGTTAATCTCGCTATATCGAAGTAAAATGCAATGTTTTTCTAATATTTTGTTGCTTTTCTGATTGGAATGGCTCGACTTAAATGCCAAGATTTTAAATTTCCTTCCTCTAAAATATCATTAATTTTGTATATTCCAAGAAAACGATCATATTATCTTGATAGCATTGATACAAGATGGCTAAATATTTAATCTAACATCATAATATAATATTAATATAAACATCAGACACATATACCCTCAAGATGTTATAGAAACATTTTTTTACTTAAATTTCTGTCCAAAACTGCTAATTTTAAAACTTGTTTCTAAACTCGACTGAACGGAAGTCCTACTTTATCCCATGTATATTTCACCTGTTTACAATTTTCTCTAAAACGGCAATACCGACATTAATTAAACTCGCTATACGAATGAAAAATGAAATACCATAGAGATTTAACAATTTTTTTTTTCTTTTTAAGTAGCTATATTTTTCTAGATTAACAAAAAAAAACAACAACTGTATTTTCTTGTTAGAATTCATGATATCGTGTCAATATAGAAGTTGAACGAATTTAATAACCAACTAAAGAAGAAAATAGCCAAAGCGTATATATATATATATATATATTAATAATGATGATTTAGATCTATTATATAACGTTAAAGTGTTAAATATTTCTAGAAAAATGTAAAATGACAAATAGGGCCTAAGCTAAAGCGGTTGTTGTACATAACTGTGTATGTTTATATTATTTAATTTCTAGTCGAAATTTATTTAAAAGTTTTTTATAGGTGGAATAATCAGGAGTCAGTCATTTTTTGATTTTTTTTTAATTTTGCCAACGTTTCGTCTCAAGCTTGTGAGCCATCATCAGAGCATTACTGAGCCATGTCCAAGCATAAACTGAGTTTAATCAGTGGTTCAAGCTTGTGAGCTGAAACGTTGGCAAAATTAAAAAAAATCAAAAAATGACTGACTCCTGATTATTCCACCTATAATAGTTACTACATTCGACTATACATCCTTAATATTTAAAAGTTTTTGAACCGATTTTAACAGCGGAGATAATTTTAAGTTGTGTGTTGCTCGCACTATATTTTATAATTGCAATCCTCAGATTTAAAACGAAAGCAGAAGACTTAAGCGTAAAAAAGGAATATTTATACAAAGCTTTAGATGTATATTTAAGTCTGTTTTCAAAGCTGTTTGCTGTAATAAAATATTGATCTGTATACCTCAATAAATATCGCAATACAGCTGCAAACTAGATTAGTACCTTGCCTTAGAGCTAGTTTTATCAGGATGGGAGAAGTAACGAATTTCATGGATAAAAGGTAGTTACCCTACTCATCTTCATAAAACTTTAGCAGCGAAAACTTTCCCTCGGAATCAATGATTTAAACTTTCAGCAGCACGCAATGCTTATCTTTAATACCTCGACCAACTTCTTCTAAGATAGTCATTTTTTATACTTTCAGAACTAGAAGCGTTATGGAGTTCATTTTTAGGAAGCGTTTCTTGCCTTTGATAGGGTGGAATTAAAATTATAATGTTAAAGAAATCGCCTCGAAAACCATAACAATAGAAATAATGTGTTTGTACAGGATTGTTTGCATGTTTTCTTGATTCTATTTCCTGATTATATATATTGGGTTGTTTCACATGAAATGTCCGTTTTTATAGCAGGTCTCTGTTGTTTTCTTCCGAATGTTTACATACATAAAGTAAACAGTTACTAATCCTCTACCTTTGTATTATAAACATTATATTCCCAATCAATTACCCAATTTTTAGTATACCTCCAAATATGAACATGGAAACACGCAATTTTATAGTAATATTTTTGTACGAGTTTAAACTCGGCCGTTCGATGCGTTTGGGGAATGGAGTGTTAATGAACGGACCATTCGCCGTTGGTTTGCTAAGTTTTCAGCTTGGGATACCGACTTAAAGAACTTGCCCCGAGGAAGACCTCCGTCCGTAATAGACAACGATGTCCTCAAACATACAGTAGAAGGAAACCCCTACCAAACAGTTGATTACAAGGACTCTCAGCACAACTAAATGCAAGTGCATCTACCGTTTCCAGACATTTAAAGTGTATTGGGAAAGTAAAAAAGCTCGATACATGGGTACCTCATGATCTCACTGAGCGGCAGCAAGACGCCATGTTTCAAAACAAACCGTGCAACAATTGAAAGAACTGGGCTACGAAGTTCTTCCGCACCCACCATATTCTCCGACTTGTCTCCAACAGATTGCCACCTGTTCAGGAATTGAGATAACTTCGTCAAAGGAGAACTTTTTGAAAATGACGATCAAGTGAAAAGTGCGGTTTCATGTTTTGTTTCACTTCAAACCTCAGAGTTTTTCAGTTCGGAGATAAAAAATTTGGCGTCACGTTAGGAAAAATGTGTAGAAAAAGAAGGAAAATACTTCAAATAAAATTATCTTAAAATTTTATATTATCTTAGAATTTTAATAAAAATCCTTTACGTTGAAAACGGAAATGTCATGTGACACAACCCAATAATTAATAGTTAATTAAATTGAATTTCAAAAGAAGCGTGTGTTTTATTAAATAAACATTATATTATTATTTACGACAATCAGTTTTTTATCACTCTCCGTTAACTTTTAAGATTATGTGTATACGATAATATTTTTTCTAAATTCTTCAGCTTTCCAACGGTATATTACTCTTTTTCTGTTCCAAAACACAAATAATGCATTATAAATATTTTTGCTCTTTTTTCCTTTCGTCGTATATCGAATTCGTTCTGCATATATATTATTCTGATTCTTATCAATTCTAACAATATGATATGGTTAATTTATTCAAATTAAAGGTACTTTAGAAGAATAAACTTTAAACTATCGGCATTTAAGCCCAGTCAGACTATTTCAATCCGAACGAAACCTACATGGTACAAAAGCCTATTAAATTTTATAACTATTCAGTGATTTTAATCAAAATCGTTAAAGCCTTTTTTGCGAAAGTCGTAAAATGGTGCATAGAATAAAGTAGATCATTCGGTCAGCCGATTTCGGAGAAAAAGGTGCTGTAACATTTCAGGCCTATAGTTCTCTCAGATATGAAATTTCTTACGATTTTCCCTACTAGCGCTAGACATACTACAAACAAACAGACACACACAGACGTTTATGCGGTGTTTGGTTATTTAGACTTAGGGGACCCTAAAACGTGTATTTCCGTTGAAAACTGCTATTCAAAAATGTCCACAATCGCAATACTTTACCTTACTATATATTTCATTAATTTCAATAATGTACCTTTTTGATTAACTCCCTCCAAAAAAAGTTATCCCTCGTAAAATTTGTGGGCTTACGTTTAAAGAAAAGTTAAATTCGGCCATCGAAAAAAACCGTTAGTCTGCTGTACGCCGTTCGTTGCTTTGCTCCGAGACTACCAGATGACCAGAACAGTGTGGTCTTAAATATATATATATATATATATATATATATATATATATATATATATATATATATATATATATATATATATATATATATATATACAAGTTTGTGTTGTTCTCAGGTTTCAGTCAATGAATAAACAATTTTATCTACGCGACGTTTCGAGAATTTATTGTTCTCATAATCATGCCTTAACAGTGGAAAAACAAAATAACAGAACATTAATATTTATATACAATAATTAATATATGATGTTATTGTTAGAGATATAAAGAAGAGTACATTGAACAATGAATAATCATACAGTAGGTACATAGATATTTTAAATTAGGATTTACATTAAAGATATCATTATAAAATTACTTACAATTTTGGACAAAATAGTGTCTTAATTAGATATGTTTAGCCTACTGACACTATTTTGTTTGTTGTTGTATTAAGACACTATTTTGTCCAAAATTGTAAGTAATTTTATAATAATATCTTTAATGTAAATCCTAATTTAAAATATCTATGTACCTACTGTATGATTATTCATTGTTCAATGTACTCTTCTTTATATCTCTTACAATAACTTCATATATTAATTATTTATAATAATATTAATTTTCTGTTTTTTTGTTTTTCCACTGTTAAGGCATGATTATGAGAACAATAAATTCTCAAAACGTCGCATAGATAGAATTGTTTATTCATTGACTGAAACCTGAGAACAACACAAACTTAAATTATCAACAGTCGAGACTGATCAAACAATATATATATATAATATATTATGATATTTACAATCTTATAAAAAAATATATCAAGTAAATGTGATGGTTATATATTACAATATAATGAAATACATGTAAAGAAGCTTCCCGTTGGAAGCAATAAATTTAAATATTAAAAGGTAAACTTAGCAAATATTTCCAAATCGAGCTATTAATCAAAGTAAATAAACATAAATATATTAAAAATTAAAAGTAATTAAAAAACAAATATATATATATATATATATATATATATATATATATTTATTTATTTATATAATTTTAAGTTATAACCAATAAACGTGATATTTAAGACATCGTATAAGCAAATATAGTGTAGGTATTTAAAGCTAGGTGGGTAGAAAAGCTTAGCGTTGTATTATATAATTCCCCTTTTCAATTATTTAGAATAGTAAATTGTATTAGTAACCTATTTCAGGAATGTTCATCCTCTTCCAACAGCTTACAGAGGTAAATCAGGTCCAGTAATATATCATTGGACGGTCGCAAATCAGCTTACTGTTCTCTGTCCTTTTGAACTTAAATAGATTGCCCCCTATATAAGAGATATTCGGACTTTTATTAACTATTACGTTTTAATTATATATATATATATATATATAAAATTTCCGCATAACATCAAAGTTCTTTTTAATAACCTTCCGAGATGGAACAACAGGCTATTCAGTCTGTAGTGGTCAGCCTTTTTAGCAATTTTCCTCGGCTTGGTAACAAGATGGCATGTTTCTATTATCCAACTATGTATCTCATACTTAAACACGATTTTTTCAAAGGTCTACTACAAGGGCAATTAATGTTATATTACCTTATTAATGTTTTGGATATACATTAAAAAATATTATAATATATCAGTGTAAACGCAAATTGTAATATATCTCAATAAAAAAAAAAAAAAAAAAAAAAAAAAAAAAAAAAAAAAAAATATATATATATATATACTAGTATAAGACCTGTATTGGAAGGAAGTGGTTCATTATTTTTATTTATTTATAGTAATTTACAACTGTATTATACGAATACAATAATTAAATATGTAGGAAGATGAAAAGTCGTGAAAATGTCTTACAAAAGAAATATCCAGTGGTAGCTCTTCAATAACTACTTTAATTCAGTAGGTCCCTACTATTAATTACCAAATTATTTTTTATAGAACATTTATCCTTTATGTCAGTATCTGTTCCGTCTGTAATGTTTTATATCTTTATTTTATTGTTATTATCATAATGTGTTGTTTTGTTTTTTAATTCATTATTTATTTACGTTTCATTTACTTTATTTTGTTACTTGAATTCTTTTCTATATTAGTCTTAAATGAACTATTATTAACTTTTTGCTTTATTTCTTTATCGAGTGGATAATTTTATTTTAATTATTTGTTCAGATTTAAATTTATCTTTATTATTATAACTATCCAATATAATTATAAACATAAAATAGTTAGGGGTGTCTTTACATGAGACTATACCCCCACTTTGCAAATTGTTAAAAATTATGATGAATGTTTTTGTATAAACCTATGTAGGAAAATAAAAAAATAAAATAAATAAAATAAAATAAATAAATAAAAATAAAAAAAGTAGGTCCCGAGGTCATCTTATTTTAATCATCCCGGCGGGTTATTAGGAATATCTAAGGAAGATAGTTTACGTATAAGTGGGGAAGGAGTTTCTAAAAAAATAAATATATCTATTACTGCACAGGTCTGCAACAAATTAGATGTTAAGGTCATTATTAAATTGTGACAAAATAAGAGCATTCAGGATTTCGCGACGGATTACGGATTGTATGGATTTAATACGAGAGAAATCATATATTTTAGTGGAGCTCTAGAGCTTGATTCTATATGTCCAAATAGGTCTGATAATTGTTAGGTAAATGGGTTTTAAATACTAGACTGGAAATGTTGCAGTAATCTTCTGTAAGTTTCACGTCGTTTCGGTCTTCTGTTAGGATTCATTACTATTATTTAAAAAGTAAGTTAATAAAGAGATTAATATTAACGTTCCCATTGTGTAAAAACCTTGTATAAACCATGTACAAACGTCGTTATCTAGGGCACCGGCGCAAGCTGAGAACGAATCAAACAAAATATTAGGAAAACTTCTACACTTAATACAGTCGTTAATCCAGAGATGACGTATAGCATAATTGTTTCGTTCTAAAAAATAAGGCAAAAGACTAACTTGGATTACATACTACCCTAAGACCACAAGAACATAATCGACGATTTGGCCAACTATACAGCCTACTGAACAGAAATTCTAAACTATCCATAGAAAACAAACTGCTAATATACAAGACAGTACTGAAACCTATCTGGACCTACGGACTTGAACTGTGGGGGGCCGCAAAATTTTCTAACACCAAACGCATCCAATCCTTCCAATCCAAAGTCCTCAGAACCATAGTCAATGCTCACCAACCTTACCTTACACCGCGATCTAAATATTCCATTTATTTTAGACCTTATACCGTCAAAATTCTCTAAATTCCATCAGAACCTTATCCATTACCCTAATCCCCTAGCTCATTCCTTATCCAGCTTCACACATCCTTACCATTCTCCTAGAAGGTTGAAACGGCAGTGGCCTCGAGATCTCTTGTAACATGTATATTGGAGTTCTAGCATTGGCAAGATTCTCTACTCACGTGCTGTATGCTTGAGGATTGTATATAGGTACGAGTGACTTTTGTATATATTTTTTTTTTATGCTGTTTTGTATAATATTTTATTGATATTGTTATGTATAATATTTTTATTGATTTTTTGTATAATATTTTTATTGATTTGTTTTGTATAATATTTTTATTGATTTTGTTTTGTATATATGTATATTGTATTATTATTATAAAAAATTATTGTTTTGTATATATCGTGTGAATGTAGTATGAATGTTGTACTTTATCACTAATAAAAAGGTCCTAAATTGGACTGATTGTAATATTACTTAATATGAACACACAGCACTAAACAGTTCAAAAATGACGAAATCGTCAGTTCCAAACACTTTCTACAAATAATTCTCTTTCGTTATCTCTTACTTTACCTAACTAGCCTACCCTTCGACTTTTGTACCTGAGTAAGAGATTATTATTGATCAAAAAGTTTCCTAAAATATATTTCTCAGATTACCAAAATATCCATCGCTATCCTAAAACAATTTTTAACATTTTTTTAATACATCCCACCTAAAACCCTCCAGCTTCTTGTCTCTTCTCGCATGATGGTCTAGTGTATGGCGAGCTGTTTGAAAAATGTGACATGAGACTCGAGAGACTAATGAATTGTATCATTAGATTCCCATGTCTTGTCTGATCCTTCAAAACAAAAGAAACTACCGTATATAATCGATGTGTTTAATATACACTCCTCTGTTCATTCAGATCCCAACCCATAAACTTGTACAATAACGAGTATATCCTTCTCACAGATCCGCCTCCTTCAAAAAGTCTTTTGTCATTTGTGTTATACTATTTTATAATTCGACGCCATATCCATCCGTAATGTATATTAAACACTTTCACCAATAATAATCCCCTATGCTATTAATCTTCCCAATATATGTAATATTTAAATCTATACATAAAAACTATTAATAATAATAATAATAATTATTATTAAAAACTATTCTATGTTACGAAATCTGATCAATTTCTGTTGAAGTCTTGAAAGAAAATACATATATCATTTAATTTGCACATTTTTGTGTTTATTAGAAAACAAACGATAAATTGTTTTTTCATTTGAAAACAAAATTGACCTTCTGGACAATAACATTTTTATGAATTAAGTTCAATAGGAACTTTTTCAGGTCTCTTTGGAAAAACACTGCCTGCTGTTAGAACCAAAGCTGCTCTCCAATTTGTAGTTATAGAAGAATCAAGGAACAAAAGAAAAGGTAATATACTGTTAATTAAGTTTTATTTCAGTGGTGTTTGGGCAAAAGAGCTTAAGAAATATGAAAATATTATGATTTTAAATAATTTATTATTATTTCAAAGCTACCGATTAAAATAATATTCCTCCAAATTTTCGATATGCTCACACAAATCCTCCGAAGTATTCCTAAAGTCTAATTGTGCAATTATTGAATTAAAATCACTTATCGCTATATAAATGTCGTCTTCAATGCCAGGCTAACTCACTCATTCTGATATTCTCGTTAATTTAGAATGATGTGTTGTTTTTATTATTTAAAAAAAAAAAAATCAATTAGGTATTATGTAATTCTATTTCGTATTTGCGTGATTATATTTTGTTTATATTTTTTTATTTTTGATTACATTATTTTATATGTTGTATATATCTATTCCTTACTGCTTTTCGGGTTTTTCGATGACTGTTTTTTACTGTAAAGTAAGTTACTGTTCTCTTATTGAATTTGCAGCAGGTGAACTCCTCACCCGTACACGGGATTGACTTATTGGTATATCGACTTGTACTATCACTGTAAAAATGTCTGTATTCTGATTTAATTAAGGAAGTTTTTATTTTGTAATATTTTGTTTAAATTAGTATTTTACTATAACTAATAGCCACCTTATGAGATAATATAGCGAATCATGAATAAAGAAATACTTAGAAAGGATTTTTAATTTTTGATTTATTTTCTAAAATAGTTGTAATATGAATTTCATTAAAACTAAAGCCTTATTCTGAATTTAAACTTCGAATTTGAGGGACTTTATTTTTGGGATCCCTTCCTTGTTATAGACCTCTTGCCTCGCCTAAGGCAAAGCCCATTCTAGCCAAGTTTCCCAGCCCAGAGCAAATACAAGACCAATCTCAGCCCAAGTCTTGGAGAGTACAAAGTAAACTTCTATTAAGTTCCATTAAGCATTGAATCTGTATAATGGTAACAAGACGTAATAAGAATAATAGCCGAGATAGGGGGCTTATCCTCCCGCTGGATGTGTGACTAAATTCTCCCGCCCCCTTAAGAGCACTAAGCTCCCTAAAGCCGCACGGGGAACAATCCCGGCTAACAGGCAACTTACTGCATACCTCCTCCATCACCCGCTCTGTCTTAGTCCTAGCAATACAGGCTCTCTTGTGTTAGTAGTTCAGGTTTACATCACTTCATTTCCAGTAATTCTAACCTTGACATGATCAGAAATTAATTCTAATAACTACAAACCGGAAAATATTTTACTTTTTACCTCTATAAATATTAATTTATACCTTTATAATTTTATTTATACCTCTATAAATATTAATAAAAGTGTAATAAAAAGACAATCAGCACATGAGCGAAAGAAATGGAAAATTATGACATGTAAGGCAAGCAGTATTATGAAATTACTTTAACGATTTATCTCTGTATGCTTCTATAGCATTCTAAAACAGCACACTGTCCTTTATTGAAATTTTATATATTTATATGTATACCTTTTATATATTTGAAAATGTATCTTAAACGATTTCGATTCCTTAAAATATGATGGTAAATTATGTAAGTGTTTGATTGGATAAAAATACAAAAAATCAAACGTAATTTTCGTACCAAAATTTAAATTAAGTAGATGCGAAAATAGTACCCATACTACAAGGTCACCAAGGGCTAAAATACTTTTTTTTTTTTGAGATTTACAACTGTAATAGTAAATATAACAAGTAAATTAGCTGTCAGATAATATACATGAAGAGAAAATGACCATTTGCATCACTCCACTATGAATCTCAACTAGAAGGTCTCGAGGCCATCTTCTTTTCAGGGGCCTCGAAGGATTGTCAGGAATAGAAGAGGAAGCATGAATTGAAGCTAGTGGGTTAGAGTGGGGAGTGGAGTTTGTCATGGAAGGATTGATACCTGGTTCGGGCCAAATCAGCTACATAGGGAATATTAAGGTCGTTATGGATGAGCTTGTTCGTGACAAAATAAGGAGCGTTGAGGATTTTTCGAAGGATTTTGGGTTGTAAGGATTGAAGACAGGAAGAATTTGATGGTTTAATGGAGCCCCATAGCTCAATTCCGTAAGTCCAGATAGGTCTTATGATGGTTATGTAGAATGAGTCTTTTGTAGTTAAGTGGAAGTTTAGAGAGTTTGTCTAGTAAGTGTTGAAGTGACCGAAAGCGGCGGCTAAATATAGGAATAAATAATCAACTTAAGTTCGGACCTGGTAGTAGTCCAGCTCACTTCACTTTTTTTTATGGTGGAAATTTTATCACCTGTAAATTACTCCCCATTGGCAACTACGAAATTCTTCAAACGGTAGTTCCAATGTTCAAAAGAGTTTTTAAATTCACTTATCGGGACGTTCTTAATGACTTTCTGCGATTTTTGCGAATTATTATTCTATATTTGATTTTTTTTCATAATTCTTTTATCGTTTTTAAAATTACCTAGATCGAGATAATAATTAAAGTACAGACAAAAAAATTATTTTATCTCGAATTCAGATGTAGTATTTCATACCGACTCGGGAGCATTGATTTCGGAGTGAATGGTAAATTAGTTATGGTTGTTGCTGCCTTTAATTAGTGGAATAGTGTGATTAATTAATTCTATATGCCTTTTTAATGTTTGCCTCTAGTTGTGCAGTGGTGTGAGTAACTCAGTGTGTGAGTAAGTAGGCTCTATATAACTCTTTCATATCTAGTTCCATTTAGTAATTAATTGTTGTACAAAGCCTCTTATTATTTAGCGTCAAGTAGCATTATGAAATTGCTAAGGATTTATCTCTGTATGCTTCTATAGCATTCTAAAGCAGCACACTGCCCTTTATTAAAATTTTCCCACTTTCGGCTTGTATACCTTATATATATTTGAAAATGTATCTCAAACGATTTCGATTCCTTAAAATATGATGATAAATTATGTTAGTGTTTGATTGGATAAAAATACAAAAAATTCAACCGTAGTTTTCGTTCCAAAATTTAAAGTAAATAGATCCGAAAAGAGTATGGGTACACAAGGTCAACAAGGGCTAAAATATATAAATAATAATAAATAAATAATCAACTTAGGTTCGAACCCGGTAGTAGTCCAGCTCACTTCACTTTTTTCATCAGTGGTATTTCTCAACAGTATGCCATTAAAATATAATTGATATTGGCTTATAAACGTATTTTTATTATTATTACTTTTTAAATTGTAAATTATTGTTATCTTGATTTTTATAATCAATGTATTATTATGTATTTTATAAATAAGAGTACAAAAATTGTATAGCAGGAGAAGAAGTCAATCCCTAAAAATGAGAAAGTAAGTGTCACCCAATGTCGATTCAAGAAAATTACACATCTTGTTATATTTTAGAATACATTCTCTGATTACGCTTGTGAAATTTACGGGGATGCATCCAAAAAAGTATTAAGTAGGTTGGACCCTGTTCACCACGCAATGATTCGTAGGGCAACCGGGGCTTTCAGGACTAGTCCTATCAGTAGCATACTGTGGGAAGCCGATGAGTGGCCCCAGAGCTCCGTAGGCACTATCTTCTCTTAAAATTTCTCGGTCGCTTAAAAACAACGCCGGACTTCTTTGACTTTTCACGATATAACTTACCCTCCCGCCTTTCAAACTACCCTCCACTATCTGACACACATCCTTTGCCAAAATTTTACGTTTCCACTCCAAACCCCTTACCTCCTTGGACAAGTATCCCAGCAACCTTCGATTTTTCTTTGAAATCCATATCAAAATCAACGAATCCTCCAGAAATCTTGAAACAAAGCTTTCTAGCTCTCTTAGCCACCTATCAAGATTATACCTGTATTTATACTGACGCGTCTAAACATCTAGATAATGTCGGCTGTTCGGTCGTTTTACCTAATGAGACCGTTCGGTACAGTCTCCCTTCCATTTATTCGGTATACACGTCCGAGCTTTTTGCTCTTTACCTATGTTTGACTTTAATTGAAAACTTAACCCACAGTCAGTTTTTAATTTGCAGTGACTCCTATTCGGCTCTCCAGGGAATCCAAAATTTTCATTATTCAGGTAATCAATTAATATTTCACATTTCGAATTTAATATTTAAAACAAAAAGAAAAATTATATTTCTCTGGGTGCCGAGCCACGTAGGAATTACGGGGAATGAACTGGCTGACACAGGCGCAAAAGAAGCAAGTTCCATCTTTCCTATTCCCAACGTCAAGACGATACGGACTGACTTCAACTCAGCCATACTGAAGCAATGCAAAGAAGCATGGTGCACCTTTTGGTCTAAGGTTCCGGAGAACAACAAGTTAAAGCGAAACTTCGGAATTTCGCGACCACTACCCCAGATAGTTGGACAACGCAGGGAGCAATCAATAATAACACGATTGAGGATTGGACACACTAGACTGACACATGGGCACCTGCTTGAAGGGAAACCTCCGCCGAGATGCCTGCGCTGTGACTTAGAGCTAACTGTGGAACACATCCTGATGGAATGCCCACTGTATAGTTCAGGCAGAACATGGCCTCTTCTACAAAGTTATAAGGAAACAATGGACCAGAAGAATCAAGAAAGTTTGTTCATTTTTCTGAAAAAAATAAATTGTACCCATCTTTGTAAATAGTTTATGACCACGGTGCCTCTAACCTTTGTCGTTGTACATGGCACCTAAAACTGTAATCAAATAAATAAAATAGAATACATTTTACATTTATATACCATATAAATATGTAGTCAATTTAATAGTTTTTAAATTGATTTTAACAGTCGAGGTATGTGAAAGTCGTGAGTTGCCGTATATATATATATATATATATATATATATATATATATATATATATATATATATATATATATATATATATATAGGGCAATACATGATCTAGAATGTGTTAAAAAACATTTAAGTATTTAATTTTTCCTTATAAAAAAAAAAAAATAAAAAAAAAAAAATAAAAAAAAAAAGGCCTTATCGTAATAGCTTTATAGTACTTTAAGTCTTAGTCAGATCGTAAATATACATAAAACGTGTATAAAAATAAATGATGTAGAAAGGTAAATAATCACATTTCAATACTATACTAAAGACCAAAGTATGTGTTGATATAATTATATAGTTACATTATTATATAATTATATTAACACATACTTTGGTCTTTAGTATAGTATTATACACGTTTTATGTATATTTACGACCTGACTAGGGCTTATAGTACTATAAAGCTATTACGATAAGGCCTCTTTTGTTTTTTGTTTTTTTTTTGTTGAGGAAAGATTAAATATCAAGAAATAATTTCCAATAATGTTTTTTAACACATTCTAGATCATGTATTGCCCTATATATATATATATATATATATATATATATATATATATATATATATATATATATATATATATATATATATATATATTTATATATATACGGCAACTCACGACTTTCACATACCTCGACTGTTAAAATCAATTTAAAAACTATTAAATTTACTATACATTTATATTCTTAAATATTTAGCTATCTACCGGTATATCTATACTACTAGTTTGCTACGTGATACTACTAAACTACTATTTTTATGTTAAAAAAATTGCATAAAAATATATGATTGTACTTTTTCCTTTAGTTGTTTATCGAAATTACTCAACTTCCATATTTAGTTATTATTTATCAATAATAACAAGATGTGTAATTTTCTTGAATCGACATTGAGCGACACTTACTTTCTCATTTTTAGGGATTGACTTCTTCACCTGCTGTAAAATATGTGTACTTTTATTTGATACCACTTCTTTGTCATAGTGTACTAATCGAGCTGATATATTCTGGAGAAAACCATCATTCCTCCTTAACCGTTGATAATCGGATTATTGTTTGTTTATTTATTTAACGTCACTTTATGCTACTATGGCTAATCGGACGATGCTACAGTAGGAGTTCTAAATTTTGCCTATCCAGGTTTTATTAGAATAGGGACCACCTTTTAACGTCCCCTCCGAAGGACGGCAAAACTAAGGAATTTTTACTCCCATTAAAAAATTCTAGGGTCGGATCATTGACAGTATAATCTTTTTTTGTTCCACTTATGGTCTAGTATCTGCTTATATATATATATATATATATATATATATATATATATATGTGTAGAGGGAAGAGATACTACAGTATATATTAGAGAATCGCAAATTGGGGGTAAATGAACTGCAGGCCCTGAAATAATTATATTCAAACCAACACTGGTTGGAATCTGACCCTTTGGTTTAGGGTCTGCTGGCACCCTTACCCCAACGCTATTTATCAGAGAGCCCTTTCCGTAAAATAGCAAATTTACTCTTATTTAGGTTTAATGGTATAAAAGTATTTTTTTTAATTGAAAATTAATTAAAAAATGATTAAACTTTTTTTTTTTTATAAAAGTTGGTACTATTGGTATTTTGATTTTCAAAATAGAACACGAATTAACCTTTTATTTCGTTGATTATTTTTCTACAGTGAATGTATGTTTATTGGCCGTTCAAAAGGCACTTAATAAACATAGCGTAAACACAATTTGTAAGATTAGCAAATATGTGGAAATTTATGTTTGTTCGGGTAGAGGGGGTGAGAGGGAAGGGGCATTTATTTCTCGTTACCCCCTAACAAACCAACCCACTGTAAATACATTGTCAATTTAAAAATATGTTTCCTCTCAGATAATTTCCCATATTTTACCGCTATTTGAACAAAAAGTTATTTTAAATTACGTATAATTGTGGATGAAAAGGAAAAAAAAAAAACTTCCTTTTCTGTTGATTATTTCCTATTGTTTTTTTTTATATTAATACAATTCTCTTCCATGGAATAATATTAATTAAAAGAACCAAACCCATGAAGATAATTTTTTTTTTCTCTGGCGCAACAGGCCGTGTAAGCCCTTGGCCGCATGGTATAGACTCCTGGGAGAATATACTCACGTTTCTCAATGAAATGTTTTAGGGCAGGGTCATCACTCCTTACTCCTATTTTTGCGAGTTGCAACCAGTAGGCTGACGAATCCCACTACCCGGGGGGAGAGGCTGTCCCCAGTCCCCAGTTATGTCACCATTTAATTATATTCTTATAGAACTCCCGCTGGGACTTGAACTCACAACTCTGGCGTGCGAGACTAGCGCGCTAGCCACTCAGCCACCGGCTTCCTCATGAAGAATAAATTAAGGTTTAATATTTAATCTACGTAAGTATTGCAACAGATAGATTTTTTAAATAACTAGTGTTTCAAAATTTGATAATTATATCGAAAAGACTTTTTTTCTGGTTTTTATTTACCTTGTACCAATCTGATGATGAGTTACCTCTATTTTATATGTTTTTTCTGTAAATTTCTTCTCATAAAACCATAAGAAATTATTTAAAATTTATAAATTATGTCAAATTCAAGTTTTATATGAATTGGAAAAGGTATGTAGATGTCTCTTAAGCTATCATTATCGATCATCAAAGTTTAAAATGTTTCCAAATTTGTCTTCACTAACCCTTGATATACAAAGCCATAATAAAAATTCTTAATCTTGCTTAAACACCTACTTAGACTAGACAACAGCAGCATGATGGTCATTTTAAACGTGTAATGAAAAATGTAATTTAGAAGTGTTGATAATATAGAAGGTGTACAAGCCGACAGTCAAAACTGTAGTTGTTAACATTATTATTTTTTTTTTTTAATTTGTTTTATTAAGAGATAATACAATCTGCCACCTTCTGGGGCAATGAGTATTAGAGATAAAATAAATCATTCATACCATATGTACATTGTAAATAAAATTAAAGAAAAAAAAAATTAATAAAGACTAAACAAATAAAAGAAAAAAATATATACACAAAATTAAATAAGTACTATAAAGAAAATAATAATAACAATCTTGTTCACATTCATACCTAGTTAACATTATTAGACTTCTATTCTGTTCGAAACTTAACTTCTTTCTAAGTCCAAAAGTTCATAAATAAAATAAACTATAGTACTCGAAACAATGTATATATATATATATATATATATATATATATATATATATATATATATATATATATATATTATTTCTTTTAAAAAATATTTAAAATGTTATCAAAACGCCTGCAACTGATTTAAATTCGAAATTTATATGGTAAACCAACATGCTTCTAAGTTTAAATAACTTTATTATCGGTATAGTAGTAGTATTTATACATCAAGGCAAATTTAGATGTCTGAGACATTAGGAGGAAATATATTTTAGAGAAAAATTCTTTTCTTTTTTTTAGGAAAAACTATTTTTCATCAATAAACAAGTTTTAAAAAATTAGATCAAAATCAAGAGGTCCTTTTCGATTTTCCATTATTTGAATTCAACGCCGAAAAAATAACAACAATAATATATTTCTTTATTATTATGTGTTTTTTTATCACGAATTTCATATTCTTACATACATGTATATAATTATTTATTATACATACTTATTGATTTCTTTTCTAGAAAAAAAAAAAAAATAATAACAGCTCTTGCAAAGTAGTAGAATCAGTGCGAACCAAAGAATTGTTTTTAAAACGCATCAACAATAAAATTTGAATAAATATTGTTAGGGAGAAACAGCGAGTCAGTCTCTCTAAAAAAATGCATAAACACGAATATGCATGGAAAAGATAAATAAAATATTTTGTTACCCTAAAAATTTCATTTCATCTTTATATTTTTGGTAGTTTGTTTTTATGTAGCTTTTATTTAAAAAACAAAACTATACTTTAGTATGTAAAAAAATACAATTAATACAGAGATAATGTAGAAAACAGTCAACTTTTAAAACCTTTCTAACTTAAATATAAATAATATTGTGGGCTCAACTTACAACTTTCATTTACCTTCATTGTTAAAATCAATTAAAGAATTTTGAAAGAAAGTTAGAGTTGCTAAAAAGCTTAACGAATTAAATTGAGTTTCGATAGTAACATGTGTTTTTTATTATATATAACAATCACTTAGTTGTATTTAATTTTCATTACTCTACATTAACGTATCCCTCACTTAGCTTCCGCTGGCTCTCACCAGTGATGCGGCTGAGAGGGAGGCGCTGGGATTTTTTGGGCTCGGCTTGTCTTTCCATAAATGGGGGGACAAGCCCCGTCCGGGGTTCCCGAGCTGATTGTAAATATTGTACATAGGTATGAATGTGACATGTTTTGTTCATTTATTTGTTAACTTCATTTATTTTTATTTATTTTGTCTACATAATTTTGTTATTGTATACGTTTATTTATTTTGATTTTATGTAATTTGACTTTCCTTTTGTTTATATTGTAAATATTGTATGAATGAGATCCTGTAGCACTATTATAATTGTCTATTATGACAAATTGTAATATATACGAATAAAAATAAAAATAAATAAAAAAAAACATTAACTTATAAAACTCTTTATATAAGTTAATATATTATTTAACTTCTTGTGTAAGATAATACATTTTCTAAACTCATTAGCTTCCTAAAGGTTTATTATACATCTATATTACCTTTCCTATGCTAAAACAATTAATAAATATACTAATAAAAATATGTTTGCACTTTTCTATTTAGTTGGTTGTGAAATTCGTTCTTTTTACTCAAATTTAACTTTTTATTTTCATGTTTTATATCAATTGTTGGGATGAGTGACATTAAAACAAAATAAAAGCTAAGATGGGCTAACGTAGACTCGATCCCGTTTCGAAAAGAGCTGGTCTTGAGTACTTAACATTAAAATAAAAAAAAAATAGATAATATTAAATAAAAAAAATTTAAAATTGAAAGGAAACAAAATAAATTAAAGTTTAATTTTAAAAAATGAGGTCCCAAAATACTCAATCACACTGAGTTTCAATAGACATGTTATTAATTAATTTATCATATTATTATCTACAAAAGTCAGTTGGTTTTATCGGAATTTCATTACTTTCTGTTAATTTTTGTAAAAGTGGGTATATGATAATATTTTTTCAACATAATAAGTTTTTCAACGGTATATTATATATCTGTATTACTGTTTTTATGTTCAAAAACAGAAAAGTAGCATACAAATATTTTTGCTTTTTGCTCCTTTTGTTGAATACGGAATTCGTAACTTTAGCAATTCTTTATAAATGCTAAGAGGAAGATATGGTAATTTTTATAGAATTTACAAAATTTTAAAGGTACTTTAAAAAAAAAATAATTAAATAAAAACCTGTTCCACTACAACCCATCAAGAGTATTGGGCTCAGTACATGTAGAGATTCGTACAGTTTATGGGCCAAAGACCGTGGAGTGACGTGATTCACTCAGCCGCCAGGTACCCACATTGTAGAGGCTGGGTGTGCCCTAGGATCGTCCCCCCTGGCTGAAATAACTGAATAAATAATATTCCGCCACAGCCGTAATTCGAACCCAGGACCCGGAGCACAGTAGACTAGCGCTATACCTACTAGACCACGCCACTCCCTGGTACTAAAGGTACTTTATAGGTAGAAAATTTAGAATAGTTTTGAATATATAAAAAAACAAAAATTTTATTTAAAAAATCTGATGGGGCAACACACAACTTTCACTTGCCTCGATTGTTAAATTAAATTTATCAAAATATTAAATATACTTCAATTTGAAAACAATCTTTCTCTTTTCAACGGTATATTATACGTCCATATTAATGTCCTTAATATAAAAAAAACAAAAGTACACAAACGAATAGTTTTGATCTTTTATCCTTTGTTTGAACATCGAACTCGTCCAACTGGTATTTTTTGCCGCCCTTTATCAATTTTATTAAGATAATATGGTAAATCTTTTTGAATGTGCGAAATTGAAGGTAATTTATAGGAAGAAAATCTATAATAGCGGCATTTAAGCACTTTCGGACGATTTTAATCAGAATCAAACCTACATCATATTAGAGCTCATAAAAAATTTAATCGATTTAACAAGTTTAACTAAAATCGTTACAGCCGTTTTTGAGAAAATCTATTGTAGTAAGATGGCTTATTCCTCCTATTAACCTCCTATCATTAGCTTTATAGTCAATATTATGATATTAGACTGCAATTCTAAAATAGATGAAATCTAAAGCTTATATAATTTTATATATATATATATATATATATATATATATATATATATATATATATATATATATATATATTTAACTTTGAAGGTTAATAGTTTATTTAACTTAAAGCTTTAAAGTTAAATAATATCAATTATTATAATTAAAGGTAATCTAAAATTAATTATAATAGATAAAAATGTTATTTTTCTATTATAATTAATATATCATTTATTTGATATTCGAATGGCCGCAGTATATTGACTGTGCGAAGGTAGCATAATCATTTGTCTTTTAATTGAAGGCTTGTATGAATGGTTTGATGAGGGAATAACTTTCATTAAATTATAAATTGAATTTAATTTTTTAGTTAAAAAGCTAAAATTTTTAATGGGACGAGAAGACCCTATAGAATTTTATTTTACTTATAAAAATAATGATTTGGTTTATTAATTTTTATTTTTATTTATGGATAAAGAAGTTGCTGTAACGCCTGGAGCCAACAGTTGTCTCAAACATGAAATTTTATTTTCATGCGACTTTTCTTTTTCGCGCAAGACTTACCACTCACACAGACTTTTGCGGACTTGGTCATTTACTCATGAACCCTAAAACGTGCATTACCGTTGCAAACTGGAATTCGAAAATTTTTACGATAGCAATATTTTGTTTTCTTATTGTATATTCCTTATATTGTTATGTTAAAGTAAGTAAATTGATTGTTATCCACCAAAATTATTAGCAATGAAAAAGGTTCAACGTTGATGAATTCATAAATACTCTTGGAACAAAGGAATAGTCATTGTATTCAGTCGATAATATTACAGTCAATATTATGGCTTACCTGCCATCAATTCACTGCAATAGTATCACTCAGTTGTGGTTTAAGTTCATCGCTGTATTATTGTTTGATTGTTATCAGAAGTCTACTCGAACCAATAGTCAGCTATTTCTCCCTCAGAGATCCTCTGGTGTGGCCTCTATATATATATTATACAAATTAGCTGGTTGATGTTGAATAATCTTGACTTGGTTATTGCGCCTCATGAGGTATTCTCTATGGGGAGCCCAGCACTTGACAAGCAGATGATATATGCTTCATGGAATCCACATTATTCTTATACAAGCAGCATCTGTCTCTTGTCTTTCTCAGCATATATATTTTCTCAGAATATTGTCAAATACTTCTTCCTGTATGAGAAAATAAATATACTCTAGGCTAAATATTTGATAAATATATCATATTATTGCTAGATTCTTTCTAATATTGGTTGTTTCACATGAAATGTCCGTTTTTATAGTTTCTGAAATACATAAAGGATTTTGCAGGTCTCTGTTATTTTCTTCCGAATGTTTACATATTTAAATTAAACAGTTACTAATCCTCTACTTTTTTATTATAAACATTAGCTTCCCAATCAATTACCCACTTTTTAGTATACCTCCTAATATGGACATGGAAACACGCGATTTTCGAGTAATGTTTTTGTACGAGTTTAAACTCAACCATTCAGCAGCTGAGGCCGCTAGAAATGTTTGCAAGGCGTTTGGGGAAGGTAGCGTTAATGAACGGACCATTCGCCGTTGGATTGCTAAGTTTTCAGCTGGAGATACCGATTGAAAACATGCCCCGAGGAAGACCTCTGACCGTAATAGACAACGATGTCCTCAAACATACAGTAGAAGGAAACCCCTACCTAACAGTTAAAGGACTCTCAGCACAACTAAATGCAAGTGCATCTACCGTTTCCAGAAATTTAAAGTGTATTGGGAAAGTAAAAAAGTTCGATACATGGGTACCTCATGATCTCACTGAGCGGCAGCAAGACCCCATGTTTCAAAACATACCGTTCAAAAATTGAAAGAACCGGGCTACGAAGTTCTTCCGCACCCACCATATTCTCCCGACTTGTCTCCAACAGATTACCACCTGTTCAAGAATCTAGACAACTTCGTCAAAGGAAAACTTTTTGAAAATTGTGAGTTTTTCAGTTCAAGGATAAAAAAAGTTGGTGTCACGTTGGAAAAATGTGTAGAAAAAGAAGGTAAATATTTCGAATAAAATTATCTTGTTTTCATATCGTATTTTTAATAAAAATCCTTTACCTTGAAAACGGACATTTCATGTGTGACACAGCCCAATAGTTTGATCCATTTCTACTCAACATTTCTTTATTTCTTTCTCCCTACGTTTCGTCCTTTGCCATTTTCAAGGGATCTTAAATCATTCTTTTAAATGGCACATATATAAAGTACATTTTGTCACATATTAAAAAGATCTATTACAAGCTGATCCAGTCATGTTAGCTTGTTATTATCAACAATTATTATTATTAAATGATAATATTGAAAAAGTTGATAATAACAAGCTGACATGGCTAGATCAGCCTGTAGTAGATCTTTTTAATATGTGACAAAATGTATTTTGTACATGTGCACTTTAAAAGAATGATTAAAGATCCATTGAAAATGGCAAAGGCAAAACGTGGGGAGAAAGAAATAAAGACATGTTGAGTGAAAATGGATCAAATTATTTAAAAAGAACCTAGCAATAGATTTCTTCACACAAACAAATAACAATTATAATAAAAATAAAAATTATATTATATTTTATTATTGTTTTTAATAGGTGAACTGTACAGAAAAAAATGGTCAGCCTTTTGCACAGTAAGTGAGCCTTGTGTAGTTAAGTGGAAGATTAAAACGTTTGTCTAGTAGCTGTTGGAGTAGCCGAAAACATCGAGCAGTTTCTTGTCGTTTTAGTCTTGTATGAGGATTCCAACTAAGGCGTTTGTCAAGGTGGAGTCCTAGATATCGGAACTAGCGGAATGTTATTGAAGAACACTATAGGGCAGGATGTCATAGGTTTAGGACGAAGGTAAACTTAATTTAGTGGTAAATTAACTCAAAATTGTTTTCATAAACTTTATGTTTATGGAATAGTTTATAAATTGATTTTAACAGCAAAGGTAATTGAAATTCGTGTGTTTTCTTTACCAGATTTTTTATTTCATTGTTGTTTAAATGTTATAGTTTAATATAAATTTGATTTTGATGTTGTGTTTTCGTTTTCAGTTTTTTTATACAATATTCTGAAGATAAGGCGATAAGACCTCGAAACGTTAATGATGTGAGATTGGGAGCCCTTGGCTGAGTGGCTAGCGCGCTCTCATGCTAAAGGTTATGAGAATCACAGTGGCGGCGGGACTGTTTCAAGCATACGATTTGATGGGGATTCAATCACAGCCCTCCCCGAGGTATGTGAGACCCGCCAGCTAACTGGTGTCCCCTCACAAAACTTTCATCGAGGAACGTGAGTGTATTCTCCCAGCAGAATAAACCGCGCGGCCAAGGGCCTACACGGCTATCGCCAGCGGAAAAAAATTTATATGAGATTAAATTTATTAATTTAGAAATGAGTGTTCTAATATATACTAATATTATAAAGCTGAAGAGTTTGTTTGTTTGTTTGAAAGCGCTGATATAAAGAACTACTTGTTTAAATTGAAAAATTATTTTTGTGATGGATAGTCCATTTAGGAGTTAAGAAACAGTGGATAACGTGAAAAAAAAAAAAAAAAAAAAAAAAAAAAAAACGGTTGAAATTCACCTCGCATTTCAATGATTCCAAATGATTTGCATTTTAATTTTAAAATAATTCAATTTCCCGCTGCCATCTTTTGTCGTAACAATTAATAAATCTCAGGGGCAAACATTTTTTTTTTTAATATTTATTTATTGAAATTTAAAACTGTAATTTATATTACAACAAGTAAATATGCTAAAAGAAAAATCACATGAGACAGAATTGTAGAGGAGCAACCCAATGGAAGCACTCCAGTAACTATTTTAAACAAGAAGGTCTCGAGGCCACCTTCTTTTCAGACGCTTCGGAAGATTATCAGGAATCGAAGAGGAAGCAAGGGTTGAAACTAGTGGGTTGGGGTGGGAATGGAGTTTGTCATAGAAGGATTGATATCTAGTTCGGGCCAAATCAGTAACATATGGAACATTTACGTCTTTATGGATGATTTTATTTGTGACAAAGTAAGGAGCGTTGAGGATTTTACGAAGGATTTTGGATTGTAAAGATTGGATACGAGAAGAATTCGATGGTTTAGTCGAGCCCTAAAGCTCAACTTCGTAAGTCCATATAGGCCTGATGATAGTCATGTAGAGGAGTCTTTTGTAGTTAAGTGGGAGGTTAGAACGTTTGTCAAGTAAGTGTTGAAGTAATCGAAATCGGCGAGCAGTTTCTTGTCGTTTCAGTCTAGTGTGCGGATTCCATGTGAGACGTTTGTCAAGGAGGAGACCTAGGTAGCAGATCTGTTCAGCCGGTACAAGCGGAATATTATTAAAGGATACAGTAGGACAGGATGCCATTGGTTTACGACGAAGGTAAAGGTAATTTTGTGGGATTTGTCTGAATTTATTTTCATTCTCCAATTCTGACACCATATCTGGAGGTCTCTTATGTTGGATTGTAGGGTTTGAGAGGCAATAGTTGGATCGTTATTGGCAAACATTTAAACACGTGAGAATCGATTTTCGTCTAGACTGCTTTATATGTCACAACTAGATATATGTCACACTGTCAATATCGGGTTGCGATCAGTATGTTCTTCTCCCACAAGAAAATAAAACTAAAAATATCATTCACGCAGAAGTAATCGCGATCATAATAACAGAAATTGACGCAGAATAAGTCGCGAGCAACAGCTAGTTTGAATATAATAGTAAATTAATCTTTTTATTTATTAAATATTTTAATGAATTTTCATAAAATAACTTTAATATGAGTTAACAATTTAAAATGAGTATCTTTCTGAAGTCACTAAAATTACTCCTTAGCAGTTTTTTTACCCATCCCGATAAATTTATAAGGTCAAAATGGCCTCTAATCAAGGATTAACACCTGGAAAGTTGTGATGAAAAGTTGAAGAGGGCTCCTGCCGGATTAAGGCCTATCTGAAGGAGCCTCAGGTAACCATTACGTCGTCCCTTTAGCTGTTATTGAATGAACCTCCTGCCCTTATTAACGGGAGGAGGGGTTATAGTCTCGCTCAGGTATTACCTGAATACCGATAACTTAATTCTGACTCCATTATGGCTAATAGGAGATGAGGATTTACGACTTTGGGTCTCGCCCGAGCGTCTGCTCAAGATTAAAGCCTTAACGGGAGGCTAATGTACGCAGTTGATGTCAATATGCAAATTCCAAGTTGGTACACAAGCCAACCCGGAATTAGCAATTCACTCCCTCAATCAGTATTCTCGATTGTTTTATTAGTTCTATTGTTTCACTCTCCCTTTGAAACAAAACAATAGCTCGGTGGACATTGCTAGTAAGGGAATTTACATTGAACTATCTCTTGAAACATAAGGAATGTAGGCCAAACAGTACAATGTACCAGAGCTATATGAATGGAAAATCGTCCGGAACTAAGATAATGTGAATTAGTTATCAAATCAAGGTGAGGAGAAGAATAATTTGTCCTTTAACTGCTGAGGTAAATATAAAGTCGAAATTGGTAAGGTGGGGTCTCTCAGTTCTCATTTATTTATTTTTGTTTTCCGATTCTTAAACATCTAGAATTGTTTATTCTTATAAAATACGTTAATTAAACCTACTTTCAATAGGTACAATACGAAAGGCCGCTTATATAACCGAATAATGCCTGATATTATTATATAAATTTTATTAATATTTTTTTTATGTTATATTCTAAACAATAAAAACATTTGTAAATAATATATAAACAAGTCCCTATCTTAAAGTTTATTATATTTGAAAACCGTAAAATGATAAAAAAAAAAAATAAACTTTGGTATTGAAATAGAAACTATGCACAGCTAAAATTAGGCACTGTTTTTGCAATAGAAAACTGAAAATTGTCCACAATTCAACGCTAACTGTAGATGTCTTAATATTCTTGTTTTTTGGACAAAAATAACATCTCTTGACTATATGTGTTAGATTCTTCTGTTTTATCCCCCTGTTATATATTGAGCTTTAAGCCGAAGCTCACGGGAAAGTCTAGTATTTTCTGACCGTCTGATCATGTAATCCTTTAACAAGGATGAACCCAGCTTCTTAATAACATTAAAAAAGGAACGTATAATAACACGATCACGAGACATTTTTTCAAAAAATTGAAATACACTTTTAATATATCCGAACAGTAATGATGAGGTGGGGTATATAGGACCCATTAACACTGGATTACAACCTTTAAAGAGGCCCTTGGATCCTGTAGACCCCACCTCACCAGGTAAAGGTTATGAATGATTTTTAATTACCCCTTTTGGTTAATTACTTCCAATAATGAACCGTTGTAATTGACCAAACAAATTAAAAAAACTACCCACTTCTCTCTCAAACTTTCAGGGCTTACGTTTCAAGATACGTAGAACCTGAATAAAGAATTTAAGACATCCGTTTTTCTAATTATTAAATAAATATGAAAAGTTTAAGTCCTTAGTGCTATTTCTGGAGGATAAAATTTCTTAAAAAAGAAAAAAACAACCATTGAAATCGGTTCAGAACTAGCATAGATATCCTTTGATTCATTTTTGCTTTTTATTTAAGTAAATTACTTATTAACAGCTATGTAAACATTTATACCTTTATATAGTTATTTGGAAATAATTACCCATTGAGTAATAAATTGCAGAGTTTTATTTTTTTTTTAAGGAATTTAATAACATATCGTATAACAATAAATTAAAAACGCTGCAAATGATTACACGAATGGTTTATTATTTTCTGTTGATAGGCATCTAAAGTAATATGAAAAAACTAATTCAAAGCATCATATCATAACTCTACCACTGATTTCAAAACGCAATATCTAAGCTAGTTAACTAACCAAAGTCAATAATTCATTTTTCGTTTGGTACAAAATTTATTTCTCTAGCAAATGACACTAAATGCAACAAATTTTTGGTATTTATTGATTTATTCTATAAGGAGAAACGGAATTTTTTTTATTCGTTTATTTGGATTCTACACATCTTGAAACGTTAGCTCTCAAATTTTAAGAGGGGTAACTTTTTTTTTTGTTTTTTTCTCCTTGTTCGATTACAAAGGTTGATTATTGAAAAAATAAACCAATAAAAAAGTGTGTTGTTAAAACAGAGTTAGAAATTGGTTTTATACAAACATCCTTCCTTGTTAATCTAAGATATATTGGTTTATTATAAATAATAAACCAAAACACGTTTGATGCCACAGAAAACTATAGAGCACTAGTCCACTGTTCTTCAGGTTCTGGATTTGAATTCAGGCTATGAAAGAATATTATCTATTATGTTATTTCAGCCGAAAGGGTTACCCTTGGGTATGGAGACCCTCCTAGGGAACACTCAGCCGCTACAAAGCGGATAACCAAAAACCTGGCTGCTGAGCGTGATCTCGGTCTAATCACCTCATTGCACAGCCGTTGACCTTGAAAGAGTACGAATATCTTTATGAAGTATCTAATTACTCTTAATGGGTTGTAAAGGTACAGGCTTATTTTTTTTTCATTAAAAAATAAAATGAAATTTATTAAAAAATATATTAAAATATAATAAAAACACCGTGCAGTACAAAGTGCGAAGTTTATAATAAATATTGCAGCATATTTCGAAACAGAATGATTTCAGTAATTATTGAAGCAGCTATCATGAGTGGACCTTTTGAATATTGACAACTAACCGAGTAAGCAACAGGCTAGGACAAACAACCCTCCCTATGCTTTTAGAACTCTGTTTAGGCTTTATTTATTAAATCCTCCAGTTGCCTGAGCTAATAAATAATTCTAACTCTTGCAAGCGATATTTCAAATGAAAACGATGATGTCGGATTCCGAGTTTCCATGTAGTAATATTTTGAAAAATATAAGGCTTAGTATTATTGAAGAGGCAGTTAGCTTGAAAAGCATTTAAATTTCTTTACTGAAAACTCAAACAACAAACTGAAAGTAAAAAAGTAGCCTTTATATAATTGCAACGTTAAAAACGCTGCAAATTATTACAAAATGGTTTATTATTTCCAAATAACAATATTTGGGTATAGCTGTTTATATGGCTATTGATATTAAGTAATATGAAAGCACTGATTTCAAAACGCAATATCTAAGCTAGTATAATATCTAACTGGTATTCATTTATTTAGAAGAAACGATTATTTATTCGTTATTTGGATTCTACGCAACTTATTATCGAAAGCTCTCAACTTTTGAAGGGAGGTTATTTTTTTTGTTGGTCGAAACAAAGGTCCATTATTGAAAATAATAAACCAAAAGTATTTATACAGTACTCCGTTACTATTTCCTTTTCTTTTCATTCAAATAAAATTTCCTGATTTCAGAAAACCTTACATTTTATCTTTATCAGCAATAATAACCGAGTTATCAGGAAATAACATCTCTAATAAGTTGTGGCTTGACCATATAAGATGATTTTTATTTATTTATTTTTTTTTTTGCACTTTGTTCATGGCGTAGTCTTTATCTCGAAAATCTTTTTAATTTTTCTCTATCTTCAATATTAACGAATTTGTGGTGTAATTACATCTATTATAATTTGTTGCTTAAATATACAAACTTTTTTTTATTAATTTATTTTTATAGTGCTTTACTGATTCTAACACTCTGTACACACTTTTCTCTTTCTTCAAAAGTAATTGAGTTTTATCGTATTCATGTGAAAAATTTCAATGTTTTTCTTTTCTTTTTTAACTTTTATAAAATTATTCACGGAATTTTGGTTAAAAAACACTAATAATTTTTTCGATAATTATCAGGCCGATTTACAAAAGAAATTCTTGGATATTTTTTTTAAAACAATTTATTTAATCCAGTATCGCGAATAAAAATTATGACGACGCTGCTGAAAAGCGGTGAAATGAAAAGATAATTTGAGATGGATATGCATGGTAGGTGACATAATTATTAAAAATAATTTATTATATGTTGTTGTAATTGAATTGTTGGAAATATATAAATGCAATGAGACTTTAATTGATTACAGAAGCTTGATAATGGCCCTAGAGGCTGAAACGTCGCGATACTGGATTAAATAAATTGTTTTAAAAAAATATCCAAGAATTTCTTGTGTAAATCGGCCTGATAATTATCGAACAAATATTCAAACAAAAGAACAATAAGGACAATGATGAGAAAAAGACTAATAATTTTTTTTCTATCTTCAAAAATAACTGAGTTATTGAATAAAATACATTTAATCGGCTACCGGTTTAAAAATAACCCGCTGATATCAACGTCTAGGTGACAGGATCATCGTTGAATGGACTAGTATTTTTTTGGCGAATTTAAAAAAAAATTGGTCCAGTAGTTTCGGAGCAATGCCGCGGACGGCGGACAAACGGATTTTTTTTTTTTTTTTTTGTATCCGTTATTTGGATTCTACGCATCTTAAACGTAATTTTAAGAGGGGGGGGGGAGAGGTATCTTAATTTTATTTTTTTGGTCAAAATCAAAGACCTTGTTATTAATTATAAAAGAATCTCTTATAAGTTGTGACTTCACTATAGATTTTTTTTTCTTTGTTCATCGCGGTGTCTGAAGTCGAAACATTTCGAGGGATATTTCAAAATTTGTATTTCAGGTTCTACGTTTCGTGAAACGTAAGCCCTCAAAGTTTGTAGAAGTATAATTCCTTTTTTTTATTTTTATTAATTTTTGTTTGTCGATTACAAAGTTCGAATATTGAAAATAATAAACCAATAAAAAAGTATGTTGTTAAAACAGAGTTAAAAATTTGTTAATATGAACGCTATTTCCTGATTAATTTAAGATATATTGCTCTAAAGATAGGATTTCTATTTGTAAAATTTAAATAAATAAGTCAGTCCTGTTTTTATTCAATATACGTCATTTCTAACAACTTATTAATATTCTAGTTGATAATCTATTTTAGTTTCATTTTATAAATTTTAAATTCGAGGAAAACTGAAAGTACTACTTATTTACTAAAAAATCCAATTTCTTCGATTTTATTTTTATTTTTTGTAATTGTTGCACTAATATGCTTTCCTCTCTTTCAACTGGTGTTTTCAAAGAGATATACATAAAATTGAAAAAAAAAATAAATAAAAAAATAAAGGTTTTACAAAATAAATGAATATAAGTTAGACAATATATCGATAAACAAATTTAAAAATTAATAGTATTCTGGTGTTAAAATTAAAGTGTTTTGGTTAGTCTAGAGTGGATCTAAATGCTGGATAAAAACCGCATAAACTAAATTAACTGAAGTAATGGAGACACGGATTTCCAAAAGGTACCATTTCCATACTGGGATTTTTTTTTGAAATCGCAAAAATCTCTCATCACTCTATTGAGGATTTATAATCGACTGTAGAAATCATCATAGGTCGAAATAATCGGGAGTCAGTCTTTTTTAATATTTTAATTTTGCCGACGTTTCGGCACAAACTTGTGAGCCATCATCAGGGCATGTCAAGCATAAACACCATAAAACCCAATTTATGTTTGACATGGCTCAGCAATGCCCTGTTGATGGTCACAAGTTTGAGCCAAAACGGCAAAATTAAGAAAGGCTGACTCCCGATTATTTCTACATATTCTCTTCACTGTAGTATTAAACCAACTTATTTTATTCTTTTCGCATTAAAATCTCGAACCTTTTTTACTATATTATTAACACTGATTTAAAGTTACAAAATTAAATGTTTTATTATGATTTATAGCGGAACTAAATGTGTAATTAGTACCTTTAGAAAACAATTTTATTTCTGAATCCCGTTTTTAAAAGTATTAATTGTTTTTTTGATAATATCGAATAGAAGATCTAGATACAACTAAATGATGAGAATACAAATTAAAACAAAAATCTATTACGTAAAAAAAGTCCTTTAGCACCTTTCGGAAATAAATGTTTCAATTGATGAAAACACATATATTTTATGAGGCAAAATAAATATTTCCACAGAAATGAAATGTAATATTTATTTCAAACAGAGAGAAATAAAATGAAATGTGCGTGATACGGACACCATATTTTTATCGTCAGAAAATTTAATCGGAAACAATTATTCAAAGCAGTTATAATTATGTGAATATAAAGGCTTAATTCAATAATGGTTTTTCCTAAGTCGTATATTCAAAATTTTCAAAGGAAAATTCAGAACACCCTAATTAAGCCTAATAAATCTCGCCCTTAAGACTGCCAGAACTTAATGCCATGTTCCCACTTTCTCTTTCCGTCTCTTATAGTTAAGAGCCTCGTAAAACATGACGATAATACGTTTATTACTCAATAACTACTACCTCTGAACCAGGCGAATCCGAAAACAATAATATAAATCTGAGATAAGCGAGCCACGTCAGAATTAATTTCTGAAACAATCTGAGAGAGAAAACAAAGCCAGAAGGCACTCCATCAAGCGAGTCGAATAAATCTTTGAATGGGGCTGTATAGCGCTAACTACGGCCTTCCGTCCGCCAGCTATCGCTCACCAGATTCCAGAAATCTCCAGGATCTTATCAAATTTCCACTGGAAAAAGGGCTGGAACTTAGTAAAAAATATAATAGCATAGATGAATGAATGGAGAAAAGAAAAATAATTTTTATCCTTGGACATTTTGTCCCCTAAGAATAACATACAGTGATACATAATATTTTATCCAGATACTAAAGTATTTATTATTAATACACTAAATGGAATTAGTGTCGAAGGCAGTCAGTGAATAAAACAATTGAGTAGTTTTAACAATTTCTTTTTTTCCAACGTTTTGACCCCCATGGTGAGTCATCATCAGGACTAAAAAGATACAAAAGAGATATATTTAAAATAAGATTAAATATACTGTTTTAAAAAGTATTGCGCAAGAGAATGTCAATATTATAACATAAAAGGAACTAGATGTGTAAAGAAATCAATTAATTAAATTACAATGACAAATGTATACAATGAGAGGGCTATACAGAGCAAATAATGTACAAAGATATGAAAAATACATAAAATGAGGAACATTGAAACATGGAGTAGAGTGGAGATACGTACCGTATTGTGAGCGAATGGCAAAGATAGGATCGCTGCTTAAGAAAATCAGAAACTGATTTCATGATTTCCTCTCTATTACCCAGTATTGTTGAAATAATTAGATTTAGTCCAATTTTATTCAGGTGTAATATATAATATGGCCATTCTTGAAAAATATGCCGAATGGTAAGGGTTCGATCACAATGCTGACACCGGGGCACGGGCTACTTATTAAAAGAGTTAGCCGCGACTGTCCTATCCTCAGCGGGGTCAATGCGACCGTTAATGATTTTATTTTTCTGATTTTAAGGAGGTGGATATTTAATTGGTGTTGGAAAGTGGTTAGGGATGTAAGTTTGGTAGCGTTGGACGTTCCAAAGGATGGTAGAGGGATTTTCGAAGGATGCTGTTCTATGGGAGGATAGGTATAGATCGGTGAGAATAGGTCTTGTATTTAGGGTGTGCACGGTAAGGAGGTCAAAGATGTAGGAAGGTTTTCTGGCTCGCAAGGATTGGAATAGGAAGATGCCGAATAGGTATTTATTTCGGGATTCGGGATACAGCCATCTTTAAACAGATTACCAGTGAAAGACGTTTGACTGGATAGGCCTTTATAAATCTTTACTAAACATCACTAATGTATTTATTGACCCACGTATCACCAATAATATACTGCCGGCAACCAAAGATATTTACTTACCTCAGTTGATGAAATAAATTTAAAAACACTTAAATAAAATGTGAAATAATTACATTGAGCTTAGATAGAAATATGTTTCTTATTAAATAAACTATTAGACTATTATATTTTTTTCAAATCTTTTTTTTTTTTCAAAAATATTTAGGTTTCCTACAGTATATTACACAATCTGAGACAAATAACCTAAAAAAATATTTTGGCTATTTTCTACTTTAGTACGTGATCAACTTTGTTCAGCTGACATTGTGACACAAGAATTTTATATTTTAAGATCTTCCTCGATTTATGGACGATTCTAATAAAAAAAAAAAAAACTTTAAAAAAGACATAATAATTTAAGTCTTCTTTCTTCTTTTTTTTTTTTTTTTTTTTTTTTTTTTTTTTTAATGCTTTTTATGTTCCGAGAAACAATTAATTTTGATATTTTATTTTCGAACGAGGATTTTGAAAACAAGTGAAAGAGTTTATTTGAACTTCAAATGGAGTCAGGCAAAGAGGAAAATAATCCTAACTTTTTTAAATTGGAACCTAAATGTGGATTAGTTCTTCGAAAGGTAACTTACTTCTTAGAACCTCTCTTTTGTCTCAAAAGGCATTTTCGGAATTTACTCCTTAGTATAAAAAAATATTTCGAATCTTTTCCATATTTTTTTGCCCATCTCTATATATCTAACTATATGCTCCCTGATATATTAAATATTTAACTTATACTAGACTTCGTAAATAAACATAGATGAGTTGCTTATACATGATAGATAAAAAAAATTCTAATAAATAATTAATATTTTTAATGATGTGTAATTAAAATGTTACCACCATTCTTGGTTTCTTAATTGAAAATATTTTTAATATCATTTAGGGAATTTTTCCTGAAGGTTTATAAGGAAAATACATTGTAATTAAGTTTTTCATTCTTAAGGAAACTTTAATTTTCTGTGATCGAGCTCAAAAAGATATTCCTAAAACGTGAGTAGTAAAATAGACGTATAATGAATGAATGAATGAAAAAAGAACTTTATTCTAGGAGTAGGTCCCTTAAGAATAATAAACATGTACAAAAAAAAAAAAAAAAAAAAAAAAAAAAAATGATTACAACTGGCCAAATAACACATTTTAAAAAAAACTAATAATATTAATGATTAAAATAAATCTTAACAATTATTTTAATTGATGAAAAGAGAGAGAAACGAAAAATTAAAATTAAAAAATACATTAATATCAAAATGTAATAAAGAACTAACAAACCAAAAAATGAAGCAAAAAAACAGTAGAATATTTAAAAATAGAAATGAAAATAAACTTTACTATCATTTATGATATGAAGTGTTGACATTTCTCACATCACTTTAATCGCTGCACTGAAATTAGTTGGCATCTGATTGGGAAGCAAAAAAGGTGTTTAAAAATGAGATATTTGAAAGAGGATTAGGAAGGAGCATGACGGATGTTTGTATTTCAGAAAAAAATGGACCGGGCTAAGAAGGAAAATCACTATTTTTTGGTTCTTTTGGAAGGCATATAGAGGTCGGAAAGACGGGATCTGGTTTTCTAAATATGGATTGTAGATTTAAATTGCAGGAGACTACAGATGTAAGAGAAGCGGTGGGAGCGGATGACTTGATATAGAAAGGAACCAAGGAAATATTGCCTTCGAATCGAGGGAAATAGCCAATTTGACTTATCATCGAGGTGGGACACATGTGACCGTCTAGAGGTACCGAAGAAAAATCTAAAGAAACAGCTGATGACTCTTTTCAATCTGCCCTCTAGCAACCTCGAGAGGCCACCATATACCGCACAACTATTGTCTGAATGGGGGAAAATAAGAGAGGATACTGTGAGTTTCCGGGAGGATTGTAGGAGAAGGTGAGGAGACCGCTGTAATAGTTTTAGTGTGCTGACCGATCTGTAATATAGGATTATAATATAATCCTTATAATATAATGTTGTAAAGTTCAAGATAATATAAAAGTTAATATAAAATGAAATAAGTCGTACCAGCTAACAGAAATTTATTATAAATCCATAAACATATAAACATTTGTTAATAATGAGAGAGGTAAAGGTGATTCAGGGTTGTCACTGTACAGTATCACACAGGTTACATTCTTCCAAACATTACTAAAGATTTCAGAAAAAAATATTACTAGAAAGGAATTAGTCCGGGTGGCGGTCAGTGAATGAAACAATTAAGTTGTTTCAACCATTTATTTTCTGCTAACGTTTCGACTCCCATTGTGGGTCATCATCAGTGCTAAAAGGATACAAAAGACATACATTTACAATAAGATTAAATATACTATTTTAAAAACTATTGAGGTAGAGAATTTCAATAATAAAGCATGTGTAAAGAAAACTATTAATTAAAATACAACGGCTAAGTCATAATAATGAGAGGGTAATTAAACTAAATTATAACTTAGTCATTGTAATTTAATTAATCGATTTCTTTACACATATAGTTCCTTTTATGTTTTAATATTGAAATTAAATAGTTTTTAAAATAGTACATTTAATCTTATCGTAAATATATTTCTTTTGTATCTTCTAACCCTGATGATGACCCCAAATGGGGTCGAAACATTAGCAGAAAAAATGGTTGAAACTACTTAATTGTTTCATTCACTGACTTCCATCCGGACTAATTACTTCTAGTATTTCTCAACGGCCAACTGATTATATCCACTGTGAAAAAAATATAACGTTAAAATAAATGGAATGTTAGTATAAATCCATTACCTACCATAGCTATAGATTATTTATATTTGTCAATAATTTTATGAATACACGTCTTTCACTATACACTAAAGGAGACTTTTACTAAATTTTTAAAATGCATTTAGAAAATGTTCGTTTGAACTATGAAATAGAACTAAATTGAATAAAGTAGTGTAATGTATTGAGGATACTCAGGGATGGAAATTCTTTATTAGATAACTATTATATTAATTAAATAAATGTTAATGAGCCTTTGTCGGCAAAAGATCAATATACGTTTACCTAAATCCTTGGGGGTCCCAGCGATACCTCTGGAAAGTTTCAAGAACTTAGGACAAAGGCTCCGGGGCACTTCTCATATCAGCCCCGTCCGAGGAGACGAGGATGAGGAAGAAGATTCGAAAGGAGTCTTATTCCAGCCTCAATAGTTAAAGTTCCATCTACAAGAAAATGAGGTCCTTCGAGGTCAGAGCAGCTGCGGGACAAAGCCGAGAAGTGGCGCCAAAGACTGATTCCACCTTCGCCAGCCGACTAAGTGTTTTAAAGGTATTTTCTTTAATTGTAATATCATATGGCAAGTTTAACTATAACTCAGTATTTTCAGACATTGTGTAAATATATTGTATATATTTAGGTTAATTTAAATAATAATGTCATCTATTGAAATCTGTCTAATTTAATCTTACCCTGCATGACACCTACTGGGATCGATAAACACGATACCTTTGGAAAAGAACTCTAATGGTTTCAGTTATATTAGTCTATAAATACATACAGATATATCAAGTAAGTTAGTTTTTGAAGGTACCGCTGCCTTAGAAAAGCAGTCAGTCAAGCACATAGCAGTAGGAATCGTTCTTCATAGCGAGCAAATAAACTAAACTACCGAAAGGAACTAGTCCGGGTGGCGGTCAGTAAATGAAACAACTAAATAGTTTCAACTATTTATTGTTTTCCAATGTTTCGACCTTCATTGCGGGTCATCATCAGGGCATATCGTGGGCGAATGGAAATACTAATTATAATTTTAATTACGGGAAATATTAATTATATGTGGAAACACAACTAATTATATCTGCAACATAAACAGAACCAATTAATTCATTCATAAATTTATTCTTTATTAATTAATTCTAAAAATAATGTAGATATCGAAACGTTAGGTGTAATTAAGGTGATAATAAATATAATTTTGAAAAGAGACTGTTATAATATATATAATATAATGATGAATATTTATAATAAAATAAACATAGTGTTTTCTTAATATGTACTTATAATCCCAAAGTTAATGTCTGAACTGATTAAACTGAACTTTTTTAAACATGAATGATACCAAATTTAGATTTCGAAGCAAGGGTAGGTCACTAGTTGAATATAAAACGGTAATGTCGTTAGCAAGGGTTGGTTGTATGTATAAAGTCAAGGGTACAATACTAAAATAACCATAATCCTACTTGATGACTTTTAAGTGTTTATGAACTATTATATTCATCTTATGAATAAATATTTCCTAAGCTCCAACAGCTTGAATGATGAAACGATACCGCGTCTTAGTCAATCTCTATTCCCGAGGTGTTGATCTGATATCACGCTCCAGCAGGCTGGTAAATCCGGAGAAGGTGTTCGTTTCTCGTATAGGTCGCTTCAGGTCTAAGTGGTTCAGTTTTATTTATAGATATTCTAGTTAATAATGAATGTTAATTAGAACAGGCCTTAAACATTTCTAGAATAATAATAAGATTAAAGGTGCACGCAACACATGACTTTCACTTACTTCAGTTATTTATATCAATTTAAGAATTTTTAAACTAATTTAGAAACAAAAATAATGTTAAAAATTTATTTACATTGGATTTTAAAAGAAACAAGCGTTTTATTAAATAATATATTATATTATTATCAACGACAATCAGTTTGTTTTATCGGCTTTTCGTCACTGTCCGTGAACTTTTATTATAGTATGTATAAGATAATATTTTTTTCTAATATCTTTGGCATTAAAACGGTATATCTTACATGTATATTACTGTTCTTAAGTTCAAAAACAAAAACAATGCATTAAAAAAATATTTTTTCAGTTATCTCATTTAGTTGGATATCGAATTCGTTTAACTTATATACTTACCTGTTTTTAGCAGATGATATGGCCAAGGTCATAAAAACTACAAAATTAATGGCACTTTAGAGAAAGACATTTTTTAATTTCGCCATTTAAGCAGTGTCAGACTATTTAAATCCGGATGCAACCTTAATGATATTAAAGCCCATTCAATCGATATAGCGAGTTTAATCAAAATCGTCGGGACCGTTTTCGAAAAAATCGAAAAAAGGTGCATAATGCATGTTATAAAGAGGATCTTCTGGTAAGCTCATTTTGATGAAAAAGGTTTTGTAACGTCTCGGGCGTATATTTGTCTTAAATATGAAATTTCAGCTTCATAGAACTTACCGTTTCCGCCCGGGAGTTACCACACACACAGACATTTTTGCGGGGCTTGGTTACTTGGGTTCAGGGGACCCTAAAATGTGTATTTCCGTTGAAAACTGGAATTCGAAAATTTTCACGATCGCAATACTTTTAAAAATTATTTACATTGGATTTTAAAAGAAACATGTGTTTTATTACATAATCTAGTATATTATTTTTAACGGCAATTAGTTTGTTTTATCGGCTTTTCATCACTCTCCTTTGCCTTTTACAATATTATATATAAGATAATATTTTTCTGAAATCTTCGGTATTCCAACGGAATATTATACACGCATATTATGTTCAAAAACAAAAAATTGGATTAAAAAAATATTTTTTTCAGTTTTCTCTTTTATTTGGATATCAAATTCGTTTAACCTATATATTTATCTGTTTTTAGCAGTGCTAATCAGGTGATATGGCCAATTTTATAAAAACTTCAAAATTAAAGGCAATTTAGAGGAAGACATTTTGAAATATCGGAATTTAAGCCATGTCAGACTATTTAAATCAGAGTGAAAACATAATATTAAAGCCCGTCCAATTCTGCACCGATTAGCGAGTTTAATCAAAATCGTTAGAGCCGTTTTTGAGAAAATCGTAAAAATGTGCAAAATGCAAGGTATAAAGTGGCTCTTTTGGATATCTGATTTTGATGACAAATTTGCTGTAACGTCTCGGGCGTTCATTCATACAGGCCTTTTTGCGGGACTTGTTTATTTGCGGGGACTCAGGGGACCCTTAAAAGTGTATCCCCGTTGAAATATGGAATTTGAAAATTGCCAAAATCACAATACTTCCCTTCACTATATATTCTATATATAAGTAAGTTTAAGTAAAAAAAAAGAAACTTCAAAAGTATAGGAGAAAAACAAATTAGATTACAATTGAAAAAAAAAAAATAACATTCGCTGACCCCTTTAAAAGGACAGAGGATATAGTATTCAATCGTTATATGAAATAGTACTCAATCAACGTTGTACTGTTTCGTGTAAATTAACAACACGGACAGTGATACAGTTTCTTACAAATTTACTAATGTAGTCCCTAGCTTAACACCAATTAGCAAAGAATGTTCAAGGGTAAATCTAAGTGAGCATCTTAAAGGATGGAGTAAATAAGTTCCTAGGGTGGTCTAACAATAAGATTTCACAAAAATACTGTGTAAGTAATCTAGCACTCTGCATTAGGCTCTGTTTTTTATTTATAATTATTATTTATTAACTTAACCTGATTTTAATGGAGATATTATTAATTTTGGGATGTTAATAATTTGAAGACTGATATAAAATTGTTTAAGGGGTGGAAAACAATTATATTAAATACATAGGCCTTTGTGAGGTTCTCAATTCAAAAATTGAGAACCGTAAGAGAGGGCATAACAGAAAGATACATATGATATCTTACTTAATCGAAAAAAAACCTTTTTAAATATAATTATTTTCTGTTAATTATTGCAATCATTGACTTTTTTGTGAGACAAAGAGGGAAAAAAAATGGAAAAGCTTCAGTTCTCTGGTGAACGGAACAGCTTAATAGGGATTTTTTTTTTTTTAATATATATTTTCATTGAAATTTACAACTGTACAAAAAATACATCAAGTAAATATGCTGAAATGTTATAGCACAAGAAATAAACATGAAGAGAAACTGCCCATTGGCAGCACTCTTTGGTAGTGAGTCTAAACAAGAAGGTCTCGAGGCCATCTTCTTTTCAGACGCCTCGGAGGATTATAAGAAATGGAAAAGGAAGCAAGGATTGAAACTAATGGATTAGAGTGGAAGTGGAGTTTTTCATGGAAGGTGTGATACCTGGTACGGGCCAAATCAGCAACATATGGAACATTGAGATCATTGTGGATGATTTTATTTGTGACAAAGTAAGGAGCGTTAAGGATTTTGCGAACGATTTTGGATTGTAAGGATTGGATACGGGAAGAGTTTGATGGTTTAGTAGAGCCCCAAAGCTCTACTCCGTAGGTATAGATAGGCCTTATGATGGTCATGTATATGAGTCTTTTGTAGTCAAGTGAAAGCTTAGAGCGTCTGTCTAGTAAGTGTTGGAGTAGCCGAAATCGTGCAGTTTCTTGTCTCTTCAGTCTTGTATGCAGATTCCATGTAAGCCGTTTGTCAAGCAGGAGTCCTAAATATCGGAACTGTTCAACCGGGACAAGCGGAATATCATTAAAGGACACTGTAGGGCAGGATGTCATAGGTTATCGACGAAGGGTAAACGTAATTTGTTGGGATTTATTAGAATTGATTTTAATTTTCCAATTCTGAAACCATACCTCAAGGTCTCTGATGTGGGATTGGAGAGTATGAGAGGCCATTGTAGGATCGTTATTAACCGATAACACGCAAGTGTCATCGGCATAGGTAGAAAGGAATGTGTTGGGATATCAGCTGTATATACTGTGTAAAGAATGGGTCCTAGGATACTGCCTTGAGGAACCCCAGCAGACTAGGTGAAAAGAGATGAATAGGAACTATTGTGGTTTATTTTGAAGGATCGTTCAGAGAGGTAGGACTGGATAATTAGGAAGTATGTAGGAGGAAGGAATTTACGGAGTTTGTACAACAGTTCCCGGGTGCCAGAAGGGAAAAAAAGAATTTTAAAACACACTTAAACAATAAAAGTCAAGATTATGTTATTGATCTATGGCATACGAACGAAACCGTAGAACTAAGTTAAACATTCTGATCCGAGGAGTGTAGGCGAGGTAAGTTAAGAAGGTCGAGGTAAAGAGCACATACTTAATAAAGACTATCAAGGAAACCATTTTTGAATAGTACCAGGATTTCAACATTTTTCCTGAATGACGGGAAATATTTCAGCTGTACCTACTTACAAGGATGTCCTACAAAGGAAAATCCTCGAGGATCGCCCAAAAATACCTGGGACAATGCATCAAAAGACACCTTTGAGGTCCGTAGTGGAAAAAGATGAAACAGCTTGTACAAGACGGGAATTTATGTATAAAGCTATATATAAGGTATCTTACTCTGAGCCAAAAGAGAGTATAGAACAAGAACTGTACCTTATTTTAATTTTATATTATATTTTAATAAAAAGTAAACGTAAAATGATTTGTTTCTGTGTTATGAGTCCTGAAGAAATCCATTGATGTTCTAGATCTGCCAACATTGGATTTTTTTTTTCATTTGACTACATTATAATAAATTTGCATACAACCTTAATTCTTTATGGAGAATCGTATTTATTTTATTTATTCGTCGTTGTTTTTTTTTTTGTTTTTTTTGGTGACACTGTCCTGTGAAAACCCGGTCCTCCCTAACGATTCTTTTCCATCTTTTCTATCCACGGCAAGCAGACTCTTTCAAACAAATTTGCAAAATATATTAATATAACACATACACACCGGTTTTGTTTTGGAACGAGTGAGTCAAACCTACCATAATGGTTGTTGTTGTTTGGGGTTTTGAGGCGTAAAACCCAGGGGTCATAAACGCCTATAGTTCTCTTTAAGTATAAATAAATAAATCAAAACTAATAAACTAGGCGTATAATAATTAGATAAAATAGTAAAAAAATAAATAAATAATTAAAATATAAATAAAATAAAGATAAGTTAAATTAAAAGACTATATTTTATTAAATAGTAGGTGACTCTTAAGAAACCTGAACAGCGCCGAGATGTTGTTTTCATTATCGGAGAGTATGAAAGATATATTAGGTATAAGCCCAAATTTGTTTAAACCTGTCCTATAAGAAAGGCATTCTTCTAAAATGTGGCTGATAGTCAGGATATTGTAACAATGTGGGCACTTAGCAGGTGGCTGCTTGGTAATGAGATGAAGATGGGTCATGTTAGTGTGGCCAATCCTTAATCTGGCCAGAACAACTTCTTTTCTGCGGCATGAGCGACATGATGAGGACCAAGGCCCCACTTTTGTTTTGACGACTTTCAGTTTGCTAGCAGGACTCTCGTCCCACATGGACTGCCAGGCAGCCGATATTTCCTTTCGGAGCGGCTGAGACATATCTCGCGGTGTTAGGATAGCTACACCTTGACCCGGAAGGGTGAGCGCCTGTTTGGCGGCCCTATCCGCAAGCTCACCTTAATGGTTAAGGTTAACATACTGAAAAAAATTAAAATAAATTATGTTTGGAAAGTAGTTAAAACACATAATAGTTTATTTTTCTATAATCTAAATGATTCTAAACATTAAAAATCATTAAACGTGAATATTTCCTAAGTGAAGTGTCAATGGAAGAGCCTCGATTTCTATTTTATTTTTCCTTAATTCACAATGTTGGTGAGAAAATTAATCCTGAAACACCCTATCCATACATATTAACATTCTTGTATTTAATCAATGTACATTACAGCCACTACATCAAATAACGCATGGAGATGTTTTTGCAGATTTTTGGAGTGGTTTGAATCGTAATCCATTATGAACTGACGAGGAAACACCCTATTTCCGAAGTGGATACGTACTCGGGCGGGTATGGTAATCTAATTACACTAATGGTTACGGTGAGGTTAGCGTAATATCAGGATTGAACCTCGAGGATCATTAAAGCTCAACAGTGATCTAATACATATCAATTAGCTGTAATTATGCATTTACGTTACTCCAACGCATGATCTTAATTACAATATTACTTTCACATTACTATATAGTAAGGGGAAGTATTGTGACCGTGAAAATTTTCGAATTCCAGTTTTCAACGGAAATACACGTTTTACGGTCCTCTGAGTCCAAATAACCAAGTCCCGCAAAAAAAGTCTGTGTGTGGGTGGAAACAATAAGTCCTATGAAACTGAAATTTCATATTTATGACAACTATACGCCCGAGACGTGACAGAACTTTTTCATCAAAATGCGATTACCAGAAGAGGCATTTTATACCATGCATTTTGCACCTTTTTTCGATTTTCTCGAAAACCGTTCTTACGATTTTGATTAAACTCGCTATATCGATGTAAAATTTAATGGGCTTTAATATCATATAGGATTTTTTTCTGATTAAGATGTCATGACAGGGCTTAAATGCCGATATTCTAAATTTTCTTTCCCTAAAGTTACTTTAATTTTGTAGATTCAATCAAAATAACTATATTATCTTGTTAATGCTGGTCAAAAACAGGTAAATATATAAATTGAATAAATTCGATACCCAACTAAAGGAGAAAACAGAAAAAAATATTTGTTTTAATGCAATTTTCTGTTTTTGAACATAAGAGCAGTAATATACATGTATAATATACCGTTGGAAAGCTAAATATTTTAGAAAAAATATTATCTCATACACAAGCTTTAAAGTTAATAGAGAGTAATGAAATGAACATAAAACTAACTGATTATTTTAGATAATAATTTAATAGATTTTTAATAAACACATGTTTCTATAGAAATTCAATTTAATTAATTCTTTAATGGTTTCACGTATTTTTATCTCTGTTTTTGAAAATTATTTCATTGCTTTTAAAATGGAGGTAAGTGAAAGTCGTGTGTTGCCCGCACCAGATTTTTATATCTTATTTTATTATTGTTCGAACCTTCTGGTTTCACACAAATAGCTCAGGGGCAGCTGACGAAAATAGCACAAATGGCTTAGATAATAGTACAAGAACCATTAATGGCAAATATGGTATGGAAGCTTGGTCTTACCGAGATTTTTTTTAAACTGATCGATATATATCGAGAATATAATTATTTAAACGCATTTATTGATATTAAAAACTGTATTAAGAAAAACATCAAGTAAAGAGGATGAAAAATAAATACAATGACTTGAAATAATCGACACTACTCATTGGTAGTTCTCCAATAGGAATTTTAATTCTTAAAGTCACTTAGCCATGTTCTTACGGATTATTTTTTTTTTTTTTTACGAAATTTACCATAGACTATTTTGGGGGTATTTTTCAGAGATAATGTACTGAATAAAAATAAGTAGAAAAAGTTGGAGAGAAGGGCAATAGGTAGGAACTAGAGCGGGAGACCAGGGACCTCACTTATCCTCAATTTATTTAACGGGTTTGCCGTTTCTCCTCTAAGAGCCTTTCACAACTAAGTGTCGTATCTCTTACTCTTCCTGTCTAGGGCATTTTCATAAATGGTGGAACCTATTGTTGGAAGGATTCCATCTTAATGGTCTGTCCTAAATGCACCTGTCTTCGAATTGTTTAACGTTTCCTTCATCAATGGTTTCAGTCTAGAAACAGTAGCATGATTAATTTGAATTTTCAGCTTATTTTGAAATTAAAAATATAGGGTTTTTTTTCGCTCTAGGCATGCCAGCAATTTTCAGACAGAAAATTTAAAGTGTTTGTTATAAAAAGTAATAGCTATTATCATGATATGTATCGTTTATATTTGCAGTAGTTTATCGTTGTGAAATAAGAATAACCTTGATTGGTAATGGCTTAAATGGAGATAGTACAGAACATATATTTTAAATTAAAATTATACATGCTCGCTAATAAAATTATTCATACTAAAATAACTACAAATATAATTGGGTAGCTTTAGATCGATTCGTATAATTTAACTTGTTTCAAATGATTAAATAAATTTGGGATTTACGTAATATTGTCATTTAATAAGGTATCCAAATTATGTGAAAGGCTAACACCTATAAGTTTCCTGCAGTCTGTCAGTAAGTGTTTTATGGTGATAGGTACGTTACACTGTTCACAGTATGGTCTTGGTGTTCCAGTTAGTAAATGCTGGTGGTTATTTGTAATAGTCCTGTTCTGAGTCTTGTCAATAAATACTTCCTCTCTTCTGTTATTCTGGACTGATGATTTCCACGAAATTCGGTGTCTTTTATTTCCGTAAGTTTGTTATGTCTTGTTTTGGTCCAATTCAGCTGTCATTTATCCATAATTATTATTTTTATAGGCCTATATACATATCATATTATTGATATCATTGTGTGGAGTGTAATATACAATCGGACAGGTGAAGCAATGAAGCCGCTTAAGCCGCCTCATCTACTTGGCAATCGCGAGTTATTCCAGCGTGGCCAGAGATCCAAACAAATGCGATTGTTCATTTTGACCAATTTAGCATATAAATCAATTAAAGAATGAGGATGCGTTATCAATTATGGGGATGCGTTGTATATACGTTTTTTAAGAAACTTAATGAGCTCAAGATTAGGTCTTTGAATTACAGCATATTCGATAACAGTTTAAATACTAACTCCAATGATGAAATATAAGGTTTCTATTAGAAACCTTAACCCCAACTACTATTTATACTTTCAATCTAGTCTAAATAGTTACAAAATTGTTAGTTTGTGATGATACTGAATTTGATTTAATTTTTTTTTTCTAATATTTACCTAATTTTGTTATTGTATACGTTTATTTATTTTGATTTTATTTTATGTAATTTGACTTTCATTTTTTTTATATTGTAAATATTGTATGAATGAGATCCTGTAGCACTATTATTATTGTTTTATTAAGACAAATTGTAATATATACGAATAAAATAATAAAATAAAATATTTACCTAAAACGAAATAATATTTTATCTTAATCATTCACTTGACGTTTTGAACTTTTAGAAGATAATGATTCTGTTAGTTACATTGGTAGTGACGGTTTTTAGGAAATAAACATAAATAAATAAATAAGACATCTGTTTTAACTATTTTCTTTATAAACAACCTGGTCTTTGAAAAGATATAGCGAAACAATAATCTAAAAGGTTCCAGGAAGTATTTAGCTAATTAAGACCTTGATCTTGACAACCTTTACGCCTTCAAATAAGGAATTTAGGGTTAATTAATTAGCTAGTTATAGAAATCCGGTGGCTGTGAGGCTACCTCTCTAGTCTAACAAGTCTAATTTCGTGAAATCGAATCCATGCTCCAAATAGACTTTTTAAAGCATATGAACATAAGGGAAATCAGTAACCGCCAATCGTCCAGAGATATATTTCGTTTTGTCAAGTTGGATACCTTGAGGTGATTTGACAATCTTCTTGTTGGCTTTTGTTTTGGAATTTAGTTATCATTCACCCTGGAGAAAGCTGCGGATATTTCTGAACTTATTATGATTGTTGGAATTGATCGCTGCATTAATATACTGAGGGATTTTGTATCTATGATATTTAGGAACAACGTAATAACAAATGTGATACGTCTCATATTTATCCCAAATTAGTGCAATACTAGTATTTTAGTCATATTTGTGCCAGATTTTATGGAACAGTAACTGGTAAGAGGTTTAGTGCTAATCGTGAACTAGTTTATATTTTCGGAATTTCATAAGCGAGCGATCCGTTTGCTAGTAAATTGTTTCTAAGAAGGAATATAAGCTTGAATGTTTTAAGACCAGTTCTCAATGGTAGATATCATCGGTTTTTTTATTTTTTTAAAAGCTATATATTCATTTCAACTAGCTGTTCTCGGTAACGACAGTTGGCGTTCTGTGTAATGGCAGTTCACTCGTTAGAATCTCTGAGACACAGGTGGATTCTGCAAGCCTAAAACTTTTTTTGAACTTTAAATGTTTGGATTTTTTTCGATTCTTTCAAAGTTTACAACTAATTTAATTCGGCAATGAAGTGGAAAATATTTCGTAAATTTTTAAATCGTTTATTTTATTACTTTTATAGTTTTTGAACATTATTAATAAATAAATTAATGTTTTTAAAATGTTCTATCCACACAGTTTTATATCTATATGTGAATTGACTGTACTAGAGATATATTAGAAGGATATTTTAGTTATAAGAAAAACCTTTACATCAAAAGCGACTAGTAGCTTTTAATAAATGTATATGTTCGTGTATATGTAATTATGTATATGTATGTCATGATGAGAAAATTAAATGTATATGTTTATTATTAAAGTATTACCATACATTAATCATGATTATGTTCATTATATTTAATCAAAGACTTTTGAAATACTTCATTTGAAACATCTGAAGATCTGGTTGAAAACACTCGTATCATATTTTATAACTCCCTACGTAGTTTAACAATAAAAATTCTGAACTACATTTTCTAAGCAACTTATGTATTACTTTCACTTAATATATTTTACAGTGATTTAAAAAGGTTGCAGAACATTTTAGTATACATCTTCAAATACATTTTATTGACATTTTCAATTCTTTTTAACATAAATACAAGTAAGAGAGCTAAATAATAATTATGGGCCTGAAAAAATAATTTGAAAAACTAGCCAGCGGTAGTACTTAAATGTTGATTTAAGTTATTACATCCCGAGGCCATCTTCTTTTCCATCGCTTCAGAGTGTTTGCGGAGAAAGGGATTAGTGTGGGTAGGAAATTTGTAATTCAAAGAGGCATATCTAAACGGGATAGGTCTGAAGCAAATGGTATATTAAAGTGATTTTCAAATTAATTTTGGAGTTCCAAGTATTTAACTTGGATAGATTTCAAAAGTAGAAGAAACTCTAAAACTACGGCTGTATATATATATATATATATATATATATATATATATATATATATATATATATATATATATAGTTTTGGAATTACCATTAAATACTAGTATGTAGTGTAGTAAGTGTGTGTTTTTTTTGTTTTGTTTTTTTTTTTTTTTTATTATTTTTTTTTTTATTTGAATTCCTTAAATTTACAACTGTACAAAGTAGAATAAAACAATTAAATATAAAAAAATCATGCGCTTAAGAAGAAATAAATAAACAAACAACTTTATTTTTTTGTGTGAAAGTATCAGCGGGAACTAATACATAATTCATGTAATTGTTGCATGTTTCAATTTATGAATAAGTATTAATAATCTAGTGGTTAACTCGGTTTTTTAAATAAATTAATCAACTATTAAACAAATTAAGAGTTTGTTTCGATCACGCCAATGGCCCTTAAGAGAACAGGCGAATAAGCAAATATAAAAAAAATTAGTTGAGTTGAAAAATATATATATTTTTTTTTTATTGAGAAAGATTACAATTTGTTACTAATGTACAGTAGTAATAGTGATGTAGTACACATTCATACAATATATACAGAATAATGGTAAAGTCAAATTACATAAAATCGGAAATAAATAAATTCAAATATATACAAGAAAATAACAATTAATAAAAACAAAAAAAACAACAACAAACAAATCAAAACAACAACCTGTAGTAGAGATAAATACAAGTTGGGAAACAAATAAAAATCATACAAGCAAACTTAAATATATACAATCTGTTAAAGGGACCCTAGACTCGGCTGCTCCCTTCACAAATGGGGGAAGAAGCCGAACCCAAGAGATCCCAGCGCCTCTCACTCAGCGCTTTACTCGTGTAAGCGAGTGGAGGCCGAGCTAGGGCGGAATAGCCACAAACATACAGTACATGAGTGGAGGATCTGACCAGTGTCAGAACTCCAGAATAAATGTTTACAAAACGTCGCGAGGCCACTGCCGTTTCCAATCTTCGAGGAGGATTATAGGGATGGGTGGAGCTGGAGAGCGATTGAGCAAGAGGATTAGGATGATGAAGAAGGTTCTGATGGAATTTGGAGAATTTGAATGGTACCAGGTCTAAAATAAATGGAATATTAAGGTCATGGTGTAGGGTACAGTTGGTAACGTAATAAGGAGCATTAACTATTGTTCGGAGGACTTTGGATTGGAAGGATTGGATACGTTTGATGTTAGAATGTTTAGTTGTCCCCCATAGTTCAAGTCCGTAGGTCCATATAGGTTTCAGTACTGTCTTATATATTAGTAATTTGTTGTCGACTGTAAGATGAGATAAAAAAAAAAAAAATGAGAAAAATATTAAAGAATCAAATGAGTTTGATGGGAAACATATGTCTAGATTATACTTATATTAGACTATATAAAATTATTATAACGTAAGTTTATGCTGTATTCAATACTTTACATTTCCTTCTTCAACTTCGTACACATACATATATAGTTGCAGTAACATCCAAAATGTAAAATTTTAATGATTTTCTTTTTTTCTAAATAGATTTATCATACACACACGCGCGCGCGCACACACACATCCTTTAATTTTATATTAGACTTCAACCTTCACCTTAAGTTATCTAAACCTTATATATTATCTTGTTTCTTTAGTTCTTGTGGTTCCTATTATGTTATTGAGTCCATAGGAGTTTAAAAAAATGTGAAATAATCCCATTTGAAACATCATAATAATATTTCTTTTTTTAAATATTGCATAGAGCCACAATGCGAGAAGACAATAGCTTCCCCTCAGTGAGAGAGGAAAATACTAATCCCCGAGCATAAAGTTTAGCGAGGGGTCACCATCAGGCTCGTTAGGACCTAGCACCCTTGTGCATTTTTTAACTGACCGTGCCTTAGGCCAAGTTCGACAAAGTATCAGATGTTCCGAGCTCTACACACTCTCTAGAAAAACATTTAACAGTTTCAAGTTTGGTTAGTTTCTGCTAAAGGGGAGCTTTGGAGTAATTATAGATGTAATTACCCCAGTAGATAAATATTGTATCTCAGAAAGCTCTTGAGCTGAAATTAAACTCCACGGTTAATTCCTGCAATTAAGCTACATTTAAGGAACAAGTTTTTGATCCCAGCCAGAATCTGTTTATTTACTAGGTATTATTACTTTATTTTATCTATATATGAGATACATAATAACGGAAAGTGTTGCGATCACTAAAAGTTTTGAATTACGATTTTCAACAGGAAAATACGTTTTAGAGTCCTTGAGTCCAAATAACCAAGTCCCAAAAAAAAGTCCGTGTGTATGTGATGAATCTAGCACAAAAACTATAACTATTATAAAACTGAAGTTTTATATTTAAGAAAACTACACTCCCGAGATGCTACAGCGACTTTTTCGTCAAAATCAGCTACCCAGAAGAACCACTTTATACCATGCATTTTGCACAATTTTATCAAAAACGATTTTGATTTTGGGCATTAATGTCATGTACGTTTCATACTGTTAAAAATAGTCTGGCAGGGCTTAAATGTCGATATTTTAAATTATCTACCTCTAAAGTACCTTTAATTTTGTCGATTCTACAAAAATAACTATATTATCATTTTACCACTGATAAAAAAACAGGTAAATATATAAATTTAATGCATTTTTTTGTTTTTGGACATAAGAACAGTAATAGACATATTTAATATACCATTTGAAAGCTAAACATTTTAGAAAAAAGTATTATATGATACACAAGCTTTTGAATGTTAATAGAGAGTGATAAAAAACCGATAAAACTAACTGATAGTTTTAGATAATAATATTATAGATTTTTTGATAAAACACACGTTTCTATCGAAAGTCAATTTAATTTCGAATATATTTAAATGAAAGTAAAAATAACTGGCAGCTCCTATTTATAAAAGGCCAATTTAAATATAAAAGAAACTGACTAGGGTAAGTCTAACACGCAACTCTATACTATTATTAAATTATTTAAACTAATTTATTTATGAAATTATTCTATGATAAATATTTAATTAATAAATATAGTATTTTTATTTTAAGAAGAACAATCTTATCAGAATTTTTGATAATTTTTACAAGGACTCAAATATCTATATGCAAATTTCAAGAAATTTTAAATATTCTAGTTCCATAATAGGAATATGTTGTGTAGGTGATGTGGAAATGTAAAGAAAAGTTCAGATTATAAAAAAAAAACAAAAAAAAAAAAAAACAATGCTCAACTCGCTATTTCGGAATCGGAACATTACCTCCCCTTTCCCCAAAACAATTAATGGTATAATCAATAGTTTATTACTGAGCATTATGGCATACAGGTCAGAAACCTAGCTTTAAAAAGCAATCCTGGTGAAAATTCCTAGCCACTTGAAACTGAACTATACAAACATATCCAGAACATACAAAGAAATAAAAACTACTATCAAAGAAAAGATGGAGGTTGAAAGAACCTTTCTGGGGGAAAGTGAAAAATACAAAAACATCTGAAGTGGTATAGACAGTTCAAAAGAATGCCGGAAGAAAAACTGTGAACAAAATAAGGAACAAAGAGACGAGGAAGATCAAGGAAAAACTGGGATGACGAAGAAGTTCATGATGGGTAATGGTTTAGTGTAAGAATGGACTTCAGATAGAACATTGTGGAAAGCCATCGAAACAAGTTAGGTTACGGAAACCCACTTGAATGGATACAGCTTAACAAAAAAAAACGACAAAAAAAAACATTAAAAACACTTTAAAATAAATAAAAGGTTTATTATTTACGGCCCAAGATCAATGCCTTACATAATTTTTTAAAAATATTTATTGATATTCTAATAACATTTTAGAAAGATGTGACAAAGTTTAATGGATGATAAGGAATTTTCCAATACCAGTATTAAAAAAAATTGTTAATTTCGTGATGCAAATTTAATATATTTAATCTTTGAAAACAAGCAACAGATATTTAATTATTTTTGTTAGATCTAATTGTTTTTAATGAATCTATAGTAGTGTGTTGAAATCGTTTATAGGATCCTAAACATGGATGAATACCTCGATAATGATTTTAATAAAAAAATCTTTGAAGAAACATAAAACTGGCCGATTGCTTTTCTTCCTCACGAATATTTCTTGCGGATAACAAAAATAAAATACCTGGGAAATATTAGCAAATAACAAGCTTAAAGACATCAAACCCACTGTCAGCTCCTGGGCTACATCTTCCAGAACATGCCGGCGGGAGGAGGTAGTCATCACCCACCTGAGGATAGGGCACTGCCGCCTCACACATGAGTATCTTATTACAAGGAAGGATCCGCCTCAATGTAATCACTGTAAAGTGACTCTCACGGTGAGTCATATTTTTGAGGACTGTCCACGGTACAGGAGAGAAATTGAAAAATTTGGGGTGCCACGCTATGTCTCTGAGGCTTTGAGCGATAATGAAGCAACTATCAGCAGTGCCATCAAGTTTATAAAGGATATTCGTCTATTTCAGCAAATACAACATAATTTTTTTTTTTTTTTAATTTTTTTTTTATTTATTTTTTTTTAAAATTTTTTTCTATTATTATTTTTTTTTTATTCTTTTTATATTATATATATAATTTTTATTTTTTCTTCTTCTTCATCATACAGTTTAAACTAAAATTTTATTGATTATTTTTATCATATTTGTTATTATTAGTTATTTGTTTGTTTTTTTATCATAATTGTTAATTTCGTATATTTTATTTTTGTTTACCTTTATTTTTATTATTTTTAAATGTTACTGTATTGTTTTAGTATTTTGTACGTTGTTTTCTTTTCTTAATTTTTTTTTTTTCTGATATTATCATTTTGGTAAATCGTTTATCTTTTTATTTTGTTTTTTGCAAAGATGTGAGGGCGATAATAACCATCAGCAGTTTTTTGCCCTTAAAATTAAAACAACAACAACAACAAAAATAAAATAACATTATTTTTTTCTTCTTGACTGGCACCCAGACTTTTTTATTTTATAATTATATATAAATCTCAACATTTTATTACAACACAGATAAATTTATAATAAAAAAAAATAAATAACAGTTAACCCAAGGATATTGTTTTCAAAATTATTAATTAGTACTTAGCCTTATAATTAGAATAAAATTATTATTATCAATTATTAATTCAATTAAAAAAGTCATCTACAACAAAGTATCTCGGTTATAGATTTTATGTAAATAGCCGGACTATTTTCCTCCTGAATTTCCTAAATATATTCACTAAATCAACCAAATATTATATAGCATTCATAATACAAAAATATATAGAAAGTAATAACTTTAATTACCTATTTAATAATATTGTATAAGTGTATTTTTATTTATTTATTTATTTGATTACAATTTAAAATAACCATACAAGTGCAGAATCTACAAAACGAATTTAATAAATTAGCTTACACGATTTTTTTTTTCAGAATCCACAAGAGTTTCTAAGAATCTTGACACAGATAAAGGTTTTATCAAAAATTCTTAAATAAAAAAAAAAGGTTTGATTTTAGACTTTTAGATAATTGAATAAAGCTTTTATTTAATTAGGTACAAGAGTAACCCGATTAAATAATTCAACTCTGAACAAGTCTGTATTTCAATTATTTTTTCATGGAACTCCTGGAATCGATTTTATCTTACTTGGAAAAGTTTTCTTTGGAAGTATCAGTGTTATAAAATACCTGGAACTGTAAATATGTTCTTACACCAATTACCTTCTTTCCTATAGAACACCTATTGAAGAGATTCATGTGCCAATAACAACCTTATGAGACTGAAAAATTATTTTTTATTAAAGAATCTATTAAAACTACTGATTTTTGGGTATTAGTATTTGTTTTAACCTTTAAGATGGAAAGTGGGGTGTTAAGTATCCCGACGTACATTCAAATGTTTCCCACGACCTGAACTTTTTTTTATTATTTAATATATTTAATTAATATTTACAACTGTACTTATACTAAATACAATAAGTAAACGGGATAATTACAATTATGGGTTTGAAAAAGTCTTGCGAAGAACTACCTACTATCAGGCACTTAATGTCAATTTAATTTAGTAGGCCTCAACGCCATCGTCTTTTCAATCGCCTCGGAGGGTTGTCAGGAATAGATGGGAATGATTAGTTTTGTGTACAAGAGGATTCGTGTGGGTCGGCAGTTTGGAATTAAAAGAGGCATATCTATTTTAGGATAGATCTGCGACAAATGGAATATTATTTCTTCATTATGGACGATTTTATTTTAAACGAAATAAGGAGCATTTAGAATTTTGCGAAGGATTTTGGATTGTAAGGATTGAATAAGATGGTTTAGTAGAGTCTCAATTTTCGATTCTATAGATGATGGTAACATAAATGCGCTTATTGTAATAAAGTGGAAGTTTTTACGTTTGTCGATTTTAATTAAACTCACCATATCGTGTATAATTTAATGGGCTTTAATATCCTGTAGGTTTTATTCTGATTAAAATGGTCTGACAAGGCTGAAATGCCGATATTTTAAATTTTCTTCTTCTAAAGTACCTTTCATTTTGTAGATTCAATAAAAATAACTATATTATCTTGTTAACGCTGATGAAAAACAGGTAAATATATAAATTGAATAAATTCGATACCCAAATAAAGGTGAAAACAGAAAAAAATACTTTTTTAATCCAAATTTTCGTTTTTTAACATAAGAGCAGTAATATACATGTATAATATACCGTTGGAAAGCTAAAGATTTTAGAAAAAATATTATCTCATACACAAGCTTTGAAAAGTTAATAGAGAGTGATGAAATGAACATAAAACTAACTGATTATTTTAGATAATAATATAATAGATTTTTTAATAAAACACATGTTTCTATGCAAATTCAATTTAATTAATTCCTTAATAGTTTCACGTATTTTTATCTCTGTTTTTAAAAATTCTTTCATTGATTTTAAAAATGGAGGTAAGTGAAAGTCGTCTGTTGCCCGCACCAGATTTTTAATGCTGCATTTTCATTTGATCTTACATTGCACACTTTTTGTTAAATCCGCTCCTCGCAATAAACATTTTCCAAAGGCGAGGTGCACACCCGGTGTACGATGATCTTATTTGCCTTAATTCACTTACGAATTGAGTGATTTCTATGATAAACATATGCTTTTTAATTAACAATTTTGGAAAAAAAAAAATTTGCTCCTGGGGACCGTGTTCGATGAAAATAATCTTGAATGGGTTAACCAAAATATTCATAAAAATTCATTTTTATTTCCAGATTTTTTTAATAATCTAACGCTATAAATGTCAAAAAAAAGACTTTAAATAATTGAAATAAATGACTTTAATTTAATTTAAATTAAAAAAGTTGAATATATTTTAATAATTGCGATACTGAGTACACTATCTCCCAGAAAATAAAAGTTTTTTCACCTCCATACGTAAAGGTTTACATTAACATTAATCTCTTAATTAATTGGAAAATGAGTATAATTATATCATAAGAAAGGCGGTTGAGAACTTGTATTGGTCTTGGCCCGAGCATTCATCCAAGGAAGGGAGGATTGGTATTGTTCTGCTCGAGATTGTTTGGGACAGATGTGAGTTGGAGGTATCTCAGTTCCTGGCTTGTAATTTGCTCCAACAGTCTCTATTCTAGTCCATTGCCTCTCCCTTGAGACAGGCTAAGGATGCCTTTCAGATGCTTTACCAGGTATAGGTAAATATGTTTTTTACGACATGTATAGTATACTATATAAGTATAATATTATAAATAAGTATCTAGCGACTAGCCCTTGCTAAGAACCAGAGAATTTTTTTTAATATGGTTTTAAAAAATTATATTCAAAAAGTGCAGTTTGACTGATCAAGAGATCATCTCTTTACTATTATTGGAAAAGTGCACATTGAAAAAAAAAAAATCTGGTGAGGGCAACATACGACTTTCACTTACCTCCGTTTTTAAAATCGATTAAAGAATTTTCAAATACAGTAAGAGATAAAAACGAGTGGAACCATTAAAGAATTAGTTATAGGAATTTTTATGGAAACATGTGTTTTATTAAAAAATCGATTCTATTATTATCTAAAATAATCGCTTAGTTTAATCGGCTTTTTATCACTTTCTATTAACTCTTCAAAGATTATGTATGCGATAATATTTTTTCTAAAATCATTAGCTTTCCAATGGTATACGATACATGTATGTTACGGTTTTTATGTTCAAAAACAAATAATTGCATTATAAAAATATTTTTTCAGTTTTCTCCTTTAGTTTCTTTTCAAATTCGCTCAACTTGCATATTTTTCTGTTTTTTATCAATTCTAACAAGATAATATAGTTATTTTTATAGAAACAACAAAATTAATGTTACTTTAGGAGAAGAAGGTTTAAAATATCGGCATTTAAGCCCTGTCATACCATTTTAATCAAAATGAAACCTACATGATATTAAACTCCATTAAATTTTACATCGATATAGCGAGTTTAATCAAAATCGTCGGAACCGTTTTGAAGAAAATCGAAAAAAGGTACAAAATGCATAGTATAATGTGGCTCTTCTGGTAAGCTCATTTTGACGAAAAAGGTTTTTTGACATCTCGGGCGTATATTTGTCTTAAATATGAATTTTCAGTTTCATAGGACTTACCGTTTCCACCCGGGAGTTAACACACACACACACACAGACCTTTTTGCGGGACTTGGTTATTTGGAGTCAGGGTACCCTAAAATGTGTATTTCCGTTAAAAACTGGAATTCAAAAATTTTCACGATTGCAATACTTTCCCTTAATATATATAGTAAGTGAAAGTAAAACTATGTTAATTGTATAAAGTCAATTCATTATTATATTTAATCATCGGCATAAATTAGAAACACGAATTAGTTCCGATCATGTTTGTTATGTTAAATGGCTCCTATTTTATTAGATCTTTTTATTTCAAATGATTTTTTTCCAAACACATTTCAACAGTTAAGTTTAGCTTCCATGGAAGTCCCATTTAGTTTACAGTGGAAAATCAGTTTTCATGAAATGATATCAAAGTAGAAAGGATTATTAACAAAGTTAGCTTTTGGATTTATAATCACTTTATATTTATTTTAACAGCTTACATCTGACTTGGTAGGTACTGTTTTTTTCTAAAATCTTGAGTACTATGTGGAAGGATATAATCTTTATGGTACTGCAACATGGAATCACCATAACCTCCCTTTAAACAACACTAGATATAACATGTTGATACTTGTATACGCTTATGACAACTATCTATTAACTTTTACAACTTTTTTTATCATATATTATGTTTCTTTTCAAATCCTCATTCCACTCCCTCACGGCCTTCGGATATGTATATCGTATAACACCCCATCGAACCGCAGCTTTCGAAAGATCTTTCCTAATTTTATCCTCATCCTTATGGAACTCTATTCCTTCTTATATCCGTGACTCCAATACTCTTCCGACATTCGAATTTCGCCTGTTCAATCATCTCCGACCCTTCAATTTCCGAAGAATTCTAATTAATTTCCTTATTTTAATTAAAATTAGTAACCTAACAGATAGAAACGTTTATTTAGCTATTATATGTATTGTTATCTTGTATTTCGCAATTGTTATATTATTAAAAGAAAAAATCACTGTAAAGATTTTTTTAAATAAAAATTGTATACTTGTACATATTTCTTATTATGTTAATTATCTTGTTTAATTTTCAATATTATTATGTTAATTATCTTGTTTAATTTTCAATATTATTATTTGAGACAGCTGTTTAATCTATTATAATTATTATTTGTGATTTCTATTGTTTTTTTTTTATACTCTAAGACCTTTAAGTTTTAATTTTAATTTTCTTTTTATTTTATTCTAAAGGGACTAGTCCCCAAATAAATAAATATTTGTATTATTATTAAATTTTCCTGAATCTATCTGTAATCACAGTTTCCATATTTTGTTTCTCACTTAAAAGTATTTATTTTTTTAATTAACAAAAACTATTGATTTTCCGTTGTTACTATCCCTAAATGGTGGGTAAATATGCAAGAATTTGATAACCAAATGAAGGATAATATTAGAAATTTCTAGAATAATTAATATTTTTGTAGATAATCATAATTAATTGGATGTATTATATATAGTTGATAAGTTTAAGAATTTAAAAGCTAAAATCTCAATAGATTAAGTGATTGTTGTAAATAATCATATCTCTTATTTAACTCGTTCACACGGGGGCCAATATCTACGTTTTTTCGCGTGAAGCTGGGAACGCTGTTGCAAGTTCGAACGTGTTTAATGAGATATCACAACACTTCCAGGCTTCGAATGCACTCCATCTCACAGAATAGTCATGTGTGACCCACGGATGGCTCACGCCGCTCAACGGAACAGTCATGTGTGACCCACCTGTGGGCTAACTCGGGGTGAACAGTTCGATTAGAAAAACAGTCTAGATCGAAACTAAATTTTGTAATTCATTTAATAAACGAAGGCAACAGAAATTAGTGCGTTTTTTCTTTTGCAGTTTTAAATTAAGATAATTACATAAACTAGTCTAGACATTTACTATCTATTTATAAGACTCCTTGAATAGAATACATTATTTTTTTATCAAAGCACGCTTTGAAACTATTTTCGGTAATTTTACTTTTAGCTTTACGGTTTTGTGTCCTGAACAAAGATAGAATGAAAAATAATCGGTATTGTGACACATGGCATGTGAATTTTATATGTATTTTCCGTCGTTAAATCAATTGATTGCCAGTCCCTGTACTCTGTTTCTTCACTTTATTAGCAATAATTATCTAAAAGGTTTGAGATGCGCTCGATGATAACAGTCATACGTTACATCGTCTCTCAGATTTTTGCTTTTTTCAGTAGGAATTCGCTAGAATTCAGTCTGGAGAACATCACTAGACCTCAGGAATATTACGGCAGTGAATATTGGAGAAGTTTCGGTAAGCAAAGTTATAATTTACTTTGTGCAATCACGAAAAAGTGAAAGAAGGGTCACTGATCAGCTGATTGCCGCTAGCTCGGCAAGCTCGGGCTTGCTTTTCTTTTAATTATCTTTCTTTTATCTTTAATTCTTATCTCATTATTTATTTATTATTATTATTTTCTTAATCAATGAGATATTTTCATCAAGTCATGTCCTCAAAGTCTGCAAGTAAAAGATCTAGATCTGCAGGTTCTAACTCGTCTCCCACAAAACAGAGACCCCGCCGTGAACAAAATAAAAAAATGATTCCACCAGCGACCGCGTCAGCTACCTCATTAGGTTTTGAACCACAGCCCAGCACATCATCACAAGGAATAACTGATGAATCTCCGTTTTTTACACCGAATCCATTTCAGATCCTCCAAAATGAAAAAGAAACCATGGAATCTTCTCCTATAACCCAGAGAACCACTACCTCCACCAATATTTGTTAAAAATATTAAAAATTTTAAACTGATGTGTGCGCATTTAAACAAAGTAACAGATCCTAATAGTTATTATTGTATAAGTAGAACCAATGATACTAAAATATCTCCGACTACTGCTGAAACCTACAGAAAGATTGTAAGATATCTGACTGAGACCAAAGCTGACTTTCATACTTATCAGCTGCGCCAAGAGAGAGCATTAAGGGTCGTAATCAGAAACCTACATTCCTCAACACCCGTTGAAGCAATCAAAGAAGAACTGACAGAATTAGGATTCCAAGTGAGGCAAGTCACCAACGTTCTAAAAGATAAAAGTCCACTGCCTCTATTCTTCGTGGACTTGGAACCATCAGCAGGAGTCGAAAAAATCTATGACCTCAGTAGACTGTACTATACCCGTGTAAAAGTTGAAAAACCTTACACAAAGAGGGAAATAGTTCAGTGTCATAACTGTCAGGCATATGGTCATACCAAAAGTTATTGCCATCACATACCACGCTGTGTGAAATGCGGTGAACAGCATAAAACAGAAGAATGTACAAGATCAAGATCAGCACCCGCTGTATGTGCTCTGTGCCTCAAGGACCACCCGGCTAACTACAAGGGATGTGAAATCTACAAGAAACTCAGAACCAGATACCAAAAACCTCAGGATCCGAATGAAACAGCTGTACCAACCAGAAGCAGAAGAGAACCATCAAAACTTGTAAATTCTAACGTGTCATTTGCCCACTTGCTTGGAGGTGGTAACCAGAATCATGAAGTCGAGGCACTGCCGGAACAACATTTTCCTCAACATTCTCAATCTATTGTACAAGAATCTATCCCTCAAAGTTTACCTAATCTTCAAAAAACTCCTCAACATCAAATTTCTCATATCCCTCCACTATCAAACGTCACAGATCTTACCAGTCTAATGACATCGTTCATCTCCGAAATCAAATCTCTTGTTATGCCGCTTATATCACTCCTTACAAATCTAGTATCGAATCTAATCCCTGCCTTGAAAAATCCTTAAATGACTTCACCTAACTCCTTATCCATTCTCCTTTGGAATGCGAATGGTGTTAGAAATCATACTGACGAACTGAAACAAGACTAACGACTAAACAGTACTTCAAAATACCGCAATACATGACATACCGTACTGACCACCCAGACGGTAAAGCCCATGCCGGTTCTGCTATCATTGTCCACCAATCCCTCTCTCATCATTTACTCCCACTTCCCACCTATGATTTCCTACAAGCCACATCCATAGTAATCAAGACTTTTTCCTTTCCGGTAACCCTCACATCTGCATATTGCCCTCCTAAACATTCCATTTCCAATTCTGAATTTGTATCCTTCCTGGATTCCTTAGGAAATCGTTTCATTCTGGGTGCAGACTTAAACGCCAAGCATCAGCAGTGGGGTTCCAGAACCACGAATTCTCGGGGACGAAATTTGCTGTCTGCACTCAACTCCCGAAATTTTAATATCCTGCCTCCTGACTCCCCTACCTACTGGCCAACCGATCCTAACCGCAATCCTGACATCCTCGACTTCTTTATCCACAGCGGATTAGGCTCTTAACTTGTCTTTAACTCGCCTTGATGAACTATCCTCAGACCATAGTCCACTGATCCTAAAAGTATCTCTCACTCCAATTCCTAAACCCATTCCACCATCATTCATCCGAGGCCCTGTCAACTGGGACCTTTTCCGCCAAATCCTGACCGATAATATTGACCTCAGAGTAACCCTCAAAACCCAAGATGACCTAGATAATTCCGTCTATTCCTTTACCACCGCAATCCAACAAGCTGTCTGGACTGCTTCCTCTCCTAAACACTCCAATATAAATCCAGACCAAAATCATTTTCCACAACCTATTATAGACCTTATCCACACCAAACGCCGAGCAAGATCATTATGGCAGCGCACCCGACACCCAACAGATCGCCGCTCCTATAACTTCTATTGTAGACAATTGAAGAGGGAGTTGGCGAACTTCCGTTCCCAGTCCTTTAATTCCTACCTCTCCTCTCTATCAGCTCGTGATAATTCCCTGTGGAATGTCACGAAAAAGATCCTAAAATACCATCATGTTTCCCATCCTCTCCGACGTGGTGATGACTCCTGGGCTGCGTCTGATGAAGATAAAGCCGAGGAATTCGCCACACACCTCTCCAAAGTATTCACTCCTCACCCAGAATCCCACATCAATCACACCGCAAAAGTGCAAGACTTTCTTATGTCACCGATTCCACTTTCCCTACCTCCTAAAGCTATTAATCCCTCTGAGGTCAAATATCTTCTCCAAAAACTGACTCTCCGTAAATCTCCTGGACACGATCTCCTTACTCCCCAGATCCTCCGACAACTTCCGCAGAAAGCTATTATATTCCTTACTTATATTTATAACTGCATCCTCCGCACCACCTATTTTCCTCTGTTATGGAAACATTCCACCATCATCCTTTTTCTAAAACCAGGTAAACCTTCCAACAACACTTCATCCTACAGGCCTATTAGTCTACTCCCCATCCTCTCAAAAATCTTCGAAAGGCTTCTTCTTAAACGTATCCTACCCATATTAGAATCTCAAAATCTTCCTTCCCATCAGTTTGGATTCCGTCCTCAGCATTCCACAGTTCAACAGGGGCTCCGAGTTGTAGACCATATTTCCTCAGCTCTTGAATGCAAAGAGTATTGTTCTGGTGCGTTTCTGGACATTGCGCAAGCTTTTGACCGGGTATGGCACACTGGATTACTCTTCAAGCTGAAAACCCATTTACCCCAGTCCCTATACCTCATTCTCCGATCCTATCTCTCGAACCGTTCCTTCCGAGTTCGCTGTGGTGAAGAATTTTCTAACCTTTATCCCGTTGAGGCCGGTGTTCCTCAAGGCAGCGTCTTGGGACCCATCATCTACATCCTTTACACTGCTGATATTCCTACACATCCTGATACCTTTCTGGCAACTTTTGCAGACGACACCGCCATCCTATCATCCAGTTCCAATCCTGAAACAGCATCCTTAAACCTTCAGAGACACCTTTTCCTTATCGAACACTGGTGTAATAACTGGCGTGTAAAGGTGAACGAAGCCAAATGTAAGCACATAACCTTTACTCTTAGACGAAAATCCTGTCCGCCAGTTTATTTCAACTCATTACCGATTCCTCTCTCAGATACAGTCCGGTATCTTGGCTTACTGTTAGACAAAAGATTGACTTGGAACCCACATACAAGACTTAAAAGACAAGAACTCAACCGACGATTCGGACAGTTATACCGACTACTCAACAGAAAATCTGAACTTACAGTTGAAAACAAATTATTAATCTACAAGACAATACTGAAGCCCATCTGGACCTACGGACTTGAACTGTGGGGGACAGCTAAACGTTCTAACATCAAACGCATTCAATCCTTTCAATCCAAAGTCCTCCGTACAATAGTAAATGCTCCTTATTATGTCTCCAATTATACCTTGCACCACGACCTTAATGTTCCATTTATTTCAGACCTAATTCCATCCAAATTTTCCAAATTCCACCAGAACCTCATTCATCATCCTAATCCTTTAGCTCAATCCCTATCCAGCTCCACTCATCCATACAACCCACCTAGAAGGTTGAAACGGCAGTGGCCCCGCGACCTTTTGTAAATATATTGGAGTTCTAGCACTGGCTAGATTCTCCACTCAATGTGATGTATGTATGAGTGTGTGTATGTGTATATAGGTATAAGTGAATTATTGACTTTTGTATTGATTCATTATTGTGTATATATTTTATTGTAATTTTATGTTGTGTAAATATTGTATGAATGTAGTATGTTTGATATCATTCAGCAATACTATTAATGTCCAAATTGGGACAGATTGTAAAATTTTCTCAATAAAAATTGTTATTATTATTACTCTAAAAGGTTTGAAGTTTTCTTAGCAGGAATACATTAGACTCATTTAATTATTTATGCAATAAAAAATAAAAAGTTATGATTTCATAAGCCTTTATCTTGAACATAAGTGGGTAAAATAAGAAAATGTAGTAATTGCAAATATTTACCCTATGCCTTATAAAGGAATATCAAACCATTAAAAAATGATTATAACCATTTTTTGAAAGTCCAAACTGTTTCCTCGGAGGATACATTTGGCTCATTTAATGATTTATGCATTAAAAAAAAAGAAGTTAAGATTTCATTAACATGCATTAAGGAAAAATAAGTGATTTCTAATATTGACCCTTAATTGCTCTAGTATGAAATATTGACCATTCAAAATAAAAAACATTCAAAAATAATTATAATTTATATTCTATTGGGTTGTTTCACATGAAATGTCCGTTTTATTGTTTCTGAAATACATGAAGGATTTTGCAGGTCTCTGTTGTTTTCTTCCGAATGTTTACATATTTAAAGTAAACAGTTACTAATCCCCTACCTTTGTATTATAAACATTAGCTTCCCAATCAACTACCCACTTTTTAGTATACCTCAAAATATGAACATGGAAACACGCGATTATCGAGTAATATTTTTGTACGAGTTTAAACTCGGCCATTCAGCAGCTGAGGCCGCTAGAAATATTTGCAAGGCGTTTGGGGAAGATAGTGTTAATGAACGGACCATTCGCCGTTGGTTTGCTAAGTTTTCAGCTGGGGATATTGATCAGGAAAGCTTGCCCCGAGGAAGACCTCCGTCCGTAGATGACAACGATGTCCTCAAACATACAGTAGAAGGAAACCCCTACCAAACAGTTAAAGGACTCTCAGCACAACTAAATGCAAGTGCATCTACCGTTTCCAGACATTTAAAGTGTATTGGGAAAGTAAAAAAGCTCGATACATGGGTACCACTTGGTCTCACTGAGCGGCATGTTTCAAAACATACCGTGCAAAAATTGAAAGAACTGGGCTACGAAGTTCTTCCGCACCCACCATATTCTCCCGACTTGTCTCCAACAGATTACCACCTGTTCAGGAATTTAGACAACTTCGTCAAAGGAAAACTTTTTAAAAATGATGATCAAGTGAAAATTACGTTTTCAGATTTTGTATTACTTCAAAGCTCAGAGATTTTCAGTTCGAGGATAAAAAAGTTGGTGTCACGTTGGGAAAAATGTTTAGAAAAAGAAGGTAAATACTTCCAATAAAATTATCTTGTTTTCATATCGTATTTCTAATAAAAATTCTTTACCTTGAAAACGGACGTTTCACGTGACACAACCCAATGTATCCGAAGGCATTGCAAATTTCATATTATGTGAAAATATAAAATTATGTCGATTTATTATTAGTAAAAACAGCACCATGTCACTTCAGCTTCTTCAAAACAGGCTAGCATAACATATTCAGCATACATTGAAGGCAGAGCATATTCCCGGTATGTATTTATGGAAATATTTTCCTACTATTCCTAATCAATACTTGATAATAGAATCGTTTGCTTATATGTTCATGTAGTAAAGATATCCCATCTTGATTTTAATATAGTTCAATTTTTGTAATAACCAATTAGGTGACTGAATTATAGCTTAGCATTGTTGCTGTAATAATGTTTTTTTTTTTTTTAATCTAAAAAAGTGCAAAATACGTGATGTAAAGAGGCTTACTGGCCGGTTTAAAAAAGAACTTTCCCTTACTTTATATTTGATACTTAGGTAAGTGAAAATAATAATTTTGGACAAAGAAAATTAGTGTACTCTTACACAATGTTTTGTCCAAATGTTCTACAACATAATAATACGCCTTTCATATCTTTAGGATTATCTTATACATAAAAAGTTAAATAAGTAAAGTAATAATGATAAAATAATAATGTAAATTATAGTTGGTTAACATTAATTAAAAAATAATCTCGACTATTTCATATTTAATTTTATTATATTAATTTTTTTTTTAATTTAAAATACTGTCATTTTGAATTTTATTATTAAGGTGTTTACACAAATTTATCAAGATTTCTAATTTTCAAATTATTATTCTTTTATTTTTTTCCTTTAGAATACCTCATCGGGAAAGTTAAATCTATCAGAATCCAGTTTCTTGGAAAGTAAAGGGCGTAGGACTTTTCTTTTAAGGGATTTCCACCTCAGTAATGGTCCCAATTAGGGTCTCAGACAATCAACATTTTTTTTTCTGTTTTTGTTCTTCTATCCGACATCGGACTTTTCCTTTTTTATATTCATTGTCATGTAAATGGTTGAATGAATTAAATTGGAATGAATACAAATGATCTGTGGTAGTTATATAGCTTCGTAGTTATGCAAATGTTGCGTTAAAAATTTTCTTTATTCGATTCTCTATCTGTATATGCAAGAAATTGAAATTAATCGTGTGTTCATGTGTACAATCAATTAAAACCGAAATACGGAGCCCTAAAAAATTGTGAAGTGAAAATATTTAATAAAGAATTCTCAAATAAAGGAAATGTTTTTATTTCCTAAAGAACATTAAAATCACTCTCTTTTTAATAAATATTTTGATATTTCAGCCAAAATGTAGTCTTTTTTTAAATGTTATCTTTGTTTTGTTTTATTTATTTAACGTCCCTTTATGCTGCTATAGCTAATCGGAGGATGCTACAGTGGGAGTTCTAATTTTTGCCTATCCATGACAATTATTAGGATAGGGATCTTTAACGAGTACCGGACATCGTACAGGCTCGGGACCACCTTTTAACGTCCCCTCCAAAGGCCGGTATAACTAAGGATTTTTTAATATGATTAAAGAATCCTAGGGCCACCAGCGGGTTCGAACCTGGGACCTTTGCCATATGAGGCTGTTATGCTAACCACTATGCTACAGGTAACCCCAAATTTTATCTTTAAATAATGCTTTTCGGTGGGGTTTTCGAACATCCAATACCCGTGGTAATATCCTCTCAAGCGTCTCAACCTCAAATTGTTATTCTATCCTTTCGCCCATGACTCCCACTTACTGGACAACATCCTCCAAAAAACGTCCCGACATCCTGGTTCGATTTGTCTCATCTCAATTTCCTACCTTCCAAGCAATAGTCAATTTCTTAAATGACCTCTCATCTGACCACAGTCCAGTTCTGCTCTCCTTGCATTCGAGTTTTGTCCCTAAACCTTCACCTCCTAAATTAATAAATGGACGAGTAAACTGGGACAGTTTTCGATCGGACTTGGACTCCAAAATGGACTTAAAACTCCCACTAAAAACTAAACACGATATCGACAGAGCCATAGAAAAACTGACTGACTCAATAGCAACAACTACCAACATTAACATCTCTCAACAAACTAATCTGCCACAGCACATTCGTACCTTAATAAGAGAAAAGCGCCAAGCAAGATAAAAGTGGCAAAGGACTAGGTACCCTGCAGACAAAACTTATTATACCCAACTGACTAACAAACTGATATCTGAAATTAGGACATTTAAAATTCAAAACTTACTTAACATGACTTAAAACCTTAGTACTACCGACAAATCACTGTGGAGGACCACTAAGAAGCTCCTTAATTTTAAAGATTTTAATCATAACCCCCTTAATGAATCCCAATCCTGGACTAGATCTGAAGAAGAAAAGTCCCAGATATTCGCACAGCATCTCTTTAAAATTTACAATCCGCATCCTGATATCCTTAATCCCAATCACCTCGAATGTATTGAAGCAGAGCTGGATATTCCCCTCCAGATGGCTCTTCCTCCTAAAGCATTTCATCCTTCTGAAATATCAAACATAATCCAAAGATTACCTTCCCGGAAAGCACCTGGACATGATCTTATTACTGCCAATATCCTAAAACAACTTCCGATAAAAGCCATCCTACTCCTCACCTACATCTACAACTCCATACTCCGTACGACATACTTTCCTAATCCTTGGAAATTATCTATCGTTAAAATGATACCTAAACCCAAAAAGCCGCTAGAACTTCCCTCTTCCTACCGTCCTATCTCTCTTTTACCTATAATGGGTAAAACCCTGGAAAGACTCATCCTTAAACGCCTATACCCAATCCTAGAATTAAACAACATAATCCCAAACCACCAGTTTGGATTCCGAACATCCCACTCCACTATCCAGCAATGCCATCGTGTGGTGGATGTTGTCTTGTCTGCATTGGAGCGCGGATTGTACTGCACGGGAGTCTTTCTCGACGTGGAACAGGCCTTTGACCGAGTCTGGCACCCGGGACTGCTTTACAAACTCTGTAAATTGAGACGTTGATTTCCAAAAGGTACTAAAGGACATTTTTTACGAAATTGATTTTTTTACATATTTGTATTCTCATCATTTAGTTTTATCTAAATATTCTATTTGATGCTATCTAATGAATTCTCAAGTCCTTAAAAAACACGATTTAGAAATGCGTTCATTTTCTAAAAGTACTAATTACGCATTTATTTTCGTTCCAAATCATTCGAAAAAAAATCATTTCATAACTTTAATATGATGTTATTATTATAGTAAAAAAATAATTCTAAATTTTAAGGCAAAAAGATCCAAATTAGCTGGTTTAATAATATAGGAATGAGAGATTTTCGCGCTTCCTATAAAATTTCCTAGAATGGATATAGTACCTTTTGGAAATCAACGTCTCAATTCCTGCCTCCTACTTACTTCCACATTATCCAGTCCTACCTTTCTGACAGATCCTTCAGAATCAACAACAATAGTTCCTATTCAACCATTTTTACCCAGTCTGCTGGTGTTCCTCAACATAGCAGGCCCGCGATGTTACAGCAACGTTTTTTTAAAAACATTGACAAACCAGAAGTGTCACTTTATACTATGCATTTTGCACCTTTTAACTATGTTCTCAAAAACAGCTCCAAGGATTTCGATAAAACTATAGTAATGCAATATATAACGAGAATTAATACCATATAGATGTTTTATTATTTATTGACATAATATGAAACAGCTTACAAGCTGACATTTTTTTTTTTCTAAAGTATCATTAATTTTATTTATTCAAAAAAAAAAAAACTATATTATCTTGTTAGAATTGATAAAAAGTGGTAAATATATAAGTTAGACGAATTCGAAATCAGCCTCAAGGAGAAAAAATCAAAAAAATATCTGTTATGTATTTTTATTTTTTATTTTATTTTATTTTTTTAAGAGCTCTACAAAAGATGTACAATATACCTTTGGACAGGTAAAGATTTTAGAAAAAAAAAATTATCTTATACAATAAAAACGAAAAAGTTAATAGAGAGATATGGAAAGCCTATAGAACTAATTAATTGTTGCAGGTAATAATATAATAGATTATTTAATAAAACATATGTTTCTTTTAAAGGTCCATTTAATTAGTTCTTTAGCCTTTTTCTTTTAATTACGAATATTGTTTATCTCTAAATGAATTCAAAGATCCTGAAACTGCTTTTATCAACGGAGTTAGGTGAAAGTTGTGTGTTGCGCGCACCATATTTGTGGAATTAAGTATTACGTCTAAAATCTATTGTATATAATCGGTTTTCTAATATTCTTTTATTTATTTTTTTTTTTAGAATGATAGTAATTAATGTAGAATTCTGGGAGCTCTCTTATCTTGTGCTATTTTCCGGGCATTTTAAAAGTCAAAACTGGCATCATACAATACTAAAACTCTTAAATAACTGTGATTATTACAACAATGAAATTTTATGTTTTAGAGAGCAGTTAATACACGAATGTCACGCTATGTCCAAGTTGAATAATAGATGCATATTTTACGTGAATTCTAATGCAGAATGTGCACAGGTTTTCTTTTTATTACCATTTTTTTTTTTTAATAAAACAGATTTTCCAGAATAATAATCATGGCTTATTAATTTTATTTTTTAAGTTTTTTATTTTTTTTAAATAATCTTTAACTTTAAGTTGCTTTACTAAATATTATGGGATACAAAATCAATAATAAATATACATGTTTTTGATATGTTTACGTCGTTACTGGACACTTCTGTTCAGTAACCAAATATTTCCGCATAGTATTACGGTTCAATCAACACGCAGCCTACGATTAACAAACGCAATTACCTTACTTTTATTTAGCTTTTCAATTTCTAAATTCCCATTCTCCAATTGCAATCCAGATGGTAAAAAAAAATATTTATCGTAACAAACCTTTCAGTTCAAATCAACTATGTTCATTATTACTAAAGTGCTGAATACCGTAAAACCATATAGATTATTCGCAAAAGCCCAACTAACTAGTCAACTCTTTCCCTGTTGCAGTGTATTGATTCTATAACTCTGTACATCATTTTGTCTATCTTCAAACATAACTAAGTTATGGGTGTATATGTCTTGGTAAAATTAAAAAAAATTCTTTTCTTTTTTGGTTATTTCATAATTAACAGGAGTTATGTAATTAAAAATTTATATTCATATTTTTCTCGATTTTAAAAATTAACTGATTTATAAGCGTATAGATAGGCAAAATTTCGTTTATTTAATTTTTGTTTATTAAAGATAATAATAATATTTTTCTTCCTCCTCGTGCCTTTCAGCGAGGAGGTGACTCAGTCCATACCAGCCACGCATACCAGTCCCTGCCCAGCGCCATAATGACATTTAGCCCGTTACCTCTTCGCTGCCCCAGCTTGGAGATGTGGTCCGTCCATGTTACCTTAGGTCTGTCCCGGTGACCTGTTCCAGTTGGGCGAGCCTCAATGAACTTTCTTGGGTCTAATTCTTTTCCCATTCGTCAAAGGTGGCCAAACCATTTCAGCTGCCCGTTTTCAACTGCTACTTCTACAGCTGATACTCCAAGATCCTCGCGTATTCGCTGGTTTCTGACTAGATCTCCTCTGGTTCTGCCAATTACTCTCCTTAGGTGCCTAATTTCTGCGGCTGTTATTCGGTTCAAATGCTTAATATGGGACCCAACTTTCGCTTCAATAGAAGAGAGTAGGTAGGTGTATAACTTCGAAAATGTGCAGCTTCACATGTTTGTACACTTCCCTTCTTCCAGCGATTGTGTTACATATATGAGTGTAGACAAAGTTGGCCTTTTTAATCCGGTTGGAAATCTTTCCATTACTACTGATGACTTTACCTAGGTATGTATATTCCTCAGACATCTCTAGGGTTTCTCCTCTGCATCGGATCTCCACATTTCCTTCGTTTCGTCTTATACACATTACCTTGCTCTTACATGGAATTGAACATCATCCCCTTTCTATTCAGCTCAGCTTTCCACTCTATGATTGCTTGATGCAGGTTTTCTTTTGAATCTTTTATGAGAACTTTGTCATTAGCAAATACCATAATTTGAGTAAGAATCGATCTCATGATCCAGTTTCCAACAGCTGCACGTGGTGTCTTCCGCATGCATGTTTTTAGGGTTTCATCCATAAATATAATGATAAATAAAAAGTTAAGGCTGTCTCCTTGTTTTAATCCTTTTTTCATTTTGAGAGGTTCGGATTCCTTTCCATTTATTCTTATTAAAACCCTTGTTGCGGGATAGAGCATGAAGAATTAGCGGCTAAGATGCATATGTTCATGCTTGAGACCGAATCAAATGCCATTCGATATGAGAAAAGCAGAAACATCTCTTCCTTCGATCAAAACCTTTTAAAATTGTTCTAGAGAGAAAACGGGTCTTGGGTCGGCAGTTGGTCTGAATGCTGCTTGCTCGTCTTCGAGGTATCTCTGCGATTCCTTAACTTCTTTCCAGAAGATTTAGAGCTTTAAACAAAGAAATATAGGTCTGTAGTCATTGTATCACTGGAGTTCTTTTGTGAATATGAAAGAGTTATATCCATCACTCCTTCAGTACAATTTTTGAGAACGCTGTTTGAAAGAGGTCTCGCAGGTGTTCCTGTATTTTGGTCTTCCAAACTTGATTATCCGGCAATCCCACCACGCCGGCTGCTTTGCCGTCTTTAGTTTTCATAGCCCTCATCCACATCCTCCTCCCAGATATATCGTCCGAATCTCATTCTAATTCCCTATGCTAGCTGTTTCATCGTTTTCACGGAAAACACTTCAGCAAAATGGCGGTCAATCTCTTCAGATTCCTCGATGTATGTACAGTAGTCCTCATTAGTCCTTTGTATTCTTAGTGCTTATTTTTTTTCATTCTTAATAGTTTTTTCAGAAGATTTTATTCTAATAATCATTAACCTCCCGGCTCTTCTTCTTGTTACTTGACTACTACAATGAGAGTACTGAATGACATTTAAAAAAAAAATATTTTATTGTATTTACAACTGTATTAACAAAAATACATCAAGTAATGTAATTTTATAAAAATTCAATGACATGATATACACGTAGAGAAGCTTCCATTGGAAGCACTCTAAAAATATTTTAACTGAAGTCCTGGCATACCTTTCAGACCTCGGAGGATGTCCGGAATTAAGAGAAGAAAGATTGAAACTAGTGGGTTAGTGTCAATGGAGTTTTCATGAAGAATGATACTGGTCGAGCCAAATCAAAAAAGGGAATATAAGGTCTTTTGATAATTATTCGTGACAAAGAAGAACGTAGATTGAGATTCGAGGCATTGGTGGAATCATGGAAATATTTAATCGACAAAAATTGTTTGGCTAATATAAACATTATTTTCTTATTATTTTATTTGTGTGCTGAATTTGAGAGAAAATCAGTCAGTAAAATTTTGAGAAAAGCTAAGAAAAACTTATGGTAAACGGTCGACTGATGGATTTTTTTATATTCATTGTTTAGGTTTGACGTATTTTGGAAACGTAAGACCTTTTTTTTAAGGATCGATTATTTTATATTTTGTCTACTACGAAGGTTCGTTTTTAAAAATAAAAATAAAAAGTTGATGTAAAACTTAATGATTTACTTACGAAAAAGTAAATAAAATGTTTGTGATTTTTAATTTTTATTATAGATATGGGTAACTTCTTCATTAGACGATACACTGCATAGTTATATAGAAATATTTCTTAAGAGGAGCGAAACTGCGGACTTCTAACTTGCGGTACTTTAATATGTTGGAAGCGGCATTGTGTTATTCATAAGCATCCTCCCTACCCTGGCTGACTGATAAGAGCTGATAACAATAGAAAGCTCGAGTTTAATCACCCCGCGAATTTCGCGACGGCAGGGCGCAGTGTATTGTGGCGAGGACAATGAAAGCCTTCATTAATTAGCCTGACAAAGGACAGGTAGCGAGGTGCTAAGTAGCCTCCAACCACCTGGCTCACAATGTGTCTTAGTTACATTTAGTGAGGGTTTTGTATCCTCGGTCAGTCCTTCACCTTATTACCCGTTTCTCGCCTAACAGATCCATTGCGCATCAGGTTCCTTGTGTTCGAAATTAGCCATTGTGTGGTATTTGTATTAGCCCTATATCCGACATTATATCAGGAAGTTCTGGGACTATCTTCTATTCAGTAGCTTACTGTAGTATTCAGAAATATTAGGACAGCAAATTATGAAATACTTATTTCCTCAGTAAAAACAAAAAAAAACAGTAAAACTCGCAATTACATTGAATAGTATTAGTTATAAAAGAAGTTGTTTGTTTGTTTATTATATTTAACGACACTTTATGCAACTATGGCTAATTTCGGACGATGCTACAGTGGGAGTCCTAAATTTTTCCTTTTCAGATTTTATTAGGATAGGGATCATTAACGAGTACTTTAGATCGAACAGGCTTGGGACCCCCGTTTTAACGTCCCCTCCGAAGGACGGCATTACTAAGGATTTTTTACTCCCCATACATTACAAAATCCTAGGACCACCTGCAGGTTCGAACCCGTGACTTTTGGCATCGGGGGACTGTTATACTGACTACAAGTGGTCCCTATAAAAGAAGTTCGAGCGTTTTTCAATATTTGTCTTTAATCGTCTCGGATCCGCACACAAGACTGAAACGACAAGAAACTGCCCAACGCTTTCGCTAACTTCAACACTTACTGGACAGACGCTCTAACCCTCCACTCAACTACAAAAGGTTCATCTATATCAACATCATAAGGCCTATCTGGACGTACGGAGTTGACCTTTGGGACTCTACTAAACCATCAAATTCTTCCCGTATTCAATCCCTACAATCCAAAATCCTTCCAAGAATGCTCAATGCTCCTTACTTTGTCACCAACCAACACATCCATAAAGACCTTAATGTCCCATATGTTGCTGATTTGGCCCGTATGAGGTATCATTCCTTCCATGACAAGCTCCACTCCCACATTAACCCACTAGTTCCAATCCTTGCTTCCTCTTCAATTCCTGACAATCCTCCGAGGCGTCTGAAAAGAAGATGGCCTCGAGACCTTCTAGTGTAGATTACCTAGTGGAGTGTTGCCAATGGGCATATTCTCTTCATGTCTTTTCATGTATATTATCTATATTATGAGCCAATTTACTTGATGTATTTACTAACACAGTTGTAAATTTCAATAAATTAATAAATAAAAAAATTCCTATCGGTATTAATAAAATCATGTTAACTTGGCCAATAATGTTTATATAGTCTAAGAAAAGGATTGGTTAAGGTGCTTTCACGCAATAGTTTCAACTGAGATTCCTTATCTTTAAGTGGTGTTTTGCTTGCTTAAAATAAAAGACAAAAAATCATTTTTCTCATTCAATGATTATTCTTTTCTGATAAAGAATCAGCTGCACAGAGGGTTAACGAGATTAGCATTGCGTTAGGTGATGATGCCTCAGGAGACAGTACCGTCCATACGTGGTTTGCTCGGTTCAGGACCAGAACTTTTGACTTGGGAGAAGCAATGTGCGCTAGTCGTCCTTCAACTGATGATGGTGGCAGAATTAAAGAATTACCTAAAAGATAGCAACATATAATAGATCAAAATGGGCAATAAACAACTGATTAAAAATAATTACAAGAATCTTATGTTTTATTGAAATCAACAGTAAGAAACGCTACAAACTTATATTACAACCCAATATACCAGATCCTTGAATCGAAGTTAATTTAATTGAAGTTTTGGTGTATTATTAACTTTTCCTGTCTTCAACCCTTCGAACGTAGTAAGGGGTCCATATTGTTTTATCAACAAGACCTCATGAAATCAATATTCCATTTATTCTTGATATTTATCCATTCCAAATCTTTATTATTCACCTGTAGCTCATCTTCTTAATCTCTTGGAAAATATGTATCTAGTTACAAGCATTACTGCAACCCTTGTTGAAGGTCGTAACGGAAGGAGACAAAGACCTTTTTTAAATATCCAATGGGGTTTCCAGAAATGGCTGACTTGAAATAAGTCTTGAGCATCTGCTGTTTCATTGATTTTCTTTATCCATCATGAAAGTAGGAGAGAGACACTGGGGTATCCTAGAGTTCAGCTTTTCTATCTACATGTATGAACATAATAATAAGTTTATGGAGAAATTTGATGGTTCAATGGATCCTAATATAGACCAAGACATGATACTCGAGCATAAGTTCGCGCAACTTAGGCCTCACGAAGAATTCTTCCTGAAAAGAAACCCAGATTTAGGGAGGACTGCCAGAAGAAAACGGAAAATGGAAAAATGACAAACATCTCGTTAGACGATCTTAGATTTAGCCATTTCTTTATTATTTCCATTAGCTCTTAAAATGACTGGATCAAAAGCCCCCGGCATCGAGGTGCGGACTCGTAAATAGTTTTTCTATGTTATAATTATTTTATTTGCTGCTATGGATGCTAGGCAACGTGCGCTCACTCGACCGCTTTTAAATAATCGATTAAACACACAATGGTATCACCACACTTTTGGTGGCTATTAATAAAATTCAAAATAAAATATATAAATATATATATATATATGTGAGTTTAATAGATTCAATTTTCCACTTTTCCAATTTATATTTATTAAAGCTCAATCCAAAAACCAACGCTTCAGGTGACAATTCTAAATGGGTTATAAATCTTATATAAAGACAGCTATTCGATAAGAAATTTGTATGAGATGCATACGATCATTGCTCCTCAGATATATTTCTAAAAACACTTTCTTTTCTTATCTTTTTTTTTTTTTTTTATATATATTTCTTTATTTACGTTATTATATTTAAGTATAACTGAGACGTATTTTGCCAATAAAGGAAATTTGTCACGAAAATGATTCGTTTATTTACGAATATATATATTTTATTTATCGCGCTTTCCTGATTCTAAAATTCTGTACACACTTTTCTCTATATTCAAAAGTAACTTAGTTATAAGCGTATTTATGTGAAAATTTTTAATTTTTTTCTTTTCTTTTTTCTCTTTCATAAGTTATTCGCGTTTTTTTTTTTTGGTTAAAAAAACACTAATACATTTTTTTCTACCTTCAAAAATAACTGAGTAATTGAATAAAATCGAATTAATCGTCCACCATTTTAAAACTAACCAGCCGCTATCAACGTCCAGCTGTTAGGGTCATCGTTGAATGGACTAGTATTTTTGTGGCGAATTTTAAAAGAATTGGTCCAGTGGTTTCGGAGAAATGCCGTGGACGGCGGACAAACGGATTTTTTTTTTTCATTCGTAATTCGGATTATACGCATCTTGAGACTTAAGCTCTCAAATTTTGAGCTGGCGTAATTTTTTTTTTTTTTTTTTTTTTTTTCTTTGGTCGGTTACAAAAGTTGATTATTGAAAATAATAAACCAAAATCATAACGTGAATGAGTAAAACATTGTTGATAATTTTATACAGTTATCTGTTTTATTTTCTATCTTTACCTTAGCAGCAAAGTATCAGTATCCCCATAATTTCAAGACAGCCAGTAATAACGGGGTAATAATCCCTTAGACAAGGTAAGGGCGGTATCCTAGGCCCTACGTGTTATCTTCGTGAGGTGGAAGCATAAATAACTGGGATGGTTATCGCATAATCACTTACAAACAGCTGTCCGAGTTTCTCAAGCCAGGGATTCCATATACTCCGCAGTCCCTCACCCTGATTTCAACCGGAACGATATCCATCATCCCCTAACTGGAAACACACCCTCAGGGTTAAATTTGAATAACATCAAGTTGATGGATATTATTAATTGGTTTCAGCTGTTATTTTTAATTTCACTTACCTATATATGAAAAAATTGGTGCGCGCAATACACGACTTTTACTTACTTCCGTTGTTAAAATTAATTTAGAAATTAAAAAAATCTGAATATAAAAAAAGATCAGAGAATTTATTACATAAAGTTTCGATAGAAATATGTTTTTTATTAAATAATCTATTATATTTTTATCTAGGACTCCACCTTGACAAACGTCTAACTTGGAATCCCCATACAAGACTGAAACGACAAGAAACTGCCCGACGTTTTCGACTACTTCAATACTTACTGGACAAACGTTCCAACCTACCACTTAATTACAAAAGACTTATTTATATGACCATCATAAGACCGATATGGACTTACGGAATAGAGCTATGGGGCTCTACTAAACCATCGAATTCTTCTCGTATCCAATCCTTACAATCCAAAATCCTTCGTAAAATCCTTAACGCTCCTTACTTTGTCACGAATAAGCTCATCCATAAAGACCTTAATGTCCCATATGTTTCTGAATTAGCACGAACCAGGTATCAATCATTCCATGAAAAACTCCATTTCCACTCTAATCCACTAGTTTCTATTCTGTCATCCTCTTCCATTCCTGACAATCCCCCGAGGCGTCTGAAAAGAAGATGGCCTCGAGACCTTCTAGTTTAAAATACTTTTAGAGTGCTGCCAATGGGTAGCGTCTCTACATGTAACTCATGTCAGTTTACTATGTCAATCACATTTACTTGTTGTATATAATAATACAGTTGTAAATATCAATAAATATGTTTAAAAAAAAAAATATTTTTATCTACAACAATCACAACCATAACATACCCACCTGTGTAATTCACCGTTTCAGCGACTTTGCACTGACGGAACCTCTCTCTCCCCTTCTTCTTCATACTCTTGCTCGGCATGGAGAGCATAGAGGCACCAGTTAAGGTTTGTCCGACGGCGCACAGTGGACAATATGACCGATTTAGGTGGACGAAATTCTGAAACTTGTTTATATTTAAGCTTTGGGGTCCCAGATTACGGAAAAAATATTTATAAATTATGAAAACTAATTAATTTTTTTACATGATTGTACGATTGCGTACAGTGGTCAAACATCAAATTTATTTCCTAAAATCTAGAACTACCCTATATTTTACGTTTAAGTCCCAAAATACGGGAAAAATATTACAAGAAATCTAATTATGACTCGGAGTTGCTAAAATCTGCTAATAGATGTATTATATATCATTTAAAAATTCATGAAATTATAGATTGTAAAACTTGTGATTCGGAATGTTGTGTCTAAAAAAAATTATGTTACCCAAAACGCAAATATTAATCGTAATTTCTAAAGATTAGAAGGATTGATGAGGGGAGCGGCGTGGTCTAGTGGATAGGGCGCTAGTCTGCTGTGCTCCGGGTCCTGGGTTCGAATCCCGGCTGTGGCGGAATATTATTTATTCTGTTAATTCAGTCGGGGGGCGACCCTAGGGTATGGAGACCCTACTGGGGCAGACCCAGCCTCTACAAAGTGGGTACCCAAATTAATTGGGGAAAAACCTGGCGGCTGAGCGCGATTAAGGCCTAATCACCTCATTGCACTGCCGTTGGCCTTGAAACAGTACGAATCTCTATATGTAATGAGCCCAAGACTTTTCATGGGTTGTAGTGGTACAGGTTTTTTTTTTTAAAAGGATTGATGAAACAAATCCTACAAACAAATCCTAGGGGTTATATAGTTTTTCGTTGTTCGATAGGGGTATAAATTTACAAATTGCAATATAACTCTACAGGAGATTTCAATATATATTCAATAACGAGTTTGGAAATATAATGTCTTACCTGTCTAAGCAACGTCCATTGTTAATTAAAAGCAAAAATACTTTGCGCTAAACACACCTTGAACACTATAAATGACCATCGAATGGAGATAATCCCACTGCCGGTTATTAGGCACTTGTGTGAACAGGGATGATTCATCCATTTACTATTTATTTGTAAACACGGTCTGGTGGGAATATTAGTATTAAGGGTCTTACCAACTAATAATAAAGAGGTGAAGCACTGCTTGAATTTTGTCCACCTAAATTGGTGATTTTGCCCACTGTGCGGCGGCCAGACCCTTCAGCTACTCCAGAGGACCTCAGGATAGTGCTAGTGGAAGAGTGGGAGGCCATACCCCAGGAACGGGTATCTATCCACATTCAAAGTATGCCTGGGAGGATTGAAGCAGTCATCAGAGCCAGAGGAAGGAATACCCGGTATTGAGGACGCATTTTTTTGGTTTAATTGAAGTTTCAAAATGTAAATAAGTCTTTTTTTTTTTTTTTTTTTTTTTTTTTAAGATATTTCGTTTTTTTTTTACTATTAATGTTTTTTCTTTTTATTATGTCGTTTTTTCCCTAATTTTCCTTGTGTCTTTTAGAAGCATATAGTATATACTATACTAAGAAAAAAATTGGGAGGTTAATTTTTATTTAAAAAAAAAGATATTTGCAAAAATCCAAGTGTGCCGGTTTGTTTGATCGCTAGTGTATTATTATGTGTGTATTGTTATATTAAAAAAGATATTATCTGTTGTACCAGGTATCCATGGTTGAACATGACGCTAATATATTATTATAACAGCTGTATGTACCTTTTTGTGATGGTTAGATATCATTGTTGCTGATATAATCTCTACGAGTACATATAAAGTTATAACGCGATTTTGATTTCCGCTAACTCCTTCTAAACCACAAGACGGATTTTGATACAGTTTTCATCATCATAAAGGGTACTCTTTCCTGAAGATTTATAAGTAATATACATTGTAATTTAGGTTTTCTTTAAACGGAAAAAATAAGTTTTCTGTAACCAAGCCATCAACAAATTTTTCCTGGAATGTAAGTAATAAAATATACGTACAATATACCGTTGGAAAGAACAAGATTTTAGACGGTTAATATGTAAAGAAAGAAATCGTACAAGTAAATATAAAGTTGTTATAAGCCCATAAACTTATGAACAAATGTTAGCTGTAATGTTATGGATTAAGAAGATTATGGTGATTCATGATGATCGCATAGGTAATATACTTCCATACAGTAGTCGAGATTTTAGAAAAAATTATTATGTAATATGTTACGGTTTACCGTACGTAAGTTGCTAAATTAAAGGGAAAGTTGTTATAAACTAATACTGTTAATATTTATTTCTACGTTTAGATCATTTCACGAAAAATAGTAGTTCCACTGTAAACTAAATGAGACTCTCATAGAAAAAGAAAAAAAAAAATCAGTACCACTACAACCCATAGAGGGTCTTGGGCTCAGTACATATAGAGATTCGTACTGTTTCAAGGCCAACGACAGTGCAATGAGGTGATTAGGCCTTAATCGCGGTCAACCCCAGGTTTTTCCCCAATTAATTTGGTTACCCACTTTATAGAGGCTGGGTCTGTCTCCATATCCTAGGGTCGCCCCCCGACTGAATTAACAGAATAAATGATATTCTGCCCCAGCCGGGATTCGAACCTAGGACCCAAAGCACCGTAGACTAGCCTCTACCTACTAGACCACGCCGCTCCCATAAAAAATGAGTCTCTTATGGAAACTTTATTAATTTTAATTCATTAAAATGTACATGGAAAATCTATTATGAAATTTAAGGTTGTATTGGACGGCGGTATTAGATAACTTAGTAAAGGAATAACGCAAGGAAATACTTGCGACGATTAAAAGGGTTAAGCCATTTCAACTCGCCATAAAAATGGCATACGGAGGTGTACCTAGGGACCCCGAAGATGATTCGACCAAATTAATTAATTAAGCTTTTTATTTTTCCCACGAGATCCCTAGAATCACCATCATGTACGGTACGGCAATAGTCGAAATGGGGAAACATTAGAGAGGTAACGAGGAGTTTTCGGGTTTCATGTGTGAATGGGTGACGAAGTCGCTTTAAGGTTGAAAAAGTACGAGGAGAGATTTCGGAAATATGATTATCACTATTGCTTTTGTAATTGTATTATTGACATGTAGTATTGATGTATTATCAATTTTTTTTTTAAGATGTTACAAACTTTAGTGAACCAGTCATATTTTATGATAAAATAAATATATTCACAAGGTTCTTATTGCGGTTAACATATGTAATAGATAGTCTTATTATGTAGTATTGCACCGCAGATTGCCAAATCCCGGACATTGCAGCATTCCGAAACCTGGGGAGAGATTTTGTAATAGCATTAAATACAAAATAGCGACGACCATTACAGAGGGCACCGATAGTAACCGAGCCAAAGCAGACCGACAATTCAGCTTGGGTTAATCGGCCCGCAACCACATCATCAATTCGCTCGGTGGTAGATTGTCGAACCCATGGCAATGAGTTAGGCGCTCCGGCCCTCTAACCGATCCTTCCTATTATTGCTATATTATTCGTCCATTGTTATCTATTCCGACCGATATTGTCTAAAATAGTACAAACACATGACAAGAAAAAATATCGAAGCGCAACAGTTTATCTTTACCCTCCACCCTCAAAATTTTGGATCTTAGTTTTATATAAACTGTTATGTATTGAGAATACTGAGGGGTGTATATTCTTCATTGGATAATTATTATATTAAATAAATGTACGTGTATGTATTATGTAAATAAATTTCCTTTCTCTTTCTCTTATGATTATTCGTGTTGTTTTTTTTAGTTAAAAAAACAGTAATAATTATTTTATCTAACAAAACATCTGACTTATTGAATTAAATCATTTTTTATCAGCCATCATTTTAAAAATAACCAGCTGAAATCCACAACTATGGGACGTGTATTAGTAGTTTCGGAGAAATGCCGCTGATAACGGACAACGGACAAACGAATTTTTTTAATAAGTTATTCGGGTTCTAAGTATCTTGAAACGTAAGCCCTCAATAAACCAAAATATCAGAAGCCTGTCTTTTTTTCTTCATAATTCAGAAATCTATAAAATAATAATTTCCATCCAGGACTGCCTTACAAACTCAGTCAATTCCTCTCCCCGACTATATCCTAATAATAAGTTCCTACCTCTAAAGAACCTTTAAAGTTAGTCATAATCTATCCTCCTCATCAGTATTCTCCCAGTCAGCCGGTGTACCTCAAGGTAGTATCCTTGGCCTAATCCTCTATACGGTGTATACAACTGATATTTCTACCCATCCTAATACTGTCCTTGCTACTAACGCAGATGACACATGTGTGTCATCAGTAAATAGCGATCCTGTTGCTGCAACCTAAGTCCTACAGAACCATATTTCTGTCATTGAAGGATGGTTTCAAAACTGGAGAATCAAAATAAATCCCATCGAATCATCTTTACTCTACGTCGTAAGCCCATGACTTCCTGCCCTACTTTATCCTTTAATAATAAACCACTTACCCCTGTAGAACAAATACGATACCTAGGACTCCATCTTGACAAAGGTCTTACTAGGAATCCTCAAACAAGACTTAAACAACAAGAAACTGCTCGTTGGTGTATATTTATTTAACGTCACTTTATGCTACTATGGCTAATCGGACGATGCTGCAGTGGGAGTCCTAAATTTTGCCTATCCAGGTTTTATTAGAATAGGGATCTTTAACGAGTACCTGACATCCGAAATTGCTCGTAGATATCGTTTAATATAACACTTACTTGACAAACGATCAATACTTCCTATTTACTTAAAAAAAAAAAAAAAAAATAATAAAAATTATAAAACCATTCTTAGAGCTATTTGGACATATGGCATTGATCTATGGGGCTCTATACCATAAAATTCCTCCTGCATCCAATCCTTGCAATCCAAAATCCTACGACAAATCCTAAATGCTCCTTATTTTGTTACTAATAAAATCATCCATACAGACCTAAATTTCCCACAAGTTGCAGACAGCCAAAACTCTATACACCTTCTTTAATTTCAACCTACCAGCCCACACAAACCCGCTTGTCCGTAACACCTTATCTACGCTTATTCCTGATGATCTTCCGAGGCGCCTGAAAAGCCGATGACCTCGAGACCTGCTAGTAAAATAAGCATTACAGTGTTACCTAAATGAATGATTGAAGTGTTACCACTGGGTAGCTTCTTCGCAAGACTATTTCATGCTTATATTTGTAATTTTAGCCCTTTTACCTGTTGTATATATTGTATAAATCTATAAAAATATATTTAAAAAATAAAATTATCATATCAAACGATATCTAAATAGTCACATATCAAAAATATTCCAACTTGTTTCATAACTACAGTATTCCGTTAGAATTCGTTATGTATCTCGATTCATAATTTTGTTTTAAGAACTATTGTATCTTTAAAGCGATTGTTCCCCAAGCTGCAAATCAGACACTCTGATTATCTTGAGGCTTCCAAAGTTGGATTCCCTTTGTTTCTCCCTAAGACTGGGATATTTGCTCGGTTTTGTTAAAAGCGTGTGTTTTGCTTGGTTGAATCGTGGCCCTGGATCTCTTCAATAACTTGCTCCCTTGCCGCAGTAGGGGCCCAACTTTCCCGCTTCATCCTACTTCTACTCATCAGACGTCACTTACATTCAGGGAAAAGTTTATTAATTAGTTGAAGATTTCTGCATCTGATAACCGGGACGTTTGCTTATAACGTTTTGGCCGTGAAGACAGTTGTCTTCTTGCTTATACCTTCTCAACAATACGTTTTTCCGTCGAAGATTCTTCATCGTGTTACAGTTCAGTTTATATATAATCAGTACAGTTAAATCAATAAAATGTTAAAAAAAAAAAATTAATCTTATTTTTTTGTTGCCTACCCCTTCCCCTTTAATCTATTTCTTACAGAAAGTGTGATTCTGCAAAATAAAATAATATTTACTGTGATTTTGGATTGTGAAAGAATTGGATTGATTATTTTCAATTTTATCTATGTCCTTCTGTCGGTCATGTATTTCTGAATTATTTCTTCTAAATCAAAATTTTTTCTTAAAAAGAAATAAATCTCAGCAAATTGTAGAATTTATTTTTTCATATTTGAAGATAATAAATATGCTTTCTAATGTTTTCACTCCTTGCTGTGTACTTTGTCGAGATGTATTTTTTTAGTTAATTATTTTATAATGGCTTAATAATCTTTGAGCTATTAAAAGTTTTATATATTTCTTTTCGGTTATTGAATTTCCTCGTCCTTTAAAAAAACTTATCTGTCTCTCTCTCTCTCACTCTCTCTCTCTCTCTCTCTCTCTTCTCTCTCTCTCTCTCTCTCTCTCTCTCTCTCTCTCTCTACTCTCTCTCTCTCTCTCTCTCTCTCTCTCTCTCTATCTCTCTCTCTCTCTCTCTCTCTCTCTATATATATATATATATATATATATATATATATATATATACAAAAGGTGTATCGAAAACGAAAAGGTGTACGAGAAGAGCATTTTTACACTATGAATATTATGACTTTTAACGATTTCCTCCAAACGGTTCAAACAACTAAGATTCAACTGGTTAAATCAATGTATATTTTTTTGAGATTCTATACGGTCTTTTATTCTGATTAAATTATTCTGGTAGGGCTTGAATGCCGATAGTACATTTAACCCTCATTTCGTAAATTCGGAAAAAAAAAAAACAACATATCATCCTATTCGCATTGATAAAAAACGGATAAATGAACAAGTTGAATCAATTTATATGTGACTAAAGAAAAAAGAAAAAAAAATAGTAGATTTTTATAAGATAAGAACAGTAATTTAAATGTATAATGTGCCGTTGGAAAGCTAAAGATTTTAGAACAAGTATTATCTAATACACAAGTTTGTAAAATGTAATAAAGAGTAATAAAAAGCGAATAACAGATTGTTGTAGATAATTTTATATTTTATGTAAAAATCTAAATAAAAAAAAAAGTTATATTTTTTTATCTGAATCATATATTTCCAACGAAACTAAATATATTTCGTTAAAATTTTTTGTTTTTTTCACCAACTGAGAAAAGTGAAATTCTTATCTTGCCCGCTCCGTATTTTTAATTACTATGTATATTTTTGCTTTTTAATTATTTTATTCATTCAATGAATATGATTCTTATAACTCTAATACATCTTCCTAGTCAGATTATACTACATTCCATTTAATTAAATTTTATATCAAGTTCTCATAATTATCATAATAATATCCAGGTTGATAGTTATTTTATAAACATTTTGACATTGATTAATTCAATTTAGAAATTTTAAAATAATATTATATTCTAATAATATTTATAACAAATGATAATATCCCAGCTAGAAAAATAAATATTTTGTCTCAGAAATAGTGATCATAATTTCTAAAAGATTAATTCTACTTCTACTTAGTAAAGTACATTTACTTAACACCTTTTATAGGTTGAACCTTTCGAGAAGTTTTGAAGATCCCAAGTTAGTTTAGTAGGCGAATCTGTTAGAGTTAAGGAAGTCCCTTAGATGCATAGTAATGGTACAAGTTCAATTAAAGCCAAACCCGGGCCAATAGGAAACCTCCCCTACTCATCCAATATAGCTCGCAAAGGAATCAAAGCAAGTAGTACTAACATTCGTTAATTGTCTAAGGTAACTACACTTTATTTTAATAAAATTAAAAATATTTATATTCCTAGAATCACTAAAAATAAGGTTAAGGTTAAAATCTGATGCGTACAACACAGGTCTTTCACTTACTTCGGTTGTTTAAGCGATTGATCCCGTATCTGGTATGGTCCATAACTTGTTACATAACTGGTATGCATGGGTCATCGTGACCCAAATATTTGTTGGTTAAAAATATTCTGAGTCAATGCTCAATTTGAATCAATGTATTTTTACTTTCACTTACTATATATAGTAAGGGGAAGTATTGCGATCGTGAAAATTTTCGAATTTCAGTTTTCAACGAAAATACACGTTTTAGGGTCCCCTGAGTCCAAATAACCAAGTCCCGCAAAAAGGTGTGTGTCTGTGTGTGTGTGTTTGTGTGTGTGTGTGTGTGTGTGTGTGTGTGTGTGTGTGTGTGTGTGTGTGTGTGTGTGTGTGTGTGTGTGGTAACCCCCGGGCGGAAACGGTAAATCCTATGAAACTGAAATTTCATATTTAAGACAACTATACGCCCGAGACGTGACAAAACTTTTTTCATCAAAATGAGCTTACCAGAAGAGGCACTTTAGGCACTTCCCCTAAAGTACCTTTAATTTTGTAGGTTCAATAATAATATCTAGATTATCTTGTTAACGATGATGAAAAACAGGTAAATATGTAAATTGAATAAAGTCGATACCCAACTAAAGGAGAAAACAGAAAAAATATTTTTTTAATGCAATTTTTCGTTTTTGAACATAAGAGCAGTAATATACATGTATGATACACCGTTGGAAAGCTAAAGATTTTAGAAAAAATATCATCTCATACACAAGCTTTTAGAAGTTAATAGAGAGTGATGAGAAGAAGATAAAACCAACTGATTATTTTAGATAATAAAATAAAAGATTTTTTAATAAAACACATGTTTCTATATAAATTAAATTTATTTAATTCTTTAATAGTTTCACGTATTTTTAACTATAACTCTATTTATTTTAACAAAGCAAACCGCAGAAGTATCTCATTTAACTAGCTTTGAGTGAAAACAACATAACGCATAAACTGCTAAATAAATTTTATTTCAATAAAAAGAATAATACAATTTTTTTAATAAGATAATGCTTACACTTGTTAATCTCTATATTATATCCATATTAATTTTTAAATTATTCTACCCTTGTTTTATAGTTTAAATTCGAAAGAACACTCTGGACTGAATGTTTAAAGTGTTTCAAGTAAATTTCTGAATATTCCGCTAATGAACTTTTTTTCCTGATGGGTCTTCCCCAGTCTCATTAATTTTACATAGATTACCACGACCTGAAGTTGAAGTTTTTTTTTGCCTTTTTATTCCGTCATTGTGACAACCCCGCATTTATTTTTAAGGACAAGGAAAATGATTTTATACAAACCCATTGTCTATCACTATACAGAATAAATTAATTGATAAGTGATATTGAAGTTACAATTAATTCATTATGTTTGATATAATAAATTTTTATGTAAATTCATTAAAGTTTTGTGGGAGCTTTGTGAAATTAAGGCAAAAGATCTAGTCGCGTATCAGAAAACTTACAGTTAATTATTTGCGTAATATATATTTTAAAGGAATCTAATTAATTTTAAGTTAAGTTATTTTAACTTATTTTATGTTATTATTAAGTTATTAAAACTTAAAAATAAACTAAACACTTACAGTTACCTACTGAAGCCTATTTGGACTTACGCCTCACAGATATACGGGACTGCCAAAAAGACACACATACGCAAAATTAAAATTTATCAATCCAAAACTTTCAGAAATATAACAAACTCACCATGGTACGTTAGCAACAATACTTTACATACAGACCTTCATATGCCAACAGTCAACGAACAGATTCCGACCCCCAACAAACGTTTTCACAACAACTTACACGGACATACAAACAATCTAATACGAAGCATGGCCACAATACTCGAAGAAGACTGAAAAGAAGTTGGATGAGGGACCTTCTAAGCTTAATCCGTAATTGGAAGCACGCCAGAAAGAAGTGCCGCTGGACATCTTCTCTCCATCATGCCTACCACGCCAACTATCATTCCTTCATCATCACATTCACTGATTGTCAACACTTATTGACAGGTGTAAATACAAAATTTTGAAGATATAAAAATAAAAAAGTTATGAAAGAATATTATATTATATTAATTTCAGAATCTTTTCTTTTTTTAATTTTTTTGGAAGTATTCTTAATTGGAACATTTAAAAAAGCACATACTACCTTCCATTCATCATCTAATCACTTTATTTCATTAGTCCTTTAACATTTTTTCATCCTAGTCGACGTTTCGGGGTTGTTTCCCCATTTTCAAGACTGAAACAATTTATTTATACTTTCACTATTGAATAAAATTACATTATTTAAATATATTTCTTTGAAAATAAAGCTCAGCAATTTGTCATAACTATTTTACACTTACTAACTTTAATTACCTTATTCCTTGTTACAACATTTTTCATCCTTCACTAAATCTCATAGCCACTGCTACTTGTCTATATTGGCTCACTGTTTCCATTATATTTCTATTTTAAACTTTGTACCTTTCCAGTATTCCGGTGTAATCCTAGTGCTTTTTATTTATTTTTATTTTTACCTCTATTAATTATTTGTCCTAATTATGGTTCTTGGGCTATTGTTTCATTTATTTTTAAAATTGTATCTTATTTATGATATCTGTGTAATGTGTTTCTAAGTTTATTGTATCTGTTTTATAATTTATTGTCCTGCTATTATTTTTGGTTATGTGGATTGCTTCTAGTAGTTTTCTATTTCTATTATTTTGAGATGTGTCTAAAATTGCTGTGTTTTCAAAGTTAAATTTGTGTTGTTTTATTAAACTATGGAATGATAATGCTGTTGCGTTTGTGTTTTTTATATTTTTACTATTGGATATATGTTGGTTTATTCTTGTTTTTAATTTTTTAGATGTTTCTCCTATATATATGCCCTCACAATCTTTGCAGTCTATTTTGTATATTGCATTTTGCTTATCCATTTTTTCTATTTTGTCTTTCATTTTACTTAAATATTTTTCTAATTTGTTATTATTGTATAGACCAAATGATATGTTTGGGTGATCATATTTTAAAAAAATACTTTTTATGGATTCTGTCAATTTTGGGATATATGTTAGTTTGTGGTATTTCTAGCAATTACTGCTGATATGCTGTTTATCGGTTTTTACTTCTGACCTATCTATCATCTTATCATCTTTGAAAAATTGAGTTATAAATTTTTGTTTTGGTTTTTTTATTTTATTGTTTAGATCTGTTTCTATGTTTTTACAATTTTCCTTTTGATTAATAATTTTGTTATTATTTTTTGTTGTTGTTGTTACTTCTTTTTTATAATTGTACCATAATTTATTAATAAGTATTTTTGGATAAAAGTTTTCTTTTAATATGTTATAAATTTCCAATTTTACATCTTTCATGAACTTTTCATCTGTAAGTTCTATTGCTCTATGTATATAATTTCTAGCTGTGTTTTTGGGTGATTTGAAATATAATTTAATATCCTATTGCTACTTGTCTCTTTTTTAGTCCATTTTGTACTGATTATATTGTTGTTTATTTGAATTTCTAAGTCAAGATATTTGATTTTATTGTTTATTGATTTTTCTATTGTAAATTGTATTTTTTTGTTGTAACTATTGAATATTTCTAAAATATCTGTATATTGATTCTTATCTATTATTATAATGAGGTCATCAATATATTTTTTTATTAATATTGGTTTAATTTTTAACTTTTCTATTTGTGTTGTTAATAGTTTATTTAAATATATTCCGCTAAGATTCACCGATAAAACTCCCCCCATAGGTAATCCATTTAATTGTTTGTAATATTCATTTGTATATTTGAAATAATTATATTTTGTGCATAAATTTATTCCCTCAATGAACATTTTTTTTGTCTTTTATTGGTGTATGGTTTTTGATGGAATCCCAATTATCTTCTAATATTTTGAATAAATATTATTAATTTCAGGATAAATAATAAAATAACAAAAAATAATCGTCTTTAAAATAATCGTTTAAGCTTATTCGGTTTTCGTTACTCTATCTACTGTTAATTTTTGTTTTAACTATTACCTTTTTAACAATATAGTTTTGTTATTAGTACTTATCTTATTTTTAATTATCACTAATAGTTGGTGATTAAATAATATATATATATTTTAGATAGTTACATATGCTTTCTAGGTGAGGCATCTATCCATTGTGAATCTTAAGTATTTGGTTTTTGTTAATTTTGTAACTTAATATTGTAAAGTGTTAATAGAGAACAATCAGAACGTGAACTGACTTGATTTTAGTTTGTGACGTCATTCTTTAAGCCAATCGTGTAATAAATTGAAATAAATTTGAATATTGTGGGAGGCCTAGTGTCTCTTGACTGTGGAATGTCACAACTTTATACAGAATACAAGAATACGTAAAATGATTTTTTTCATAAACAGTTTTGTCATTTGTTATATAGTTATTTACAACTGTATTAAACAAATGCAATAATAAATTTAATAAGAATACAAGCCATGGAAATGTCCTGTGAATAAACTAGCCATTGGTAGCTCTTTGTTAACTGTTTTAATAGACTACGTCCTTAGACCACCTTCTTTTCAACGCCTCAGAAATAAGAAATATATTGAATATAGGCTACGGAAAAGTGGATTCTTATATCTTTACCAGGATGTACCAAAATGCTGCGTTACGGAACTCCATAGTAGTCTAAATACCATCTGGGTTGAACACGAAAAATTATTCTTCAAGATGTGACCTAATTTATTTATTTATACAAATGCATCTACCCTTACAGGGTCATTACCATTATACATACTTATTTTTGTTTTTTAAATCACAATTGTTAACATTATATCACAAAGTTGGATTATAAACATTTGGTCCAAATGTATAATGATTTATGATTTATAATTTGATGTAGAAATTGTAGAGTTTACACTTCTTTAAAAACTTTAATAGCTTTTGCACACACATCTCACATGTGACCTAATTATTAAATAATGAGTATACTGTAAAATTGATGTAATTGTACATATGAGACCATCGTACAGCAGCTTATTAAATGCTTGTGCTAAATTATAATTATAGCTTCAAACGCATTCAATCCAAAGTACTCCAAATAATAGAGAATGCTTCTGATAATGCCAGCAACCATGACCTAAAATTAAACTTATTTTAGACCTTATTCCACCCAAATTATCCGAATTTCATCGCAACCTTAGTTACAAACTCCTAGTAGGTTAAATGTTGGGGCACTGAGATCTCTTGTAATCATGTATGTTGGAGCTCTAGCACTGGAAAGATTATATACTCATATGCTTCATATGAGGCTTGTATTTAGGCATGAATTTTATATATAAATATATATATATATATATATATATATATATATATATATATATATATATATATATATATATATATATTATATATATACCACACACACACACCACAGCAATATATATGTATTGTATATATATGATTATATCAATTGGAACATTCTCTTCTAATTATGTTTATATGTATTTATTTATCAATACATGTCAAAAATAAATCTTATTACGTTTCGAGGTATCCTATGCCTCATCTTCAGATTTTCAATATTATATTTATTTCCATATTGTATCTCAATATAGGTCATTTAATATTATAAGTTATTCACATTAATTTCATATATATATGAATAGTAATTCTATCAAATTCTAACTTTTCACTATCACACATTAATTTTTCCAGTGCACTTGCAACTATCATGTATACTAACATAATTAGAAGAGAATGTTCCAATTGATATAATCATATCCTAAATTACTCTTCTATAATAGTAATTGATATAAAAGTATTGTATTATTTGTTTATACATTTATTGATTTGTAAATATTGTAATTTACCAGTAGTATAATTAGGATAGATTGTAATATCACTCAATAATAATGGTCTTGGAATAAGAAATAAACTTAAATGTCTCTATGAAGTGACTTGGTAGCAAGTGGAAAAATTATTAAACTCGCTAACATCTGTTATGTAAAGTATTATCTAGAAGAACCCACAAACAAATACGATCAACACGTAATTTGTGGCTTGAAACCTGTGATTAACAGGTACAAAGGTAGGAATTTAGCAAAAATTAGTTGATCATGCGCAAACAGCGCGTGTCCAATTTACTTAGTGATAGTGAGCCCCAGCAGAGTAAATATCCGAGCACGAAAGCGTAGAAGCAGGGTTTCATGTCGGCTCAGCAATTGAGCGTCGGTTCCCATGATAGGGGTTTACATTTGTCTACAGTCAACTCAGGTGAATTAACAGAATAATGAGTTCTGTAAGTAACTCACCCGGGACTTTTAAAGCACAATATTACGTGTAAAAAGCACATTCCCTGACAGTATTAGGAATAAGAAGATCATAGGGATACTAACTACTTAAACTTATTCAATGTTAAGTTCATTCCGAACTCTGAAGATGGAGAACTTAATATTTCTCCTGATCTATGCTATTAATTTATGTATTATTTACACCGTCATTTTTTAAAATGTTAAACTTAGATAATACAATCTGCCACATGCTTGGCCAATGAGTATTACAGCTATAAGAAATCATTTAATCCATATATACAGACTAAACAGAAAAAAAAAAATACTAAGAAGAATGAATGAACACAAAAAAAAAATATATATAAAAAAAAAAATGTGGTGCGGCCAATATACGACTTTCACTTACCTCCGTTTTTAGAATTGATTAAAGAATTTTCAAATACAGTAAGAGCTAAAAATGAGTGAAACCATTAAAGAATGAGTTAAATGGAATTTGCAATAAAACATGTGTTTTATTAAAAAATCTATTATATTATTATCTAAAATAATCACTTAGTTTTATCGGTTTTTCATCACTCTCTATTAACATTTAAAAGCATGTGCATGAGATAATATTTTTTCTAAAATCTATAGCTTTCCAACGGAAAATTATTCATGTACATTACTGTACTTAAGTTAAAAAACAAAAAATTACATTAAAAATTTTTTTTTTCAGTTTTCTCCTTTATTTGTTTTTCAAATTCGCTCAACATGCATATTTAGCTGTTATTCGTCGATACTAACAAGATAGTATGGTTATTTTTATATAATCTACAAAAGGTACTTTAGAAGAAGAAAATTTAAAATATCGGCTTCAAGTCCTGTCAGACTATTTTAATAATAATGAAACATACATGATATAACGCCCTTATATTTTACATCGACATAGCGAGTTTAATTATAATCGCTAGAGAATTTTTCGAGAAAATCGTAAAAATGTTTAAAATGCGTGGTATAAACTAGATCTTCCGGTAAGCCGCTTTTGATGAAAAATATTCTGTAAAATTTCGGACGTATAGTTGCCTTAAATATGAAATTTCAGTTTCCCAGGACTTATCGTTTTCGCCCGGGGGTTACCACACTCACACACACAGACCTTTTTGTGGGACTTGGTTATTTAGAATCAGGGGACCCTAAAACGTGTATTTCCGTTGAAAACTGGAAATCGAAATTTTCACGATCGCAATACTTTCCCTTACTATATATTTCATATATAGGTAAGTGAAAGTAATAATAAATAAATAATAATAATCTTGGCCACATTCACACCTATGTACAATATTTGCATACTGCTACTGGGAATTCCGAATCAAACCCACTAGTAGATGTCGAGGAATAATGCCAGGAGATCCCAGCCCCTCTCAGTGAGTCGCGTCACCGATCTTGTTAGCCAGTGGAGACTGTAAATGCGATATGCAACAGATTCTTATTTATCAGTGGAGAAGCTGATCATTTCCAACATTATGCATTGGTTAGATACAAGAAGTTTCTAGGTCACTGCCGCTTCAACCTTTATATATTTAGGATTATAGGGAAGGTCGGAGATATATAGGGATTAGGAAGGTGGAAAATTCTCTGGTGGAAGTCTTAGAATTTTGATAAGATTACATCAAACACAAATGGGATATTCAGATCCTGGTGTAATATCTTATTTGTAACATAATAGGGAGAATCGACTTTTGTTCTAACGACTTTAGACTGAAGGATTAGGTACACTTGATGTTCGAAAATTAAGTAGTCTCCCACAGTTCAATCTCATAGGTCTACATAGATTTGAGAATTATCTGGTAAGTTAACTGTTTATTGGCAACAGAAAGTTTTGATGTTCTGTTGAGTAGTCTGCATGATTGGCCGTATCGTCTGTTGAGTTCTTGTCTTCTAAGCCGTGTGTGTGCGTTTAAGGTTAACCTTTTGTCTAATAGGAAGCTAAGATTGTTAGAGAAAGTAAGGGGTATAGAGTTGAAATTGACGGTCGGACAGGTTCATCGATGCAGATTGAAGGTGATGTGCTTGTATTAGGATTCATAGATTTTGAGACGGAAATTAGTGCAGCAACATTCTACCAACAAGAGGTGTTTATGTAGATAGGAAGATGCCGCTTTTGGATCTGTATGGGTTGATAGAATTGCAGTATCTTCGGCAAAATTTGTTAAAATGGTATCTGAATCCGTAGGGAAATCAGCTGTATATAGGAGATAGAGAACAGGACCTAGGACACTGTCTTGAGGTACACCGGTGTCAATCGAGTAACTATTGGAGAATTCTGAACCAGAGCGGACTCTGATAGAATGGTTAGAGAGGTATGATCGGTAGGGTAAGATTTATGGATTATTGTAAGCGGGTCCACTGCCTAATTAGCAACAGTGTGTATTATTCGACTGATCTTCATAGAAATACTGTTATTTACTAATTCCTATTCTTTGTACCAACGTTTTGGCCCGAATAGTAGGCAATCTTCAGGACAGATGAGTGAAAGGTATAACGATAATGATAAAATTATTTATCGCAAGACATCATGCGCAATAGGTCATTGTTGTGTCATACATTGTGAATTATACATTTTTGTGTTATTCTTCACTCAAGAGCCGTCAAGATGGTCTTAAAGTTAGGTCAAAACGTTTGCACAAAACATAAGATTAATTGATTAAAATGTTTTAAAGGCTGCATCCCCAGCACAGTTCTCCCTATATAATAATTTTTTCCGTATTCCCAAAAATGTTGAACTATGTCTTACCTACTTTTTTATATACCCTATTTTATAAATTTTACTTTTTTTTTTTTTTTTTTTTTTTTTTTTTTTTTTTTTTTTTTTTTTTTTTTTTTTTTTTTTTTTTTTTTTTTTTTTTTTTTGTTCCTTCCTCAGCCCACTTTCCTTTGTTGGGATTTTTCTTTTTCCTCAATTCGAAAACGTTTTTTTTCTTTTTTTTTTTATCCAGACAATCCTCCTCTGCTACAGGTCTTTCCTGATGCTATAACCTCGTTCATTGTTCCTCAGCTTGTTAAAAATATTTTTTTTAACTTTAACAGGCCGATTTTTGTCTATAATTTATCAACTAACCGTCTTCTCTTTCTCATTCTTATTTTTGCGTATACATTTTCATACCATTACCCTAGCGTAAACAAACTTATACTATTTGGATATAAACATACAGCCGGCTTCATTCCTTCAAAATAAAATATTTAAAATTAAAATATAAAACATTTTAACAATTTAATAAAAAGTAATAAGTATAAAAAAGGTGCATACATAATAAAAATGTATTTAATTTTAAAGAACAGAGTTATTACAATACAATAGAACAAAAATTATTTAAATGTAGTAACAAAGAACAACTTTATAAAAAATATAAAATATGATATGTAATGATAAGTATGCGGATTAGTAATAAAATATTTACACGTTCGGGCCCCAACACAAATATTAATATCAGGTAATAGAATTTGAAACTATAGGGAACAAACTATACTTTTAGGAAATTCGATTCGTTCGGAACAATTAAAGCATCTCAAAATGTAAGATTAGATTAAGGACAAAAAAAGGTATACTTAAATAATCACATACATTTAATAATTAATATAAAATATAATAGATATTACCTAACATCTTAAAAGATTTTAAAAACGTTTCTTTTTAGTTCTGTTTTCAAATTACGATAAGTAATCAAGATTTATTAAAATTCAAATTACAAGGTATAAAAGGATCCTTGTTAGACAGAGAAACAAAAGAGAAAAAAGAACATTTAATTAACTAAAATATATTTTTGAATTAATTACTTACTTTTATTTACTTCTATTACAGTTTGCAGATCATCATATATTTTTTTAAAATTTATTTTCCTGGAATTTTCTTATTATTATTTTTTGCCTTAATAAGATGAATTTTCCTCATTGTTACCATCTTGTTAATTAAATATATTGTGATTTAATTCAACAACTGATTCCATTACTTAGTCTCATCAGCATCAAAAATACCATTGTATTATATCATTTCCATACAAATTTGATATTATATTTATCATTTTTACAGTCAATCATGTTCCATCAAGGCCATATTTCTCATTATTTCAGAAAAAAACTAATATTTTAACTCTATTATATTTTACTTATCACTCATATGAAATATATAATAATGAAAACCATCGTGATACTAGAAGATGTCTATTCTAAATTTTAAACATAAACATCATTATGTCCTCCGACTCTAAATAACCAAATTCTGAAATTGTGCGTGCAAAGCTAAAAAACGTAAATTATCAACGAACCAAATTCACATTTTAAGAAAGGTAAACATCTAGGAAAGTAAAAGATCATTTTAAAATTTAAATCTATCGAATTCGTATTATGTATCATTTATATCTCAAATTTTCAATATACCTCGTTTATTAATTATCGCTGTATCGAATGTATTATCTTTTATGTAAAATCCTTTTTTGTGAAAGACAAATCACATCGGCATTAATGTTAATTGACAAAACTTAAACGAAAACATCATCCATTCCTAACTATTTTTTTTTTTTTTTTTTAACATTCTTTATTGAACAATTACATCTTCAATTAGACATATTCCTAATATACCTGAAAACAAGATTGACAGCTATAAGCTGAAATAAAATTAATTGCTCAATGAAAAAAGAATCCTGGGGGTTACCAGTAGCATGGTAGTTAGCATAACAGCCTCGTATGCAAAGTTCCAGGGTTCAAACCGCAGATAGCCCTAGGTTTTTTAATACGAGTAAAAATTCCTTAGTTATGCCGCCCTTCAGAAGGGACTTTAAAAGAGGTCCCCGAGCCTGTACGATGTCAGGTACTCGTTGAAGATATCCTAATTAAACCGGGAAATAGGAAAAATTTAGGACTCCCACTGTAGCATCGTCCGATTAGCCACAGCAGCATAAAGGGACGTTAAATAAACAAACAACAAACAAAAATAATACTGCGGTTGTAAAATAAATTTTGAGTATTAAACTTTGTATGACTAAAATTTATTATAAACAAAAAGCTATGTTGTATATGAAGTTGTAAAAGGTAAGAGAGATTAAAAACAGCATAATTTGAGAAAAGAAGAGATTGAGAAAATAGCGGTAACTTAAGTGATGACAATACATTATAATTCTATTACTACATTATGTAATTAAATATCTATTCAAGATAATGTGATTTTTTTTTTTAATTCAATTTAATGATTCAATATAATGAGGGCTAAGTGGAGAAGTTATATAAGACGATATTAAAGTAGTCTATAAAAGAAAAAGAAAGTGTGGCTAGTTAAATATGTATTCTAGTTAGTAAAAGAATCATAAAATAATGGATTTAAAAAATAATACAATACATTGTATTGAATTTTCGTCAAATTTTACTGTGCTATTGATCTTTAAATATACATACTACATAATATTTTAATGTATTCATATTACGATGTTTCATTTATTTTCATCAACGAATATTAATAACTGATCGGAAAAAAATAAAATAAATTGCAATGGTTTACTATTAAAATATAATTTTACTTGGGTATAACAATTTTATAAAGCTGTTCAGGCAATAAAGTTAGATTTACGATGAAAATTATTCAAAGCAGCATTATCAATTTATATTAAAGAAATCGAATCACCAATGCTGTGTTCAGAACGCAATGTCAGTGCTATTTCTCGACCGTTTCAATTGTTTTTTTGTTTTTTTCGTTTTGTAGAGGACTTAATTCGCTATACGGATTCTACATTCTACGGTTTAACCTAAAAAATTTGTTGTTGTTGTGTGGGGTTTTGAGGCGTAAAACCCAGGGGTCATAAACGCCTATAGTTCTCTTTAATTAAAAATAAAAATAGAAATTAATAGGCTAAGGTTATAATAATAGTAAGAATAATGAATAAAATATCAGATAAAAATAAAATTAAATTATAATACTATATTTCATTAAATATAAAGTGACTCCTAAGAAACATTAACAGCGCCGAAATATTTTATTCATTATCGGAGAGTATGGAGGATATATATTAGGTCTGAGTCCAAAGTTGTTTAAACTAGTCCTATAAAAAAGGGCATTCTTCTAAAATATGGCCAATAGTCAGGATATTATCACAGTGTTGGCAATTAGGGGGTGGTTTTTTGGTAATGAGATGAATATGGGTCATGTTAGTGTGGCCTATCCTTAACCTAGCTAGGTCAACTTCCTCTCTGCGGTTTGAGCGATATGATGAGGACCAAGGCTTTACTGTTTTTTTAACGTTTTACCTAAAAAATGTTTAACGGAAGAAGATGACTTTTTCGTTTATCGATTACAAAAATTCTTTATTCACAATAATAAATTTAAATATATATAACCTCGTAATTAAAATATCTATCTTTTTATTTGTTTGTATTTTCAAAAAAGTAATAAAACGCTCTTTTTGGAGAATTCACAAGACAAACTAAACGATTTTAACCAGGAAACGGCGATTGAAGTTACCTTTGACGATAAATGCCCTGTTGGGAATAACTGGTCCAATCCCAGCCACAACAGTCAGCCCCCTCCCTCAGGGAATAACAGTCCAATGCTAACCCTCATCACCGAGGTCGAGCGTCGCCATTGGCTACCGTGTAAACACAGGGCACCGACCAGCGACCAATGGGAATATAATGGCCCTCTAGGAAGCAGTGTAAATAGGTTGGGGTAGGGTAATTTGGATCTGATGGCAATTTCCAAAGTGAGTGATTAACCGCCATTATGTAATGATTATTCGTGCTAACACTGGGCACAAGAAGGAGAACAATTACTGAAACAATCTAGGGATGTTTTACTTTTCAAAATAAGAAAGTATTCCTTGCAAAATCCGTAAAGTATTACTGTTCTATATTGAAAAATAACTACTAACAATTTAATATATATTTAATGGATATCAATAGTTCACTGTTGAGATACTTGAGAGGAAATTAGTACGGGCGACTGTCAGTGAAAGAAAAACACTAGACCTTATGTACAAAATTTAATTCTCTTGGTATATTATTTTCAATAATGAACCTTATAATATTGTTACTAGTCTCTTTTTCCATATTTTACTTCCTAGTTTATTCTTATATCTATGCTGTTATACAATGATATTCCTTTTGTATATATTTTAGCCCTGACGATGACTCACCAGGTCGGTCGAAACATTTTAAGGAAAGATACTAATTACAAAATGTAATTATTTGTTTTTCTTTCACTGACAGAAACCGCCACTAATTTCCTCCTGTTAAACTCTCACGTTTCTTGATGTATTTCATAGGGTAGGTTCATCACTCTCGAAGCCTAATTTTGTGAGTGTCCGCCAGTTCGCTGACGGGTCTCACGTACTCGGAGAGAGGCTGTGAGTGTATTCCCATTTATTACATGCTTTCCTCAGTCCATTGCAGTAAAAAGTCCCTCCGGGACTGGGATTCGAACCCACAACCTTTAGCGAGGAAGACTAGCGCGCTAACCATTTAGCCATAGACTCCCCCCTTTTATTCTACCTTTATAAATGTGTTTATATTTATTGGAGGAAAACTCTATGCCAAAAATCTTTTGTTTTAATAAATGAAAATTATTTTTGGATACTGCTTAAAGTATTTTTCGAACAAATTTTCTTCCTCTGTATATTAATGTTTTTACATTTCAAACCACATTTCAAGGTTTTACACACCTTTAAGAATTTTTTAAAAAATTATTTTAACACCATAACAATATTTAAAACGATCGTATTTCGCATAAAACCTTCCAAATTCATATATATTAAGATATGGATATGTCGATAGGATATAAAGAGTAAAAAAAATCATTCGAGTGTTACATAAAACGTATTTTTTGGTGACATACTTAAAAAAAGACAAGTGACAGTACTCCATCATATATGACTCACACCTGATTTTATTTGTTTGAAGACATTTATATCATTAATATTAAATAGTAAAAATTTTAAAATGTTGGAATAAGTATTTTGTGGAAATACAACTCCAAGCAGTAGCAATTTAATTTCTCGTGAAGATAGAGATGGAAAATTATTCGTAGAAACCCAGACGTCATTTGGATTCTTTCTCTTGCGTATTTCAATTTCAGTGAAGGGCTTTGGGCCAGAATGTGACAAGTCACAATTTTAAACAGTATTAAAAAAAAAAAAAAATATTTAAACAGTATTCGTCAGCAAATATACTGTTATATGATTGTGCGAGTATGTTTGGCTATATGGTAAATAATATATATATAAGGTCATTATGTGTGTTCTTCATCAATGTTTTTTTCCTAAATCAACTATTGAAGTAAGGCAAAAGTTATAGAACGGGAAAAGTGTACTAAACATGACTTACTATCTACTCACTCTGAGCAGACCTATTATCACTGAAATTAAATATTAATTGACTTGTAACAATAATAAAGAAAATATAGCTGAGATCTTGACTTGACGTAGTTGCATGTTCTCCCATAAATAATATGAATACTCTGTCATAACAAAATTATTATATTTTGTACATTCACTAATAAATTGAGTGTTTTTAAAACCTGTTTTAATATCAATTAAATAAATATTAACATATCAAATAATATATTTTTTAATATTTTTGTATTTTTTTTTCCTTTGGTTCAATCGTTACAGTATTTGATTAGTTTTTTATATCGTTATTTTTGTCACTAGAAGATTTCATTTCTTATAATTGTAATTTTATTTTTATTTATGTTTTAATTGTTTTATCTTCCATTAATTCTTGGTCTGATATAGATCCTTTATTATTTCAGAGCTAATGTTATTTTAAGAATACTAAGTACTAGTACAATGTTACTAATTATTTTTGTTTTATTTAATTTTTTTTTGTTTCTTTTTTATTTGGATTCTGTTATCAACTCATATATTTCTCATTTTTTTCCAACGTAATCAGCTTCTGAAGATTGTTTTATTTTGTGTTGTATTCAAATTCATCAATTATTGTAAATAGTAGTTAATCATGTTCATCTTGTCTGTTGGCCAAAATATTGTATATTTAAACTGTACAAACCTGTTATTCTAAAGGGACCCAGTCCCAGAACAAAAATATTTTCTATCTATCTATCTATCAATCATCAAGTAGCCTTTCCACTTTTAATTGGAGAAGAAGAAAACGAATTCAGTCAAATTTCAAATATTGAAAAGGAAATTCGAAATGATATTTGGACATGGCACTCTCTCGGTTTTGTTTTATAGGGACACCGATAAACAATGACTCGGAAATTTTCTCTTATACCGGTTCGGCATTGATTGACGGTTTAATCGAGAAAACAAAGAAAGAAGTATGGTTCATTTACTGGATTTTTCACCTTCGAAATAATTCAACGAAAAAGGGCTTCGACCCTCTAAAAGTTTTTGTGAACATGTACAATTATAGTACAAGAAATTGAAAGATCCTAAATCTATACAATAACTAATCTAAAAAATAAAAATCTAGTGCAAGAAACACACGACTTTCACTTACCTCCGTTTTTAAAATCGGAATTAATAAAATTTAAATTTAAATATTTTCAAGTACAGTAAGAGATAAAAATGAGTGAAACCATTAAAGAATTAATTAAATGATTTTCCATATACACATGTGTTATTAAAATGTTTTTTTTTATTATTATCTAAAATAATCAGTTAGTTTTATAGGCTTTTTCTATATAACTTTTAAAAGCTTGTGTATAAGATATTTTTTTTTCTAAAATCTTTAGCTTTCAAACGGTTTATCATACATGTAGTAAATTACTGTTCTTATGTTCAAAAACAAAAAAATTGCATTAAAAAATATTATTTCTGTTTTTCCTTTAATTGTTTTTTAAATTCGCACAACTTACATATTTAGCTATTATTTATCAATGCTAACAAGATAATTTGGTTATTTTTATAGAATCTACAAAATTCAAGGTACTTTAGGGGAAGAAAATTTAAAATATTGGCATTTAAGCCCTTCAGACCATTTTAATCAGAATGGATACTACATGATATTAAAGCCCATTGAATTTTACACTAATATAGCGAGCTTAATCAAAATCGTCGGAACTGTTTTTGAGAAAATCATAAAAGGGTGCAATATGAATGGTACGTAAAAAAAGGCTCTTCTGGTTAACCGATGTTGATGAAAAAGATTTTGTAACGTCTCGGGCGTATATTTGTCTTAAATATGAAATTCATTTCATACGACTTACTGTTTCCGCCGGGAGTTACCACACACACACAAGACCTTTTAGCTGGACTTGGTTATTTGGACTCAGAGGATCCTAAAATGTGTATTTCCGTTGAAAATTGGAAATTCGAAAAGTGAAAGTAAAAAACAGTAGTTAATGCTAAAACTGGTAAACATACTAAAACTGTAATATACGAAACATATAACATAAGAAATTAGAAATATTCAGTGCTGTTAAAATGTTGCATACCCTATATCTACTATTTTTTTTTTATTTTTTTTTTTATTTCAGTTCTAAGATATATTATATTAGGCATTATAAGCAACGGTCCAATAAATTACTTTTAAAGCTAGTAGTGCTGCATTCTCGCCTAAAAATGCCAGCATTTCTTCTTCTTCTACTCCTGATAATTATCCAAATCGTCTGAAAATAAGATGGCCACGAGACTTTATGATTTACAATATTTTCGGAGTGCTAACAGTGATTAATTGCTTTACATATATACCGTGACAATTTTATTAGATTTGCTTGTTTTTTTTTCATGTGAGTACAGTTATCGATTTCAATTTAATATATTAGCAAATAAAAAGCCAGTAGTGAAAAAAAAAATCAGGTATAAAATCAAAACACAATACAGAGAGATGAAAATAAAGTTAGAAAATCTATATCAACTGTGAGGACTTGTTCAAGTTTTCTTCATTACCACGTTTTAACTGAAACATTCTTTCTTTTGTACAAAGGGCTTAAGTTTGGTTAAATGTCGGTATATAAAAAAAGTATTCAAATTTAAAGGTGTAGATTCTTTAAGGGAAGGTCGAATTCTGTGAACAAAATTGGAGGCTGATTTATACTTCACCACTCTTTATAAAAAATAAATGCACGACGTTTCGGCTAAAATCACTTCAGGTGCAAAGGAACTAATTTGTCTAGTGTGAGTGGATGCTTACAAGATTTAGACATGAGCTTTTGGTTGAAAGCATCTACTCACACTAGATAAATTAGTTTTTGCACCTGAAGAGCATTGCGAAACGTCGTCTATTTATTTTTAATAAAGGGAGTGGTGAAGTATAGTAAGCCTATATTGTGTTCAAATTTTATTATGTTGTTTACCATAGAATTATAAAGCGCGCTAGGCTGTCAGCTATTCTATAATGGAAAATTTAAAAATATTTAAATTGACATCAATAAATAAATAGTGCGGAAAGGATAATATAAAGGTAATATAAACCAATCGTATTTAATACTTCTATAATCCGAATTTAAATATAAAGAAATATATTAAAGAATAAAAAAAAGTTTAAATAAAGATATCCGTTGAGTTTTATCGCATGAAATATATTAATAATGAATGCATAAATAATCAACACTTATGACCTGTTAAATAAAAATATGTAATTAAAACATACAAATTATTATTATATAAATTTATTTTTTTTATATATCGTGTGAATGTAGTATGAATGTTGTACTTTATCACTATTGAAAATGTCATAAATTGGACTGATTGTAATATAACTTAATAAAAAATAAATAAAACATACAAAATCGTGTAATCCAATCCAAATTTAAATATTTTTAGCAAAACAATAAGGAACAATTCCGCTTATCAAGTAGATCTACTATACATATAAAGTTTACAAGGAAAAATCCGGAGGAGAATAGAAAGAAAAAAAAAGGTGGGAAAAAGGAGGACACTGACGAGATTTTGATGCTCTTTGGTGGCCCTATCCAGCGGCTGATGGCTTGTAGTGGGAGTGCGTCGCTCATCACCAAATCTCCGACAGAATCTTAAGCATCCACCCCCTTTCATGACCTTCCAACCCCCTGGTATTTCCTCAGAGGATCATCTCCTTTGGTGGCACCACTGTCAATAGCAGCTCGGGCTGAAATGCGACCCTTAATTACTGTTATGTCATCGGCAGTCATCTCGCTTATTGAAGATTGTTTTCCTTGTTTTCAACGAACAAAACTAATCAATGCTTTATTATCTATCAAATATCAACGTTTCTCATTGTACACGTTTCTCATATTACTTTCACCTACCTACAAATGGAATTTGTAGTAAGGGAAAGTATTGCGATCATGTCCTTATTCATGGTTCACATGAAAAAAAAATCTGTGCGTGCAACACACGACATTCACTGGTAAGTGGATACAAAGGAGGTATCCTTTGTTGAAATCAATTTAAGAATTTTTAAATACATTTAAAGATACAAACAAATAGTTAAAGAATTAATTATTTTGAATTTCAATAGAAACATTGTTTTATTAAATAATCTTGTATATTTTCAAACTGTTATATCTACAACAATCAGTTAGTTTTATCGGCTTTTAATCACTCTCCAAAAACTGGTAAAATTTCGTATATTAGATAACATTTTTTCAATAATGTATAGCTTTCTAACATCAATATTACTATTCTAGTGTTCAAAATTGCATTAAAAATTATGTTTGCACTTTTCTCCTTTAGTTGTTTATCGAATTCGATCAACTTTCATATTTACCCATTATTTATCAATGCAATAGGATGGATGATGTTCCAAATTTTCGAAAATTTATGAAATTATATTCAGTGTTCTGACCCTCCTGAAAAGAGCCAATTTTCACATAGCCTAGTTTATCACTCTGCCGTCAATTCAAACAGAAAAATATGAAACTTGAAACATTTATTACATTACTGAGTCCTACTTTAGGAAGCATTCAGAGGTAAACACTAGGAAGTAAAGGTATAACACTAATAAAAATCAAGATACATTATGAGACTTTTAATCTATGCCATTTTTAGAGGACCCAGTCCCAGAATAAATCTATTCCATATCGAGCAATTTTCACTTTCACTTATCTATATATGGAATATATAGTCAGGGAAAGTATTGCGATAGTGAAAATTTTCGAATTCCAGTTGTCAATGGAAATACACGTTTTAGGGTACCCTGAGTCCAAATGATCAAGTCCCGCAAAAAGGTCTGTGTGTGTGTGTGATAAGTCCAGCACGAAAAGGATAAGTCCTAAAACTAAAATTTCTTATTTAAGGCAACGCCCGAGATGTTACTGCAACTTTTTTTATAAAAATCAGCTTACCACAGGAGCCACTTTATACCATGCATTTTGCACCTGTTTAAAATTTTCTCAATTACGGCTATAACGATTTTTATCGGTGTTCAAATGCAGACATTTCAAAATTTCTTCCTCTAAAATACGTTTAATTTTGTAGAAAACATTAACCATATCATCTGATTAGCATTGCTAAAAAACAGGTAAATACTAGCTGTAACCCGCGGCTTTGCTCGCGAATATTTCATTTTGTCTTTATTTAAATTTGCATAAATGCGTTAATGAGTGGTAACTATTAAACATATATGATAGAGCAGTTGTTTGGGGATGTGGTAACAAAGAAAACCAATAAAAAACACATTCATTATTACTTTTACTTACAGTATATAATAAGGAAAAGTATTGCGATCGTGAAAATTTTCGAATTCCAGTTTTCAACGGAAATATACGTTTTAGGGTCCCCTGAGTCCAAATAACCAAGTCCCGCAAGTGTGTGTGTGTGGTAACTCCCGGGCGGAAACGGTAAGTCCTATGAAACTGAAATTTCATATTTAAGACAACTATACGCCCGAGACGTGACAAAACTTTTTTCATCAAAATGAGCTTATCAGAAGAGGCACTTTATACTATGCATTTTGCACCTTTTTTCGATTTTCTCGAAAACGGTTCTGACGATTTTAATTAAACTCGCTATAACGATGTAAAATTTAATGGGCTTAAATATCATGTAGGTTTTATTTGGATAAAAATGGTCTGACCGGGCTTAAATGCCGATATTTTAAATTTTCTTCCCCTAAAGTACCTTTAATTTTGTAGATTCAATATTAATAACTAGATTATCTTGTTAACGCTGATGAAAAACAGGTAAATATATGAATGAAATAAATTCGATACCCAACTAAAGGAGAAAACTGAAAAAATATATTTTGTATGCATTTTTTTGTTTTTGAACATAAGAACAGTAATATACATGTAATGATATACCGTTGGAAAGCTTGAGATTTTAGAAATAGTATTATCTCATACACAATCAATTGATACAAGTGATTATTTTAGATAATAAGGTAATCGATTTTTTAATAAAACTTATGTTTTTATGGAAATTCCATTTAATTAATTGTTTAATGATTTCACTCATTTTTATATCTAACTGTATTTGAAAATTCTTTAATTTATTCCAAAAATGGAGGTAAGTGAAAGTCGTGTGTTGCTCGCACCAGATTTTTTGTTTTTGAACTTAAGAACAGTAATTTTTATGTATGATATACCCATTGGAATGCTAAAGATTATAGAAACTAATTTGTCTTATACATACTATGGTAAATGTTAACGGTGAGTGATAAAAATTCGATAAAACAAACTGATTGTCGTAGATAATAATATAATAGATGATTTAATAAAACACATGTTTTATAAATATCCATTGTAAATAATTCATTCAGATTTTATTTTCGTTTCTAAATTTGTTTAAATTTTTTTAAATTTATATAAATAACGAAAGTAAGTGAAAGTCGTGTGTTGCGCGCACCAGAGTTTTCCATCTTTAACAGCTGTTTTTAGGATTAAGGTAAAAAAGGCTGGATCATTGATAAAATCAATCGCGTGTGCTCTACTGCGAATGTATGAGAAAGTAGCAAGTTTACAACTTGTATCGATAAGATCCCTATCCAATCCTCATCCCCTTTGCCCAGCCATAACTCAGAAGAAAGGGTTAAATGGGATGGAAATCCTGGTTTTCCTCGAAGCTCCTGCGCCGCCCCTATAGCCACGAAGAGGGGAAGGACCGATAAAATTTGTGGCCTCTTCAGCTTGATCCAGGACAAGTAAGGCCTGACCCAGTGTCGTTAAAGTTGGCTCTTCCCTCAAGAAGTTTTGCGAGCGATGGGAGAGGGGTAGATCGGAGGGGAGGGGCGAAGTTTTACTTTCGTAAAGGAAACGCTTTTCCTTGGCGGCTGCCTGGGAAAACTGTTTTGATAATCTGCCAATAGAAGGAAAGAGCTCTTTTACTACCCGGGAGGGAGCTGTTACGGGTAACGTAACTGCTGTTTACAGAACAGTTTTTTTTTGTTGTCGGCTTTGTATGGGAGGTCGTTGTATGGTACTCTTGTTGTCTTTTGAACGTATCTATCATTGCCATTAGGTAGTTCCCTTTTTTCCTTTTTTTTTTTTTTTTTATGAGTCCATCTTCATACTCGATGTATTCATATGTATTTACTATAGTTTGAAGTTTAAGTAATCAAATTTTAAAAAATGCAGTATAAGTCAGGATATAATAATAAAAATTCTTAAATCCCTTAGATAATAGTTAAGATAAGCCTTTATTTACACATATTTACATTTTGGTTGAAACATAAAGTTTATATATGTTAATTTTTATTTTTAAACCCTTTTAATATTTGATATAAATAAAAAAGAAACAATGTTTGACCAAATTTTCTATACAACTTTTTAAATAAACTTTCTAAGAACTTTTTTAATACAATTGCCCAAAAAATAGTTTAAATAAATAAAATAATTTTCCACTGATGTGTAGGACTCTCTTGAAGGAGGATTAGTCTTGATCTGTGACCAGCCGTACCTTTTGGGTTATGAATTCGCTGCTTGTTTTTTTAATTTCTTGGCATTTTGATTTCCAATACGTTCGATCTTCTGTTTTCTGTGCCAAGGTATTCCTTCTTGTTTTTAGATTTTATCAGACAATCTCTTGAGTTGCCCTCCTTGCTTGCGTTTCCATTATTCTTTGCCAAACGTTAATTCTAGATCGATGTATCATTGCCGTTAGATACACGTAGTTCCCTTTTTGTTTTTGTTATTTTAATAAGAGACCATCTTCATACTTGATGTATTCTTATATATTTACTATAGTTTGAAATTAGAAAAAAAAATACAGTATAAGTCAGGATATAATAATAAAAATTCTTAAATTATTTAGATAATATTTAATAAATAATGAAGCAACCTATTGTAAATTTATGCTTCTTTCCTTAAAATCTGTGAACTTTTGAATTAATGAAAATAATATCTGCCCAAATAGCTCGACATTTCCCCAAATGTTGGCAAGGCAGGATTGTGATCTCCCAGAATTTTACTTCTAAGCGCGTCTGATATAGTTAATTTATTTAAAAAGATGGTTTTTGTTTAATATAAGGAATGTTATTGGTATTTATCTTGAATTATTATCTTCTATTAGTGCTTTGTGTTTTCTAATTTATAGTTTTCTAATTAAATAATTTATTTTAAACGAAAAATAATTTAAACTATTTACATAATAAAATTTCCAATGGCTTATTTTAAGAATCATGGTTGAGTTGTCTCGCGGTTCTTCTCAGAGTAAGCTGTCAAAGATAGGCTGCCGCACTATTCTGTCACCTTTGGGGTCCTATTTCTCCTTCGATGTCTTATCCTTGAATTCCTCTTTTTTCCAGTCTCTAGCTACTGTCTTCTCCGTTCACGAGTAGGATAAACTCTTATTTTTCATTGGTGGAATAATTCTGGGGAGAGGATATCATCTTATAAATTAACAATAGCATCTAGGGTTGTTATCGATTTCTGCTTACACTCTGTCCTAGTTTTTTGGGAACATCATATACAAAGCATAAATAGTTAGTTTCTTAGAGCAACTGTAAAGAGCCTAACGGAATAAGCATGCGAAATCTGCTCTAGGTATATCAGAACCATATTCATACCATTGATTCACACCTCTGAGAAACCACATTTTGCAATTTTTTAGCCCCATAATCCTTATCGGATGGAAGTTATGGAGAGGGAAGGAAAAAAACAACTATTTTCTCCCTAAAAGTTCAACTAATAAAAGAGGTTTTAAAAAATATATTTTTTTAAAAATGTGAGCCAATTTTTTTTTACCCCAAAAATTATTTAGGTTATGTTGGATTCGTAAACCTCCAATTTTCCGCTATTTTATTTCGTTAGAGGGTCTTCCGTGATATATATATTGCTATGTATCGAGAATACTGGCAGGATTAGAAATAATTTAGAATCATTTTAAATAGGACAGTTTTCGACGAAAAAATAGACCCCTCCACTGCTAGTACCGGGATAGAGGAGTACCTGAGGGGTCTGAGTCCGGACGGAAAGAGAAGCGGAAGTCAAGCCGCGGACGGAAGAGGTCGGGGTCAAGCCAGGGAACAATGATGCAGATATGTCCTAAGGTACATTAATGTTATATTATGTAGTAAATAGAACCTCAGTATTCTCAATAATAACAATGCCTCACTGTATTATGTTTTATTTGTAATAATAATGTGTTTTTATGTGTACTATTTGATAAATAAATAAATGTGTATGTTAAGTAAATTACTTTATTTCACCGGACATAGTATATATATATTTCAATTTTGCAAGTGTACCCCATGGTGAAAAATAAAACAAAATCTATTTTTCTTCTGTACAGATCAACCGAACGAAAAAATGTATGTTAATAATTTTATTTAGGAGTTTAAAAAAAAAAAAAAAGAAATAAATTCTTGACTTACATTTTCTTGGTAAAAAAGAAATATATATATATATATATATATAATAATACTCTATATTTGATAACTATCATATATACTTAATTTTTTGAAATTTTCTCGTGAAATTCGGTTAAGCTGTTCTGAAGATAAATTTTTTTTTTCCTAACATCCATGTCATAAGGATTATGGGACTAAAATCTTTGTTCTTTATTCTATATATGTATATTGTATTATTATTTTATAAAATTGTTGTTTTGTATATATTGTGTGAATTTAGTACTTGATCATTATTATATATGTCCTAGTTAGGATAGATTGTTTGTTTGTTTATTTATTTTACGTCACTTTATGCTACTATGGCTAATCGGACGATGCTACAGTGGGAGTCCTAAATTTTGCCTATCCAGGTTTTATTAGGATAGGGATCTTTAACGAGTACCTGACATCGCACAGGCTCGGGACCACCTTTTAACGTCCCCTCCGAAGGACGGCATAACTAAGGAATTTTTACTCCCATTAAAAAATCCTAGGACACCTGCGGGTTTGAACCCGTTACCTTTGGCATAGGAGGCTGTTATGCTAACCACCCAGCTACAAGTGATAGGATAGATTGTAATATTACGCAATAAAAGTAGTTTTGGGGAGAAATTATTTTTGCAAAAGGTGGTCTCTCATAGGTGTGGATAAATTGTATGAATTTGGTTCTGTTGTACGTACAGAAAGATTTTACATGTCTCTTTACCCACTCCCATGAAAAAGAGTTTAAACATACTACCGGATATTATTTAAAGCTCCCTGATAATCTTTTTGGAAGGTAGGCTTTGCGCCAGTCCTCTGTAATCCAATAATTTTTTTTTCTATATTCAAGTAGCAACATAAACCTCTTCCAGTTAGCAAAACATAAACTATTTCATATAACTAAAATATAGATAATAAAAATAATTAACTATAAAAATCAATTTGCTTTACATATGGCACGTCACTGGTATTGAAAGCCAGTGGATACAGATTGGGAGTTTTATAACTGCAGACAATTAACACTTAAATGGGTACTAGCCGTTACCAGAACTGTAATTCAGTTTTTTTCTTATTTTAGGAAAAGTAGCGAAATTTCAGCGAAAGTCGAGATATTATCAAATTATTGTAAAACAAAGTCTTGGGTAAATACTACATATAATAATTAAAAGGTAATAAGGTATATATATACCTAATGTCTTCTGACTTACGGAAAACCCTGTATATACTACGATTAAGCGAAGTAAACATAGGTATATAACTGAGCGTAAATCATAAATAAATATAAGTTAACTACTTTTGGAAATACCCCATAAATGTAATCTAAGTCAAAAATTTAAATAATGTTCATTTTAAACTCCAGCAGTATAATAAAGTTAGTAATAGAGTCATATTTTTAATCTTTTCTCTGTAGAACAAATTAGTTTATTACTTAAAAGACTTGGTTTCTAATTAATATTCCGTCCCTTTAACGATCAAGCTTGGAATGAATTTTGAAGAGTGGCTCCCTGGTTCATTAGAAAACCTAGTTTAGTATATTATTTTGTCGTATGATTTTTTTTTTACATTTTTTTTTTTAATTTTAAAATACGTTAATTATAAATTTATAGTGCTGAATAATGTTAAGCCATTTGAAAACATAATATTGCTTATTGCAAAATGTGAAGAAAGCTTTTCATTTTTTTAAGTAATTTTTGAAGTGAATACTTGGTGTTTTTTTAAAGAGGTAATGCACGCTTCTTCAGCTATTCAAGGATCATTTACCTACTTTACGGAAGCTGGGTACGAACTTACGTACATAAAATCGAACTGAAGATCATTTAGCATAAAAAAAAAATAAAAAAAATCAAGACAAATCCCTATAAAGATCAGTTTAGGAAAATGAGATTATAATTGTATTTTTTTTATTTTTTTTTTTATGACTTTCGAATCTTCGATTTACACTTTAAAGAATCAAGATGTTATACCAAACTTATAAAGTTAGATGAGACTTAGAAATAAAAGGGATTATTGTCTAATTACCAAAAAATACAATTTACTCCTGTTGATAAATATACATAGAAAGAAAGGAAGACAATGGTTTGAAGCGATCCCAACCATCCAATTGATTACTGTTGGGACAAATAAACCTTTTTATGCGATATATCTACGAAAGTAGCTTCTGATACATTTTTTTAAATATTTATTTAATTTTGCGTTTACTACATCACTACGTTTCAGCCACTAGGACCATTTTCAAGAATCATGCATATCCATGTTATATATCTATTCTTTCACCGTTTAATCAGCGGTGTCGTCAATAATTGACAGCATCAAAATTTACAAGAACTTGACATTGATCGGTCGTCTTGTACTGTTAATAATTGACGACACCGGTGATGAAACGGTGAAAGAAGATATATATATAACAAGGGTATGTATAATGCTTGAAAGTGGCCCTAGAGGCTGAAACGTAGTGATGTCTAAAAATATTGGGTTGTTTCACATGAAATGGCCGTTTTATAGTTTCTGAAATACATAAAGGTTTTTGCAGGTCTCTGTTGTTTTCTTCCGAATGTTTACATATTTAAAGTAAACAGTTACTAATCCTCTACCTTTGTATTATAAAGATTAGTTTCCCAATCAATTACCCACTTTTTAGTATACCTCAATAGAACAGGGAAACACACGGTTTTCGAGTAATTTTTTTTTTGGCAGCAAGACCCCATGTTTCAAAACATACCTTGCAAAAATTTAAAGAACTGGGCTACGAAGTTCTTTCGCACCCACCATATTCTCCCGACTTGTCTCCAACAGATTACCACCTGCTCAGGAATTTAGACAATTTCGTCAAAGGAAAGCTTTTTGAAAATGATGATCAAGTGAAAAGTGCATTTACAGAATTTGTTTCACTTCAAAGCTCGGAGTTTTTCAGTTCGGGGATGAAAAAGTTGGTTTCACGTTGGGAAAATGTGTAGAAAAAGAAGGTAAATACTTCGAATAAAATTATCTTGTTTTCATATCGTATTTTTAATAAAAATCCTTACCTTGAAAACGTACATTTCATGTGACACAAGCCCAATAAATAAATAAAAAAAATAGGAGCACCAATAAAATACACCGAAAGAGAATGCCTCTGGGTCATCTTCTTTTCAGAGGCCTTGGGGGATTATCAGGAATCTAAAAGGCGGCAAGAATCGAAACAAGTGGGTTAGTAAGAATTTTGTCATGGAAAGAGAAGAACCTGGTTTCACCAAATCAGCACCATACGGAACATTAAGGATGAGTTTATTTGTTTGAAATTAGGGAGAGTTGAGAATTTTAAGAAGGATTGTGGATTATACGGTTTGGACAAGGGAGGAATTCGATAGATTAGTAGAGACCGAAGCTCGATTCCGTCATTCCACATTAGCCTTATGATAGTTATAATATGTTCATTTATTTGTTAATTTATGTTTATTTCAATTATATATTGTTCTTTTCATGTTTTATAAATATATGTATTTATTTATTTTTTATGTAATTTGACTTTACCATTGTTATTCTGTAAATATTGTATGAATGTGATCTCACATTATTATAACTAACGTTCATGGGATCGTTCATAACAGCATTCTATGCCAAAAGTCACGGGTTAAAACCTGTGGTCATAGGATTTTTTAATAGAAGTAATAAATCCTTAGTTATGCCGTCCTTCGGAGGCGACGTTAAAAGGTGGTCCCGATGCTGTGCGATGTCAGGTAATAGTTAAAGATTCCTACTCCTAATAGAACCTGAATAGGCAAAATTTAGGACTCCCAATGTAGCATCGTCCGATTAGCCATAGTAGCATAAAGTGACGTTAAATAAATAAACAAACAAACAACAACTATGGTTCATATCGATACAAATTATAATTTAACTATATAAATATTTTTAAAAAGAAGATAGTTATGTAGATGAGCCTTTTGTAGTCAAATGTGTTGAAGTAGCCGATTTTCAAATTTTCAAACCTATAATGACGGTGTTGCAAAAAAAGAAAAAAATTATATTTTCAACTGCCATCGCCCATGGAAATATGTATTTACCTGTATATTTGTCTAAAACCAAGCAATACGAATAAAGAAGCCATGATTTGTGAATTATGCTCAATTTTTTTACAACTATAATATAATCCAGCCCATTCAACTATTAATAGATATTCATTTAAGTAGGATTTTTTTCCGGTTGAGTAACTGTCATATGACTTGTTTTGAATACATTTTTATATCAATCTGCTTCTACATAAATCATGGAGCTTACAGCACGCAACCTTGTTGCCGGGGATTTGTCATAAGCCTAATCATCACAACAATATTCTGGGGTCATTATGACATGATTGTAAAGCTTCGAGTCTCCCAAACTGTAGTGAATAATTTATCAACTAAAGCGGAATCGTGTGCTATCAGGAGAATATTTCTAACATCAAAAATAAATAATTAATTAGATACAAGCGATAAATTGTTATTTCCGATAATTTGACATTATAATATTGTTTACTAAAACTTTATTAGTACCTAAATGTTTTTGTTTTTTTTTGTTGTTTTTTTATATTAAGGCTGCCAGTTACTTTTTATCCCAAAATGATTACTTTATATGTAATCATCATTCTACTTGTTTTTTAAATTTATTTATTTTGCAACATAAAAGCTTTTCAACCATAAAGGTTATTTTATTATAATAATATTAATAATACATACATATAATAATACATGATACATAATAAAATAAAATACATAATACGCTAAAACATACATAGTACTAATAATACAGATACAATATTTTAAGTTAAATACAAACAATTATATAAGATAACTACATATAAGAAAAGAATAAAATAAAAAAACAAATATATATATATATATATATATATATATATATATATATATATATATATAATATAAAAAAAAAAAAAAAAACAGGAATTTTTTTTTATTGATATATCTTTTGTATTGATGTATCTTTTTATATTGATGTATCTTTTAAACAATTCATCAGTTTGGTGGCTGACTCCTGGGTACTTTGTAATATAGTCCCAATTTCAGTCCCTATACCAACCCCTCATACATTTTGAAATGTACAAAATTAAATGATACTTTAGAGGAATAAAATTTAAACTATCTGTATTTCAGCCCGGTGAGATTATTTCAATCAGAATGAAACCTACAATAAATTAAAGCCCGTTAATTTTACATCGATGTAGCGAGTTTAATCAAATCGTTAGAGCCGTTTTTGATAAAATCATAAAAAGGGCCAAAATACATTGTATAAAGTGGCTCTTCTGGTTAGCTGATTTCGATTTAAAAAAGTTGCTGTAACATCTTTAGCGTATAGTTGTCCCGAATATGAAATTTCAGTTTCGTACGACTTTTTGTTTCGCGCTAGACTTACCACACACACCAGAAATTTTTCGGGACTTAGTCATTTGGACTTAGGAGATCCTAAAACGTATATTTCCGGTGAATACTCGAATTCGGAAACCCTTTAACGATCGTAATTCTTTATCTTATTTTATGTTTCATATATAGGTAGGTGAAAGTAAACATATGTCATTAAACTGTATTATTTTTACCTGATAATATGTTAGTTAAAGCGATAACAGTTACAGTGATAATTGGTGATAAAAAGTAACTAGCAGTCTTTATGTAAAAATCTGGTGCGGGCAACACACGACTTTCACTTACCTCCATTTTTAAAATCAATGAAAGAATTTTCAAATATAGTTAGAGATAAAAATACGTGAAGCTACTAAAGAATTAATTAAATTGAATTTCTATAGAAACATGTGTTTTATTAAAAAATCTATGATACTATTATCTAAAACAATTACTTAGTTTTATCGGCTTTTTATCACTCTCTATTACTGTTCTTATATCCAAAACGAAAATTGCATTAAAAAAATATTTTTTCGGTTTTCTCCTTTAGTTGTCTATCGAATTCATTCAATTTATATATTTACCAGTTTTTTTTATCAGTGGTAACAAGATAATATAGTTATTTTTATAGAATCAACAAAATTAAAGGTACTTTAGAGAAAGGAAATTTAAAATATCGGCATTTAAGCCCTGTTAGACCATTTTAATCAGAAAATGATATTAAAGCCCATTAAATTTTACATCGATATAGCGAGTTTTAATCGTCAAACGTTTTGAGAAAATGGAAAAAAAAAGTGCAAAATGCATGGTATAAAGTGGCTCTTCTGGTAAGCTCATTTTGATGAAAAAGGTTTTGTAACGTCTCGGGCGTGTATTTGTCTTAAATATGAAATTTCAGTTTCATAGGACTTTACCGTTTCCGCCCGGGAGTTACCACACAGACCTTTTTGCGGGACTTGGTTATTTGGACTCAGGGGTCCCTAAAATGTGTATTTTGTTGAAAACTGGAATTCGAAAATTTCACGATCGCAATTACTTTCCCTTACTATATACAGTAAGTGAAAGTAAAAATCAATCCCCAAATGTTAACTTACTAGCTGATCACGTGGTAAACCTAACTCTGATAAAATTTAAATCACAACAGTTTAATCGTAATAATAAAAGAATAAAACCCATTTGCCCTGATGAAGTGGAGATAAAGACTGAGATGAATGGCGGCCGTTAGGAGATTTGTACCTATTGTGTTTAGTGCTCTAGCTTAACCTCCTTCTATCCCTTCGATAGAGTAAGAAAGTGGAAACTTTTGTAGGAAATGGATGAGAGTTTTAGTGATAACCTACCATCTTTAGCACTCCTTGTCTAATTGAGCGGAAAAATCCTTCATTCTTTTATTTCTTGGTTCATTTAGTTAAACAAACTTTCAATATACAACTAACCTCACCTTTCTTAAATTTAGATGATTATACTTATTACAAGCCAGGTTATAAGTTTAAAAAAAACCCACTCTAATCCACTAAATTCTATCCTATCATCCTCTTTCAATTTTATCTGATAATCCTCCGAGGCGTCTGAAAAGAAGATGGCCCTGAGACCTAGTTTAAAATGTTTTTAGAGGGCTGACAATGGGTGGCGCCTTTCATGTGCCAGTTTAATATGTCCACCACATTTACTTATTGTATATAATAATACAGTTTAAATATGCTTAAATAAAAAAATAATAAATAAAAAAATCAAGTGCGGGAAACAAAGATTTTCACTTTTCTAGACTGTTAAAAGCAATTTAAAAACATCGATTTGAAAAATGTTTTAAGTGGTTTTTAATAAAACGTGTATTCAGTTTCGTTGGAAACTTATGATTTAGATTAAATAATATAACTATATTAAGTTGTTAATACTAATAAGTTTATTCTTTATTCGTCACTTTATTTACCTTTAACAACTTTGTGTATCAGACAATATTTTTCTAAAATCTTTCTCTTTCCAAACGGTATATTATACGTCTATATCACTGTTCTTACTACCAAAAACCCAAAAATTGCATTAAAAAAATATGTTTGCACTTTTATGTTTCTCTTTTAGTCAAATATCAAATTCGTACAACTTATGTATTCCCTGTTTTTTATCAATGGTAACAAGATGACACGGTTATTTTTTTAGAATCTACACAACTTTAGAGAAAGAAAATTTAAAATATCTGCATTTAAGCCCTGTCAGACTATGTCAGTCTGAATGAAACCTACATATCATGTCATAAAACCGATTGAATTTTACATTAATATAGAGTTTAATCAAAATCGTTAAAGCCGTTTTTTGAGAAAATCGTAAATATATGCAGAATGTATAGTATTAAGTAACTCTTCTGGTTAGCTGATTTTGATGAAAAGTCGCTGTAACATCTCGGGCCTATAGTTGTCTTAAATATGAAATTTCAGGTTTGTGCGAATTTTTTTTTTTTTTTTTGCGCTAGACTTACCACACACACAGACACACACTTTTTCCTTTTTGACCTTCATGTGGAACTTGGTCATTTGGACTCAGGGGACCCTAAAACTTGTATTTCCTTTGGAAACTGGAATTCGAAAATTTTCACGATCGCAATATTTTTCCTTACTATATATTTCATATATAGGAAAGTAAATTAAAAATGATTAAAAAAAACAAAAAACTATCACCCATTTCGTTTAAACAATTAATACTCCTTAGAGATGTCATAATTTGTCAACACTTTTAAAGCTACGTTAAGGATTTAAGCTGTGTATGTCTACTAAACTAAAGAATTCTTCTCATATTGGATTAAAACTCTTCGTAAAATCCTTAATGCCTCTTACTTTCTTAGCAATAAACTGTTCGTAAAGATGTTTAAGTTCCATTTTTTGCTCAAGCACCATTCCTTTCATTGCATATCTATTACATTCTCACTCTAATTTTAGGAAAGAACGAAGTTAAGCTTCTTTCCCTTCGATAAGGGAAATAAAGTAAAGCCTTTGGTATAAAATGGATGAGAACTTTATTGATAACCTAGTCATCTTTAGAACTCATTGCGTTATTAAAAAAAAAAACTCGATTCATTTATTATTTTTAAGAAGACTTCCAATAAAATAACTAACCTTGATTTTTTTTTTTATTTAGAGAATATACGTTTTATAATTCAGGTGATAGAGCCGTTGGCTTACTGAGTTGCGCGCTAGTCTAGCACGTTAAGGAATGTAAGTTCGAATCCTAGTCCTACGGGACTTTTATAAGCAAATAATTAAATGGGGATTCACTAACAGACTCTCTCCCGGGAACGTGAGATCCGTCATTCTACTGATGGCCGCTCACAAAAATAGGCATATGGATCGATAACCCAAAATATAAAATTTTATCGAGAAACTTGGTGAGAATTTTCTCCCACAAGATTACACCGCGCTACTAAGGCCCTACATACACGGTCTGTCACGATAGAGAAAAAAAATTTGGTGCGGGCAACACACGACTTTCACTTGTCCCCATTTTTAAAATCAATGAAAGAATTTTCAATTACAGTTAGATATAAAAATACGTGAAACTATTAAAGAATTAATTAAATTGAATTTCTATAGAAATATGTGTTTAATTAAAAATCTATTATATCATTATCTAAAACAATTACTTAGTTTTAGCGGCTTTTTATCACTCTCTATTAAGTTTTAAAAGCTTGTGTATGAGATAATATTTTTTCTAAAATATTTAGCGTTCCAACGGTATATTTTACGTCTAAATTACTGTTCTTATGTTCAATAACGAAAAATTGCATTAAAAAAATATTGTATTCTGTTTTCACCTTTAGTTGGGTATCGAATTCATTCAATTTTTATATTTACCTGTTTTTTATTAGTGGTAACAATACAATATAGTTATTTTTATAGAATCAATAAAATGAAAGGTACATTAGAGAAAGAAATTGTAAAATATCAGCATTTATGCCCTGACAGACCATTTTAATCAGAATGAAACATGATATTAAAGCTTATTAAATTTAACATCGATAGAGCGAGTTTAATCAAAATCGTCGGAACCGTTTTTGAAAAAATCGAAAAAAGGTGCAATATGGAAGATATAAAGTGGCTCTTCTGGTAAGCTCATTTTGATGAAAAAGGTTTTGTAACGTCTTGGGCGTATATATGTCTTAAATATGAAATTTCAGTTTAATAGAACCTACCGTTTCCGCCCGGGAGTTACCACACACACAGACCTTTATGCGGGACTTGGTTATTTGGACTCAGGGGACCCTAAAATGTGTATTTCCGTTGAAAACTGGAATTCGAAAATTTTCACGATCGCAATAATTTCCCTTACTATATATAGTAAGTGTAAGTAAAAACTCAGGTTATAAATTAAAAAAACTAACAAACAAACGTATATTTGCTCAAAATTACCACCAGCCATTTTGTTGGAACAATTCAAACTCCTTAGACATGTTATAATATGTCAACACTTTAAGGGTTACTTTTTATTCTCTTCCAAAGAGGAGCTGTGGCAACTAATTCTTCTTTTATCCAATTAAAATCCTTCGTAAAATCTTTATTGCTGTTTACTATCTTAGCAATAAACTGCGCTTGATGATCTATATTTTACTCAACTAACCTTCCTTTGAAGACAAAGTAATTCCCTCTCTAACCCACTACTTTTGATCCTATCTTTATCCTCGAATCCTGTTAATCCTTCAAGACAGGTTCTTTAAAACATAGTGGCCGCTAAATCTACTGATTTTGAATGTTTATTTTTTTTATGTTTTATTGATTTTTTTTTTCTATTTCTGCTTAAACATTTAACTTAATTGTAATTATTATCAATATAGTTGAAAATTTCAATAAATATATTTTTGAAAAAAAAACCTTTTTTTTCTAAACCTGCTGAAAGAGCAGCAAAACGTTCGAAAGAGGTGAATTTTAAAAACGATTTTCTATTTTTTTTTTTTAAATCGTCCAGCCATTTCTTCCTAAATGCAGTAATTCAATATGTTTGTTTTGTTTTTTAATGAGATTCTAATTGTATCTATTTTTTTATTGCTTGATCCGCAGCGACGTTTTCGGGTCATGATTAGCTAAGTTATGTGGAATTGAACATATTGAGGTCTCTCAAACTGTTAAAAAAAAACAATCCTATGTTCGTTGTCACTCAATGATTCTTTGATGGTAGCCTGCATGTTATGTCCTGTTCTGGTGTCGGTGTACAGTGTGCATGATGTATGTGCATCACAATATGTTTGATTGTCATTGCTGAAATACAATTGTCACAGAATGACGGATCCAGTCCTCTCATTAGATATCCGTGCGTAAAGGGTTACTGACCTATTATCAGTCTTGCTAATACGATTTCTTCCTTCATTTTTCTTTCCTTTTCCGAAGAACAATGTCCTGTTTTGCTTATTTCAGTTTGACTGAGAAAATTCTCCATTTTTCCTCACTTTACTATTCATATTTAAGACGATTATTCCCAAAAGGTTTTTTAAAGTGTCCTGAATTGATTTTTTGACAAATTTGTACTCCAATAGCTTAGTTTTATCAAAATCCGCCACCCGATTTGATCCAAAGAACACTTAAGTGCTTTAAAATCGGATATTCAATTAATTCCAAAATGTGCTCATTACTCCTTTAATTTCTTTCCAAATCATACTAAAACATTGCCTCCCGTAACGTGCAATAAATTTAGTGCGGGCGACTATCACTTACCTCCGTTTTAAATATCGATTAAAGAATACAGTATAATATAAAAATTTGGGAAACCATTAAAGAATTAAATGTCTATAGAAACATGTGTTTTATCAAAAAATCTATTATATTATTATCTAAAATAATCAGCTTTTTGTCACTATTTATTAAATTTTATAAGTTTTTTTATAAGATAATATTTTTTCTAAACTCTTTGCTTTCCAACTATTTTTTCCAGTTTTCTTTTTTAATTGGGTATTTTCTTTTTCAGTGGTAACAAGATTATATGGTTATTTTTATAGAATATACAAAATAAAACGTACTTTAGAAATATAAAATTTAAAATATCGGCATTGAAGCCCTGTCAGACTATTTTAATCAGAATCAAACTTACATGATATTAAGGCCCATTGAATTTTATATGGATATAATGGACCCTAAAACGTGTATTTCCAGTGAAAACTGTAATTCGAAAATTTTCACGATTGCAATACTTTCCCTTACTATATAGTTCATATATAGGTAAGTGAAAGTAATAATTGTGGATATAATTAGTTGATCGTTGAGGATTACTGGAAGGAATTAGACCGGGTGACGGTCCTTAAATGAAACAACTGAATAGTTTCAACTATTTTATTGTTTGACAACGTTTCGACCCTTATTGTGGGTCATCATCAGGGCTTTAAATCACTAAGTCGGCTGGCGAAGGTGGAATCAGTTCTTGGCTCTTAGATCTCTAGCTGCTCTATCAAAACAATAAAATAGTTGAAACTATTCAGTTGTTTCATTTAATGACCGCCACCCGGACTAATTTCTTCCAGTGAAAGTAATAATGTTATTATTATAGTAAAAAATAATTCAAGAACTAATTAAGAATAGAATCAACAAATTGCATAAATAATTAATTAATGGGAGATTTTCGTACTTCACATAAAATTATCTAAAATGGATATATTACCTTTTTTAATACAACGACTCAATTTTCGGTTTACACTGCCTCTTCCAGTCTTATGTAATGTCCCCAAGTTTTGACCTTGATACATCCATTCTTGCTATGTTCTATCTTTCATCATTCCATTATATGCGATACTAAAATGTAACAAAAGCCATGCAAGCTTAATTTTATCCTCATAGATTCATAAAATTGCCAAATACAGCCATTGATTTTTCTCACAAGAGAATTTTCTGTTATTTCAGCAATTGTTTTTTTTGGATGTAATAAGCCCGTCTCAATAGGAAAGTATTTATGATCCATATTTTAGATTAGTTCTGAGACTTGGTATATTGCCTATTTAATTTGTCTAGACTATAAACTATTACCATACACATTTTACTTTCACTTACATACTAAAGATTGGAATACATAGTTAGGGAAAGAATTGCAATGGTGAAAATTTCGAATTAGAGTTTTTACCGAAAATACACATTTAAATGGCTCCTTAATCCAAATGACCAGAGTCCACAAAAAGCTGTAAAGATGAGTATCTGTGTGTTTATAGGTCAGTCTACCTCGAAAACGATAAGTTGTATAAAACTGCAATATCATATTTGTGGAGCATATATGTCTCGGATGTTACAAAACTGTTTTCAACGAATTCCGCGAACAAGATGAGCCACATTATGCCATTTATTTTCCACATTTTTTTTTATTTCTTCAAAAAAGGATTACTTAAACTCGCTATTTCGATGTAAAATTTAAATAATAATAATAATTGGCTTACCGAACCCGAAGGTTCGATGCCGATACCACCAAACTTCGCCTGCACAGACTCGTCTAATGTTCACCGGTCAGACCCAAGCCCCCGAGATCAGCCTTAATGCAATCCTCCCATCGACGCTTCGGCCTACCTTTCGGACGCCTACCAGTCGGCTCAGCGAATACCAACTTTCTCGGAATCCGTTCCTCACTAAGCTCAACAACTTTACTCGCCCATTTGAGTCTCCACGATGCTATCAAATCAATTATATTTACAGGGTACAAACTCCGCAATTCCGCGTTGTGCAACCTTCTAAACTGCCCAGTGGCCTCATCTCTCTTCGGACCAAATATTTTACGCAGTACCTTATTCTCGAAAACCTTAAGCCGTTGTTCATCCTTCAAAGCAAGCGGCCACGTTTCGCACCCGTAAAGAACCATTGGAAGAATAATAGTTTTATAAATTCTAACCTTTATGTTTTTAGACAGAAGCCGTGAGCTAAGTAATTTAGCAACTGAATAATAACACGCATTTCCCACCTTCAACCGGGACTTTATTTCTTCCTGGATTTCATTTTTTCTTGTTATCATTGAACCTAAATACTTGAATTTCTCTACGTGTTCAAAAGTATGCCCTGAAATAGTAATATTCTCAAGATCGCCACCATTTCTGCAACTAATCATATATTTTGTCTTATCGGTATTTAATTCGAGACCTATTTGTTTACCGGTTTTTATTAACACACTTGTATTTAGTTGTATAGTTTCCGTGTCTTCACCTAGTAGTACCAAATCATCGGCATACCCCAAAACCGGAATCCGATACCAAAACCGATGTAAAATTTAATGGGATATAATTTAATGTTGGTTTTATTTCCATTGATATAGTTTGAGGGCTTGAATGCCGATTTTTTAATTTTAATTTTTTTTGTATATTCTAAAAGATGAAACCTACTATATTATTAGTTGAAAGAATTTGATAACTAAAGAAGAAAGAGCAAGGATAATTTTTATGTCATTTTTTATTAAATCCGACGGTTTCCGACGGTAAACGTGTCCGCTTACATTGAAGGATGAACAACGGCTTAAGGTGTTCAGAAATAAGGTACTGCGAAAAATATAAGAATTGCGTTAAGGCTGATCTCGGGGGCTTGGGCTCGGACGGTGAACATTGGACGGGTCTGTACAGGCGGGGTTTGTTGGTATCGGTATCGAACCTTCGGGTTCGGTAAGCCTATTATTGTTTTTTTTTTTTTTAAACGAAAAAAAAAACAGTATTAGTGATATAGTGATATATCATTTGAAAGTTAAAGGTATAACAAAAACTCTATTGTAACCAAAGATGTAAAAGATATTGAAGCGATATGAAGAATGGATAAAGCTAGCTGGTTGTTGTATATTATACATGACAGTTTATATAGTCAAACACATGTATCTGTCAAGAATCAATGTGATTCATTCCCTTATTTATCTCTAAATTTATTTAAAGTTTCTTGAATTGTTTTTTGGACGAAGATAACTTACATTCGTGTGTTGTGTGCACTAATAGTTGCTAAAAATAAAAAATAAAAAACACTAAAAATATTCAAAACCTGTCCTATGGTCAATGTTAATTGATATTAACTGAATTTTTTTTTCCTCAGAATTATCAGATGGCATTCCTTCCTGTATAATTTCAGGACTGGGGCGCATCAATAAGCCGTGAAACACGCACGCTCTAGCCATCCATCCTATAACGCTCCTTTGCATTAGAATCCGTTTCTTTTCTTATACAAACCGTTCCTAACCAGTGTAACAGAAACGGTTATCCATAATAACGATTATTTACAATTAATGTCTCTGTTGTTCAAATCAATTTTAGAATTAAATGCAAAGATAGATTCGAAAACATCGACTAACATTATCAATTATTTATTATTATCTGTATTAATCAGATCACTATGTCTTCATTACATTTTAGAGCATTATATATAATTTTTTTTTTTTCTAAAATCTTAAGCTTTAAAACGGTATATTATACGTCTATATTACTATTCCAGTGTTCGGAAAAAAGAAAAAAAAACTTAAAAAATATTTTTATTCTTTTCTCCTTTCGTTTTTTTTGTGTAATTCTTTCAACATGCATCGTTTTTATGAATACTAACATGATGAAATGTTTAATTTACTATATTTAAGGTACTTAGGAAGAATAAATTCTGAAATAATGTCATCTAAACCTAGTCAGACTATTGCAACCACAATAAAACATACACGATATTAAATCCCATTTAATATTACATTGATACAGCTAGTTCAATCTAAATTGTTAAAATCAAGCGGCAACGGTATTAAGTGGCTCTTCTGGTTAGAAAATTTTCATGAAAACGTTAATTTAACTTTAATTTTGTAGATCATTTATGTATGAAGGCTTTATATGCGTTCATTTGGTTTTATGCTAGTTACATATTTTATTGATTTCTAATTTTGTATATATATATATATATATATATATATATATTTTTTTTTTTTGTGTTGTTATTTCATAAATTAATTATTTGGTAAATGTTGCATGAGTTTAACATGGAAGTTTAATTAAGCACCATTATTAAGTTTATAATTAGTAAAAATTTGCTATCACAAAATAAAATTGTTATGTAATGTTTGTTTTAAGAATAAGTTCGTAGATTAAAATAAAAAAAAACTATTTCGTCCTGTTAGCTTTGATAAAAAGCGGGTTATGAACCAATTCGATGACCAACTAAAGGGAAAAGGAGAAAAATATTTCATTTGAGTATTTTTTTTACATAATCTTAGTAATACATCTATAAACGATATAAAATACATCTATAAAACTATGCCGTTGGAAAGCTAAAGATTTTATAAAAAATGTTATCTTATATATAAAGCTGTAAAACGTAATGCAGAAATACGAAAATGGCCTAAACTGAAGTGATTATTGTAAATAATAATTTCTGTTGTTAGATTATTTAATCCGAAACACATTACCATCGAAACTCAATATAGTTCTTGAACCTTTTTTTCAAGAAGTTCTCAAATTGATTTTAACATTGGAGGTATGTGAAGTTTTTGTGTTGCGAGCACCAGATTTATAAATTGTAGATTGATAAATTAAATAGATTTCTATGCTTTTCTCTCTCCATATTAATATTATATACTATTTTATTGCATATTAATGTTTTTTTTTCCTGTTAGGATGGACGTATAAAAATAATAATTGAACAGCATTGGGTGTCGTAAAATTTTGTTTTCTCCATTCGTTAATGTGTCCCGAGAAAAAAAAAATCTGTATCAGAAAAAAAAAGAAAAAAAAAAAAAAAAAAGATACCACTTACGCAGCAAAATATGAAGAGTATTATTACAAGTTAAAAATTAATTATATTATATTTTATTACTTTCACTTACCTATATATGAAATATATAGTAAGGGAAAGTATTGCGATCGTAAAAATTTTCGGATTCCAGTTTTCGACGGAAATACACGTTTTAGGGTCTCCTGAGTGTGTGTATGTCTGTGTGTGTGCGTGTGTGTGTGTGTGTGTGTGGTAACTCACGGGCGAAAACGCAAAGTCCTATGAAAATGAAATTTCATATTTAAGACGGCTATACGCCCGGGATGTTACAGAATCTTTTTCACCAAAATTAGCTGACCGGAAGATCCACTTGATATCATGCATTTAGCACCTTTTTACGATTTTCTCAAAAACGGATCTAACGATTTTCATTAAACTCCCTACATCGATGAAAATTTAATGGGCTTTTATATCATGTAGGTTTCATTCTGATTGAAATAGTATGACAGGACATAAGTGTCGATATTTTAAATTTTCTTCCTCTAAAGTACCTTCAATTCTGTATAGTATATAAAAATAACTATAGTATGTTGTTATCATTCATAATAAACAGCTAAATATGCAAGTTGAGCGAATTTGATAAACAACTAAAGGAGAAAACCGAAAATATATTTTTCTAATGCAATTTTTTGTTTTTGAACATAAAAACAGTAATATAGATGTATAATATACCGTTGGAAAGCTAAAGATTTTATAAAAAATATTATCTTATACACAACATTGTCAAATTTAATGAAGAGTGATGAAAAGCCGATAAAAGTAACTGATTATTTTAGATAATAATAGATTTTTTTTTATTAAAACACACATGTTTCTAAAGAAATGCATTTTAATTTATTATTTAATAGTTTCACTCATTTTTATCTCTAACTGAATTTGAAAATTCTTTAATCGATTTTAAAAACGGAGGTAAGTGAAAGTCGTGTGTTACCCGCACCAGATTTTTTGTTATAAGTATCAATAAACAAGAAGAAACAATACTATTTTAATGAAATAAATATTCATCCTATTTCAACATATAGTTAGTGTTAAATAGCAAAGTGAAAAAAACTTTTGTTCCTGATTTAATTGGTCAGCCAGGAAAACCCAGACTGTCCTTTAAACGAGGTATTCATTTAACGATTCTATTGAATTTATGGTCAAACAAACAAGTATGTCAATGAATGAGGAAGTTGTTTTACCCTGAATGGAGAAATATTTTAAATTAAATATACAAAAAACAAACAACTAAAATCCCTTTCCTTGTTTTACTTCTACATTACACATACATACTTTTAAATTATTTTAAAGTAGTAATTAACTTCAGAAGAGTAAAATGGCTGTTATTATTCATTTAAATAAAAACTTTAACCATGTTAAGTAAATAATGATAATCAGTGTCAGTATAATACATTAATTTGTTTTGTGTATAAGCAAATACATACCACAATGCATAAAAATAATATATACATATATCATAAGTACGTATATTGCTTCAGTAGATCTGAGCTATAGATTATTAAATGTATTGGGTTGTGTCACATGAAATATCCGTTTTCAAGGTAAAGGATTTTTATTAAAAATACGATATGAAAACAAGATAATTTTATTCAAAGTATTTACCTTCTTTTTCTAAACATTTTTCCCAAAGTGACACCAACTTTTTTATTTCCGAACTGAAAAACTCTGAGCTTTGAAGTGAAAAAAATCTGAAAACGCACTTTTCACTTGATCATTATTTTCAAAAAGTTTTTCTTTGACGAAGTTGTATAAATTCCTGAACAGGTGGTAATCTGTTGGAGACAAGTCGGGAGAATATGGTGGGTGCGGAAGAACTTCGTAGCACAGTTCTTTCAATTTTTTCAAGGTATGTTTTGAAACATAGTGTCTTGCTGCCGCTCAGTGAGATCATGATGTACCCATGTATCGAGCTTTTTCATTTTTCCAATACATTTTAAATGCCTGGAAACGGTAGATGCACTTACATTTAGTTGTGCTGAGAGTCCTTTAACTGTTTGGTAGGGGTTTCCTTCTACTGTATGTTTTAAGGACATCGTTGTCTATTACGGACGGAGGTCTTCCTTCCAAGTCGGTGTCCCCAGTTGAAAACTTAGCAAACCAACGGCAAATGGTCCGTTTATTAACACTCCTTCTCCCAAACGCCTTTCAAATATTTCTAGCGGCCTCAGCTGCTGAATAGCCGAGTTTAAACTCGTACAAAAATATTACTCGAAAATCGCGTGTTTCCATGTTGATATACTAAAAATAGGTATACTAAAAAGTGGGTAATTGATTGGGAAGCTAAGGTTTATAATACAAAAGTAGAGAATTAGTAACTGTTTACTTTAAATATGTAAACATTCAGAAGAAAACAACAGAGACCTGCAAAATCCTTTATGTATTTTAGAAACTATAAAAACGGACATTTCATGTGAAACAACCCAATACTTGTACATATAAGCTAATTCAAAAGAATATGTATCAACTTGTAACAGTACCTCCACGTGTGTTTAGGTCTCATTGATTTTTTTTTTTCTCATCAAATTCCAGTTCAGTAGTAACATTAGTTTGATGTTTTTCAAGATAGAACTAAAGTTATGAAAAAACCTGAAAAGTTGAGGGTAGTAATGGGTAAAGAATAGCTGTTATTTAAGCGGAAACTTTTAGCTTTTATGAGAATATATAGTGTTTTTTCCTTCTTTGAAAAATCAGACTAGTTCAGGAATCTAAAAAGATGGTTCTTTTTTTTTTTACAATGAAACATAATTTAAAAGTTAATTTTGAATATTAAAAATAAAATTACATGAATCTTGTCAACAATCAATTAATTATCACGGAGAATGGCGAATTATTATTTTGTCTGTTTAGTTATTACAAGCTAGTATATTAATAAAAAAAAAAAAAAAAACGAACTATAAAACAAAAACCATTATAATACATGAAAATCCGGTGTGTGCAGCACACGACTATTATTTACGGCCCGTTCTTAAAATTATTTTAAGTTTAAAACGAAGTTAGATTTGAAAAAAATTAAAAAACAAAAAATTATACTGAGTTTCAATTGAAATATTTAGTTCTAATTTAATAATCTGAAAATTAAAATATTATCCATAATTACTCAATATTATCCGCTTTTCATCACTTTCCATAACCATGTAGAATTTTAAAATTAATGTAACATTAATTAAAACAGTTTTTTCTAAAATATTAAACTTTCCTGATGTAAATTATACATCTAGATTACTATTTTTAATTTAAGAAAAACAAAATGATAACTATTTTAAAACATTGTCTGCTCTCTTCTCCTTCATTTAGTAATCGAATTATTTCATATTTTATATTTCAATGGTAACAACATGAAATAGTTAATTTTTCAAATCTAAAAAATTCTAGGTGCTTAAGAAGAAGAAAATTTTAAATATAAGGATTGAAGCCTTGCCAGGACTTTTCAATTCAGAATGAAACGTACATAATATAAAAACCTATTAGATCTTACTAGATCTTACATTGGCTTAGAGAGTTAAATTAAAATAGTGATATAAGGTTGGTCTATTTTTAGAGAAAAGTTGTGTAATTTTCGATTCGCACAACTTCTCTATTTAGCGGCAGGTTTAACAAACATACATAAACATTCATAGGCAATTTTGAACTTCGTCTCAGAAGACCTTAAAAATGTGTCTTTAAGTTGAAAACTTAAATTCGAAAATTTTAACTATCGCAGTACTTCCCCTCACAATATATTTTTTACTTTCACTTACCTATATATGAAATAATACAGTAAAAGAAGGCCTTGACAATTTTCGAATTCTAGTTTTAAACGTTATAGGTTCCCCTGACTCCAAATGACCAAGTCCAGCAAAAATTCAGGGTGTGTGTGTGTGGGTGTGTGAGTAGTAACACTTAAGCGAAAAACTAAATGTCCTATGAAACTAAAATTTCATATTTAAGAAAACTATACACCCGAGATGTTACAGAAAAGTTTTCATTTAAATCAGTTAACCAAAAGAGCCACTTTAAACCATGCATTTCGCACCTTTTTTACGATTTTCTCAAAAACGGCTTAAATGAATTTGATTAAATTCTCTATATCAATGAAAATTTAACGGGCTTTATCATGTAGGTTTCATTCTGATTGAAATAGTATAACAGGGCATAAATGCCGATATTTTAATAATATGCAAGTTGTGCGAATTTGATAAACAACTAAAGGAGAAAACCATGATGTTACAGAAAAGTTTTTATTTAAATCAGTTAACCAAAAGCCACATTAAATCATGCATTTCGCACCTTTTTACAATTTTCTCAAAAACGGCTCAAAAGATTTTGGTCAAACTCTGTATATCGATATACATTTGATGTGTTATAATATGGCGTAGGTTTAATTCTGATTGAAATAGTATGAAAGGGATTAAATGTCGATATTTTAAATTGTCTTCCTCTTAAGTACCTCTAATTTTGTAAATACTAAAAAAATATCAAGATAAAAAACTATTAAATACATAAGTTTAACGAATTCGATTTCTAAGTAAGAGACAAGCTGCAAACATATTTTGTTTATGCAATTTTTCGTTTTTGAACATAAGAACAGTAATATACGTATAGATGTATAGTATGCCGTTGAAAATCTAAGGATTTTAGAAAAATAATATATTCTACAGCTAGTAAAAGTTATTAAAGAGTGATGAATAGCCGATAAAACTAACTAACTACTTCGGATAATGAAAGTAATAATAATATAATAGACTTTTTTACTAACACAATAAACACATGTTTCTATAGAAATTTAATTTAAATAATTCTTTGGTTTCATTAATTCTTATCTCTAACTGTATTTGAAAGTTCTTTAATCAATTTTTAAAACGGATGTAAGTGAAGGTCGTTTGTTGTCCACACCAGATTTTTCACACATAAGTAACTAAAAAAAAAAAAATGCCATTAACATAATTTCCTAAGTAATTATAGGTGTGAGAATATGAAAGCTAGAGATTGCCAACGATACTGAGCCACATGATCTTATCGGTTTAATTATAAAATATTTCCTGAAGATGAATTACTCATTTTAGTGCTTCTTGGAATAAAATGAAATCCGCTTAACGGAATCAAGTCTGGCTGCGTTAAAATCAGCTGGGGACAAACTGCTTCTATGAGATTAAGACCCTGAATAACAGTTTTCTGTCTTTATCCCGTCCCTGATATAAAACGGATTATAGTCACTCCTTATTATTCACCTAATGTTTCAGGAAACTTGCAGAAAATGTTTTGAAGTTAACAAAAAACAAACAATATTTTGTTTAATTGCTAAAAGTAAAATGTTCATGTTATAAGTAAATCTTTAACGTTACAATTTATAGAATAAATAAAAATAATGCATGAACAAGAGAAAAGTCCCTGACAAACATGTATTCAAAGATTAAGTAGTGCCTGTTTTTTTTTTTTGTTTTTTTTTTCTTTTGGTTTATTTTTTTCAATAATGATCCTTTGTAATCGACCTAAAAAAAATAAATTACTCCTACTCGAAATTTGAGATAATTAATTCAATAACTCAGTTATTTTAGACGATAGAGAAAAAATTGTATAAGTGTTTTTTAACCAAAAAACCGCGAACAAATAGAGCAAAGATAAATAAGCGGAGAAAAAATTGATAATCTGCCCATAAATAAATGCGCCTATAAATCAGTTATTTTCGAAGATAGAGAAAAGTTTGTACCGAGTTTTATAATCATTAGAGCACAATACACAAAAAAAAAAAAAAAAAAATTGATTTATATATTCCTACAAAATGAAAAAAGAATCATTAAAATTGGTTCAGGACTAGCAGAGATATATAGTTTTGAAATTAGCAGCGGTGATATTTCATTATCCTTTGAATTATATATTGCTTTTCGTGTTAGTTAATTGCCTATATAACAACTATATAAACAGTTTTATACTAATATAATTATTCGGAAATTATAAACCGTTTTGTAATAATTTGCAGCGTTTTACCTTACGCTGGCTATAAATTTAAAGGCTTAATTGATTGAATAATTTATATTTCTAAATATGTTTCTTTACTTTTAGAAACTAATTTTAATAATTTGTATGTTATATATTTCTATAATTTCTAATAAGAATTTTAAAGATGGAGTTTTGTTGACTGTTGGGGACAATTTGGGTTTATAGTATGGATTTTAGAACGTTTAGTTGAAATGAAATGAACCGCTCAAAATATGGAGTTTAGTTGACTTTTGAGGCCCACAATGTAATGCAATAAGTGCTTGTTATGAAGTGTGCTGGTTTTTATTAGGACCCGCACCCCGAACCACCTTCCTCACATAAATGTTTATTGTTTCAACGTAGAATTTTTCACAAATAAAGATTCTGCTTTTATTTAATTACTACTATATTTTGTAAGTAAATTAAAAAAATATATATATATATATATATATATATATATATATATATATATATATATATATATGTATATATATATATATATATATATATATATATATATATATATGTATATAATATATATATATATATAATATATATATGTATATATATATATATATATATATATATATATATATATATATATATATATATATTGCTATGTTTTTGACCGGCTGCTTTTCTAAGGCAGCGGTAGCTTCAAAAACTAGCTTACTTACTATATTTAGTCAATATATAAACTATATTTAATGATACCACGGATCTCCTTTCCAAAGGTATCGTGTTTACCAATCCAATAGGTGGCATGCAGGGTAAGATTAAAGTAAACAAGATTCAATTAATACATTACTATAATTATTAATTTACACATATCATTATATTAACACATTGCCTAAAACTCTGATTGAGAATACTGAGGGACATTTTACTACCTTTGCCATACAATATTACAAATAACGATATACCTTTGAAACCCTTAACCGGCTGGCGAATGTGAAATCAGTCTTAGGTCCCCTTTCTCGGCATCATCCTCCAGCTGCTCTCAGAACCCCGACGGCCACCTCCTCTTCTTGTAGGTGGAACCCGACTCACTCCTCTTGAGGATCAAACTTGACTACACTCCTGGTTCGAATAAGACTGCCTTACGAATCTTCTCTCCCATCCTCGTCACCTCGGGTGGGCTGACATGGGAAGTACCCCGGTTGGCGGTACAGTCCTTGTGATCTTATTTTTATCTTTTGACCACCCTTCTTAATATTCTTGTTGGCCGCCGCTGGGGGGAAAAACTACCAGAGGTTTATGGTACCGCTGGGGGGCCCATACCGATGGGAAATCTAGGGGGCTAGGTAAACACCTTTTGATGTTTTGCCGACAAAGGTTCGTTATCATTAATTAAAATTATTTAATTATGAACTCCCCTCAGTATCCTCAATACATTACAATATATATATATATATATATATATATATATATATATATATATATATATATATATATATATATATATATATATATATATATATATATATATATATATCTATCTATATATATATATATATATATATATATATATATATATATATATATATATATAAAACCTGTACCACTACAACCCATGAAGGGTCTTGGGCTCAGTACATATAAAGATTCGTACTGTTTCTAGGCCAATAGCAGTGCAATGAGGTGATTAGGCCTTAATCACGCTCAGCCGCCAGCTTTTTCCCCAATTAATTTGGGTACCCACTTTATCAGCCTCTCGGCCCCAGGAGGGTCTCCATACCCTAGGGTCGCCCTTCCCCCCTCCCCCCGACTGAATTAACAGAATAAATAATATTCTGCCACAGCCGGGATTCGAACCCAGGACCCGGAGCGGAGCACAGCAGACTATATGTGATCATTTTATATATATATATATATATATATATATATATATATATATATATTGTTCACGCCATATGTTAAGGCATGATAAGGTTTTTCATAACTGTTTCATTGAAAATAAAAAACTGTATAATTTTTATCATAAGATTATCTTTTCGTATTAATCTTTATTATTATTTGTTTTAAAAATAGTCATTTTAAATATAATTAATAGTTTTTGCCACGAAAGTGAAGTATAATAGAAGAGCAAGACAGTAGAAGACGATCGTACTTCAATAGTTTTTTGACTGCCTCGTGGCGAGTCGAGTCTGAATGTAGCGTTTGAACGGTGAAGCTGTGCCTTCCAATAGACCCAGTCTCCTCTCATGAAGTTTTGAACGTTTGCAAACGATTTTCTTTATCTTGCCATCGTTTCCCTTGGAACTTGGAAGAGCCACCTTGCGGTAGTTTTCTTCAACACTCAAGAGGACTTCGTTCAAGCCGCCCTGCGGCCGTTTTCTTCAACACTCAACTGGACATCTTTACGTGAATATAGCCTATCTATATCCATAATTGAAACATTTAATTTCTTAACCATCATTCTTAAAACTATTTAATTTTGATTCCTATATTTGTCACATCTTTAAGTATTTAATTAAGTTAAGTTGGTTTCTCATATTTTCTTCAATATTTTTCTTACAGCTGTTTAATCATGCAATTAGGTTAATTTGTTTCATATCTTTTCTTATATCAATTTATTAGGTTAATTTTGTTTCTTTTCTTGTTTATATGTATTTTCGTCTAATAAATGTATTGTGATTCGTCGTTTTTTTTCCATTATTTTTATATTTTAAATCTATACAGTCCACTATTTTTTTCAATCGAACCACCCTTACAATTTGAGTTATTACTTGAAAGTATTGTTCTTCCACGGATAGCTCAGCGTATACATATATAATGCTCATAAAATAAAGATTTATTAAAAATGAGGAGGGAGGGAATGTAAATTTAATAATCATCCAATGAAGCTATTCACCAAACGGTCGTACATCACGTAAGTTATGGAATATATATTGGAATTACAGAAATGCAACATGGAAATAAAAAGAATTTTCAAAAGAAGAAACTGACTGGCAACTTTCCAAATGATTTTCTCTCAACAAGTAAGTAAACAAGCAAATAATACAATATTTATGAAGTCAATGGAAACTCTTGCTCAAAACCTGTAGAATGTAAAGTAATAATAGCATTAATTAAATTTTGATGTGATCTTTTAAATTTTAAAATAAATTAATAAATAATATCTACTAGATGTTGGGACCATTGTTTGAACTAAATTTAAAATTATTATTAGACCATAAAAAGAAGGCTTGAAGTTATTTCAGCTAAAGGAAATCGAAATCAACTTCTGAGAAGTGCCATACACGGAATTCATTCACGGAAAACACCACAGGTAATTGAAAAGTAAATACCATTTCAATAGAAATTACTAGAACTACAATAGGAAAAAGAAAAAACTAGAACTTTTTTCGAGTAATTTAGGACATAAGATAAACTAAAATAAATAATGGTTGTGTTATTTGCATCTGAATAATTTTTTGCCAAATTGTTTTCTTATCTACACGAATGTTAGGAGAGGAGAGAAAATTTATCTTTATTTTATTTTTTTTTTTATATTTATTGAGATATTAGAATCTGTTTCTATTTGAACAATAGTAATAGTGGTGTGATACCACAATCATATAATGTTACGGTTGTAATATTAATAGTACCGTTATAATTAAATAATATTAGTAATGTAGGGATAACTTGTAGCTGGGTGGTTAGCATAACAGCCTCCTATGTCTAAGGTCACGGGTTCGAAACCGCAGGTGGTCCTAGGATTTTTTAAAGGGAGTAAAATATCCTTAGTTATGCCGTCCTTCGGAGGGAACGTTAAAAGGTGGTCCCGAGCCTGTGCGATGTCAAGTACTCGTTAAAGATCCCTTTCCCAATAAAACCTGGATAGGCAAAATTTAGGACTGCCGCTGAAGCATCGTCCGATTAGCCAACGTAGCATAAAGTGATGTTAAATAAACAAATATTAGTAATGTATTCTGGCCGTACCAGATATACGTAAGTAATTAGTGGTGGGGAGGCGCAGAAGTTACATGCGCATATCACATGCGATAAGACAGAGAGGCGCGCAGAGTGGCGGTACTTCAGTGGCTATTTCGTTTATGTTTTTAATTATTAATGATGATTTTGTAGTCAAATTTAATGAACAATTAAATTTGTAATACTTTTTCCTTTATGATGATATTTTTTTTATATCCATTTATATGATGCTTTTTAGAATATCTGAAAAATTAATATTGAAAGCATTACTTAAATTTTAATAACAATTAATTTAAAATGATGAAAAGCAGAATAAAAGAAAAAACAGTTAATTTATATTTCATCATAGAAACTTTTAATACATTTCATGCATATTTTAAATACTTTCTTAATTATTGTTATAATACACAATAATTAAATAAGGTAAACTACACAAAACAGAGTATGTGTATATATATATATATATATATATATATATATATATATATCTTTATTCAGATTTTTTATGGATCTGTAGAAATATATTTTTCTGTTTTCGAATGGTGAAAAGATAAAACAACAACTCTATTTTTGTTATATACATCAGTTGGATAAAAAAAGTCGCACAAAGTAATGAGAATTAATATGTTTTTTAATTGATTTAGTTGTTTAATTAAAAATTGTCCAAGCTTGCTTGTCAAATTTGAATATGGTGCTTGTGACGCCGAACGCTTTAATTCAGTTCCATATCTCTTTATTAAAGTATTAGAAAGAAATATAAAATTATGGACAATATTTGTTCAATTTGCCTTACGTTAAGTGTAAATATCGGTATATTTATTAATTTATTATATACAGTAAATTTGCTACGTAGCGTGTGAGCATTGGTTCGCAATAATAATTTAGATGAAATGACAATAAATCCAATAATCTTGGTTTAAAAAAATCTGGAGTGCGCAACACACGACTTTCACTTACCTCATTAATTAAATCATTAATAAATTTTAAATAAATTAAAAGATGAAATAAATAATAACATACATTAAAGTACTCAATTATTAAAATAGATTTCGGGCTAAATAACGTCTTCCATAAAGACTCAAATTTTTTATTACATCAACATGATGTTTCGGGATCTTCTCCCATCTTCAGAAGTCTACAAAGTAAAATAAGCAGTTTCCATTACACTTTTTTTTTTTTTGATAATAATATTGCTTTATTGAGAAGTAATACAATCTGCCACTATCTTGGGCAATAAGTATTAGAGATAAAAGAAGTCATTCATTCCATATGTACAAAGTAAAACAAACAAAAAATAAAATACTCAATAACAAATGAAAAAAAAATACATAAGTAAAATAAATAAAAAGAAAATGAAATAAAAGAAAATAATTATCATCTTGGCCACATTCATACCTATATACAATAACATCCATTACACTAAAAATTACTATACTGATGTGAATGGTTTAAAACGTTATGAAAAAATATTATAAATTAGGTGTCCATTGATAAACAAATTTAAAATCAAAAGGAGGCATTAAAAGCAAAAATTAACAATGTTACATAGTAATTAGTTAAAGGAATAAATAAATATTATAGTATATAACCAGGTAATTTTATAATATTTATCATTTATTTAACTGATTACTATGTAACATTGTTAATTTTTGATTTTAATGCCTCCTTTTGATTTTAAATTTGCTATTTAATAGTTTTAAATTTGTTTATCAATGGACACCTAATTTATAATATTTTTTCATAACGTTTTAAACCATTCACTTCAGTATAGTATGTTTTAATGTAATGGAAATTGCTTATATTACTTTGTAGACTTCTGAAGATGGGAGAAGATCCCGAAGTAGTATCCGATTTTCGTCCCTCTCCTTTGCCTTTTACAACTTAGTGCATAACATAATATTTTTTTCTAAAATAAAAAATAATTTACATTTCAACTATAAAAAAAAAATCCTCTTATATCCTTTAATGGTCATCAAATTCGTCCAAGTTGTGTAATTAGCCTTCTTTTTGAATGCTAGTAAGATAATATTGATATTCCTTTGGAATAAACAAAATTAAAGATTGTTTAGAGGAACAAAATACTAAAATTTGTCATTTTAGTCCTATCAGACTATTTTAATCAGAATAAAATCTCGATGAGATTAAAGTATATTAAATTTCATATCTATATAGCGATTTTAATCAAAAAAGGTTAAATGCGTTTTTGAGAAATAGTAATAAGGTACATAATTCATGGTATAAAAGGCCCTTCTGGTTAACTGATTTTGATGAAAAAGTTACTGTGAAATTTCAGTTTCGTACGACTTTTCAATTTGCCCTAGATCTACCACACACACGCACACTCTCACACACACACACACAGACCTTTTTTCGGGACTTGGTCATTTGGACTCAGGAGACCCTAAAACGTGTATTTCCATTGAAAACTGAACGGGTATTCCACTGTCTTTACGTGGTGCAAAATGGATGGTATAAAGAAGCACTTTTGGTCAAGCCATTTTACTGAAAAAACTGCTGCAACATTTCGGTGGTATAGCTGTTCGAAATATGAAATTTACGATGTGTACAACTTTTCGTTTTTGTGCTGGACTTACAACACACACACACACAGACATTTTGCGGGTCTCAGGGGACCATAAAACGTGTATTTCCGTTAAGAGCTAGAATTCGAAAATTTTCACGATCGCAATACTTTCCCTAACCATATATTTCATATATAGGTAAGTGTAAGTAGTAAGAAATGAAACACTTAAGCTTCATCCGATTACATTACTTATTACTTCTGTAATCCTCTATTTAGTTCAATCGGTAAACAGACTAATCCACGATTCAATAATGATGAGGTTTAGTAATTAAATGCATCAATTGGCTTCATTAAGTAGGTATAAATATTTTAAAATGTCCGATACAACGCAACGTAGCACATTAAATGTCACTGAAATCACAATCAAAATTTACATAATATATAACCAAATTAATTATATGCTTGCTTTATACTCTATTACTACACCTGTACATCATTTCGCATGATATCTCCCAGTAACTCGACTCTACTTCTTCGCAAAACTCTGGAATCGCGATTATATGTACGATAATATTGAGATCTTGATATTTTACTTTCACTTACTATATATAGTAAGGGGAAGTATTGCGATCGTGAAAATTTTCGAATTCCAGTTTTCAACGGAAAATACGTTTAGGGTTCCCTGAGTCCAAATAACCAAGTCCCGCAAAAAGGTCTGTGTGTGTGGTAACTCCCGGGCAGAAACGATAAATCCTATGAAACTGAAATTTCATGTTTAAGACAACTATACGCCCGAGACGTGATATAACTTTTTTTTATCCAAATGAGCTTACCAGAAGAGGCACTTTAAACTATTCATTTTGCACCTTTTTTCGATTTTCTCAAAAACGGTTCCGACGATTTTGATTAAACTCGCTATATCGATGTAAAATTTAATGGGCTTTAATAAAATTTAGGTTTCATTCGGATTAGAAATGAATCTGAAAGGGCTTAAATGCCGATATTTTAATTTTTCTTTCTCTTAAATACCTTTAAGTTTGTTGATTCTATAAAAATAACTATATTATCTTGTTACCACTGATAAAAAACAGGTAAATATATAAATTGAATGAATTCGATACCCAACTAAAGGAGAAAACAGAAAAAAATATATTTTTAATGCAATTTATTTTTTTAACATAAGAGCAGTAATATACATGTATGATATACCGTTGGAAAACTAAAGATTTAGAAAAAATATTATACTCAAGCTTTTAAATTTTAATGGAGAGTGATGAAAAGAAGATAAAACTAACTGATTATTTTAGATAATAATATAATAGAATTTTTAATAAAACACATGTTTCTTTATAAATTCGATTTAATTAATTCTTTAATAGTTTCACGTATATTTATCTCCAACTGTATTTGAAAATTTTTCATTAATTTTAAAAATTGAGGTAAGTGAAAGTCGTGTGTTGCCCGCACCAGATTTTTTTTTAATTCGAGACTACTGCAAATACCGATTATAAGGTCTACTGAGTCTACGCGTGTGTTTGTAATCTGTGTATGGTCAGTCTAACGTAAAAACGAACATTCCTACAAAACTGACATCAGAATGCTAATTTATAACCTGCACATAACAATTTTTTTTTACGATTTTCCCAAAAAAGGCTCCAAGTTTTTTCATGAAACTCGCTATATCGATGCAAAATTTAATCAGCTTGACTATGATGTCGATTTGATTATAATGTAAATAGTGTGACAGAGCTTAATTGCCGATTTTTTTTATCTGAAGTACCTTCAATATTGTAGATGTGATAACATTAACCATTTTATGTTATTAATATTAAGAAGAAAAAAGCATGATGGAAAAAAATTGATTACTAGCTGTAGGACAAAATAGCTAACATATTTTCAAACGTAATTTTTTCGAACATAAGAATAATATCATAGATGTATTATATACCGTTGGAAAACTAATGATTTTAGAAAAGATTGTTATCTGGTATAAGAAATAACTTCAGTAATTGCAGTACGATATACACATTTTTATACTGTAATAATATTTAGTCTAAAACACATCTTTCTAATAAAACTGAAATAATTCTTTGAAATTTAGTAAGTAGGAACTCTGACTTTCTTTTTTATAAATTAATTTTAAAGTTTTGGAATTTTTTTTTTTTTTAATACTCAGAGGCGATTCTTTCCAAACCTAGCCTTTTAATGCACATAGTTGCCGTCTAACCGGTTTCTAACTCTAGGCTTACCAGCAAGCCAACCGTCGTTGATATAGGGATATGTCTGGAATTTCAAACACTACAGTCGGGTGACACCGAAGGGAAAACGGCCGGGTAGCGGAAAGTATAAGATGCCAGCAGCTAGGCAGTACGTATACTGGCATTGTCATTCTCGTGATTCTGCGATGAATAAAAAAAGTTTGTGAATAGTAACTTTATTTTATAAATATGGATAACGGACGGTGAACTAGGTATAAATAAAATTAAGATTTTTAACAAAATGTTTGTTGGTTAAGTTATTGGGTTGTGTCACATGAAATGCCCGTTTTCAAGGTAAAGGATTTTTATTAAAAATACGATATGAAAACAAGATAATTTTATTCGAAGTATTTCCAGTCTTTTTCTACACATTTTCCCAACGTGACACCAACGTTTTTATCCCCGAACTGAAAAACTATGAGCTTTGAAGTGAAACAAAATCTGAAAACGCACTTTTCACTTGATTATCATTTCAAAAAATTTTCTTTGACGAAGTTGTCTCAATTCCTGAACAGGTGGTAATCTTTTGGAGACAAGTCAGGAGAATATGGTGGGTGCGGAAGAACTTCGCAGCCCAGTTCTTTCAATTTTTGCACGGTATGTTTTGAAACATGGGGTCTTGCTGCCGCTCAGTGAGATCATGAGGTACCCATGTATCGAGCTTTTTCAATTTCCCAATACACTTTAAATGTCTGGAAACGGTAGATGCACTTGCATGTAGTTGTGCTGAGAGTCCTTTAACTGTTTGGTAGGGGTTTCCTACTACTGTATGTTTGAGGACATCGTTGTCTATTACGGACGGAGGTCTTCCTTGGGGCAAGTTTTTCAAGTCGGTATCCCCAGCTGAAAACTTAGCAAACCAACGGCGAATGATCCGTTAATTAACACTACCTTCCCCAAACGCCTTGCAAATATTTCTAGCGGCCTCAGCTGCTAAATGGCCGAGTTTAAACTCCTACAAAAATATTACTCGAAAATCGCGTGTTTCCATGTTCATATTTGGAGGTATACTAAAAAGTGGGTAATTGATTGGGAAGCTAATGTTTATAATACGAAGGTAGAGGATTAGTGACTGTTTACTTTAAATATGTAAACATTCGGAAGAAAACAACAGAGACCTGCAAAATCCTTTATGCATTTCAGAAACTATAATAACGGACGTTTCATGTTAAACAACCCAATATATAACGTCACTTTATGCTACTGTGTCTAATCGGACGATGCACAGTGGGAGTCCTAAATTTTGCCCATTATAGGTTTTATTATTCGTTTCTTATTATTAAACAGCTTTCCAAGAATGTTAGCTTTCCTACAAACATGATTAATACCCTAGTTTCTTCCCTCTATTAGACCAATTTCAAGGCAGACCAATGATGACTTAGTTCCCCTTTCTCCCTTCCCGTTGGTTCGGAAACTTAATAATACATAATGTACCTCCTTAATCTGTCTATCACACGCAATCGCCACATAATCAAACCATAAATCGGGAAGAAATGGACTTGTTCCTAACTCGATACAAAACGATAATAATCAGTTTAGGAACTTGGAATCCGGGGGCGAACTGAGCAAGTAATTTGACAGCTCAAATCGTGGCTAAATGGTTGGACCTTAGGGCTTCATTGGCCGATTTGAGGGACTTGATTACTTTTCATCATCATCAAAAAGCACTCCTAGTAATATCACGCATTTTAGCGGTAGCTGATGAATCAACCGCAGTTAAATATTTTAAGAATATCGCTTAGAAAACCTCAAAATATGATTCTACTCTTCAGGGAGTTTTTTTTTTTTTTTTTTTTTTTTTTTTTTCGTTATTTCAATTTTAAGTAAACTATGCGAAAATATTCTTATACTAGAAGATCCGAACTTGAAACGATCTGCACCGAGCTGATAATAGAATGGAACATATTTTATAACAAATTTAGTATATTAGGAAACATGTTAAAAATGGGTTGCCTAAAAAAATCCTGGACAGACTATTTTTAATTAAATGTTGCAAAATCATGATAATTAGAAACTTTTACCCTGTAATTTGGTATTTGGTATTTGTGTAAAAACTGGTCTTGTAATTTTATATAGGATATCAAACTTTTTTATATTCAATGTCAAATTTCGTGCGGCTGCAATGTTGGGTTCCTTTATTATTACACGCTATAGTCAACAGGATCTCTCTGTCACCCATTTAAACTCGCGTTAAAATTTAATCTTTAAATTCGGCAACCCAGATTAGGACCAAGTTTTTTGCAGTCAACCCTATATCAAAGTGTTTGCAATAAAACAACGCTTATATTGATATAATTTTTTTTTTCTATTATCAAGCTGGTGCAGATAACTATATCGAAATACCCGCTTTACCTGACAACCGATAGTTTGTCCAGGAAAAGATTAGGCAACCCAACGGCTGCACATTCTATATCTTTGATACATTAAGTCAGGGTAAAAGTTTTCTTATTATCATGATATTGCAACATTTAATAAAAATATTTTTTTTTTTAAATAATTAAAAATTTAGTCTGTCCAGGATATTTTTTAGGCAACCCATTCTTATCATATTTTCTGATATACTAACTTTGTTATAAAATATGTTTCATTCTATTATCAGCTCGGTGCAGATCGTTTCAAGTTTGGATCTTAGACTACTATAATTGCCAAATTCAAATCAGTATTATTTCAATTTGTATTGATTTAGATGACGATTTAGAATATGATAAAAAAGGAAATTTTTCCTAGATAAAAATAGCCGTTTTCGGATACTTCAACACTTAAACAAACGCTTTAAGCTTCCACTCAACAAAAAAGACATATCTACACGACCATCTTAAGACCGATACGAGCTTGCATTGTAGAGCTATGATGATCTAAAAAACCATCTAATTCCTCCGTATCCAATCCTTAATATCGAAATGAATTGTTAAAATCCTCAATACTGTCCTTCAATAAGATATAACTAATACTGACAGACTTCATTATCAATATAGTAAAATTTAGAGAGTTTGCAATTATTGTATTGTCTGAGGATGTTAATTTATAATAAAGTTTACAATACAATATGAACAATATTGGAGACAGAAGCAAGTTTCCTAATCATAAACAACTGAGAGATAGAGACAGAGCAGATCTAATTTAGGCCTAAGTTAACACTAGGTACCTTTGGTCTGCTTCTGGCGCCCGATTGTAATTATATTCTTTCTTATGTCGACCTTTGTTTTGTTACAAGAATAATATTTGGTTGCAATAGGAAAAATAACGTGTTATTTATTAAATAATTTTAAAGTTAGTTACTAAAGAAATAGTTCTATTAATCGGATAAAATAAAGAAACTAGATGGATTATAGGTACAAAATTTAGAAATATTTCTTTCTCTTTTCTATACAGGATATCATGAATTAAAATGGCAAAACATCGAGCGTGTAGAGAAACCAACTAAAGAAATATTTTAGCGATTAGCATGTTTAATTATATATAAGAGCAATCTCGGGTGCCAAACCCGGTCAAAAGCTTGAGCTATGTCCAAAAAGGCACCCGAACAATTACTTGCACAATCACAAATACTTGCACTCAAGGGCGGAGGAAATGTGGTCCACAATCGGTCCTTGCTGAACCGTGGAATGTTGAGAACGAAATCCAAAACTGATGTGAAGGAAAATTTCGAAATTTGGCTAGGATTCGTTTTAGAGGAGTTTTTCAAACTTTTTTTATAGGATCGGTAGTAGGCTAATAGGTCTGTTAAATAACGTGGTGTTAGAAGGTTTGCCTGGTTTTAGGAAAAGAATGACAGTTAAATGTTTCCATGAGAGAGGGAAATATGTAGTGTGTAGGATACAGTTACAGAGATATGAAAGGAATGTAATATCGTGGTGAAGTTGTCTAAGATCTGAGGAGTAAGGAGATCGTATCAAGGGATCACGGAGAGGAAGGTGTTTAAGAAATATTTGACCTCAGAGGGATTAACATATTTTAGGTGTAAGGATAGTGGTATTGTGACGTAAGGAACTCTTCAACTGTCACTGTATGGTTGGATTGAGCTGAGGATAAGGTAGTGAAAAATTTGAAGGAGCTGTGCAATTCTTCGGCTTTATCTTTGTCAGAAGCAGCCCAGGAACTATCACGCGTGGAGAGGATGGAAATGTGTGGAATTAGAGAGAGAGAAGAGGTGGGAATTATAGGATTTGGAAAGAAAGATCTTCAACTCCCGCTTTAATTTTTTACAATAAAAGTTATAGGAGCGGCGATCTTCTGGGTGGACGGTGCGTTGCCATAATGTTCTGGCTCGGCGTTTCGGTGTTATCAGGTCTGTCGAGGTGTTGCGGTAAATTGCTTTTGTAAGGAATTATTTGGAGTACTTGGGAGAGAAGGTAGTCCGTGCAGCTTGTTTAGAAGCGGTTGTAAAGGAATATACTCCGTCGTCAAGGTCATTTGGGTTTTGAGAACCATTCTGAGATCAATATCATTGATGAGGATTTCGCGGAAAGAGGTTGCAGTTGACAGGCCTCTAATGGATGGCAGTGGGACAGGTTTAGGAATAAATGTTATAGATACATTTAGGAGCAATGGACTATGGCCAGAGGATAGTTCATCAAGGTGACTTATAGAAAAGTTCAGAGAGCCTAATCCGCTATGGATGAAGAAGTCGAGAATGTCAGGATTACGATTAGGACTGTTAGCTAGTAGTTAGGGGAATCGGGAGGCAGGGGATGAAAGCGTCGGGAGTTGAGTGTAGACTACAATGTTCGTACACGAGAATTTGTGGTTCTGAAACCACATTGTTGGTGCTTGGCGTTTAAGTCTGCACACAAAATAATGTGATTCCTCAAGGAGTTGAGGAGGGATCCAAATTGGGCAAAGGAAATGGGATGTTTAGGAGGGCTAGTATGCTGCTGCGATGTCTTGATTGTATTGGAAGTGGCTCTTAGGTATTTGTGGGCGGGAAGTGGGTGTAACTGATGAGAGATTGATCGGTGGACAACGACAGCAGGATTTGCCCTCTGGATGGTTTTTCCGGTATGTCGTGTATTCTGGTATTTTGAGTACTGTTCACTAGTTTCAGTAATGAGTGCAACTCAACCTTTTTTTCTCTCAGAACGGCTGTAAGTTCGTCAGTGTGAGTTCTAACACCATTCGCATTCCAAAGAAGAATGGTTTGTTTTTAAGCAGGAATGATATTAGGGGCATAACAATGATTTGATTTCGGAGATAAAGGATGTCATCAAAACTGGTAAGGTCTGTGGCATTTGAAGGAGGAGGGATATGAGAGATTTATGGTTGATTATTTTTAGATTATTGAGATTTTTAGGATGGTTACATTGAGAAAGAGGTATATGTGAAATGGATTGAGGTATATTGTATGTATTGCCAGCCACGGCTTCAGTCTTAGATTTCCACCTCCAAGTAACTTGGTAAATGATAAATTGGCATCATAAGTTGATGTTCTCTTACAACCTTAAGCTTGGCGTAACTGGTTGTTATGGAAATCCGCTTTTGTATCAGTTAGATATTTCAATATTTTTCTATATGTCTCGCGTAGTAGGAGATAATTTGTTGTCGTTAATCCTACTCATACAGTAGTAGCTGGTAGAGTCGGTAATTTTGTTCATTGCTCACACAAAAACTGGAAATGTTTAATATTTTTGACAAATATTGAGGAGGCCGTGGTTCAGTGGGTATAGGATCAGATTACATGTTTTGTTTTTTCATTATATAGGATCTGAAAAGATTTGGGGTAAAAAACGGACATTCGTCAGTCATCCCCTGTGACGATGTGCCAGATTGTGGTTCAGATTCTGAATTATATCCCGAAGGGTTGCTTGCAGATTAATCTTTAATTAGTATCACGGCGGGGTCTTTGTTTTGTAGAGACGAATTGGAACCACTAGATCTAGATCTTTTAGTTGAAGCTTTGGATGACATTACTTGATGATAATACCGCATTTAGTGTAAATAAATAATAATAATACCTTGGAAATTCTTCTATACCTTTACTATATATTTTGAAGCTATACTTATGAAAAATAAAGAAGGTGAAATATTCAACAGAACATTAAGAATACTAAAATAGTTTATTATATTATGTACTATAACATTTATTTTTTAATATATAATCAATTTTATATTTATTTGAGTATTAAGTTTATATTTATATTCTAAAGACAATTTTTATTACTCTATCCTATACGAAATTTATAACTCATAAAATTTTAAGTATATACATTAATAAAATCGAGCTATAAAGTGAAGAGGCAGTTGGCGGTGTTACGGCTAGTCGCAAATTAACCCTGCCTGATGCCCTTAATATTTTGTTCAACTCGTCCAGTCGTAAAAAGTTACGTGTTCTACCTATGACTCTATAAATTGTTAATATATCTAGAAAAGACGTATACATACCTCACACAATGAATTTAATCAACTTCATTAGTACCTTATAATTAATAAATACGATTCAAGTTAGAAGTAGCCATTACTGAAATAATTAGCATAAAGTATTGTGTCAAAATGGTAAGAGAAACTTTACTTCGCCAAATAAGGAACTTGTAGAGATTCAAGATTTTTTTTTTTAATCATAGGTGTGTGTAGACTTTTTTTCTACTTAGCATAATCATTTATAAAACTTGATAACATTTATATTGACTTTAAAAATACACAAGGCATTAAAATACTGAAGAATTTAAAGCACATTGTATAACCTCTATGCGATCGTAAATAAATCTAGTTGTGTGGGGTTTCTGAAATCCATAATTCAATTAATTGTGAAAGAGTTCTCCCTGCGTGAAAAAAAAGAAATGTTGCTAAAATTCATCTTTTTTACTTTAATATATAATAATGTTTTCATTTTTATCAGTATTAATTAAAAAAAAAAATAGCGAATTTAAAAGTGTATCTGTATTTTTTAATATGATTTATATTTGAAGAGTTTCAAAATTTTAATTTAATAAAGAATAAATACAATTGTTTTAAATATTTTTAGTTTTTAAGTTTCGACAGATATTTTGATAGATGTAATTATCTACTTACAGGACTTCTGTAAAGAACACATAATTTTTTATTGTGTAGAATGGACACGTACATTTCACCTAAGTGGTTTTTAAATTCAGTAGTGATTAAATATTTCCTTACCTATACATAAAAACGTGTATTTTAAAATTGTAATATACTGTTCAAGAAATATATGTTAAAACCTTAAACTTTAAACTTGCCAAATTTGGTCTTGAGAACAACAAAACAGTTGTCATATAAACAGAATATTGTTACAATTGATGATTTCTGATTTGAAATATTTCCTAAAATTCAAATTTTATTTTAATATCAGCTTTTCTTTACATGGATGACTCACGAATTTTAGTACGAGTAAACGAATGTTATAAAAATCAATTCTTCAAAGTCTTAGTTTCTATAATTTCTTTTTATTACATTATTTAAGGAAATAAACTCATACACTTTACATAATACTGAGCCAAAAGTAGACCAGTCTCTTAGTTAATCACTTAAAAATATACACACAGTATACAATATCATATTAACAATGCAAAGAAAAAAACTTATCAATATGGAGAAAAAAAATGTGCAGGAATATTTATGTTTATCCCTTTTATGGACCTACCGTCTCATATTATTTTTTTAATATATTTTTTTGATATTAATATCTTATAAGAGAATTTTCAAAGAAAATATAATTTATAAAATAAAATAGAAAATCAATAATTTTTGAAGACATATATTTGAAGAAGAATATTGAACAATGGAAACTTATTATTGGTAAGGTTAGAATTATGGTTGGTGAGGAACGCGATTTAAAAACAACTTATTTTGAAAAGCCTTAATTTATTTTAAGCAGTCTCACTTTAATGAACATTATATAACTAATCCATAAAGATAATTAATCAATAACACCAATAAAATATCCTGTTCCTAATATCGAAACACATTGACAAAATTTAACAAAACTACACTTTAATATCTTTGTTTGCAGTTCGGCCAGTTTAATGTGATCAATAAAACAATATACTTGTAAAATTGCCACAAATAAAAAAAAAAAATGTTGATAGTGACTATGTTAAGCTGGGCTTATACAAAATAAAGGAATATTATTTCATATCAAATATCAATTTTATTCGCTCTAGGTTAAAATAACATACCAGTACCAAATAGCCACATTGATATTATTTAAATCCCTTAATTTTATCTTGTAAACATTACCGTTGTATACCATCTTTTATAAGCTCTTTTGCAATATGAGTTCGCAGTTAACTGCAGCTTGGTGGTCAGCATAACACCCTTCTATGACCAAGGTTCCGGGTTCAAACCCGCAGGTGGCCCTAGAATTTTTTAATGGGAGTGAAAAATCCTTAGTTAAGCCGTCCATAAGGGGACGTCAAAAGGTGGTCCCGAGCCTTTGCGATGTCAGGTACTCGTTAATGATCCCTATCCTAATTATGCCTGGATAGACAAAATTTAGGATTCCCAAAGTAGCATCGTCCGATTAGCCACAGCAGCATAAAGAGACGTTAAATAAATAAACAAACAACATGAATGGGCATTTTCCCAAATTGTGGGTGAAGCCTTCTCCAGAATAACCCGTGTTCTTAAATACGTCTTTCTATGTTCTTGAAACGAAATGTTTTTTGTCACCTTCAATTATTTCTAAGAAAAATAAATAACAATTTAAAATGTGTCTGGATACCCTATATCCGAAATATGGATACGATGCTAATATGCTTAAATATATTTCTTATAAATTATAATATATTATCTTTTCTTGAGCTTGTCTGGTTTCTTTTGCTTGCATGTAGTTAGAAATTGGTTTGTCATTCAAGTGAGTCCTTATAGTTTTGAGTTATTTTAAAAATAAAATTTATTTTACATTTAAAAAAAAAAAATATATATATACATATACTGAGAGAGCGAATTTTCCCAAACCTAGTATGCACATCAAGACGGTAAGACGAACCTCCAGGAGAAATTTTAACTTTACAACCATAGTCATATTTGGTATACTGCGATATAACCAGAATAGCGATTAAAATGGCACATTTTTTATAAATATAGATAATAATACAGTTAACTTGATAGTAATATATAGACAAAATTAACCAATAATACCAATAAAATATCCTGTTCCTAACATGGAAACACATTGAAAAAATATTACAAAACTACACTTTAATGTTAAGTTTAACGTGGTTAATATAATTGTAAAATTGCAACAAATTAAAACTAAATGTTGATAGTGACTGTGTTAAGCGGGGCTTATACAAGAGATATGCATATGAAATATGCAATAATGAATAATTGTAGATTTGAAGCGTTTTTCATGGTTCGGTTTAAACATATAGCTGGCTGGCATATTAGGCACGTGTAAGTAAGAATTGGTCGTAGAAAAGCTTTATATAGACTACATTATTTGATACATTTAATTTTAAATGTCTGTTATAATATGGATATATAGAATAGAGACACGGCTGATATTCCTGTTTGCCCTAATACCTTCCTAGCAACGTACGCTGATGACACAGCTATCCTATCCTCTCACTTAGATCCCGAAATTGCATCTATAGGCCTCCAACGGCACCTTTCTCAAATTGAAGACTGGTGCAATAACTGGAGAATCAAAGTTAATCAATCCAAATGCAAACATGTCACCTTTACCCTTCGAAGACAATCCTCCCCTCCAGTTCTCTTTAACTCCGTTCTGCTTCCTTTCTCCGACACAGTCCGGTATCTTGGCTTCCTTCTGGACAAAAGACTAACTTGGAACCCGCATACTAGACTTAAACGACAAGAACTTAATCGACGATTTGGACAATTATACAGACTACTGAACAGAAATTCAAAACTATCTATCGAGAATAAACTGTTAATATACAAGACAGTACTGAAACCTATATGGACTTACGGACTAGAAAAAAGCGGGGGACAGCCAAATTTTCTAAAATCAAACGCATTCAATCCTTCCAATCTAAAGTCCTCCGAACAATAGTTAATGCCCCTTATTATGTATCCAACCATACCTTACACCGCGACCTAAATATTCCATTAATTTTAGACCTTATACCATTAAAATTCTCTAAATTTCATCAGAAACTTATCCACTACTGTAATCCCCTAGCTCAATCCTTATCCAGCTCCACACATCCTTACCATCCTCCTAGAAGGTTGATACGGCAGTGGCCTCGTGACCTCTTGTAACATGTATATTGGAGTTCTAGCATTGGCTAGATTCTCCACTCACGTGCTGTATGCTTGGAAATTGTATATAGGTATGAGTGACTTTTGTATATATTTTTATTGATTTTGTTTTGTATACATGTATAATGTATTATTATTATCATATAAATTTATTGTTTTGTATATATCGTGTGAATGTAGTATGAATGTTGTACGTTATCACTATTAAAAATGTCCTGAATTGGACAGATTGTAATATTGCTCAAAAAGCATTGTTTCTCAGTAAATAAAATAGAGAGTTATGTAACCTTTTAAAGTCTAGTAGAAACCTTTCTAAACGAAGACTCCATTTGATATATTGAAGTCATTAGAGATTGGCAAATATTAATACATTGAGTTAAATCTCGAAGGACCTCTAGATATTCTCATACAAGCGGAGTCAGATGAAAGGGAAGAGACGCAAAGATATAAAGGAGATTAGTGGATCAGTTTAGGCCCTGTCTCTGTATGTCCCTGCGGAATCCCTTCATAATGCCAGCAATAAACCGGGCACTCGAGCGAACGCTACAGCTTCTGCACTGCCGTAATTGTGTTAACAGTGTCCGAAGCGACTGCAAGATTTTTTCAGATTTTACCGAGCCTGGATTTTAAAAAAAAATTCCATTACTCTACTTGATATCAGCAAAAGTCACATTAAAATAAAAAAAAAATAATAAATCATATTTCCCTCTATAAGGAATAAAGGCGAAATCATAGACTAAGATTCGAAAAGTTCAATTTCAATTCCGAGCAGCTATCAATCTTTTTATAGTTATGTTTTAAATTTCCCGAATCTCAATAAAAATTCTTCATTTAATTAACTTTACAATGGTGCAAAATAAACCTACCTTCATAGGCTAATCAATGATGCGAGGTAGCAGGTTTAAAAAAAAATAAGTTTTCAATGTGACAAATGTGACCCATAAATGTCAAGTCAGATTGTGGGAGTTGATGCAAATTTTCAACGGTTAGGAAGGAAATTCCAATTTTAAAACTTTTACTGTTATTCATGATCTTTATTGAACGGAAAAAATATCAAAATTCTATATTCCTCCCTAATAGTAGAAGATCCGAACTTGAAACCACCGAACTGATAATGGAATGAAACATATTTTATAACAAATTTAGTATATTAGGAAATATGTTAAGAATGGGTTGCCTAAAAAAATCCTGGACAGACTATATTTAATTAAATGTTGCAACATCATGATAATAAGAAAACTTTTACCATGTAATTTGGTATTTGTGTAAAAACTGGTCTTGTAAATTTATATAGGATATCAAACTTTTTTATATTCAATGTCCGATTACGTGCGGCTGCAATGTTGGGTCCTTTATTACTGAAATAAATGTTTACTAATTTTTTTATAATTATAAGAAATATAAGTTAAATGCAAGATTTCAGATAATAATGAGTTGTTTTTTTTTTTATAATGTTCCAACAGTTCAAAAAAATCATGTGTATAGAGGAGTACAAAGGACATTTTCTGAAAATAATCGGTGATAGACACTTTTCCCAAAGGGTACAAAATACACATTTTGATTTTCTTTCTTCCGCTAAAAACTGTATTTTCGTTTAAGAATCATGATCATTTAATTATATAATGCATTTGGCTCCTAAGAATCAGGGAAAAAAATATCATTAAATGATTACAAATCATATTTAAAAATAAAAGTTTTTTTTATTCGACACCTAATCAAACCCCCAAGTTTGAGTCAAAAATCCATGGGGGCAGATTTACTATCCTTACCCGGCTATACCCTTTCTTCAAGAAATAAATGGTTTTGTTTACATTAATCAATATTACCTTATATTAACAACTAGTACCAATAATATCAATATAGATACTACAGAAAAATAAGGTATGGCGTGGTAATTTAGAAAAAAAACTATACTTCAGAGCTCCATTTCCGTATCTACTTCCTCAAATCAGTGTTGTCTTCGAGATTGGACGTAAATATATCAACCGAATTGTGCAGATTTTAGTCTGATCATTATGATAATATGTAATAATTATTGATTTAGGCATATTCACTTTAATTAATATGTCTAAGATACATGAGTTTAGTATATTTTAATTATTTATAAAATTAATGTCAAATATTAATTATTCTTATGTATTTCATAATATTCCTATTTCACTCCAGAATATAATTAACTATATCCAGAATATAGTTGTCAATTATATTCCGCACCTTAAGATTTTAAACATTAGCAAGAGTCCAGAAGATACATACATATTTATGTAATATATACCCTACTCTCCTTTGAATGGATGATAGCAAGTAATAAATAATCTAAAAAATAACATTAGGATCATACTGTTTGTAAAATAAATATTTCTAAACACGGATTTTGGAGAATCCAAAATAAATCGTTCCAAAGTGAAAGCGAATTATTAAAAGTATTGAAAAAGGGAAATAAACGATGTTGTATTTAATTATTTTTCATCAGGCCTCTATCTTATTGTTTAAGATTTTACAATCAGTTATTTGATGAAAGTAGATTCGTTCCAGCATAAACCATGAACTTAATCCGATTTTAAAGTGGACAGATAAGCACGATGGAGTACAAGTTTAAGAACGGCAAAATGGAACTCAAATACTCCTACAGATTTTTGGTAGTTATTAACTTCTGTTGGAACAAACCTGTGAATAACATGACGGATTAACACGTTCTGATTTGGAAGCAGAGAGAATGCGATTGTTTGATCGATGCAGACTAATCCACTAGCCTAAGCACCTTTCAGCACAAGCAATTAGTGCTTCCGAAGAGAAGTTTCATGAACTCTACGAGTATACTGTTTCCTGGACCGATTGCTTAGAACAAGTCAAGCTTATATAATTTTATCGGCAATTGATAAATTACTACGTAAGCTTTAAATACGTCTACTTGCCCGATTGTTAGAACTTAAGTACTACCGATCATAGTCTCGAATTTTGGGTTTTGGCAAAGTATTGCAGGCATGTTGAAACCTGTTGGAAGTTACGAGTTTGGTAAATCTGTGAAGTTGTAGTACGACCCTTTTACGTATCTTACCTGTACCTTAACAACCCATGGAGCGTCTTGGGCTCAGTACATTATAGGAATTCGTATTGTTTCTAGGCCAACGGCCGTGCAATTAGGTGATTCGGCCGAAATCTTGCTCAGCCGTCAGGTTTTTTCCCCGTTTTGGGAACCCAATTTATAGAGGCTGGATGTGCCCAAGGAGGTACATACACTAGGGTCGTCGCATCCTTCCTCTTCTCTCCCTACCGGCTCAAATAACAAAATTAGTAAATATTTCGTTACGGCATGGATTCGAAAACGCGACCCGGAGAGCAGTACACCAATGCTATATCGACTAAACCACTTTAAATATTTGTTTGCATAATTTGTTTTAGGTAATTTTTTCGTACTACAAGGATGGTTATATAGATGATGTATAACATACCGTTGCAGAGCTAAAGGTTTTAGAAAAAGTGTTATGCTATAATAAAAATCTTTAAACCTAATGTTGAGAGATGAAAAGAGAATAAGCTTAAGTGACTGTGGTAGATAATAATTTTTAATTATTAGATTATTAAATCTAAAAAACACGTTTCCCTCCGAACTCAATTTACTTTTGTAACATTTTTCAAGTATAACTGTATTCTTAGGTTATTAGTTTGATTCTTCACGGATGTAAAACATGACCGCTTACTTTGAAGGATGAACAGCGCCTTAAGGTTTCTTAAAATAAGGTGCAGAGAAAAAATTCGGTACAAAAAGAGATGAGGCCACTGGAAAATTCAGAAGGTTTCTGGTTCTTTACAATGTAAAACGTGCCCGCTTACTTGAAGAAATAACAACGCTTAAGCTTTCGAAGTGGGAGCCGTAGCTGAGTGGCTAGCGCGCTAGTCAATCATGCCACAGGTTCTGAGTTCGAATCCCAGTCCCACGGGGCTTTTATAAGGATGTAAAAAAATGAGGATTCACTCACAACCTCTCCCCGGGTATGTGAGACCCGTCAGTCAAAGGGAGGCCACTCACAAAATTAGTCGTAGGAGTGATGACCAAACACTAAAAATAACATCGCGAAACGTGAGTGTAAACTCGCAGTTTACAGCGCGAGGCCAGGGCCTACATGGCCTGTCGCGCCACTGAAAAAAAAAAAAGCTTTTCGAAAATAAGTTAATTCGTAAAATATTTGGTATAAAAAGAGATGAGGCCACCGGAGGATTCTGAAGGTTCCGTTATTGCGGAGCTTGTACCTTGTGAATATAATTGAGTTGAAAGGATCGCGCAGACTCAGAGGTGTGTTAAGTTGTTTCGCTCAGTAAAGAACGAATTCCAATGCTAGTATTCGCTGCAACGACTGATAGGTCCGAAGCTTCGATGGGATGATTGTTATGGATCTCGTCTAGGGGGTTTGGGCATAAACAGTGATCATGGAACGATTTTCTGTAGGCGGTATCTTGTGGTAATCGGCATCGAGCCTATGGCTATAGTAGGCCTATTATTATTATTTAATTTCTTTGAATTGATTTTATCATTTGATATTGAATGTGTGTTGTGCCACTGCAATGATTTTTATTCGACTGCTGAAGTTCATTTCTGAAAAACAAGAATAAAATTGTGTAAATTTGTGTTATTTTTAATGTTTAAAACGTAGAAAGTCATAAAATGGCTATTCGACCAATTACTAATGTTAAACGATCCTGTCCATTAAAACTGAATGAGTGCTCTCAAACATAAACGGGAATAAAATGATGGAGAGGAGAAATGTTTGCTCGTTACCAAAGGCTTGATGTTAAGGTTATGTAGGGAGCCTACACTGAATGCTTAGCTGACCCCGTTCGGACATCAAAGCTAGATCGAGTGCTATCCAGCTCAGCTGTGGGCTTTATCTCTTAGCCTCGGCTCTCAGATACTGTTCCCCTACTGCTTCATCTCCCCTTACTCTCATCGGAACAACCTATATATATGAAAAAGCTGATTGGCTCGGAATAAATGATGGTTATGTCTATGGAATGAGCATTTAGTTTGCGGAATAGCAGTTGATGGTTTTAGTTTATTTAGAGAGAAACAGAAAAGTTCGTTCGTTTACTGAAGTTGGAGAAAATGTTGATTTTGCGAAGTCATAGGTTCTGCTTTCATGATTGCTCATTTTTGCTTGATGTATTAACGACCTTTTCAAAGTCATGGTCTGAAAAAACAGGAAACATATTCCAAGAACAATAAAAGAAAATATATCGAAATTTATGAAAACAACATCTAAGGTCTTAACCACAATCTTCCTATTGTGAAATGCTTGATTATTTTTGGTCCTGAGTTCCTTAACAGTTTAAAATAAAATATAAAAAAATCCATAGGTACAAAGGTTGAACTTATTTATTTTCTTCGAAATGTGACATATGGAGACGTAATATGATTGTAATTCAACGGTCATAACACCAAGTAAAATTGATTAAGAGATGATCAGTTTTAAAACTATAAAAAAAAAAAATCTATAGAAAAATACTCACTAATTCAACTTATATATAACTTAATATCTGCAACTTATTCGCCAGACGAATAAAAAGAAAACGATATAAAATCAGAACATCCTCCTTAGTACTTTACATCTATTCAACTATTAAGTACGAGATGGCTTAAGAGAATGACTTAAAATTGTGGGTTCCGATATCTATCTCATTAATTATCACTGTAGATAACGACACCGTGCATAGGTAATATGGATACATTTTAAATTTGTTAGATCTGCACATATCTTGGCTTTATTTTAGACAAAAGACTAACTTGGAACCCACATGCTAGACTTAAACGACAAGAACTTAACCGACGATTCGGACAATTAAACAGACTACTGAACAGAAATTCTAAACTATCCATAGAAAACAAACTGCTAATATAACAAGACAGTACTGAAACCTATCTGGACCTACGGACTTGAAATGTGGGGGACCATCAAATTTTTCTAGCATCAAACGCATTCAATCCTTCCAATCCAAAGTCCTCAGAACGACAGTCAATGCTCCTTATTATGTCACCAACCTTACCTTACACCGCGACCTAAATATTCCATTTATTTTAGACCTTATACCATCAAAATTCCTAAATTCCATCAGAACCTTATCCATCATCGTAATCCCCTAGCTCAATCCTTATCCAGCTCCACACATCCTTACCATCCCCCTAGAAGGTTGAAACGGCAGTGGCCTCGAGATCTCTTGTAGCATGTATATTGGAGCTCTAGCATTGGCTAGATTCTCCACTCACGTGCTGTATGCTTGAGGATTGTATATAGGTATGAGTGACTTTTGTTTATATTTTTATAGATTTTGTTTTGTATAATATTTTTATTGATTTTGTTTTGTATTTATATATATATATATTATATATATATATATATATATATATATATATTGTATTATTATTGTATTATATTGTAAATTAGTTTTGTATATATCGTGTGAATGTAGTACTTTATCACTATTAAAAATGTCCTGAATTGGACTGATTGTAATATTACTCAATAAAAAAACCTGCACAAACATCTTCGAGCAAAAGATCACAAATTCCTTCCGATCGGGACGCCGGACGGACGAAATCACAGCGAAAATAACTCGTTACGTGTTATGTTAAAATCATTTCGAGCCTACCAATTTTATATAACCTGATGAATTATGATTGGAAGAATTATGAATTTGATTGAAAACATTATGAACTTTACTGAAAATTTTTACTTAATAAGGAAAAACGATTAAAATATATTTTAATCCAAATGAAACCTACATGATATTAAACTTCATTAAAATTGACATCTTTCTAGCGATATAATTAAAATCATTGGACAGGTTTTTGAAAAAATCGTCAACTAAATCGTTAACAACTGAATGGTACTACAAATTGACTGTTCTGTTTAGCTGTTTTTGTTGAATACATACGTGTCAGGCATATATTGACATCGAAGCTCCATGTAATATTTTGGTCGAATATTGGATACTGGGTCTAAAATATTCGTTTGCTGCCAAAACAAAGAGGTACAAATGTTTCAGGTCAAACCATGTGTTTATGTGCTATACGAAGTTTTAAATGCCTTGTAAATTTTTGGAACTTTGAAACAAAAAGTATTAATTCATCAGATATTTCTTAAATCATGATTCCCGGAATTGAAAAGCTTTTATGAAACTAGCCATTTCATTATTTTTAAATTGTTTGTAGGATATACAATATTTATGTTAATGCCATTTTTACGGCCAGATAAAGCTTTTTTTATACTTATTAAATTGAAAATTAAAAATCTGGTGCGGGCAACACACGGCTTTCACTTACCTCCATTTTTAAAATTAATAAAAGGATTTTCTAATACAGTTAGAGATTAAAATACGTGAAACCATTAAAGAAATAATTAAATTTAATTTATATAGAAACATGTGTTTTATTAAAAAAACTATTATATTATTATCTAAAATAATCAGATTTATCGGCTTTTCATCACTCTTTATTAACCTTTACAAGTTTGTTCATCATGTAATATTTATTCTAAAAGCTTTATCTTTCCAACGGTATATTATACGTGGATATTATTGTTGCTACGTTCAAAATAAAAAAAATGCATTAAAAAAATATTTTTTCAGTTTTCTTCCTTAGTTAAGATATTGAATTCGTTCAATTTGTATATTTATGTGTTTTTCATCGTGGTAACAAGATAATATAATTATTTTTACAAAATCCACAAAATTAAAAGGTACTTTACAGGAAAAAAAAATGTAAAATATCGGCATTTAAGCCCTGTCAGACCATTTTAATCAGAATGAACACTACATGATATTAAATCCCATTGAATTCCACATCGATATAGCGAGTTTAATTAAAATCGACGGAACCGTTTTCGAGAAAATCAAAAACAGCTGCAAAATGCATATATAAAGTGTATCTTCTGGTAAGCTCATATAAATGAAAAATATTTTGTAACATCTCAGGCGCATATATGTCTTAAATATAAAGTTTCAGTTTCATAGGACTTATCGTTTCCGCCCAGGAGTTACCACACACAGACCTTTTTGCGGGACTTGGTTATTTGGACTCAGGGGACCCTAAAACGTGTATTTCCGTTGAAAACTGAATTCGATAATTTTCACGATCGCAATACTTTCCCTTACTATATACAGTAAGTGAAAGTAAAAACACGACATTATTTTTTCATTTATCTGTATCTTTATGTTTGTTTGTTAATTCATTTAACATCACTTTATGCTAATAAGGCTAATCGGACGATGCTAGGAGTCCTCAATTTTGCCTATCCAGGTTTTATTAGGATAGGGATCTTTAACGAGTACCTGACATCGCACAGGCTTAGGACCACCTTTTAACGTTCCCTCCGAAGGACGACATAACTAAGGATTTTTTACTCCCATTAAAAATTCCTATGACCTCCTCCGGGTGTGAACCCATGACGTTGGCATAGTAGGCTGTTATGCTAACCACCCAGCTACAAGTGATTCCTGTATCTTTATGTTATGTTTGTTTTAAAATATATTTATTTTAAATTGAATTTTAAAGTTTTCGCCACGTACGTGAAAACTAGTCAACAAGAATAGAAGAGAATTGTCATGATTTTGTTTTATTATGTTCTCGATGCCTGTCCAGTTTTGAAGTAGCTTCTGAGACGTGAGACTACCTCATATTGACCCAAACATCATCTCAATGAACTCTTTAACGTTTGCAAACCTATTTCTTTCACATGCTGCGTTCTTTGTCTTCTCTTCGTTCACCTAGGAACTTGGAAACTTGGCCGCTACGTGGTTATTTTCGTCAATCCGCACTCCATAACTGAACTTCGTTTTTATAAATATAACCTATAAGTGACATTTATTGTTAATATTATTTATGTTTTGTATGAATGTGGTCTCATACCACTATTAATAGTGTTTATTTTGAAACCAATTGCAATATATCTCAATAAATATTAAAAAAAAAAAAGTATTGTGACTGATGACGCATAAGTTAAAAATATATGATTGATCTTACGATTAAAAAAGTATTTGATGAAAATTTACCATCAGTACATCACACATTGGTAAAACACGACAACTGTTATTTAAAAGTCTTGAACCATCAAATGCAAAGTGGAGTAATTGCTGATGACATTTTTTTATGATATTGGGTACAGCTTTGTTGTTGTCAGAGAAATTTAAAGAAAACTGATAATCAAAGTTTGATCATGGTCACACTGAACAATAGCAATATCACCTATTTCAGATCTTAGTTCATGTAATAAAAAAATTGTTTATTCAATAAAAAAATTATTTATTTCTATCTTCAATTGGTAATAGCCTTTAATTTGCTTATATATTCTTAAATTTGTTGTTTCTTATGTTTTCTATATGCATTTAGTTAGTTTAAAAAAATATATTGTGATCTATAGAGTAAGCTAATTTACTTTAACCGAAACACCCTAAATTTGACTTATTATTTGGAAGTACACGGATTGTGGGTAAATTTGGTATTTAATATAAATTCTAAACGAGCCCAAATCGCTTTCACCAGAAACAAATAGAATTCACGGAATGAAGGATATATAATTTGAATCTCTCAGAGTGGGAATCAAACCATAAATAACTATCAATTCAATGCATATAACAACCCTATGAATGATGATTTCCACAAAGATTTTTCCATTGAATTTACCATCGTACTCTATTATTTTTTGAGATAAATATATCTTATGAAACCGTTGAGATATATGTCGAAGGAGAAATAGTAGCCTTTGACTCCGATTTTCTTCTTGGGTGAGCCATACTCCAAGAAGAACCACAAATGTCTCCACAAAAGATGGGAAGAATGCGGAGGTCTTGAATACTCCGGATCGGATACTTGGACGATCGAAGTAGCTACATCGGCCTACAATGTTCTTTTCAAAGAGTTTCTTCAGAAAGCATTTTCCCATTTTTATCCAATATTTTACCAACCTACTCCTCGGAATTCCATTCCGCTAATAGTGAAATATATTTTTCATTGAAGGCGCTTTTAGGAATTTTAAGAAGAAAGTTTGTATTTTATTATACAGTTGTCAATATCAATAAATATAAAAAAATAAAATACAAAAAAATGGAAGTTCTTCTCATCATTATCTTGAGTTTTCTTTTGGTTCCAATATTTGTAAGATATATATTCGGCCGTTTCACAAATAAAGTATATTGATTTTTTTATATATATATATATATATATATATATATATATATATATATATATTTTACAAATTAAATCTCGGCCTCTAGAGCTATTTTGGTGGCATTTCTATACATTTTATATATAATTAAACATTTATGTTAAACATTATTTTCTTAATCTTGTCTTTAAAAAAAAAATGCTTACCTATCATGCATATTTATCTAAATATACCTTTATACCGCTTCATCGACAATGATAAAACACAGCTAAAATACATTTCTCTAACATACCAAGAGGATATGCTAATATATATATATATATATATATATATATATATATATATATATATATATATATATATATATATATATATATATATTTTTTTTTTTTTTTTTTTTTTACGATATATTCCTTAAAAATAAAAATCACTGACAATATTTTGACTATTTTTTTTGTGAAATTTATAAATTTATTTCATCTCCTTACGAAAAACACAAGTAATCAGTAAAAAAATTGTGTGGGGTTCGAGATGGAGCCAGGCGGAAATAAACCCTAACCTTGGTCTATAAACTGTGGAATACGAATGGTACTAATTTTGCATTCAAATTTAAAACACTTTCAGTGCTCATAAAATCATGGGGTTAGCACTGTTTATTCCAGAATCGATTCTGGAATAATATTCTTAGAAAATTTCAGTCTTCTATAGGTCCGTAAATAAAGATAATTTTTAATAATAATTCTTATATGGTCTTAATTAGTTGTTATTTCCACGCTGTTAAGTAACAGTATTCGTTAATTTAAAATTAAAAAGCCGGAAAATATAACGAAATTAAAGATTATATTAAGTTAATGATCTTCTAATTATAAATGTAAAGAAAGTTTTGTTTTGTATTTTTTTAAATATTTTTATCGCAAATCAACTTTGTCTATTTCTCTCTCATTATTTACTTTACTTAATTTTTCTATCGGAGTATTTCTAATTTCTATACATTTTTTTGCTTTATATTTTGTTTTATAGACTCTACTGTTACATTTTTTTTTTCATATCCCTAAAGATGCCTTAAAATTTAGGCCGAAATGTCGGCATAGTAAATTAAGTTAACTTCATGAGCTTTTTGACCGCAACAGCAGCCAACATCTTATATTCTACCCACAGTCAATCATTGCTATATCACATTATTAACTTTAAAAAAAAAAAATCTTTCTTTAAAAAGAAGTAATTTTTTAAAATACGGGAACACTTTTTTCTTCTTTTGACTTAAACATAATACGCTACAATTTTTTTAAAGTTTATTTGGTAGGTATGAGAAATGGTATTGGTGTGGTGGAATTGGTATTAAGAATGTAGGTATGGTCATAAAGTATACTTCTTACCAATAGGTATATCCCTATAATCAGCTATATAAAGAAGTTTCATTTGTTTGTTTTTTTCTCGAACATGTTTGTTGGTTGTTTTTTTTTTTTTTTAAATTTGGCATACAAATTTACCTTTAACTTCAAATTTGCCCCCTGTTTCCCTCCCCTTCTCATTTTCAATCACGATTTTAGGATTTTTGTGTGAGCAATATTTAAATAATTTAAATTTCGTTCGTATTACAAAAATCTAGTGGGAGCAACACACGACTTTCACTTACCTTAAATTAAAAAAAAAAAACTATACTTTATTTAAATAAAATAGTTATTCAGTTTCACTGAAAATAAATAATTGACATAGGATAATATAACAATATAAAATCGTTACGTGTAATATATAATAATCAGTAATAATTTTAACACTATTCGTCATCTTACATAACCTTTAACAAAGTTGTATATAAAATTAAACATTTATTTTAAAATCTTTAGCTTTCCACCGATATAACTACACATCTATATTACTTCTCTTACGTTAGAAAAAAAAAATTACATTAAAAAAATATTAAAAAATTTGCTCTTTTCGTCTTTAGTCGGTGATTATAAATTGTGACTTCGATCAGCTGATGCGCTCGATGATAACAGTCATACGTTACATCGTCTCTCAGATTTTTGCTTTTTTCAGTAGGAATTCGCTAGAATTCAGTCTGGAGAACATCACTAGACTTCAGGAATAATACGGCAGTGAATATTGGAGAAGTTTCGGTAAGCAAAGTTATAATTTACTTTGTACAATCACGAAAAAGTGAAAGAAGGGTCACTGATCAGCTGATTGCCGCTAGCTCGGCAAGCTCGGGCTTGCTTTTCTTTTAATTATCTTTCTTTTATCTTTAATTCTTATCTCATTATTTATTTATTATTATTATTTTCTTAATCAATGAGATATTTTCATCAAGTCATGTCCTCAAAGTCTGCAAGTAAAAGATCTAGATCTGCAGGTTCTAACTCGTCTCCCTCAAAACAGAGACCCCGCCGTGAACAAAATAAAAAAATGATTCCACCAGCGACCGCGTCAGCTACCTCATTAGGATCTGAACCACAGCCCAGCACATCATCACAAGGAATAACTGATGAATCTCCGTTTTTTACACCGAATCCATTTCAGATCCTCCAAAATGAAAAAGAAACCATGGAATCTTCTCCTATACCCAAAGAACCACTACCTCCACCAATATTTGTTAAAAATATTAAAAATTTTAAACTGATGTGTGCGCATTTAAACAAAGTAACAGATCCTAATAGTTATTATTGTATAAGTAGAACCAATGATACTAAAATATCTCCGACTACTGCTGAAACCTACAGAAAGATTGTAAAATATCTGACTGAGACCAAAGCTGACTTTCATACTTATCAGCTGCGCCAAGAGAGAGCATTAAGGGTCGTAATCAGAAACCTACATTCCTCAACACCCGTTGAAGCAATCAAAGAAGAACTGACAGAATTAGGATTCCAAGTGAGGCAAGTCACCAACGTTCTAAAAGATAAAAGTCCACTGCCTCTATTCTTCGTGGACTTGGAACCATCAGCAGGAGTCGAAAAAATCTATGACCTCAGTAGACTGTACTATACCCGTGTAAAAGTTGAAAAACCTTACACAAAGAAAGAAATAGTCCAGTGCCATAACTGTCAGGCATATGGTCATACCAAAAGTTATTGCCATCACATACCACGCTGTGTGAAATGCGGTGAACAGCATAAAACAGAAGAATGTACAAGATCAAGATCAACACCCGCTGTATGTGCTCTGTGCCTCAAGGACCACCCGGCTAACTACAAGGGATGTGAAATCTACAAGAAACTCAGAACCAGATACCAAAAACCTCAGGATCAGAATGAAACAACTGTACCAACCAGAAGCAGAAGAGAACCATCTAAACTTGTAAATTCTAACGTGTCATTTGCCCACTTGCTTGGAGGTGGTAACCAGAATCATGAAGTCGAGGCACTGCCGGAACAACATTTTCCTCAACATTCTCAATCTATTGTACAAGAATCTATCCCTCAAAGTTTACCTAATCTTCAAAAAACTCCTCAACATCAAATTTCTCATATCCCTCCACCATCAAACGTCACAGATCTTACCAGTCTAATGACATCGTTCATCTCCGAAATCAAATCTCTTGTTATGCCGCTTATATCACTCCTTACAAATCTAGTATCGAATCTAATCCCTGCCTTAAAAAATCCTTAAATGACTTCACCTAACTCCTTATCCATTCTCCTTTGGAATGCGAATGGTGTTAGAAATCATACTGACGAACTGACAGCGTTGTTGCAAGACAAAACAATCGATGTTGCACTTATAACTGAAACAAGACTAACGACTAAACAGTACTTCAAAATACCGCAATACATGACATACCGTACTGACCACCCAGACGGTAAAGCCCATGCCGGTTCTGCTATCATTGTCCACCAATCCCTCTCTCATCATTTACTCCCACTTCCCACCTATGATTTCCTACAAGCCACAGCCATAGTAATCAAGACTTTTTCCTTTCCGGTAACCCTCACATCTGCATATTGCCCTCCTAAACATTCCATTTCCAATTCTGAATTTGTATCCTTCCTGGATTCCTTAGGAAATCGTTTCATTCTGGGTGCAGACTTAAACGCCAAGCATCAGCAGTGGGGTTCCAGAACCACGAATTCTAGGGGACGAAATTTGCTGTCTGCACTCAACTCCCGAAATTTTAATATCCTGCCTCCTGACTCCCCTACCTACTGGCCAACCGATCCTAACCGCAATCCCGACATCCTCGACTTCTTTATTCACAGCGGATTAGGCTCTCTCAACTTGTCTTTAACTCGCCTTGATGAACTATCCTCAGACCATAGTCCACTGATCCTAAAAGTATCTCTCACTCCAATTCCAAAACCCATTCCACCATCATTCATCCAAGGCCCTGTCAACTGGAACCTTTTCCGCCAAATCCTGACCGATAATATTGACCTCAGAGTAACCCTCAAAACCCAAGATGACCTAGATAATTCCGTCTATTCCTTTACCACCGCCATCCAACAAGCTGTCTGGACTGCTTCCTCTCCTAAACACTCCAATATAAATCCAGACCCAAATCATTTTCCACAACCTATTATAGACCTTATCCACACCAAACGCCGAGCAAGATCATTATGGCAGCGCACCCGACACCCAACAGATCGCCGCTCCTATAACTTCTATTGTAAACAATTGAAGAGGGAGTTGGCGACCTTCCGTTCCCAGTCCTTTAATTCCTACCTCTCCTCTCTATCAGCTCGTGATAATTCCCTGTGGAATGTCACGAAAAAGATCCTAAAATACCATCATGTTTCCCATCCTCTCCGACGTGGTGATGACTCCTGGGCTGCGTCTGATGAAGATAAAGCCGAGGAATTCGCCACACACCTCTCCAAAGTATTCACTCCTCACCCGGAATCCCACATCAATCACACCGCAAAAGTGCAAGACTTTCTTATGTCACCGATTCCACTTTCCCTACCTCCTAAAGCTATTAATCCCTCTGAGGTCAAATATCTTCTCCAAAAACTGACTCTCCGTAAATCTCCTGGACACGATCTCCTTACTCCCCAGATCCTCCGACAACTTCCGCAGAAAGCTATTATATTCCTTACTTATATTTACAACTGCATCCTCCGCACCACCTATTTTCCTCTGTTATGGAAACATTCCACCATCATCCTTTTTTTAAAACCAGGTAAACCTTCCAACAACACTTCATCCTACAGGCCTATTAGTCTACTCCCCATCCTCTCAAAAATCTTTGAAAGGCTTCTTCTTAAACGTATCCTACCCATATTAGAATCCCAAAATCTTCCTTCCCATCAGTTTGGATTCCGTCCTCAGCATTCCACAGTTCAACAGGGGCTCCGAGTTGTAGACCATATTTCCTCAGCTCTTGAATGCAAAGAGTATTGTTCTGGTGCGTTTCTGGACATTGCGCAAGCTTTTGACCGGGTATGGCACACTGGATTACTCTTCAAGCTGAAAACCCATTTACCCCAGTCTCTATACCTCATTCTCCGATCCTATCTCTCGAACCGTTCCTTCCGAGTTCGCTGTGGTGAAGAATTTTCTAACCTTTATCCCGTTGAGGCCGGTGTTCCTCAAGGCAGCGTCTTGGGACCCATCCTCTACATCCTTTACACTGCTGATATTCCTACACATCCTGATACCTTTCTGGCAACTTTTGCAGACGACACCGCCATCCTATCATCCAGTTCCAATCCTGAAACAGCATCCTTAAACCTTCAGAGACACCTTTTCCTTATCGAACACTGGTGTAATAACTGGCGTGTAAAGGTGAACGAAGCCAAATGTAAACACATAACCTTTACTCTTAGACGAAAATCCTGTCCGCCAGTTTATTTCAACTCATTACCGATTCCTCTCTCAGATACAGTCCGGTATCTTGGCTTACTGTTAGACAAAAGATTGACTTGGAACCCACATACAAGACTTAAAAGACAAGAACTCAACCGACGATTCGGACAGTTATACCGACTACTCAACAGAAAATCTGAACTTACAGTTGAAAACAAATTATTACTTTACAAGACAATACTGAAGCCCATCTGGACCTACGGACTTGAACTGTGGGGGACAGCTAAACGTTCTAACATCAAACGCATTCAATCCTTTCAATCCAAAGTCCTCCGTACAATAGTAAATGCTCCTTATTATGTCTCCAATTATACCTTGCACCACGACCTTAATGTTCCATTTGTTTCAGACCTAATTCCATCCAAATTTTCCAAATTCCACCAGAACCTCATTCATCATCCTAATCCTTTAGCTCAATCCCTATCCAGCTCCACTCATCCATACAACCCACCTAGAAGGTTGAAACGGCAGTGGCCCCGCGACCTTTTGTAAATATATTGGAGTTCTAGCACTGGCTAGATTCTCCACTCAATGTGATGTATGTATGAGTGTGTGTACGTGTATATAGGTATAAGTGAATTATTGACTTTTGTATTGATTCATTATTGTGTATATATTTTATTGTAATTTTATGTTGTGTAAATATTGTATGAATGTAGTATGTTTGATATCATTCAGCAATACTATTAATGTCCAAATTGGGACAGATTGTAAAATTTTCTAAATAAAAATTGTTATTAAAAAAAAAAAAAAAGTCGGTGATTAAAGTCTTTCAATTTTTAAATTTAGTCATTTCTTATCAATTCTAAAAAGATGATAATTTCTTTTAATCTACAAAATGAAAGGTACTTTAGAGTGAATGAAACCTGCTTGATATTGAAGTCCATTTAATTTTAGATCACTATAGCAAGTTGAATCCAAATCATTTTTTTTAAATTGTTTTATTTAGGTATTAAGTCATTGATTCTATATATACTGTAAATAAAAATAAAATAAAAAATTACAAAGAGGAATAAATAAAATAAAATAAATAAATAATAATAACCTTTCCTATATTCATAAAGAGATAAAATATTTGCATACACCCCTGGGAACTCCAAATCAAACCCCGACGCCTACAAGTGGATGTCGGGACCCGAGGCCAGGAGATCCCAGCGCCTCTCAGTCAGTCGCGTCACAGGTCTAATAAGCCAGTGTATACTTGAGAGAGGGCGCTAGAGCCACAGACTCTCAGGCATGAGTGGAGAACCTGGCCATTGCCAGCACTCCGAATTTCTTAGTTATAAGAGGTCTCTAGGCCACTGCCGCTTCAAACTACGAGGAGGGTTATAGGGATGGCTGGAGCTAGATAGGGAGGGACTGGGAAAAGGGATTTGGAAGGTCAGTAAGTCTCTGGTGGAAGTTTAGGAATTTAGATAGAATTAGATCGAGGACACATAATCAAAATCGTAAAAAGCTGCGAAATGCGTGGTATGAAGTAAAACATGGAATTCATCATTATTATTATTATTATTTTTTTTTTTATCAACAACCAATATATTTATCAGAAATTATTCATATGGCAGAAAAACTTTGCCGTGTCAGCTAGTATGATTATATTAGTTATTTCATTTCTCCACCGTCTCGTCAACTTCGTTCGAAGTTCGTAATTAAGGAAAAATTATTTTTATGCTGGCCTAGACCCACAAGGAATACATGTTGACTATGTTCTGAACCATAGGCTTCCTATGGGTTTTAACTGTTCCGATTATTTTCCAGTTTCATTTCATGACTTTTTACATCATAGCGTTTTAAAAATTAATGTTGAAGAAACATTGATAGAGGACAGGAGACTTAATTTTATACTTAAATAGAAAAAGTTTAAATCTCTTCCTTTATTTATTTTATCCCTTAATGGTAGAAAACAATAAAGAGGAAAAAACAAAACAAACAATTTAGTTAAGTGCGTGTTATTGGACATGCCCACGAAAGAAAGAGAAAGAAGTCCCTTATTCATGAAACGACATTTGTAACATTGACCGTTTCAAAGCTGTCCTTTAAGTTAGCTGGATGTCATAAACGTTGAGTTGTGAGTCGCTACGGTTCCATGTCTCCTTTTGACGGGAGTCGCGTGTAGGAAGCTCCTTTCGAGAAATTCGAACGACACAGTGTAGGAGTGCGCAAGATAAAACCCTTTGAGGAATTAATTGACGTCTATGCTTACTTCCACCCGTTTTTGAGAACGATTTAACACCTCGGTAAACATTATAAAATAATAAACTTAACTCTTCAAATATCATTTTTAAATTAAATAGGATGATTATTACAGGGTCACCTGTGATGCAGTGGATAGCAGATTCACTAAACTTATTTTTTTAGTTACAATAGTGTTTTATAAAATGTGATAAAAAAAAAAATTAAAATGTAGTGCGAGCTACACAAAATTTTCTCTTACCTCCAATGTTAAAATCAATAAAAAAATTCTGGGACGTGAAAAAAGATTAATGAATTAATTATATTTAGTTTAGTTTGTTTGTTTATTTATTTATCATCCCTTTATGCTTCTTTGGGTAATCGGACGATGCTACAGTGGGAGTACCTAAATTTTGCCTATCCAGGTTTTATTAGGATAGGGATCTTTAACGAGTACCTGACATCGCACAGGATTACTCCCATTAAAAAATCCTAGGGCTGCCTGCGGATTTAAATCCGGGACCTTGGTCATAGGAGTATGTTATGCTATCCACCCACCTACAGGTAACCCCTTATATATTAAGATTAGATAGACACATGTCCTTTATTAAATAATCTATTATATTTTTTTCTACTATAATAAGTTAATTTTAACGTCTTTTCGCCACTCTCTATTAATTTTTACAATTTCGTGTATGAGATTATAATTTTTTTTTTCTAAAATCATAAGCTTTCCAACGGTATATTATACGTCTATATTAATTAAGATATCTTCGGGACGTCCTAGTTTAGAATATTTTTAAATTACTGTAGATGTGTAGCTTCTCTTCATGTCTTGCTCATGGCTATTTTCTTTTAGCCTATTTACTAGATGTGCTGTACAATACAGTTGTAAATATCAATAAATAATTGTATTTAAAAATATTTTTAATAAGGGTATAAAGTATAAAATACATGATGGAGAAACAAATTAATAATTAATAATTTTCTTGGTCATTTTCCTTATGAAGAATGAGATGATTCCACACAATGAAAGATAAGAATTTAGTATCTATCTTATAATGCGAAAGTGACATTTGTGTTTTTTTATTACTTGGGCTTTCAAATATATATAGCAATAATAAATAGTTAGCACTGTGGGCAAAACTATTTTATTAAATATTGATAAATACCGAGAAAAAAACTGACTAATATGGAAGTATTATCTGATTTGAAGTGTATTATCGGATATGAACTTTTAAGTTCCAAATGCATTAAGCTTTATGCTATCTCACATTTTCTCCAGTTTACAAACCTTTCATACTCACTTAGATAAGTCCAGCTATAGTGAGCTCCAGTAGAAAAGGATTCTGCTCTCCATAACAATGGACATTGTCGCGTTATTGCCACTTTGTCAAAAAAGATTATTCAGCAGGAAAGAGGCAGTTATTGTGATTAACAAAAGAATGTTTGTCCTATTCAATTGAGCTGTGTTTTTTCTCTATTATCGGATTTTTTATTGCAATTCTTTCTTTAGTTCCTCAGACCTTGTCTCTTGAGTCGCGTTTATTCGTTTATTTTTATATTTCAGAAAACAAAAGTTCGATTTATTTCAAGTTCGATATCTTGGCATTGTTTTTGATTACCGAAGGAGGGAAATTTAAAATATCGGCATTTAAGCCCTGTCAGACTATTTCAATCAGAATGAAATCTGCATGATATTAATGCGCATTAAATTTTACATCCATATAGCGAGTTTATACAAAATCGTTATAGCCGTTTTTGAAAAAATCGTAAAAAGGAGCAAAATATAAAGTGGCTTTTCTGGGCAGCTGATTTTAATGAAAAACTTTTTGTAAAAAATCGGGCGTATAGTTATCTCGAATATGAAATTTCAGTTTCACAGGACTTTCCGTTTACGGGCTGGAGTTACCACACACACACACAGACCTTTTTGCGGGACTTGTTGTTGAAAACTAGAATTCGAAAATTTTCACGATCGCAATACTTTCCCTTACTATATATTTCATATATTGGTAATTGAAAGTAAAAATTATAAAATTGTTTAAAAGAATTACGAAGTCGATTAAACTAATTAACAGTTTAACTAAAAAAGTTATGAATTTGATTGAAAAATCCGTGAGCAGACGTGAATAACCTGAGTAGTTCTTTATAATCACTAGTGTACTGCGAAATACTACCGTAGATATCCGGAAGACTCGCTATTCAAAGATTAAAGATTGCTGGAGGAGAAAAAATAATTTGATTTGTTCTCCATACATCAGCTAAATCATACCTTACATTAGATTATGCAACACCCACGGAAAACTTCTTTCGACACATTATTCTTCACTACTCTTCTTCAATATATTATATTCTATAAGATTCGTTTATTGTTTTTCTTTAAAATGTTCATACATATAACCTTGATGACTTTTCCAGTTACATGAAACATTCCGGAGTGATCTGGACAAAAACACTTTCAATTTGAGCTCTCAAAAGTACTGTCAGATGCAGCAGTCAGAAATTTATACCTGTCCGTCAAGAACTGTCTGTGTTTTAAATTGTGTAGTGCGTTTTTTTTTTTTTTTTTTTTTTTTTTTTTGGGAGGTCCTCACTCAAGAAATATTTGATAATGGAATATTTTTAAACAAAATTATGTAACTTATTCTTTTTTTATTTACTATAATTTGTTTAATTTTGAAATCCATGTAAATCTAAAAAAATTTTCGTTGGAATATAGTTTCATGAATAATAATGTCATTACAATGTTTTTTTTAAATATATTTATAAATGCAAGTTTTTAAGTCAAGCCTAAGAAGGTGTGCAGTTGGGCACTCTCCTTCCCCAGGCCTATCATGTCTGTGGCTGAAGTTTTATATATCATTTTTCTTATGATAAGATAGCACCCGACAAAATTATTTAATTATGACATCTAAAGCTAAAATCAACATCAATTTTGAATGTTGTACACCATGGTATATGTGGTACAGTCATCCAGCCTTTTCACAGTAATAAACATAATCACCTGTGGTGGCTAACATAACTGCCTTCTATGCCTGATACCACAATTTAAAACTTGTCAGATGCCTCCGGGACTTTATTTAAGAGATTCAAAAATCCTTAGTTCTAGAGTTTTTAGGAGAGAGAAGGTGATCCCGAAGCTGAGCAATGTCTGGTACTATTTAAAAATATCTATCATGATAAAACAAGGATAAACTTAATTTAGTATTCCCATTGTGGCATCCCCTCTCTCTCCCTATAAATATATATACATAGGGGGAGAGAGAGAGAGAGAGAGAGAGAGAGAGAGAGAGAGAGAGAGAGAGAGAGAGAGAGAGAGAGAGAGAGAGAGGAGAGAGAGAGAGAGAGAGAGAGAGAGAGAGAGAAACAAAGACAGACAGACAGACAGTGAGACAGAGAAAGAGTTAAAGGAAGCTGACATATATCAGAATTTATTCGTTTGTCCAAATATTTAGTCACTTAAGTGTTCTCAAGCATGACACTAGGGTTTACTACTTCATATTTCTCTTTTATTTAATTGTATGCTTCATATTCTGTATATATAACAGAATAACTGTGATAGTCGTTTATTGGCTGTCCAGTGGTGAAAAAATCATGTCGATAAAACATAATCGTCACCAAAAATAAATGAAAATGATTTTACATTTTATTGAGTCAGATCTGTATATATAAGTGCTAATAAATGAGAGTAGAGAATATACATCATTTCAGTAAGTCACGGAATAGGAGATTTCTTAGTGAAGGAGCTGATATTGTCGTTCAATTTTTCAACAAATAAAAACTCAAATACGGCTCAAAATAAATTAGTACAAAACTAAACATAAAAAAGATAATAAAATTCAGGAACTAAATAACACACAAACAAAACGTTGCAAACTATTACACAATGGCTAATTATCTATATCTAACTATATTAAGGTGTAACTATTTAAATACCTGTCATAGATATCCAGGAATCCAGAACATCTTACATTTTTTTCTCTATAATCAATAATAACCGGGTTGTCAGGGAATCAAACTTCTTATAAGTTATTGATGGACTATTTAAGATTATTTTAATTCTTTCCCTTTATTCATCGCAATGTCTTTATCTCAAAAATCTTTTCAATTTTTCTATATTCTTCAATAATAATCGAATTTTGGTGGAATAACATCCCGAATTTTGCCTAGGATATATAGATAAACTTTATATTTTTGTTGCTATTTACTGCGCTTTACTGGTTCTAAAACTGAGTACATATTTTTATATCTTCAAAAATAACTGAGCTATGGGCGTAATCATGAGTAAAATTTCAATTTTTTTTTCTCTTCTTTATAATTGTATAATTATTTATTGGTATAAATATAAATTTTTTCTCCGACTTCAAAAAATTACTCAGTTATTGAATTAAATCACTTTTCATCGGTCGCCATTTTAAAAATAACCAGCTGATATTAACGAATCAGTGTTGAGATCATCATTGCATGCCCTGAATGTTTGTGTCGAATTTCGAAAAAAATTGGTTCTGTAGTTTCGGAGAAATGACGCAGAGGGTGGACGGCGGACAAACGGATTGTTTTTTAATAGTTATTTGGATTCCAGGTCCCTTGAAACGTAACCTTTAAATTGTAAGGGAGGGGGCTATTTTTTTATTTGTTTGGTCGATTACAAAAGTTAATTATTGAAAATAAATTTTAAAAAAAATGTTCATAATTTAAAATTAATAAATCACTACATTACTAAGACGAACGAACTAATCAAAAATGTTTCTTCAAATAAGGCCATAACTGAGGCTTATTTTAAAGAACAGCATATATATCTTTTTTTTTAAATAATAGCATTATAAATAACCGATATCAATATTTAGTAACATATAAGGTAAGTATGCGAACCATAAAAAAGAACCGTTAATATTTTAATGCTATGTTAAATAAAAGAAAATATATTTTCATAAATATAATAATTTTCTATTTCATAAAAATTATTCAAAAATATTTTTATCAAATTAAAAAAAAAAAGGATAATTTTATGATCACTATATTTTTTAGCTATTTCAAGAAAAGTCATCATATCATAGCAATTCAAAAATTATTATATTAAAACATAGGACTTCAGCAAATAACATTTTTTTTTTTTTTAAATATGTTTTCATTTTGTTTTATTCATAGAAAGTGACTATTACAGTTTTTAATGAAATAACGCAATACAGTTAAGTGCTGCGGGCTGGATACGATACTGCGCCGTACGATATCAGTGTATCCTCTGTCATATTCAACAAAATAGAGAATATTAAAACACTAAACATAAATGTAATATTAATTGATAATTAACATTACATTAAAGTCGGTATGGATTTATATATTAAAATAAATAATATGTATCTCGTAAATTTTTGACGATTCAAACGCATGTTACCTTTAAAATTGAGTAGGTACCAACATTTAAATGGTACAAGTTACAAAAAATAAAAAAAATTATTATTTGTGGTATATATTTTCTTGAATAGACTAGTTACCATTTTATGTAATTAATTTCAACAATAAGAGGATTTATTATTTTTTATCGATCGTACATATCCTTTAATATATATGACCGTATTAGAAGTTTCTGTTTATCAAATTTTGCGTAATGAACCATTTTTTTCGCACAAATAATAATAAATATTATCCCTTATAAGAAATACAAGAAGATGTTATAATTATTTAAATTTCAAATAGTTTCCATAAATGAATCAATATCATTAATTAATTTTTTAGACTAAGATTTTAAGATTAAGAAAGCTTAGATTTTTAAAGAATAAATCCTTTGATGAATATGAACATCACAAAAACAAAAATTACGAAACTGTAATTCTGTAATTTATTTTGGTACATGTTTCAGTAATTTTTTTTATTTCTTGTAAATCACCTGATCAGGAGTTATTTTATATTTTTAAATTTTACGAATACTAATCTAACGGCTTTTATATAGCGGAATATGTCACTCATTTTTGGAAAGTAGTATTGAAGAACTGAAACTAAATGTTTGAGTTAAAACTATACACAACTTAAGAAAATTCATGTCAGGTAATGTGATAAGTTAAAGATTTATGATAAAATGTCGATAAGATGTCATCAAACGAAATTTTATTATTTTATAATGATAACTTATATATAAATATACACTTCATTTTTGTGTATACTAAACCATATAAAAATTTCATATCTCCTGAATGTTCTTATATTCCTATATTTTTATGTTTTTTAGTATCGGTAACTTAGTTTAATTTTTCATCAAACTTTAAAGGTTCAGTTTTAAGTCATTTAATTTTCAATTTAATATTTTTCATTGTTTTCTGTTTAAATTAAATGTAATTTTTTAAAAGCGTAAACGAAAATATTCAAAGGTATGTTACTTTAGCTTGAAAATTCTAAGCAAATATGATGTGTTTAAATGTTTATTAAAATTATTATTTGGAGCTGAACATCATATCTTTCTCTTAATCGCTTAACCCCAAATTTAGATATTAGTAAACGTATTGAGTTTTAAAATAACATACATTTTAAATTCACCTATTTACATTTTAGTTGCTCTTTTTTAATAGAACTATATTGCTTAAAATTATTTAGATATTTAATTCTTTAGATGACATAATCAGTTGTGCTTCTATTAAATGATTTCATTACATTTTTCATTATTATGTTATTAAAATACATATTTTATATCGAAAAGATATTTATTTTCATGCCTAGAGTAGAAAGTCTAATAATATTAAAGATTGTCTTGTAGTAGCATTACATTTAAAATTTAAGTTCAAATATTTTACCAGTGAATAATTCTTTTCGGCCGTATATTTAATTCATTTAAACAACATATAAATTGTCCATTATATGAGAATTCATAATGCTATTGATATACAATTTTCTTAACAAATTATCTTTCTGATTTCATTCATTTTTTTTTTTTAAACATTATGCTACTTATTCAGACCCGGCTACATTTTTGCATCAACCAGCAACGTTAGTTTATTTTGTTAAGAAATAACTCTTATCCGATAAATTTTAAGAGGTGTTTAAAAGCATGTTTAAGAGGAAACCATACAAATCATATTAATTATATAATTTTATATGATGTTTTCAAGATTCCAAAGTCAAACAGCATCAGAGAATGTCTTGCGCAAATTAAATTAAAAATTCATTTACAAATCTGAAACAGTGTGTATAGTTATATTGGGTGGTGTGTATTTTAAAACATAAACCATTAAAAAAAATGTAGTTTTTTATGGGGAGAAGCATAAGATAAAAATATAATTTTGATTATATATTTAAAAATATACTAATGATTTTGGGGCGAATTATTTTCTGTTTTCATTCTATATTTACGAATATTCTTGGACAACCAGAAATGCTGTGTTTCATATGTTAAGAATAACTTTTTTAATCAGATAAATTTTCAGAGGTGTTAAGTATTAAGCATGTATTTAGAAGGAAACACGAAATTCATATTTAATATATATATATATTTGATTGTTTACCAAGATTCCAAAGTCAAACAACATCGGAGAATGTCTTCCGGCAACATTAAATTTAAAAATTTCATTAAAAATCTGAAGGAGTAGTGTATAATTATTTTGTGTTGTGTGATTGTTTAAGCATAAAGCCATTAAAAAAATGTTAGTTTTTTGGGGGAGAGGAATATTATATAAAAACATAACTATGATTATATTTTTGAAAAAATATAATGTATATATGTATATAATTCTTTTTATATCAAATAGATTTATTTGGAGTATAGCTTGTAAATTGTTTATAGGAAAGATATATATTTTTATTTATTCCATTCTAGATAAATTCTAATTACATTTAAGTTAGCTTGCAGTAGTATTGCATTAAAAACTTAAGCTGAATTTTTATACAGTGCACAATTCATTTCGGCCGTATATTTAATTCAATTTAAACTGCATACAAATCAAAAGTTACTGCCCATTATAGGATATTTCATAATACTATTATTAGACAATTTTCTTAAATTATTTTCCAGATTTTTTTGATTTTTTTTTTTATATACTTTCATCTGTTTATTCAGACACGGCTACTTTTTGGAAAACCACAATGTTGTGTTTAAAATTTAAAGTAAATAACTTTTTTATCCGTTTAATATTTTGATGTTTCCAAGATTCTAAAGTCAAATAGCATCAAGGATTTGTCTTTCGGCAACATTAAATTTAAAATTTCATTTAAAAATCTGAAAGAGTAGAGTATAGTTGTTTTCCGTTGCGTAGATTTTTAAACATGAACCTTTTTAATAAAAACGCTAGTTTTTTAGGGGGAGTGGGTATATTATACAAAAAAATAATTATAATTTTCTTTGAAAAAATATACTGACATTTTTGGGACGAATTATTTTCCTGTTTTCATTGTACATTCACAAAAAAAAAAAAAAAATATGAAGAAAAAAAAAAAAAAAAAAAAAAAAATATATATATATATATATATTTTTGTTAGTTTGTAGTCCTATAAATTTCAATGTGTTTATATTGAGGATATTGAGGAAATTTAGATATAATAGTTAAGATATGTTTCTGGTTTCAAATTATTGATAAGAGAAAATATTATTTTTTCGAAACAAGGTTTTTTTTTTAACATAAAAATCGTTATATTTTTTATGTATTATTTTTTAATCATTAAAAATTGTGATTTTCTTTGATTTGTTTTGTATAATTTTCTCAATATTTTCACCTGTGTTGACGACAGCTCCTGCGATCTGCGCTGTCAGAAGTAGGCCGGCGATGCGGCAGGTGGCCCAGGCGTTCGGCATGACGAAGACTTCAATCGACGGACAATCCCAAATCACATATCACAATACACACAACACTGTGACTTACTGCCGTGACAGTTGACTGTGACAGTAGACGACTATCGGGAAGGACAGAGAGGTCTGTGACTGCCCGCGATCTGTTCCGGGCTCAGACTGTAGGACTCCAGCTCCCGCCTCCCCGCTGCGCCACCGTAGCCCGTTTCTTCGCCGCCGAAGAAACGACGGGTCTCAGTGGTTTTTAGTTGACCAGGGTCGTTAACGGGAATGGCCTAGGATCCTCTAGAGCTCACTGTACTAATTTGGTAGCCTTCAAGTTAATTGATTAAGTAGCTGCGTTAGGGCAATAAAAACAAATAATAAGAAAACGCCCTCTATGAACGAATTTTTTTATCACAAGATATATCTAAGTACAGATAAAATAAATTTTAATCGAATTACCATACTTTTTTTTATTTATTAAGGTATATTACAATCTGTTTCTAAATGAAAAAATATTTGTTTTTATATATATTTTAAAATTTTATTAAGAGATAATGCAATCTGCCACCTTTTTAGGGTAATTTAGTTGTTTGTTTTGGTTTTAAGGCGTAAAACCTAAGTTCATCCAACGCCTAGACACTATATGCATATTCAACCTTTATAAGAAATAAACTATTTAGGTAATGAGTAATTGAGAGAAAGAAAGAAGAAAAAAAAATTTTAAAAAAAAAAAAAAAATAGAAATAAATAATAAATAAATAAAAAATATTTTTATGTAAACAATAGTTTAAAAAGCTAATACTAGTAATGCTAACTGACTAGGAATGGTCTTTATAATTTCATATAATTGACTGCTCCTTAAGAAAATCAAAAACTTATTCAATGGTTTTCTCTCTATCACCCAGCACCGCTGAAATATTCGGGCTTAGTCCAATTTTATTCAGGTGTGATGAATAATAAGGGCATTCTTGAAAAATATGCCGAATGGTAAGGGTTCCATCAGGGGTAATGAGTATTACATATATAAGAAATCATTTATGCACATTAGATCCATATGTACATTAGAAATAAAATTAAAATAAATAATTAATAAAGACTAAACAAAGAAGAGAGAAAAAAAAATAAATGAAAAATATTAATAGTGAATAAAACTGGAATAAATCAGCCTTTATATCTTCACCACGGTCGGTTGAAAATAATGAGTGATGAGTTTTCTATTGATAATATTTAATTGAATTAAGGGTTTCTTAATTTTATTGTTGATATCCTTATTAAGAGTATTGATAGTTTTATTCATGTTACTAAAATCTATTGCTTTATGGTTTAAACCGATGTGCTTTAATTTATGTAATAGTTTTATTGGATACATTTTTTCTAATAGAATGCTGTAAATCCTGTCATTTGTTACATTTAAATAATTTAAAATTGAAAATTGATTGCAATGTATATTAAATTATATGCAGTATTTACTATTTGTTGTTTGCACACTAGGCAACCTGCACATTTTAAAGTTAATTAATTATGGTTTCATATTTATTAATTAAACTTTATTCTTTTTAATTGAATTTCAATATTGATGAGCACAGTACATCAATTGATTCCTTTTATATTTCATTTCCATAGTGGAATTATTTTTAATGTTCTTCTTTTTTTCATGTTTTAATTTGTATATTTTAATTATTATTGATGGATATTTAGGAATTTAACGTTGATATTATAGATTATTAACAATTTTAACTGTATAAATTTTACTTTTCGTATCGTTATATAATTTCATGATAAAACTGTTAGATTAATTATTTTTGACAATATTTTATACTTAGAGATAAATTTGTTCCTTTGCACCTGATGATGGAATTTTAGCCGAAACGTCGTGCATTGATTTTGAATAAAAGAGTGGTGAAAATATGAATGAGCCTCTAATTACATTCATAGAATTTAACCTTTAATTTAAAGAATCTACACCTTATTACATATTAATAGTGAAATGAGACCACATTCGTTACTGTTTTTAAGTTCAAAAACATAAAATTGTGTTAAAAAAATATGTTTGTAGTTATCTCCTTTAATTGGTTATCGAATTCTTTCAGTTTATATATTTACTCATTTTTTTTTTTAATTTGTTAATCAGATGATATGGTAAATTTGATTTTAAAAAAACTGTAAATTTAAAGGTATTATAGAGGAAGACATTTTTTAAATATCGGCATTTAAGCCCTGTCAGACTATTTCAATCGGAATGAAACCTGCATGATATTAAAGCTCGTCAAATATTAAATGGATGAAGCCAGTTTATTAAAATCGCTAGAGCCGTTTTTGAGAAAATCGTAAATAGGTGCAAAATGCATGGTATAAAGCTGCTCTTCTAGAAAGCTGATTTTGGCAAAACAATTGCTGTACGAACTCGGGCATATAGCGGTCATACAGCTCAAGGGAATGGGATCGCAATGGCTTTAGATTATTCTAGAACTCTCCCAATAGAAAATTTCATCATAGCCTCAGATTCATTGAGCACTCTAAAAGCACTAGACAATATGCATTCCAGTCATCCAGGAATTTTAAGAACCCTGGAATTGACTAAATCAATGGCTAAAGAAGGAGAAATACTTCATTATGTCTGGATATCGGGCCACATAGGGATACTTGGAAATAAAATGGCAGATAAGGCTGCCAAAGAGGCTCTCACTCTCCCTGGTCGTGGTAAAGCACTGATGACACCTTCAGAGCTAGCGCACCCTCTAAATGATTTTTTTTTTTTTTTTTTTTTAAATGGGATGAAACGTGAAAACAGCTATCCAAGCAAGCTGGAAGCAATTTAGGAGAGAGCCAAAGTCTTGGAAAACCTCAAATCGCATCGACCGCAGAAAGGAGGTGGTCCTGGCCCGCCTGAGAATCGGACATACAAGGTTAACCCACAGGAGTTGCCCTCGAGATGTCAGCATTGTAGGGGAACCCTTGCAATTACTCACATTTACGAAGAATTTTTCTTCTACTCAAGAAAATTGAACAAAAGGGGAATACCACTCAATGTCGCGGTTGCTTTGAGGAACGATGTAAATAGAATTGACGAATTGATGTGCTCTCTTACTGAAATGGACTTTTACAAGCAGATTCGACAATTTTATTTCACTATGATTATTATTTTTAAAATTATTATATATTTAATTTTATTTTTTTATATATCTTTTTAATTTATTTAATTTTATTTTTAAATTTATTTTATTTTTTTTTAATTTATTTATATATGTATATATTTTTTAATTGATTTTATTTTATTTTTTATTTAAGGTGCTATTTATTTATCTTTGACTAATTCTTACAATTGACTATTCCTATAGTAATTTGTTTTCAACTATTTGTTTTTAACTAAAATCATTGTTCATTGTTTAGCCTAAAATTAATTTTCTGAAATGAGTGTCTGGCACTGATGACCGAGGTGTTTTGTGCCAATGAAATATAACAACCAACCAACCAGACCTTTTTGCGGGACTTGGTCATTTGGACTCAGGAGACCCTAAGACGTGTATTTCCGTCAAAAACTGGAATTAGATTTCAAGACCAGTTTTGAACGGATATACATGTTTTAGGTCCCTTTAAGTCCAAATGACCAAGTCCCGCAAAAAGGTCTGGTTGGTTGGTTGTTATATTTCATTGGCACAAAACACCTCGGTCATCAGTGCCAGACACTCATTTCAGAAAATTAATTTTAGGCTAAACAATGAACAATGATTTTAGTTAAAAACAAATAGTTGAAAACAAATTACTATAGGAATAGTCAATTGTAAGAATTAGTCAAAGATAAATAAATAGCACCTTAAATAAAAAATAAAATAAAATCAATTAAAAAATATATACATATATAAATAAATTAAAAAAAAATAAATAAATTTAAAAATAAAATTAAATAAATTAAAAAGATATATAAAAAAATAAAATTAAATATATAATAATTTTAAAAATAATAATCATAGTGAAATAAAATTGTCGAATCTGCTTGTAAAAGTCCATTTCAGTAAGAGAGCACATCAATTCGTCAATTCTATTTACATCGTTCCTCAAAGCAACCGCGACATTGAGTGGTATTCCCCTTTTGTTCAATTTTCTTGAGTAGAAGAAAAATTCTTCGTAAATGTGAGTAATTGCAAGGGTTCCCCTACAATGCTGACATCTCGAGGGCAACTCCTGTGGGTTAACCTTGTATGTCCGATTCTCAGGCGGGCCAGGACCACCTCCTTTCTGCGGTCGATGCGATTTGAGGTTTTCCAAGACTTTGGCTCTCTCCTAAATTGCTTCCAGCTTGCTTGGATAGCTGTTTTCACGTTTCATCCCATTTAAAAAAAAAAAAAAAAAAAATCATTTAGAGGGTGCGCTAGCTCTGAAGGTGTCATCAGTGCTTTACCACGACCAGGGAGAGTGAGAGCCTCTTTGGCAGCCTTATCTGCCATTTTATTTCCAAGTATCCCTATGTGGCCCGATATCCAGACATAATGAAGTATTTCTCCTTCTTTAGCCATTGATTTAGTCAATTCCAGGGTTCTTAAAATTCCTGGATGACTGGAATGCATATTGTCTAGTGCTTTTAGAGTGCTCAATGAATCTGAGGCTATGATGAAATTTTCTATTGGGAGAGTTCTAGAATAATCTAAAGCCATTGCGATCCCATTCCCTTGAGCTGTATGACCGCTATATGCCCGAGTTCGTACAGCAATTGTTTTGCCAAAATCAGCTTTCTAGAAGAGCAGCTTTATACCATGCATTTTGCACCTATTTACGATTTTCTCAAAAACGGCTCTAGCGATTTTAATAAACTGGCTTCATCCATTTAATATTTGACGAGCTTTAATATCATGCAGGTTTCATTCCGATTGAAATAGTCTGACAGGGCTTAAATGCCGATATTTAAAAAATGTCTTCCTCTATAATACCTTTAAATTTACAGTTTTTTTAAAATCAAATTTACCATATCATCTGATTAACAAATTAAAAAAAAAAATGAGTAAATATATAAACTGAAAGAATTCGATAACCAATTAAAGGAGATAACTACAAACATATTTTTTTAACACAATTTTATGTTTTTGAACTTAAAAACAGTAACGAATGTGGTCTCATTTCACTATTAATATGTAATAAGGTGTAGATTCTTTAAATTAAAGGTTAAATTCTATGAATGTAATTAGAGGCTCATTCATATTTTCACCACTCTTTTATTCAAAATCAATGCACGACGTTTCGGCTGTGTGTGTGTGGTAAGTCTAGCGCCAAAATGATACGTCGTGCGAAACTGAAATTTCATATTTAAGACAAAAATACACCAGAGATGTTACAGCAACATTTTTTATCATAATCGGCTGACCAGAAGAGCCACTTTATGCCATGCATTTTGCACCTTTTTACGATTTTCTCAAAACGGCCTAACGATTTTGATTAATCTATATTGATATAAAATTTAAGGGGTTTGAAGATCATGCAGGTTTAATTCTGATTAAAATAGTCTGACAGAGCTTAAATGCCAATATTTTAAATTTTCTTCCTCTAAACTACCTTTAATTTTGTACATTTCAAAAGATTAACTACATAATCTTAATGACATTGATCAAGGTGGGTAAATATACAAGATAAACGAATTTAATAACCAACTAAAGGATAAAAGAGAAAACTATTTTTTAACGTAATATTTGGTTTACTGATAATAAGAACAGTAATATAGACGTTTAATATACCGTTGGAAAGAGAAAGATTTTAGAGAAAATATTATCTTATTCACATAGTTATAAAAGCTAATGTAAAGTAAGGAATAGAGAATAAACTTATTACTGATTAAGAATTTAATACAATTATATTATTTAATCAAAATCATAAGTTTCTAACGATAATAAACGTTTAATTAAAATAAACTTCAAATATTTTTCTATTGAAATATATGTAATAGTTTTTAATTTGATTATAAAAGTCGAGGTAAGTGAAAGTCGTGTGTTGCTCGCACCAGATTTTTGTTTTTGCTGAAATACGTCAGCCGGATATTCTAGTGAGTAGGATTGTTGTTGGTTAGCATTCATTGGAAACACCGAAACAACCTCCTTTGGAGGAAGGAAATTTTAAATAGAAACGAAATAAGTAAAATATCCCGACACCTCCCTCTATACTTTTTCGGCATGGGGGTCATGCCAGCGCTTTCATCAGGCTCGGCTTATGAATTGCTAATGTCGGGAAAACCTCGACCTTGCCAAGACCCAGCTGTGAAACAAACCCTTAAGGCAAGATTCACAATGATTATTCCCAGTTTCTATTTACTGACTCGAGAGCTTATATAAAATACAATTTTTTCATTAGAGTACAGCCATTGTATTTCATTGCGAACACGATAAGTCATTTGGTGAGTAAAATATTAATATAGTATAATACGCCAGTTTTGCTTTCAACTTGTCAAGGTATGGTTAGTATTATGAACAAGGTAGGGCTCAGAAGGCCTCGACAATTGCGTGTTCATGCAAGTAAGTGAGTCAGATGGGAGGTGTTGCTCGCCATGGTGGAAGCACTTACCGCTGCACCAGGTATGAGGCTACTCTGCCAGGTAGGGGCGAACCCGCAGTTTCTAATTAGCAGAGGGGACTGGCTAGGAAGAAAATGCCCCGTGGTAGTAGCACTGCAGCAGCGGATATTATCACTCATCCGTATGGAAGATAGGTAGGAAGCAGGAGAGAAGATAGATGGAAGGTGTAAAATAAACATTTTTTTTTTTTTTTATATCTTTATTTACACCTGTCAGAAGATGTCTGACAATCAGCAAATGTGCTGGACAAAATGAAATTAGACATGATAGGCATGGGGAAGTAAAGTGCCCAGCAGCACCCCTTCCAAGGCTTTAATCTAGCTGAGGAGGTCCCTCATCCAGCTTCGTTTTAGCCTTCTTCGGTGGTTGAGAGTCTGTCTTTTCATCTTGACATGTGGGCCCCAAGTCATCTTTCGATCGAGTGTCAGTCCTAGGTAATGTACAGAGTTTGTCTGAGGAATTTGGTTGTTGTCGATTGTAAAATAAAGATAGACCACATTATTTTACTAAGGCAGAGGTACTCTGACCTAGAGAGATACCACCTAATAGAAGCAGGTTGGTGATCTGAAGAGCTAAGGTGACTCTTGGGGATGTTAGTCATCCATGTTAATAATTGACGGTGAGAGCATTTCTACCAGACTAGTTTCTTAGCCCTAGGTCAAATTACCTCGAAAAGTTTATATATTCTCATAAAACAATTACATGGATAAAAATCTGGTGCGGGCAACACACGACTTTCATTTACCTCCATTTTTAAAATCAAGGAAAGAATTTTCAAATACAGTTAGAGATAAAAATACTTGAAACTATTAGAGAATTAATTAAATTGAATTTATATAGAAACATGTGTTTTATTAAAAAATCTATAATATTATTATCTAATATAATCGGTTAGTTTTATTTTATTTTCATCACTCTCTATTAAGTTTTAAAATATTGCGTATAAGATAATATTTTTTCTAAAATCTTTAGCTTTCCAACGATATATCATACACGCATATCCTACACGATATATCCTGTTCTTATGTTCAAAAACAAAAAACTGCATTAAAAAAAATTTTTTTCATTTTTCTCCTTTAGTTGCTTTCAAATTCGCTCAACTGGCATATTAAGCTGTTTTTTATCAGTAGTAACAAGATAATATAGTTATTTTTATATAATCAACAAAATTAAAGGTACTTTAGAGAAAGAAAATTTAAAATATCGGCATTTAAGCCCTGTCAGACCATTTTAATCAGAATGAAACCTACATGATATTAAAGCCCATTTAATTTTACACCGATACAGCGAATTTAATCAAAATATAACATCCGCTACAAACTATTAAAAATAAGATCGTTACTAAATCCTACAAAATCATCATGCTGATATAAAGGTGCTCTGGCTTGTATATTAATAGACCAAAGAATTGGGAAAAACTACCTATTCACAGTAATCCAGCAATTATTCTAAACCAGAAGGTCTCATGGTCTTATTCTTTTCAGGATGAGGATTATCAGGAATTGAAGCGGTACCGCTGACTGATCTAGTGGGTTAGAGTGCGAATGGAGTTTGTCTTAGATCGTTGATCATATATGATCATAAAGATACCTTATTCGGGCCAAATATGGAACATCAAGATCTTTATGTCTAAATTTATTTTTGGCAATGTTAAAGTGTTGACGATTTTTTGAAGCATTTTGGATCATAGTGGTTGTGCACGAAATTAATTCGATTGTTTAGTAGAACAACAAAACTTAAGCATAAACGCATGGTGATGTAGATAGGTCTTTTATAGTGAAGTAGAATTATAGAGCGTCTGCCCAATAAATGTTAAAGTTGGAAAAGCTGCAAACAATTTTTTTATCGTTTCAGTCTTCTGGGTAGAATCTATGTTAAACGTTTGTTAAGCAGAAGTGCTAAATAAGGGACCTGTTCAAGAGTGGTAAGAGGAATATTATTCATGGATACTGTTGGGCTGGATATCATAGGCTTATGACGAAGGGCAAAGTTATTTTATTTGTTTAACTTTGATATAGGAAAGGCAATAGTTTGATAGTTATTGACTGATAGCACACGATAAGGGTCATCATTTTACTTAGTAAGGAAAGTGTTAAGAATTTGTTGTTGTGATATCAGCTGAATAGAATATGTAAAGAATGGTTTCTAATGTTAATGTTAATGGTTTGTTAACGTAATGTTTCGATAGTGGACTGCGTTATGCTTGATCGCCAAAGGTGTCAATCTAGGGGTTGTTATATTTGGATACGATGCTAATAATGATTGAAATTTAAAATTACTACTTACAGAGCTGATAATATCTTCGGATGTGATGGTGCTGAGTTTACCCTTGGTATTGAGTTTCGTCTTACCATCGATTAATCGTTTTTGCCTAATGTCGACTAGGAGGTTTAATTTATCGAGAAAAATCGGTTCTCCAGATTCTCTGTCGTGCTTTTGTCACAATGGACGGCCATTGATATTGTATTCGAAGTCCTAAGTCTAACGATAAGATTTTTCTTCCATATGTAGTGATTTATGTGCCATTGGCTGCAAACAATTTAAAACCGGTTGCTTCTGATAGGTGTATATGTCTTAGTATAACAGATACGTCTGCACCGCTATCAACCAAAAACATTATTTTGCTTTTTTTATCATACAAAAATGACCTATGACTAATGGTTGGGCTGATTTCTACGGCAGAAAGGTTGACCTCTATTCTGTCTGCCCCTTTAAGTTTCCCTGGGTATTCCACACGCATAGAGGTTTGCATTTTTCTGGATAGCATATATTTCCATAGTGGTAACGGTAATAAAAAAAATTTCCGTTGGGGTTATACTTCCTACGACGACTGGAACTACGACTAAGTTTGAGGTTATCCCGGTCTCGACTTCGGCTACGTTCTAGACTGACATATTAAGCCTTAATTTGTTCTTCTAAGGATTAAATTCTATCCCTTATTTCGTCGCTTTTATTTACCACACTAATTCCCGAGCGAGAAGTTCATGGCCACTATTTTGTCCGCTAAAAGAGCATTTTTTTCTAAATTTTCTTCGCTTTTTAACAAACTAGTTTTAATCGAATCCGGCAGCTTATTAAGCCATAATATTTTTAAGGATGTGTTGGATATTTCATTGCCATATCCCTGGTGAAATCAGCTGAATAGAATATTTAAAGAATGGTTTCTAATGTTAATGTTTTGTTAACGTAATGTTATTTGTTTTTTTTGTTTTTTGAGAAAACATCCCTGATTTCTTTATTCAAATTTATTTAAAATTTTACACAAATCTGTATAAGAATGTTTAAATCACAATGATATGATCGTTCAATATTTCAGCATTGTAAAATAAAAACTATTATATTAAATTGGATATTTTTTAATATCAAAAGGAAAGATTCTGTCAGGCAATCTCTTTCCAGCCAAATTTGTGAAAAGCCGTGAAACAGTTAAGCCTGTAAGTCTGTAAAAGAATTCACGGAAACGTAAGTGGGTTTTCTAACTTTCTCAGAATGCCATATGGTATATTCCTTGAAAGCATACCCAGTAGGCACGATCTTCCTGAGGGTATTCCAATAATATCTTCAGAATTTTATTAGATCAATATTTGATTTATGATTGCCATTGAAAACTGAAATTCGACAAAAAAAATCATCAATTTTGTTCAGCTTCTATATTTAAATGTTTTATAGACATTCTTGTCAGAAGATAGGGTGAATTTTACGAAATCATCAAAATTATACGTACTTTAGAAGAAGAAAATTCAAAATATCGGCATTTAAGACCTGTCTGACTATTTTAATCAGAATGAAACCTACATGATAATAATACTCATTAAATTTTAAATCTAATTATCGAGTTTAATAAAAATCGTTTGATCCGTTTTTTAAAAAGTCGTAAAAAGGTGCAAAATGCATGGTATAAAGTGGGACTTCAGACCAATTTTAGTGAGAATGGTGCTATTATATCTCAAGCGTATAGTTGTCATAAATATGAAATTTCAAATTCGTACAACTCTTCGTTTTCGTGCTGGACTTACCACAAACACACACATATCTTTTTGCGGGACTTGGTCATTTGGATTAAGGGGACCCTAAAACGTGTATATCCATTGAAAACTGATATTAAAAATTATATATTATATCAATCACTATTATAGAAGAGTAATATTAGACTATGATCATATCAATTGGAAACGATCTCTTCTTTTTTTTGTTCATATGTATTTATTTATTCATACATGTCAATCTTTACAACGTTTCGAGGCTTCACATGCCTCATCTTCAGATATTCAATGTTATCTAAAATATAATTGTACAAATATTTCAACCAACTATATACATATTAAGAATATATTATTTATAAATTAGAAATAATTTATATTTTAACTATTTACATTATGTATAAAATTTTATATATACTTACATCCATTTCCATATTTTTATACAATATAGGTCATTAAAAAATATATTTTAATCACAACATCAAATCTTAATATTTCATCATCACATATATCAATTTGTTCTGTGTATTTGAATGTGTACTCAACTGGTCTTTATCTAATGCCTTCCTGCTCTATTCAATGTTTTAAAACAATCACAATACTACTTCTACCCAGGTCAGTTATTAAAACCCACACAACATTCATCCCCACACACATCCATACATATATACACACAACACACACACACACACATACAATGTACGTCCATATATACAAATTCAGATACATACATCATATACATAAACATATGCATCCACACATACACACACACAAACAACACACACACACACACACACACATATTATATATATATATATATATATATATATATATATATATAATATATATATATATATATTATATATAATATTACACAACACACACACACACACACACACACACACACATACATACATATACCCATTTATATGCACACATACAAAACCACATACATAACCTCATATATCACATATTCACTTACAATTATATACATTATATACAAAACTATAAAACACATGCATTCCAAATACATACACCTATTTATAATTTTTATTTATCAATCAAAATCAAAAATTCAATTTATTAATTATATCTGCATAATTTTGACTTATTTTCTTTGAATCTGTTTTGTAATTTACAGTATTTATTATGTTTTTAGTTATATAGATTGACTCCAGTATCTTTCTATTTTTGGTTTTTTGTTCTGTATTAAGTATTTGTATATTTTCAAAATTAAATTCATGTTTGTTAGTTATACTATGATTGGATAGAGCTGTAATATTTATATTTTTAAAATTTTAGCAATTGGAAATGTGTTGTTTTAATCTAGTCTTTAACATTTTTGATGTTTCTCCAATATAAGTTTTATGACAATTTTTACAATCTATTTTATAAATGGTATGAAGTTTATTTTCTTTTTCTATTTTATCCTTCATATTGGTAAAATACGTATTTATTTTATTATTATTGTATTATCCAAGTTTTATGTTATAATGATCATATTGTTTAAATGTATTTTGTATTTTTTCTGTTAAACCTGGTATGTAATTCATTTTGAAGAATTTAATTTGTTTTTTTATTTATTTGATTTAAATTAGTTGTTTGATTAAATTCATTATTTGGTTCCTAATCTATTTTATCTTTTTTGTAAAATTCATTAATTGTGCTATGTCTTATACTACTGTTAATTTTATCTTGTGTATCATTTTCTTTATGATACTTATCGTAATTAATTATTTTATTTATATTTTTATTATCGTTTCCAATTTTAAGATTTTTAAACCATATTTTATTTATTATTTTTTTCGGATAAAGATTCTCTATCAGTATATTATAAATATTTCCTTTTATTTCTTTTATATATTCACTATCTTTTATTTTCTTTGCTGTGTTGATTATATTATTAACTATATTAATTTTTTGATAGTAGGGGTGTGCAGTTAAAAAGTTTAGACATGTATTACTGCTGTTTTCTTTTTTCGTCCATTTTGTGGCAATTTTTTTATTATCTTTATCAATAATAATTAACATATCTAAATATCTTATTTCATTATTAATAGCTTCTTCTATTGTAAATTTTAAATTAAAATTTTTATTATTAAACTTATCTACTATTTCTTTGTATTTATTTTTTTCAGTGATAATTAATAAGTCATCTATGTATTTTGTTAATAAAAAAGGTTTAACATCTATATTTTGTAAAACTTTATCTATCAAATTGAATGAACAAAAATAAAGAAGAGATCGTTTCCAATTAATATGATCATAATATGATATTAAAAAGTTTTACGTTCGAAATACTTTCCCTTACTTATGTATAGATAATTGAAGTAAAAAATAAAATAAAATAAAAATTAAATAATATATATATATATATATATATATATTTTTTTTTTTTAATTTGTTTTATTAAGAGATAATACAATCTGCCACCTTCTGGGGCAATGAGTATTAGAGATAGAATAAATCATTCATACCATATGTACATTGTAAATAAAATTAAAGAAAAAAAAATAATAAAGACTAAACAAATAAAAGAAAAAAATATATATATACACAAAATTAAATAAGTACAATAAAGAAAATAATAATAACAATCTTGTTCACATTCATACCTATTTACAATATTTACAAACTGCCTCTGGGATCACTGAATCAAACCTCGAGATCCACTAGTGGATGTCGAGGCACAATGCCAGAAGATCCCAGCGCCTCTCATTCAGCTGCGTCACTGGTCTTGAGAGCCAGTGGAGGCTACGCGAGGGCGCTAGAGCCACATACACTCAGGGCATGAGTAGAGAACTGGCCATTGCCAGCACTCCAATAACATATTTACAAGAGATCTCTGGGCCACTGCCGCTATATATATATATATATATATATATATATTATATATATATATATATATATATATATACATACATACATATATATATTAAGTGCCTTGAAATTATTCCACCGATCCTGCCACCTCCTTTCATTATCTACCCGTAAACTCCTAGTTTCATCACTCGTTTTTCCCCACTTTGACTATGATCGTGTGTCATATGGCGGCCTATCGAAGGTACTGGAGGGCAGATTGAGAAGGATTATGAATTGCTTTTTAAGATTTGTGTTAGGTACCTCGAGACGGTCCCATGTATCCCACCTCTACGATGAGTTAAAGTGGTTATCCCTAACCTTTCAAAGACAATATTTCCTTGGATCATTCCTTTATCAAATTATTAACTCCCACCACCCATTTTATGTCTACAGCCTTCTGGCATTTAAATCCTCAACCCATCAACAGGAAACAAGATCCCGTCTCTCCGACCTCAAAACTCTTTCCACAGAACCAAAAAATATGATTGCTCCTTTCTAGCCCGTTCCACTGTCTTATGGAATAATCTCACTTCAAACATCCGACATGCTCCTTCCCTACCATCATTTAAATCCCTCCTCTTTCAATACTTCCTTTCTTTCCAGTCCGATGTTAGCTAATTTTAATTTTTGTTACTCCTATTTATGTGAGGTGATTTGTTTATATACTTTAATAAGATGTAAAAAAAAAATTTTTGGTTGATTCTTATTTATTTATTTCTTGAATATGTACATAGAGATGTCACAATGACCTTTTATTTTTCTCTTCTTTCTTTTGTTATTTAAATGTAGTTATATATTGTTTTAGGCCAGTTATAATTTCTATTTTCTCTCTCTCTCTCTCTCTCTTTTCTATTATATATATATATTATATATATATATATATATATATGTATGTATATTTATAAATTATAAATTAGACCTTACCATAACGATTAGTCGAAAACAAAGGCCACTCACATAAGTAGTGGTAAAATCAACCTTTATTTAATTGCAAGGATGCGATTCTACTCAGTTAAATATTTAGTCTTATCATATGCAAGTTTTCAGTATATAGTATTTTATTACTATTTTACTATACATTAATATGTATGCTATCATATTACCATTAATTATTTTTAGAGAACAACAATGTTTTATTAGTTCAGGCAAGAAATTGGCCTAAACTCTTTTATAAGATATACAAATAATAGCAACGGTTTGTTTTTAAAATTACTATTAGTGAGATTCACAATAAATGCGATCAAATACATGTTTCTTCAAGAATTTCTCATTTTGTATGCAATTTTGCTGTTTTATCAAATTTTCTTCAATAGTCCCTATGTTCTGTAATTTGATACCTGTGGATTAATGCTTTCCATTCTATGGAATTCTCATAATTTCAAAATCTTAATTAATTGACGTAGCTGCATTATCCTGTAATAATGTCCTACTTATCTTAGTCAAACAGATTCGCTTTCTTTGCCAACATCCCGAAGAGTGAGGGATTTGAAATTTTCGTGGAATACTGAAACGACATAAAACTGCTCGTAAACACTGTGTAATACAACAATATAAACTTCAAATTTACTAAATATCTCAGATATACAACCATTATTAGGTCTATTTGGACATGCGTACTACAGCTTGCAATAAATCCTTCAAGTTTCTCTCTTTAGTCTAAAATATCACAAAGAAAATTATACATGAAGATCTAATTTTTCTGTTTTTGAATATTTCCCTCGAAATATAAGATGGACAATCTTTAATTCCATACCTATATCTCTTGAGGGAGACCTACAGATTTTACATATGCTTACATTGATCAATCATCAATAAATGAAATTTAAGGTTTATCATATCTGATAAAAATAAAGTTTTTCTCTGTTTACAGTTTCCGGGATTCATGAGTTCATGAAACATTACCACTTTCATTGATATGAAGAAAAAAAAAAATAACAACTTGTTATTTCTTTGGAGAAGGAAATTCATATGTCTTGATATTCATATTTCCTCATGGAAGCTTAATGTTAAAAACCTTTGCGATGAAGTTACTTTTGCACGTTTTCCTGTTGACTTTAATACGAGTAAAAATAATAATAAGCAGAACACAGGTTACCTTCCTAATCATCGATGTGACTGAAAAGTTTATAAGTTAATTCCCTGCTAAAATAAAAATTAGTACTATTCAAATTATTGATATTTTGTGGTATTATAGTCATACACGTATTAATAATTTAACTGATACATATAGTGATAGACTATTTATAATTATATATATATATATATATATATATATATATTATATTTTTTTTTTAAGTCAAATTAACACACTAATAATAGCTAGTGTGTTTGTGGCTATGGCGCCCTCACTCAGCTTCCGCTGGCTCTGATCCAGTGATGCGGCTGAGAGAGAAGCGCTGGGATCCCCCGGATTCCGCTGTCCTCCACAAATAGGGGGGAGGCGGACTCCGACGGTAGTTTCCCAACAAATTGTAAATATTGTATATAGGTATAAGTGTGTTCATGTTTTGTTTATTTATTTGTTAACCAAGTATTTATTTAATTTATAAATTTTGTTATTATATACCTTTATTAATTTTAGTTTAATTTTATGTAATTTGTCTTTTCTTTTGTTTATATTGTAAATATTGTATCAATGTTATCATGTAGCAATATTATTATTGTCCATAGCGACAAACAGTAATATATCCGAATAAATAAATATACTATAGAAAAAAAAAATAGCTATAAAGCTACTATACTTATACAATACTATATATATAATGTAAAATATGTGTAGGTATGGGGAAGGAAAGTATCTAGCAGCACCCCTCCATGAGCTTTAATTTAGAAACGGAGGTCTATCAGCAAGATTACCGGCTTTTCATCTCTATCCATTAACTTTTACAAACTTCTGTATAAGATAATATTTTTTCTACAATATTTAGCTTTTCAACGCTATATTATACATCTTTTTTTTTTCTTTTTTTTTTTTTATTTATTGAGAAATATTACAATCTGTTTCAGAATGAACAATAGTAATAGAGATATAGGACCACATTCATACAATATATACAGAATATAACGATAAAGTCAAATTACATAAAATAGAGAAAAAAAAATCATTTATATGTACAATAGAATATATCAAAATAAAAAACAAAAACAAACAACAACCTATAATTGAGATAAATACAAAGTTGGCATATAAATAAAAATCATACAAACAAACACAACTATATACAGTATTTACAACTGCTAAGGGAACCCCAGACTGGGCTTTTCTCCCCACTCGTGGAGGAAAAAAGCGGAATCCAAAGGATCCCAGCGCCTCTCTCTCAGCCGCATTACTGGTCTTAGAGACTGGTATTCGAGGCTGGGTTAGGGCGCAATAGCCACAAACATACAGTACATGAGTGGAGGATCTGACCAGTGTCAGAACTCCAGTATAAATGTTTACAGAAAGTCGCGGGGCCACTGCCGTTTCAATCTTCGTGGAGGATTGTAGGGGTGGGTGGAGCTGGAGAGGGATTGAGCTAAAGGATTAGGATGATGAAGAAGGTTCTGATGGAAATTAGAAAATTTGGATGGTACCAGATCTATAATAAATGGAATATTAAGGTCGTGGTGTAAGGTACAGTTGGAAACGTAATAGGGAGCATTAACTATTGTTCGTAGGACTTTGGATTGGAAGGATTGGATGCGTTTGATGTTAGAGTATTTAGCTGTCCCCCACAGTTCAAGTCCGTAGGTCCATATAGGTTTCAGTACTGTCTTGTATATTAGTAATTTGTTGTCAACTGTAAGATGAGATTTTCTGTTTAATAGTCTGTATAACTGGCCGAATCTGCGGTTGAGTTCTTTTCTTTTATGTCTTGTATGTGGGTTCCACGTTAGTCTTTTGTCTAGTAAAAAGCCCAGATACCGGACTGTGTCTGAGGAAGGAAGCGGTATGGAATTGAGTTTAACTGTTGGGCAGGATTTGCGTCGAAGGGTGAAGGTGACGTGTGTGCATTTTCTTTCGTTCACCTTAATACGCCAAGCATTACACCAGTCTTCGACAAGGGAAAGGTGCCTTTGGAGATTTAGCGATGCTGCTTCAGGATCGGAATCGGATGATAAAATGGCTGTGTCATCTGCAAATGTTGCCAGAAAGGTATCGGGATCGGTAGGGATATCGGCGGTATAGAGGATGTAGAGGACGGGTCCTAAGACGCTGCCTTGAGGAACACCGGCCTCAACAGCATAATGTTTGGAAAACTATAAACCACAGCGAATTTGGAAGGAGCGGTTTGATAAATAGGACCGGAGGACTAGGTATAAGGATTGGGGTAAATGGGTTTTGAGCCTAAAGAGCAATCCCGGGTGCCACACCCGGTCAAAAGCTTGCGCTATGTCCAGAAAGGCACCCGAACAATACTCCTTGCACTCGAGGGCGGAGGAAATGTGGTCTACAACTCGTAGTCCTTGCTGAACCGTGGAATGTTGAGGGCGGAATCCAAACTTTTGTGAAGGAAAATTGTGAAATTTGGCTAGGATTCGTTTTAATAGGAGTTTTTCGAAGATTTTGGAGAGGATCGGAAGAAGGCTAATAGGTCTGTAGGATGACGTACAGTTGGAGGGTTTACCTGGTTTTAGGAAAAGGATGATAGTCGAGTGTTTCCACAACAGAGGGAAATAGGTAGTGCGTAGGATACAGTTATAGATATACGTAAGGAATGTAATGGCTTTAGGTGGAAGTTGTCTTAGGATTTGAGGAGTAAGGAGATCGTATCCAGGGGATTTACGGAGAGGAAGCTTTTTAAGAAGATATTTGACCTCAGAGGGATTGATTGCTTTAGGTGGTAAGGAAATTGGTATCGGTGACGTAAGGAACTCTTCAACTGTTGCGGTATGGGTTGGATTGAGATCAGAATGAGGAGTGAATACCTTGGAAAGGTGTAGTGCAAATTCCTGGGCCCTATCTTTGTCTGAAGCAGCCCAGGAATTATCACTACGCCGGAGAGGATGGGATATCAGGGGGGATTTTAGGATTCTCTTCGTGACATTCCACAAGGAATTGTCACGAGTCGAGAGAGAGGAGAGGTAGGAATTGTAGGATTGAGAACGGAAGATCGCCAACTCCCGCTTTAATTGTCTACAATAAAAGTTATAGGAGTGGCGATCTGCTTGGTGGCGGGTGCGTTGCCATAATTTTCTGGCTCGGCGTTTAGTGTGGATTAGGTCTAGGAGGTTTTGTGGTAAATGGTTTTTGTAAGGATTTATTTTGGAGTGCTTGGGAACGGAGGCAGTCCAGGCGGCTTGTTGAATCGAGGTTGTAAAGGAATAGACGGCATCGTCAAGGTCAGTTTGGGTTTTGAGAGTCACTCTGAGGTCAATATCATTGGTGAGGATTTTGCGGAAGAGGTTCCAGTTGATAGGGCCTCTGATGAATGACGGTGGGACAGGTTTAGGCATAGGTGTTAAGGATACATTTAGGATCAGTGGACTATGGTCAGAGGATAGTTCATCAAGGCGAGTTACGGAATAGTTCAGGGAGCCTAATCCGCTGTGGATGAAGAAGTCGAGGATGTCTGGATTACGGTTAGGATCTGTTGGCCAGTAGGTAGGGGAATTGGGAGGTAGGAGATTAAGGCGTCGGGAGTTGAGTGCAGCCTGCAATGTCCATCCACGAGCATTTGTGGTCCTGGAACCCCATTGTTGGCGCTTGGCGTTTAGGTCTGCACCCAGAATAAAGTGATTCCCCAATGAGTTGAGGAAGGATCCAAATTGGGTAATGGAAATAGAATGTTTAGGAGGGCAGTATGCTGATGCGATGACGAGCGGAAAGGAAAAAGTCTTGATTATAACAGAGGTGGCTTGTAGGAAGTCGTGGGCGGGAAGTGGGTGTAAGTGATGGGAGAGGGATCGGTGGACAATAACTGCAGTACCGGCATGGGCTTTGCCGTCTGGATGGTCTGTCCGGTATGTCGTGTATTCAGGTATTTTGAAGTACTGTTTAGTGGTTAGTCTAGTTTCAGTAATGAGTGCAACATCAACGTTTTTGTCTTGCAGTAAGGCTGTAAGTTCGTCAGTGTGAGTTCTAACACCATTCGCATTCCAAAGGAGAATGGATAAGGAATTGGGTGAGGTCATTTATGGTTTTTGTAAGGCAGGAATGAGATTTGATACAAGGTTCGTAAGGAGTGTTATTAGAGGCATAACAAGGGATTTCATTTCGGAGTTAAAGGATGTCATCAAACTGGTAAGGTCTGTGGCGTTTGAAGGAGGAGGAATATGAGAGATTTGTGGTGGATTTGGATTCTTAGGATTGGTTACATTTTGAGAAAGAGGTATATGTGGAATGGATTGAGGTATATTTATTAGTTCCGGCAGGGCCACGGCTTCGCTACTTTGATTCCCACCTCCAAGTAGGTGGGCAAATGATACATTGGCATCAATAAGTTTAGAGGGTTCTCTTCTGGTTCTTGTTTGTCTTGCTGTTTCATCCAGTACTTGGGGTTTTTGATACCTGGTCCTTAGTTCCTTATAGATTTGGCATCCTTTGTAGTTGGCCGGGTGGTCCTTGAGGCAATGAGCACATACAGCGGGTGTTGACTTTGGTTTTGTACATTCCACAGACTTGTGCTGTTCACCGCATTTCACGCAGCGTGGTATGACCATACGCCTGAAAATTGTGACACTGAACAATTTCTCTCTTGGTGTAAGGTTTTTCGACTTTTACACTTGTATAGTACAGTCTTTTTAGATCGTAAATTGTTTCTACCCCTGACAATGGTTCCAGGTCAACGAAGAATAGAGGAAGTTGAACTCTATCTTTTATGACATTAGTTACTTGGCGCACTTTGTAACCCATCTCCATAAGTTCTTCTTTGATAGGTTCAACTGGTGTAGAAGAATGTAGATTTCTGATTACAACTCTAAGAGATCTCTCTTGGCGTAGCTGGTAAGTATGGAAATCCGCTTTAGTATCAGTTAGGTATTTCACTATTTTTCTATACGTCTCGGCGGTGGTCGGTGATATTTTGGTGTCATTGATTCTACTCATACAGTAGTAACCGGTGGAGTCGGTAATTTTATTCAATTGAGCACACAACAACTGAAAATTTTTAATATTTTTGACAAATATCGGTGGAGGCCGTGGTTCACTGGGTGTAGGAGCAGATTCCATGTTTTCTTTTTCATTATGTAGGATTTGAAAAGGATTTGGGGTGAAAAACGGAGATTCGTCAGTCATCCCTTGTGACGATGTGCCAGGTTGTGGTTCAGATTCGGTATTAGTACCTGAAGGGGTTGCTTGCTGATTTAATTTTTTATTAGTATCACGGCGGGGTCTTTGTTTTATGGGAGACGTGATTGAACCACTAGATCTAGATCTTTTAGTTGATGCTTTCGAGGACATCACTTGGTGAAAATATCGCATTTCATGTGAAGAAGATAATGAGATAATAACTAGATGTGGGAAATAAAACAATAACTTAAGAAAAGAAAAGCAATCCCGGCCTTGCCGAGCTACTGGCAATCAGCTGATTTGAAGAGGTTACCCAGCATTCACTTTACACTGTAAATTGTAACAAAACTTACTGTTCTTTGCTCCAATATTTACTGCTGCTGTTATCTTGAAGTCTGGTGAGGTTTTCAAGATTGTACTGAAGTGAATTCCAACTGAAAAAGCAAGAAATCCAAGAGACGGTTTGAATGATGACTGCTATACTCATGCGCATGCGCAGAACTCTCTATTATACATCTATATTACTGTTTTTAAATTAATTTTTTTTTTCTATTTTATCCTTCAGTTGGATATCGAATTCGTTCCACTTATATATTTACCTGTTTTTTTTTTTAACACTGCTAAGAAGATGATATGGCCTATTTTATAAAAACTACAAAATTAACGGTACTTTAGAGAAAGAAATTTTGAAATATCGGTATTTAAGTCCTGTCAGACTATTTCTATCATAATGAAATCTACTTGATATATAGCCCGGCCAATTTCAAATCGATGTAGCGAGTTAATTCAAAATCATTAAAGCCGTTTTTGATATAATCGTAAAAAGGTGCGAAATGCATGGTATAAAGTGCATCTTCCGGTCAGGTGATTTTGATATAAAAAGTTGTAACATCTCGGGCTTATAGTTGACTTAAATATAAAATTTCAGTTTCACAGGACTTTATCAGTGTTTTAGTTTTCTCTCGGGAGTTGCCACACACACACACACTTAGGGGACCATAAAACGTATATTTCTAATGAAAATTGGAATTTTTTTTTTTATAAATTTTATTTAGAGATAATACAATCTGCCACCTTCTGGGGCAACGAGTATTACAGTTGAAAGAAATATGTCATCCCATATGTACATTGTAATTTAAAAAAATGAATATAATAGAAAGAAAAAAAAGTAAATAAAAAAAAATATAATGCGAAAAAGAATTAAATAATTAATAAATACTAAACCAAGAAGAAATATAATATACATAACTAAAATAAAATAAATAATATGTATAAAGAAAATAATAACCTTGATCACATTCATACCTATTTACAAACTGCCCCTGGGATAACCGAGTCGATCCACGAGATCCGCTAGTGAATGTCGAGGCACAATGCCAGGAGATCACAGCGCCTCTCATTCAGTCGCGTCACTGGTCTTGAGAGCCAGTGAAGGATGAGTGAGGGCGCCACATACACTCGGGGCATTAGTGGAGAAGCCTGCCATTGCCGGTACTCCAATGACATATTTACAAGAGATCTCTGGGCCACTGCCGCTTCAATTTAGGAGGTGGGTTATAGCGATGTTTGGAACTAGATAGGGAGTATGCTAAGGGATTAGTAAGGTGAGTAAGCTTCTGATGAAGATTGAGAATTTGGATGGGATTAGATCAAGGACATATGGGATATTCAGGTCAAAACTGGAATTAAAACATTTCCACGATCGCAATACTTTCCCTTACAATATGTTTCATAAATAGGTAGGTAAAATCTTTTCGAAAGTAAATTCAAGGTACAAAGGGTTATAAAATATGCGTACTATATTTTTCTTATAAAACTAAGTTGATCAAACTGAACATTTTTAAACATAAATGACGCCCCATTTAATTTGAATCAGTAATAATTAAAAAAATCCTAGAGGACCAAACCCTCAACTAACTTCTTCATTACATATGCTTAACGGTCAACCATAACTCAAATTGTCATAAAAACTCAAAAATTTTAATAATTAATCAATCAGTTAGTAAAGTATGAAATCGTTTATGTTGTCTAAATCCCGAATATTAGGAGCTACAGTGACTCAAAATAGGACAATTTAGAGTTTGACGATTAGGTAACAGTGGGGTAATGCAGTTTTAGGCCGAGAGATGGGAGAGCAATTCCGTGTCGATAAGCTTTTGAAGGGACAAGGACACTAAGTTGACGCACTTAACCGCCGTGACGAGGCAGAGTGCCATCGGTTGTAAACTGTTTATAGCTTGTTTCCAACACTGGATCTACCCCCAACTATCGGCATTGCCTTTCAGTCGCCCAGCTTCTCTCCGTTGTAATCTGCTCTATTGGCAAATGACCGGAAGGATATTAGGACTGTACAAGTGAATAAGGACATCTCAAGTGGTTTAAGTTAAGTTACCAATACACTCTTCTCCTTAACATGTAAAATACAAAAATAAAACATTAACTCTGCAACCTATGAAGGGTCTTGTGTTATAGGATGAGATTGACGTTCTTGGTAACTAGGGACTTCAAGCATGCTACAGTGTGAGAGAACAATAATAATAATAATTTTTTTTTTATTTATTTGTAGTAATTTGAAACTGTATTAAAGAACACATAAGTAAAATAGTAGAATGAAAATAAAAAGTCATGAAAATGTTTTGAGAAAAGGAACTACCCATGTAGCACTTCACTAACTATTTTAAGGCAGTAGGTCCCGAGGCCACCTTCTTTTCAGTCGCCTTGAAGGGTTATCAGGGATATCTAAGGAGGATAAATTATAACGGGTGGGTTTGTATGGGCAGGGAGTTAAGATAAAAAGAGGGAATATCTATCACGGGCTATGTCTGCAACAAATGGGATTTTAGGTCATTATAGAGGAGTTGATTTGTGACTAAATAAGGGCATTCTGGATTTTGGATTGTAAGACTGGATGCGGGAGGAATTAGATGGTTTCGAAGAACCCCAAATCTCGATTCCATATGTCCAAATAGGTCTGATAATAGTGATGTAGATAAGTCTTTTGTAATATACTGGAAGTTTTGAACGTTTGTCTAGTAAGTGTTGTAGTAATTGATATCTTCGAGCAGTTTCTTGTCGTTTTCTTGGTGAGGATTCCAAGTAAGGCGCTGCTTAATAATGAACAGTAAGTCTTAATTTATATTAAAATACAAACTCAAAAAAATTATCTTCCTTTAGTATACTGAGAAAATAAGCATTTAAATTCAATTTGTGGAAATATAGACATTCCCCGATGGGAGATTACATTCTTAAATGGAGATTAGCCGAATCTTAAATCTAGAGTTGATGGTTAGGGATGGCACTTATTGTTCCAAAACCTTCGGTCTCTTGCTAATCTCATCCATAGAAAACTGTTGGTTTTGGTGGGAATGTAATGCAATTTTCAAATACGTTTTAAAAGGATTTCTATGTTTTTTAGATAACATTTGATGACGGATTCAGATAAAACTAAACCACTATTTAACAAATATGTCAAAATATCGATTTATAAAAAAAACGTCCTTTAGTAACTTTTGGAAATCTACGTCTCAATTTTCACCTACCTTTACTCTAACAGTGTATCGCGGCCTTGATAGTAATCGATCATAGTAATCGTTAATATTTTTTTCACTCCTAATATAAAGATTAGAATAAGACAAATAAAACAGACCTCATGCTTCAATTAGCTCATTTCGAAAACATAAAACTGATTATGTAAGAGGCAAACAGAAAATATAGGTCACTTTTCAAAACAAGTTCATGAGATTATTAAGAAGGAAATAGGAGAGGTATCGCATCAGTAAGGGGCAGACGAGGGAAGCGTTGTAGATACACTTTATCCAACCAACCCTAAAAAGGGACTTGGTGCTTCAGTAGGCCTGGATTTAAAGTTTAAGCATTTCAAGGCTCATAGGTTTTAACCGCTTTTTCTTAAGGAGGTCTGTAAAGAAAATAATATTTAGAATGACTATTTTAATATTATTGCATAAAAAGTAGTAAACCGAATTTTCGCCAGTGAAAATATGATTTCGTGGTTATTTATATTGGGTAACAGTATGAGTAACTATAAAAGTCGCAATACACAGTGGGAGTAGAGGTAGATGAAAATAGATAACATCATCAAATGTTACTTTAAACTTTTCAAAAATCCTACATCATTTTATAAATATATATTAAAGGTAACTAAAATAAATGATAATTTTTTTGTAATAACAAAAAACATTAATATACACATTATAAAAATAGTATTTAATTTTGAAGTGAAAACTTCTTTAGTCGCGTTATGCGATATTTTGTAGGGCTAAAAGCTTTCATTTCGTAACCATGGTAACGTCACCAACTGCTCTAGACTGGATCATGCGCTTTGTGTGCACCTGTCTGTTAGAGATAGGGTAACGATATCAATTTCCGTGAACGTTATCGATATCGGTGTAATATCGGCACAAAAATATCGATTTTTATAATACTTTATTTCAGAATTTAATTGAATTATAATACGTTGCAAATAAATAAGTGAAGACATGGTAGATAAATTATGTCTTAGAACTTAACTCTTACTATGATAATAATAATAATAGGCATAGCGAACCCGAAGGTTCGATGCCGATACCACCAAATTCCGCCTACACAGACTCGTCCAATGTTCACCGTTCAAGCCCAAGCTCCCGAGATCAGCCTTAACGCAATCCTCCCATCGACGCTTCGGCCTACCTTTTTGACGCCTACCAGTCATACCTCTTACTATATATAAAGTTAATATAATTAATATTATAATTCTCTTGACTCTAAAATATTGATATTTGTAAATCTTATTAAAACATTACTTTGCATAAAATAATACAAATCAAAATCATGACGATCTTACTGTCAATATTTAAATCGTAGTAAAGCGAAATCGATAAAAATATCTTGATCATATAAGCATAGAAATATGAAATTTCAAAATTATATTCATTTTCATGATATAGATTTCAATTAAGCAAAATTTGCATTACATTACTTTTAAAAGATATGTTTTTGTTTACTTGGGAGAGAAACTGACGTTATCTCTGTGAAACATCGATAAAGCTTATTCCTAAATATCTGAATTACCTCGCTACAAATGGAAGGTCCATAAAAAAAATGTCCTATGGGTACCAACAACTCATACAGTCTACAGTCACATTCCGATTACGATGACATTCTTTAAGATGATATATCTCCACAGAGTAGTGATGTTTCACAATTAAATGAAGCAATAAAAAAAAAAAAAATGCATTCTCAACATATATTATAGAATATTTTTAAATATAGAAACTATGTTTTATGAAATTAGACATTATTTTTAAGACAAAATGAGTCACTGAATGGTAATTTGCTTTTATAAATATAGATAACCCAAAAAAACTATTTTCTCGACAAATTACCAACATTTTTTTATTTTCAAAAGAAACTGTTCTTAAGTGTGGTATATATTACTGTCCTCATTTAGCGATGATGACCTAATGAAGCCTTCAGATATAAGTTAATACATTATTTAAAGATTATTATCCAGTCAATTATTATATTACTGTATAATAGTTATAGATCGGATGTTATATTAATATATGAACTATAATATTACCATTAGTAGCTACCCAATTTTCAAAATTAAGGAAGTGTAGGCTATAGAACCCTACAGTAATCTAGGACCCTTTTCTCAGAAAGGTTTTAACCCCATTCCAATCCTTTTAGTAGACTTGTAAAAAAAAATAAATAAAGGCATTCATGAAGTACATGGGATAAAACAACAGGATGTTTTTTGTTACTAAAGATTCTAGAATTATAAGAAATCCAAATATGTCGCCTTTACTCTGATTATTTTTTACTTTCCCTTACCTATATATATATATATATATATATATATTATATTATATATATATATATATATATATATATATATATAATACGAGTATATAGTAAGGGGAAGCATTGCGATCGTAATTTTATTTTTAATTTGTGGTTTCACGTTAGAATACACGTTTTAGGATATCCTGAGTTCAAATGGCTAAGTCTCATAAATAGGTCTGTGTATGTGTCTGCCATAAGCATACGCCGAAATTTCTTTTTCTCAAGTACTTTTAATTCTGTAGATTCCAAACATTTAATCATATGATTTTTATTAGTATTAATAAAAAACGGCTAAATATATAAGAATCACTTGTAGCTGGGTGGCTAGCGTAACAGCCTCCCATGCCAAAGGTCACGGGTTCAAATCCATAGGTGGTCCTAGGATTTTTTAATGGGAGTAAAAAATCCTTAGTTACGCCGTCCTCCGGAGGGGACGTTAAAAGGTGGTCCCGAGCCTGTGCGATGTCAGGTACTCGTTAAAGATCACTATCCTAATAAAACCTGGAAAGGCAAAATTTAGGACTCCCACTGTAGCATCGTCCGATTAGCCATAGTAGCATAAAGTGACGTTAAATAAAATATTTGTTTTCCAAACCTAAGATAATATATATATGTATAATATACCGTTGAAAATTAAAAATTTTAGAAAAAATGTTATCTTATTTACATGGTTTTAAAAGGTAATGTAAGGTGACGAATTATTTTACTATGATTATTTTACATAACAATTTTATATTGCTATTTTATTTAAACTAAAACTTATAAGCGAATTAACCGAAACTGAATATAAAATAATTCTTTAAAATATTTTTAACTCTTTTTCATAGTTCTTAAATTAATTTTATCGAAAGCCGTGTGTTGCTTTTCAAGCTTTTTTTAATTTAAGAATAAGAAGAAGAAAAATAAATTTCATTCCGAGACCGTCTGTTCCCTAAGAATAACAATAAAGTACAAAACTGAGTATTATGCCTGGCATAAAAATAAAACCATTAAAAAACAAATTTAAGGTTATACTTATATTACTTATAAAAATAGTAAATACGATTGCTTGAACAACATATGACGACTACTTGCATTATTTATAGCTCCCGAGATCAGCCTTAACGCAATCCTCCCATCGACGCTTCGGCCTACCTTTTTGACGCCTACCAGTCATACCTCTTACTATATATAAAGTTAATATAATTAATATTATAATTCTCTTGACTCTAAAATATTGATATTTGTAAATCTTATTAAAACATTACTTTGCATAAAATAATACAAATCAAAATCATGACGATCTTACTGTCAATATTTAAATCGTAGTAAAGCGAAATCGATAAAAATATCTTGATCATATAAGCATAGAAATATGAAATTTCAAAATTATATTCATTTTCATGATATAGATTTCAATTAAGCAAAATTTGCATTTCATTACTTTTAAAAGATATGTTTTTGTTTACTTGGGAGAGAAACTGACGTTATCTCTGTGAAACATCGATAAAGCTTATTCCTAAATATCTGAATTACCTCGCTACAAATGGAAGGTCCATAAAAAAAAATGTCCTATGGGTACCAACAACTCATACAGTCTACAGTCACATTCCGATTACGATGACATTCTTTAAGATGATATATCTCCACAGAGTAGTGATGTTTCACAATTAAATGAAGCAATAAAAAAAAAAAAATGCATTCTCAACATATATTATAGAATATTTTTAAATATAGAAACTATGTTTTATGAAATTAGACATTATTTTTAAGACAAAATGAGTCACTGAATGGTAATTTGCTTTTATAAATATAGATAACCCAAAAAAACTATTTTCTCGACAAATTACCAACATTTTTTTTTATTTTCAAAAGAAACTGTTCTTAAGTGTGGCATATATTACTGTCCTCATTTAGCGATGATGACCTAATGAAGCCTTCAGATATAAGTTAATACATTATTTAAAGATTATTATCCAGTCAATTATTATATTACTGTATAATAGTTATAGATCGGATGTTATATTAATATATGAACTATAATATTACCATTAGTAGCTACCCAATTTTCAAAATTAAGGAAGTGTAGGCTATAGAACCCTACAGTAATCTAGGACCCTTTTCTCAGAAAGGTTTTAACCCCATTCCAATCCTTTTAGTAGACTTGTAAAAAAAAATAAATAAAGGCATTCATGAAGTACATGGGATAAAACAACAGGATGTTTTTTGTTACTAAAGATTCTAGAATTATAAGAAATCCAAATATGTCGCCTTTACTCTGATTATTTTTTACTTTCCCTTACCTATATATATATATATATATATATATATATATATATATATATATATATATATATATATATATAATACGAGTATATAGTAAGGGGAAGCATTGCGATCGTAATTTTATTTTTAATTTGTGGTTTCACGTTAGAATACACGTTTTAGGATATCCTGAGTTCAAATGGCTAAGTCTCATAAATAGGTCTGTGTATGTGTGTATGTTCTTAAATTAATTTTATCGAAAGCCGTGTGTTGCTTTTCAAGCTTTTTTTAATTTAAGAATAAGAAGAAGAAAAATAAATTTCATTCCGAGACCGTCTGTTCCCTAAGAATAACAATAAAGTACAAAACTGAGTATTATGCCTGGCATAAAAATAAAACCATTAAAAAACAAATTTAAGGTTATACTTATATTACTTATAAAAATAGTAAATACGATTGCTTGAACAACATATGACGACTACTTGCATTATTTATAGAGTATTAAACACAACGACAATCGTACATTCATGTATGACTATATAATACTGAACACATGTGCATGCAGAAATACCATAATTGAACCTCACACTAATATCATAAAATAATAGTAAGAAAAGTGTTTGTTAACTTAAAATATGACTATTATTATTAATTTTGTATACAATTATTCAGAAGATTGATTACTGAGGAGTTGATGGAATAATTTGTTTTTAAATGAGGTTAAAGAAGAGGTAGGTATGGAATTCCAAAGTAAGGTGGCACGCAAACTGAAGGATTTTTTAAAAGATGATGTTCGATGAGAAGGAATATAGAGGTTAGTGGGTTGGGATCTTGTGTTAAACGAATGTACTGATGAACAAGGGATGTGTAGGTCAAAGTAGGATGAAATTTGGGTATTAAAAATGCGGAATAGGAAAATTCCCAGGAAATACTGTCGGCTTGAAAGATGTTATGTTTATTTTGGTTTTTGTAGACAATATGCTGAAGAATTTTCAGGTTAATTTGATCAACAAAAATTTACAAAAAAAAACAAACAAACGAAATGGAAAACTCGGAACAGAGGGAAAGACAATCGGTCAATTCATTTTAACTCTTGTATGTTTTATTATAAAATACTACAGTATTAGTAAAAAAAGCGAATGTAAGCCCACATTTCGGATTATATAATTGATTCAAAAATGCAGCTTACATTGAAAACTCTGGCAAGTATTAATTTATTCCAAGTGCATAATGTATTCTTACTTAGAACATAGTGAAACGCTGACTTATTTTGTCTTTGCGAGATCAAACATAAAATTTTAAAATGATACTCCGAAAAAGGATCAATAGAGAAAGGAAAGATATGTCAAAGGATATATTGGCGTTAGCAATAGTAGTCAGTTTCTTGAAACGCAAAAATATCGTCACAACAAATAACTATGGATAAAGATATCAAAATAGACTCGGATAATCCACTAGTTGTTAAAAAGTTTAATTATATAACGTGTTGTAAAAATTATTAATTCTGGAACGTACGACAAATACGATCAACTTTGGCGTAGCTTGTTCCAATTCTTGTTTTGCTAGAATAATAATTTATTTTCGTATTTCGTTATGAGATTCTGGGTTAGGGTATTCTGAGACCGACTTAGGGCACACCCAGTCTCTATAATATTGTTTGTTTATTTATTTAACGTCACTTTATGCTACTATGGCTAGTCGGATGATGCTACAGTGGGAGTCCTAAATTTTGCCTATCCAGGTTTCATGAGGATAGGGATCTTTAATGAGTACTTGACATCGCACAGGCTCGGGACCACCTTTTAACGTCCTCTCCGGAGAACAGCATAACTAATGATTTTTTAATCCCATTAGAATATCCTAGGACCACCTGCGGGTTTGAACCCGTGACCTTTGGCATAGAGGCTGTTATGCTGTTGAGGGTGGTCTATCTTTTTTTTTTAGTCAATTAATTTAAGATTTTTGTTTATTGTCTTAGAGACAATAATTATTCAATCCAGCTAATCCTTGAGAATTGAAAGGGCACACCCGAGATTTTAATCAGTGCTGAAGGATCAGAGCAGTTATTCGAAACAAGTAATGATTTGCCTGAGAGTTGATTATAAGCCTGATGAGAAGCTGATTCGATTAGCCAACTTCGTCAACCAAAACAATAACTTATAATTTAGCAATGTTTTAAACTGATTTGACAGTAACTCAGCGTCAGGGGCGACTTTTAATGTAGCCATCTCATTTATAAAACTTGCTATAATTGATTTAGCAATAACTTTCACTGATTCAATATTATTTTATTGGAATATTTCACAGTTGCTATAATTAAATAAATTCAACAAAAGTGATAAGTTCGATGTAACGAGTTAAGTTATTTAGATCAAAAACAATTTTTATTGGTTGATATTACAATATGTTCTAATAAGGGCGATATCAATTACAACGTTCATACAACATTCGTAAACAATCATTTTAAAAATGTTGACTGGTTTATTATAATTTCATAAACAGTAAAATTTGCAAATTTTATTTTAATTTTAATTTGATAATAAATTCTACATTAAAGTAATAATTATTCTCTTATATTATAGAGAATAATTATTACTTTAATGTAGAATTTATTATCAAATTAAAATTAAAATAAAATTTGCAAATTTTACTGTTAATGAAATTATAATAAACCAGTCAACATTTTTAAAATGATTGTTTACGAATGTTGTATGAACGTTGTAATTGATATCGCCCTTATTAGAACATATTGTAATATCAACCAATAAAAATTGTTTTTGATCTAAATAACTTAACTCGTTACATCGAACTTATCACTTTTGTTGAATTTATTTAATTATAGCAACTGTGAAATATTCCAATAAAATAATATTGAATCAGTGAAAGTTATTGCTAAATCAATTATAGCAAGTTTTATAAATGAGATGGCTACATTAAAAGTCGCCCCTGACGCTGAGTTACTGTCAAATCAGTTTAAAACATTGCTAAATTATAAGTTATTGTTTTGGTTGACGAAGTTGGCTAATCGAATCAGCTTCTCATCAGGCTTATAATCAACTCTCAGGCAAATCATTACTTGTTTCGAATAACTGCTCTGATCCTTCAGCACTGATTAAAATCTCGGGTGTGCCCTTTCAATTCTCAAGGATTAGCTGGATTGAATAATTATTGTCTCTAAGACAATAAACAAAAATCTTAAATTAATTGACTAAAAAAAAAAGATAGACCACCCTCAACAGCATAACAGCCTCTATGCCAAAGGTCACGGGTTCAAACCCGCAGGTGGTCCTAGGATATTCTAATGGGATTAAAAAATCATTAGTTATGCTGTTCTCCGGAGAGGACGTTAAAAGGTGGTCCCGAGCCTGTGCGATGTCAAGTACTCATTAAAGATCCCTATCCTCATGAAACCTGGATAGGCAAAATTTAGGACTCCCACTGTAGCATCATCCGACTAGCCATAGTAGCATAAAGTGACGTTAAATAAATAAACAAACAATATTATAGAGACTGGGTGTGCCCTAAGTCGGTCTCAGAATACCCTAACCCAGAATCTCATAACGAAATACGAAAATAAATTATTATTCTAGCAAAACAAGAATTGGAACAAGCTACGCCAAAGTTGATCGTATTTGTCGTACGTTCCAGAATTAATAATTTTTACAACACGTTATATAATTAAACTTTTTAACAACTAGTGGATTATCCGAGTCTATTTTGATATCTTTATCCATAGTTATTTGTTGTGACGATATTTTTGCGTTTCAAGAAACTGACTACTATTGCTAACGCCAATATATCCTTTGACATATCTTTCCTTTCTCTATTGATCCTTTTTCGGAGTATCATTTTAAAATTTTATGTTTGATCTCGCAAAGACAAAATAAGTCAGCGTTTCACTGTGTTCTAAGTAAGAATACATTATGCACTTGGAATAAATTAATACTTGCCAGAGTTTTCAATGTAAGCTGCATTTTTGAATCAATTATATAATCCGAAATGTGGGCTTACATTCGTTTTTTTTTACTAATACTGTAGTATTTTATAATAAAACATACAAGAGTTAAAATGAATTGACCGATTGTCTTTCCCTCTGTTCCGAGTTTTCCATTTCGTTTGTTTGTTTTTTTTTGTAAATTTTTGTTGATCAAATTAACCTGAAAATTCTTCAGCATATTGTCTACAAAAACCAAAATAAACATAACATCTTTCAAGCCGACAGTATTTCCTGGGAATTTTCCTATTCCGCATTTTTAATACCCAAATTTCATCCTACTTTGACCTACACATCCCTTGTTCATCAGTACATTCGTTTAACACAAGATCCCAACCCACTAACCTCTATATTCCTTCTCATCGAACATCATCTTTTAAAAAATCCTTCAGTTTGCGTGCCACCTTACTTTGGAATTCCATACCTACCTCTTCTTTAACCTCATTTAAAAACAAATTATTCCATCAACTCCTCAGTAATCAATCTTCTGAATAATTGTATACAAAATTAATAATAATAGTCATATTTTAAGTTAACAAACACTTTTCTTACTATTATTTTATGATATTAGTGTGAGGTTCAATTATGGTATTTCTGCATGCACATGTGTTCAGTATTATATAGTCATACATGAATGTACGATTGTCGTTGTGTTTAATACTCTATAAATAATGCAAGTAGTCGTCATATGTTGTTCAAGCAATCGTATTTACTATTTTTATAAGTAATATAAGTATAACCTTAAATTTGTTTTTTAATGGTTTTATTTTTATGCCAGGCATAATACTCAGTTTTGTACTTTATTGTTATTCTTAGGGAACAGACGGTCTCGGAATGAAATTTATTTTTCTTCTTCTTATTCTTAAATTAAAAAAAGCTTGAAAAGCAACACACGGCTTTCGATAAAATTAATTTAAGAACATACACACATACACAGACCTATTTATGAGACTTAGCCATTTGAACTCAGGATATCCTAAAACGTGTATTCTAACGTGAAACCACAAATTAAAAATAAAATTACGATCGCAATGCTTCCCCTTACTATATACTCGTATTATATATATATATATATATATATATATATATATATATATATATATATATATATATATATATATATATATATATAGGTAAGGGAAAGTAAAAAATAATCAGAGTAAAGGCGACATATTTGGATTTCTTATAATTCTAGAATCTTTAGTAACAAAAAACATCCTGTTGTTTTATCCCATGTACTTCATGAATGCCTTTATTTATTTTTTTTTACAAGTCTACTAAAAGGATTGGAATGGGGTTAAAACCTTTCTGAGAAAAGGGTCCTAGATTACTGTAGGGTTCTATAGCCTACACTTCCTTAATTTTGAAAATTGGGTAGCTACTAATGGTAATATTATAGTTCATATATTAATATAACATCCGATCTATAACTATTATACAGTAATATAATAATTGACTGGATAATAATCTTTAAATAATGTATTAACTTATATCTGAAGGCTTCATTAGGTCATCATCGCTAAATGAGGACAGTAATATATGCCACACTTAAGAACAGTTTCTTTTGAAAATAAAAAAAATGTTGGTAATTTGTCGAGAAAATAGTTTTTTTGGGTTATCTATATTTATAAAAGCAAATTACCATTCAGTGACTCATTTTGTCTTAAAAATAATGTCTAATTTCATAAAACATAGTTTCTATATTTAAAAATATTCTATAATATATGTTGAGAATGCATTTTTTTTTTTTTTATTGCTTCATTTAATTGTGAAACATCACTACTCTGTGGAGATATATCATCTTAAAGAATGTCATCGTAATCGGAATGTGACTGTAGACTGTATGAGTTGTTGGTACCCATAGGACATTTTTTTTATGGACCTTCCATTTGTAGCGAGGTAATTCAGATATTTAGGAATAAGCTTTATCGATGTTTCACAGAGATAACGTCAGTTTCTCTCCCAAGTAAACAAAAACATATCTTTTAAAAGTAATGAAATGCAAATTTTGCTTAATTGAAATCTATATCATGAAAATGAATATAATTTTGAAATTTCATATTTCTATGCTTATATGATCAAGATATTTTTATCGATTTCGCTTTACTACGATTTAAATATTGACAGTAAGATCGTCATGATTTTGATTTGTATTATTTTATGCAAAGTAATGTTTTAATAAGATTTACAAATATCAATATTTTAGAGTCAAGAGAATTATAATATTAATTATATTAACTTTATATATAGTAAGAGGTATGACTGGTAGGCGTCAAAAAGGTAGGCCAAAGCGTCGATGGGAGGATTGCGTTAAGGCTGATCTCGGGAGCTTGGGCTTGAACGGTGAACATTGGACGAGTCTGTGTAGGCGGAATTTGGTGGTATCGGCATCGAACCTTCGGGTTCGCTATGCCTATTATTATTATTATCATAGTAAGAGTTAAGTTCTAAGACATAATTTATCTACCATGTCTTCACTTATTTATTTGCAACGTATTATAATTCAATTGTTTCGAAAACTCTTGATCAGAAAACTCTTTAAAAATGTTTCTTTATTTTCAAAAATTACAACTGAGCTATTGAATTAAATCAGTTTAAAGATTGGAAGTTGTCGCAGTACAGACTTTTTTTTTTTTTTTATTTATTTATTTTTTCTAAGTTTTTAGTGCTCTACGTATTTTGAAAGATATTTTCTCAAAAAAGCAAAATAAAACGTCACTGTTAAACACAGCTTTCAATAAACTATCAATATTTTCAATTAGTTGAATATTTTGATTCAGGATATATTTTTTTATATTACTATCACAACATATGACACGCTAAATGATGTTCTCTTACACCATACGTCAGTTGGAATGACCTCATTATGTAGGAAATGAATCTATCTTGGAATAGTTTATGTAGCTAGTAATGGTTAGTAATAACAGCTCTAGCCTCTGGTTAGTTTACTGTGAAATAATTACTGTGAATATTATAATTTATGCCCATCTTTAGATATGCGTTATTTTTATTTGTAGCCAGTTAAAAAGTGAGATAAAGACGTATCTAAATTTCCACCAAACCTTGTAAGAAAAAAAAAAGGATGATAGGATATTCCTGCACATGCTTCTATTTGTTTGTTTTTTCTATTGAGTTATTTAAATTTCATAAGCACTAGTGGTGCGGCATTCACTAATTTTATCTTATGATATTTATGATTTCTTACTTTCGCTAACCTATACATGAAATATGTTGTAAGGGAAAGTGTTCCGATCATACAAATAACAAAGTCCCACCAAAAGCTCTGTGTGTGTGTGTGTGTGTGTGTGTGGTAGTAAGTCAAGCACGAAAACAAAAAAGTTTACGAAACTGAAATTTTAAATCTGAGACAAATATACAACCGAGATGTCACAGAATTTATTTCACAAAAATCGACCTACCAGAAATGCTACTTTATAACATGTCTCTTGCTCCTTTTTGAGATTATATTTCAATCTCTGTTATACATTCAGGAAAGGTATCTATCCTATAGCTGCTCAAAAAATCATAAAATTTTCATTGGCAAAATTACAATCCTCACTCAAGACTGAAACAACAAGAAACTGCTTGAAGATATCGATTACTACAACACTTACTAGACAAAAGTTAAAAAGACTCATTTACATCACTATTATCAGACCTATTTAGACTTATGGAATCGAGCTTTCGGGCTTTACGAAACCACTTAATTCCTCCCTCATCCGATCCTTACAATCCAAAATCCTTCGAAAATCCTGAATGCCCATTATTTTGTCACAAATCCACTCCTCCATAATGACCTAAACAGCGCATTTGTTGCAGACATAGACAGTGATAGATACTCTTCTTTTTATTCTAAACTCCCTGCCCATACAAACCCACTTATCTATAATTTATCTTCCTTAGATATCTCTTATAACCCTCCGAGGCGACTGAAAAGAAGGTGGTCTCGGGAGCGATTGCCTTAAAATAGTTAGTTAAGTGCTACTACTAGGTAGTTCTTTCTCAAAACATTTTCATGACGTTTTTTTTTTTTTCATTTTGCATATTTACTCATTGTGTTGTAAAGTTGTACAACAGTTGTAAATTACTATAAATAAATTAAAAACTAAATAAATAAAAAATGAACGATGTCAAATGAATTGGCCCACATATAAGCTAATGGCTTATACACGTACAGATATATTCATATTTACACCAAAAATAACCATTTGAATCACTTGTATGCATTAATTTATAAAAATGAGAGAAATAACTAATATCTAAAATATTATAATATTAATGAAGGTAATGAGGAATTGATAGTTTAGACTTTATAACGAACGATACTTAAAACTATTAATCTCAGTTCGATGAATCGATGAAAAATCTAACGAAACCATGAAGTAGAGATTTTTTGGAATAGTTTGCATGAGAAATACCTCCTGAAAGTAAATTTTTGGAATAAATATTATAACTTTATAACAAAACAAAATAAGTAGCCCCACTTTGCTATGGATTTAAAGACGAAGGGGTTGGTAGGATAAGGTCAATTCCGGCCTTGGTAGGATAATTATTTAATTTATTATATCAGTATTGGATCGATTCAAGGATCGGGAGAACCTCCTACGGCTTACCCATCCTCTATAAAGTAAGCAACATTTATAATTAGTGGCCATGTGACAGTGTAATAAAACTGTGTGTGTCAGTCTTGTGATAACCGGTCGGTGGGAAATTAGAAGACTGTAGGTTTTAAGTTATTGTTGTAAGTTTTAGAATAAGTCTAGCAGATTGTATAAATTTATGTAAGTAGTTTATTTGTTAGGAATACCTGATTTTATGTGTAGACTGTTTAGTAGTTAAGCTAGTAATTCAATTATTATCGTAAGTATAGTGGTTAATAGTTCCTTTGTATTTGTGCATTCTGTATTTAATAAATATTTGTAATTTGTAAACTGAAGTAGTTCATTTCTCACACCCCGTAGCCCGTATCAATAACATATTTTGTGAATTTTAAATTCATAACCTTGCTTCGAAAGTTATTTTTGATCAGATAAAAGTATGGAAATGTCTTACCAAATTATTTTCAGAATGTTTAAAAAAAAAAATTAAAAAAAATTGTAGTCAACTTTTTTAAACATTATTCTATGCACACTATTTTGTTACTTCCTACATCCGTTTGCCTAAAGCTTGTGCGAAAAAACAGTTTCAAACTAAGCAGTATTATAATTACCGTATATCATAAAACAATAATAACATAACGTCTGATATCTTTTCTATAATTACATAATTCTATGACACCATAACAAACAAAAATGGCGTGAAACTACTTCCCCGTTCATTTATTATTTAATTTTTAAACCAGTTTCTGCTTAAATTTTAATTAATTCCAACAAAGCAGTTTAATTATTAATGAGAATTTAACATTTTTAAATGAACTTTTCGGAGGTGGTTTCGAATAAAACACTTTTACCTGAACAAGTTCCAATCCGCTTTGGCCAACATAGTAAACATTAAGGACTTTTCACTCTAAACTCGGTCGGTATCGGAACTTTGCTTTTCTGTTGGGATTCAATCACATGCCGATTTGTTATTAACCATTCTTAGAGTGGTGAAAGTGTATTTCAAAAATGAAAATAAATTTATGAATTTGTTTTCTATTTCAATATATGAAAATAAATTTATAAATATATTTTTATATTTTTATATAAAAATTTTATAAATAAATTTTATAAATAAATTTATAAATATATTTTTAAATAAAAACATATTTCACAGTTTATGTGTGAACGTCTAAATATTATCATATTATATCAATAGTATTTATAGTATAATATTGCACGAATTAGGAACAGAAAATTATATAATAGGCCAAAATGTCAGCACACAATAGAATAATAATTCTTATTAACTTTTAAAATTCCTCTTATAAATTTAACCACTCATCCATCACTATACACGTTTATGAATGATTTAATGCAATAACAATTTTTACGTAATGATTTCTAAGGTAACGTAGAGGTAACAGATAAATAAATAAAATAGTAGCGATTAATTTTTTTTTTTTTTATTCGCCGCAGTCGTTAATCTTTCGGTCATCCGACATCTTGCTGCCAGTATAAATTTGATTTTTTTTTATATTCGTAAATAATATTTTTGTGCTAGTGTATTATTATTAATTTGAAAGTATTATCATTTGAATGGATTTTAATGATACTTAGTTTTCAATCGTAATGTATATATATATATATATATATATATATAATATATATATATATATATATATATATAAGATTAACGACTGCGGCGAATAAAAAAAAAAAAAAATTAATCGCTACTATTTTATTTATTTATCTGTTACCTCTACGTTACCTTAGAAATCATTACGTAAAAATTGTTATTGCATTAAATCATTCATAAACGTGTATAGTGATGGATGAGTGGTTAAATTTATAAGAGGAATTTTAAAAGTTAATAAGAATTATTATTCTATTGTGTGCTGACATTTTGGCCTATTATATAATTTTCTGTTCCTAATTCATGCAATATTATACTATAAATACTATTGATATAATATGATAATATTTAGACGTTCACACATAAACTGTGAAATATGTTTTTATTTAAAAATATATTTATAAATTTATTTATAAAATTTATTTATAAAATTTTTATATAAAAATATAAAAATATATTTATAAATTTATTTTCATATATTGAAATAGAAAACAAATTCATAAATTTATTTTCATTTTTGAAATACACTTTCACCACTCTAAGAATGGTTAATAACAAATCGGCATGTGATTGAATCCCAACAGAAAAGCAAAGTTCCGATACCGACCGAGTTTAGAGTGAAAAGTCCTTAATGTTTACTATGTTGGCCAAAGCGGATTGGAACTTGTTCAGGTAAAAGTGTTTTATTCGAAACCACCTCCAAAAAGTTCATTTAAATATGTTAAATTCTCATTAATAATTAAACTGCTTTGTTGGAATTAATTAAAATTTAAGCAGAAACTGGTTTAAAAATTAAATAATAAATGAACGGGGAAGTAGTTTCACGCCATTTTTGTTTGTTATGGTGTCATAGAATTATGTAATTATAGAAAAGATATCAGACGTTATGTTATTATTGTTTTATGATATACGGTAATTATAATACTGCTTAGTTTGAAACTGTTTTTTCGCACAAGCTTTAGGCAAACGGATGTAGGAAGTAACAAAATAGTGTGCATAGAATAATGTTTAAAAAAGTTGACTACAATTTTTTTTAATTTTTTTTTTTAAACATTCTGAAAATAATTTGGTAAGACATTTCCATACTTTTATCTGATCAAAAATAACTTTCGAAGCAAGGTTATGAATTTAAAATTCAAAAAAAACTACAAAACTACTTCAGTTTACAAATTACAAATATTTATTAAATACAGAATGCACAAATACAAAGGAACTATTAACCACTATACTTACGATAATAATTGAATTACTAGCTTAACTACTAAACAGTCTACACATAAAATCAGGTATTCCTAACAAATAAACTACTTACATAAATTTATACAATCTGCTAGACTTATTCTAAAACTTACAACAATAACTTTATAACCACGACCGGTTATCACAAGACTGACACACACAGTTTTATTACACTGTCACATGGCCACTAATTATAAATGTTGCTTACTTTATAGAGGATGGGTAAGCCGTAGGAGGTTCTCCCGATCCTTGAATCGATCCAATACTGATATAATAAATTAAATAATTATCCTACCAAGGCCGGAATTGACCTTATCCTACCAACCCCTTCGTCTTTAAATCCAAGCAAAGTGGGGCTACTTATTTTGTTTTGTTATAAAGTTATAATATTTATTCCAAAAATTTACTTTCAGGAGGTATTTCTCATGCAAACTATTCCAAAAAATCTCTACTTCATGGTTTTGTTAGATTTTTCATCGATTTATCGAACTGAGATTAATAGTTTTAAGTATCGTTCGTTATAAAGTCTAAACTATCAATTCCTCATTACCTTCATTAATATTATAATATTTTAGATATTAGTTATTTCTCTCATTTTTATAAATTAATGCATACAAGTGATTCAAATGGTTATTTTTGGTGTAAATATGAATATATCTGTACGTGTATAAGCCATTAGCTTATATGTGGGCCAATTCATTTGACATCGTTCATTTTTTATTTATTTAGTTTTTAATTTATTTATAGTAATTTACAACTGTTGTACAACTTTACAACACAATGAGTAAATATGCAAAATGAAAAAAAAAAAACGTCATGAAAATGTTTTGAGAAAGAACTACCTAGTAGTAGCACTTAACTAACTATTTTAAGGCAATCGCTCCCGAGACCACCTTCTTTTCAGTCGCCTCGGAGGGTTATAAGAGATATCTAAGGAAGATAAATTATAGATAAGTTGGTTTGTATGGGCAGGGAGTTTAGAATAAAAAGAAGAGTATCTATCACTGTCTATGTCTGCAACAAATGCGCTGTTTAGGTCATTATGGAGGAATTGATTTGTGACAAAATAATGGGCATTCAGGATTTTCGAAGGATTTTGGATTGTAAGGATCGGATGAGGGAGGAATTAAATGGTTTCGTAAAGCCCGAAAGCTCGATTCCATAAGTCTAAATAGGTCTGATAATAGTGATGTAAATGAGTCTTTTTAACTTTTGTCTAGTAAGTGTTGTAGTAATCGATATCTTCAAGCAGTTTCTTGTTGTTTCAGTCTTGAGTGAGGATTGTAATTTTGCCAATGAAAATTTTATGATTTTTTGAGCAGCTATAGGATAGATACCTTTCCTGAATGATAACAGAGATTGAAATATAATCTCAAAAAGGAGCAAGTAACATGTTATAAAGTAGCATTTCTGGTAGGTCGATTTTTGTGAAATAAATTCTGTGACATCTCGGTTGTATATTTGTCTCAGATTTTAAATTTCAGTTTCGTAAACTTTTTTGTTTTCGTGCTTGACTTCCACCACACACACACACACACACACACACACACACACACACACACACACACACACACAGCTTTTGGTGGGACTTTGTTATTTGTATGTATCGGAACACTTTCCCTTACAACATATTTCATGTATAGGTTAGCGAAAGTAAGAAATCATAAATATCATAAGATAAAATTAGTGAATGCCGCACCACTAGTGCTTATGAAATTTAAATAACTCAATAGAAAAAACAAACAAATAGAAGCATGTGCAGGAATATCCTATCATCCTTTTTTTTTTCTTACAAGGTTTGGTGGAAATTTAGATACGTCTTTATCTCACTTTTTAACTGGCTACAAATAAAAATAACGCATATCTAAAGATAGGCATAAATTATAATATTCACAGTAATTATTTATATGAGATTCAAACTTAAAAATACGTGTAGATTTACATGAATAAGATAGTAAGATGAAACCACATGAAAATAGCACCATCAATTTATTATCCAGACAACTAACCAGAGGCTAGAGCTGTTATTACTAACCATTACTAGCTACATAAACTATTCCAAGATAGATTCATTTCCTACATAATGAGGTCATTCCAACTGACGTATGGTGTAAGAGAACATCATTTAGCGTGTCATATGTTGTGATAGTAATATAAAAAAATATATCCTGAATCAAAATATTCAACTAATTGAAAATATTGATAGTTTATTGAAAGCTGTGTTTAACAGTGACGTTTTATTTTGCTTTTTTGAGAAAATATCTTTCAAAATACGTAGAGCACTAAAAACTTATAAAAAATAAATAAAAAAAAAAAAAAAAAAGTCTGTACTGCGACAACTTCCAATCTTTAAACTGATTTAATTCAATAGCTCAGTTGTAATTTTTGAAAATAAAGAAACATTTTTAAAGAGTTTTCTGATCAAGAAATCACGAGTAATCATTAAAAATATATAAATTAAAAAATAAATTTAAACATTATCCGAAAATTCTCTTCAACTCAGTTATTTTTTAAGAAAAATAAGCAATTTTGCAGTTTTAGGATCGGGACACCGTGAAGAACGAAAAAAAGGAAAATAAATTCAGAGGAAAATGTCCTATAATAACTGCTAATTTCAAAATATTATATATCTGTTATTTCTAAACTGATTTCAGTGGGGAGTTTTTCTTTTATTTTACCATTTTTTTTTATTTTTTATTTATTGAGATATATTAAAATTTGTTTCTTAATGAACAATAGTAATAGTGTTATGTGACGGCATTCACACAATACACACAGAAAACAATGTATAAAATATATATACAAAAAAAACAAAAAAACAACCTATCACTGAGATAAATACAAATTAATGAAATGTAGAGGTAAGAAATAAATTAACATCATACACACAATCATCACTAAAATACAATGTTTACATTCTGCCAAAGGAACCCTGGGCCTAAAGGGCCTTTTCCCTCCACTTGTAGAGGGAAAAGTGGAGTCCAAGAGATCCCAACGCCTCGCTCTCATCCGCGTCACTGGTGAGAGACAGTGGAGGCCGAGCTAGGGTGCAATGCCCCAAACATACATTTCATGTGTGGAGGATCTGACCAGTGTCAGAACTCCAATATAAATGTTTACACATCTCGCGGCTGCCGTTTCAATCTTTGAGGAACTGTAGGGATGGGTGGTGCTGGATAGGGATTGAGCTAGAGGATTAGGATGATGAAGAAGGTTCTGATGGAATTTGGGAAATTAGGTTGGTACCAGGTCTAAAATAAATATAATATTAAGGTCGTTGTGTAGGGTACAGTTGGTAACGTCCTAGTATTTTAGTGAAATAATTCAAAAACATAATGCCGTGGACGGTCGTTTTTTTGGTCGATTACAAGGGTACATTAATGAAAATAGTAAACCAAAATGAATTATTTTATTTATATTTGTCAATAAATACACAAATGATTCCGAACAAATTAAGATAACAAAGAATGCAGTTATTTCCTCTAGAAAAAAAAAAAATAGAAGTGAGAAAGGAATGGACTTTGGACTACGAGAAAAATGAAGACAGGAATGTAAGGGTAATAATTTAGAGGGAGTAGGTATCGGTTTGGACCCCGCATTGCAGTGCCAAGCACTCACACCGGCTTCCTCGAACCACATACGTGTCAATAATTCTTTCTTCCTCTTCTTCTTAGTAATATTTCTGAAGAAGAAGGTAATTTAAAATAAAAAAATCTTACAGCTATCTGAAAGAGGGAAAGGTTTTGGCTCTTTATCGATCTTGTGGTTCGAGATATGAAAGACATGAAAACAAAAAAAAAAATTGTAAATGTAATATATTGATGATGTATAGTCGACCACTGAAATTTCAACTCTTACCATGCTTGACTCTGTTTTACCATTGAAACAGAAAACATAAACTCGCTTCCGTTCCTCAATCTCCACATGAAAAAAAAAAAAATCTAGATAATTCTCAATCTACCAACAGCTATTCTGACCGCCTTCCACATTATTTTTCTCGACACCCCCATCACCAGAAAATCGACGGTGCCAAAAAACTCATACACCGTCCGTTAACAATTTAAGACACACAATTTCACAAATACAATATGATCCAACGATCGTGCAAAGAGGTGACTAGGGTGTATTAGAAAACTAAAGATAAATATTTTATTGCAAAAAAAAAAATTAATAATATATAATAAATTTTATTATTGTTATAGGCTTGTAATAATTTTTTTGAGAAGAATGAGAATAGACATACAATTACTGATCTCTCTAAAGTAATTAACATTCCCCCTCTTTCAAACCTCGACGCCAGAACCAACATTGTGAAGTTGGAACAACAAATGGGAAATGGAATTGTGAAGACATTGGAACAACCAACAACCAAGATCTCACTTCTGTGATATAGATACAATTTTTTAGGATTCACATTTTTTGGTTTTAGTTTCCTATATTCACCACCGCTAGAAGGTCATTAGAACATTAGAAATAATAATATTAAAAAAAAAAAAAGTAAGACGAATAACATCCTTAAAATGAAGCTATGCTTCAGGAAACGTGGCGTATATATATTAAAAGGTATATATTTACATAAGCCATATTTTTTTAAGGGTCTTTGAAAAAATTAAAATAGAATATATCAATCGAATTCGTCACACTTTTTTGAAAAATCATAAAAATATATAAAATTTGTTATACTGAATTAAATGTCTGATAAATATATTTAATCAATTTTATACCCTTCAAAAGATTTCCCTCTTTTTGCCTGGATCCACCATTCTGTGATACATGTAACACAACGCTGAATAAAAAACACATTGTAACATCATGCACACTGTAAACTGAAACCAGAACAAGACATAACATACCTTTAACCTTAAAAGAAGCATTAAGAAATGATAGGACACAATTTTAAGACTTTTTGAGTTTTTTAAAGACATTGGTCTGTTAAACTCAATACAAACATAGAGAATCAAGACCCGCTAATGACCCGACAGGGTAGATGCGGAATAACAAATAAATAAATAAATTTTACACCCTAACAATCCCTTAGCTAATTTTATTTTCCTAAATTAGGAGAAATGAGAAGTTATTATTTTTTTCCCAAAAAATGTTTCACACTTGATTATTCTAATACTTGAATGGAAAAGTATCGTATGGTTGTAAAACCTGACGCTTTCGCTTCTACTTATCGAGATTAAGTTAATGGTTAAATTATAACAAAATTCGCATAAATAAAATTATTGAAACGAAATTTAATAAAATTGATATTTAAACAAACATTTGTTTCCCCTCTTACCTACTTGTAAAACAAATAAGCAAAAATTGCAAAAACAAATAATACAACAGTTTAGGCCTTTCAGAACGTACACTACCTTTGAGGTATTTCAAGTTAAACATTCCTAAGTCAACCTTATGCGATAGTAATCAATAGTAATATAAAGTCTTTCGAAATTATAGTCTATACATAATTATTATATGACTGAAAATTAATTAATTAATAAAAAAACGGAGATAAAGTTGCAATAAGTTACCCAAAGGGTCCAGTCTTCCCTACTAGGGTATACATATTACCCTATATGTATATATATTCTTAATATGTATGGTGTGTTCTATGTTCTTCTAAAATAAGAATTTCATAAATCTATTGTGCAACCTCTTAATAACATTTATGCTTTTATTGGTTTCTGAAAACTATATTCAAGATGAGGTCTTACAAATGCATTAAACAATATCGTCAATGTTCCTGGGTCCATAAAATCAGTGCTTTTTTTTTTATTTAACTAACCCAATTTTTCGGATAATATTCGAATTGAGGTTCTTTCAATGCTTTCAATCTTATTTACTGTCAAAAAATATAATTATAACTCTCACTATGTTTCGTCTTTCTAATATTTCACTCCTATTGATTAATCAATAAATAAGTTAATTTAATAATTTCAGGTTTTTAAATTTATTTTAAAGTATTTTTCTTTCATATACATTACTATGGTTGGTCCAAATGACGCTTATTTCATGAATATTACAATTGAATTTTAATGTTAATATACTCCATTTAAAAAAATAATTAATCCTGATTTATATCATTCAGCTTTATCGTTACTTTTATTAGTATTTATAATCGTATGCTAACATTACTGATGTCCAACAATTTGGTTGAACGTTAGCTGTTACAATGCAGGAAATCATTAGTTTCTTTTTTTTTTTCTATTTTTACTTCCACTTATATTATATTATAAACATGAGCTTCCCAATCAATTACCCACTTTTTAGAATACCTCCAAATATGAACATAGAAACACACGATTTTCGAGTAATATTTTTGTACAAGTTTAAACTCGGCCATTCAGCAGCTAAGGCCACTAGAAATATTTGCAAGCCGTTTGGGAAGGACTTGTTAATCAACGTACCATTTGCCGTTGGTTTGCTAAGTTTTCAGCTGGGATACGATTTGGAAAACATGCCCCGAGGAACACCTCCTTCTGTAATAGACAACGATGTTCTCAAACATACAGTAGAAGGAAACCCCTACCAAACAGTTAAAGGACTCTCAGCACAACCAAGTCCAAGTGTATCTACCGTTTCCATACATTGAAAGTGTATTGGGAAAGTAAAAAAGCTCGATACATGGGTACCTCATGATCTCACTGAGCGGCAGCTAGACCCCATGTTTAAAAACATACCGTACAAAAATTGAAAGAACTGGGCTACGAAGTTCTTCCGCACCCACCATATTTTCCCGACTTGTCTCTAACAGATTATCACCTGTTCAGGAATTTAGACAACTTCGTCAAAGGAAAACTTTTTGAAAATGATGATCAAGTGAAAATTGAGTTTTCAGATTTTGTTTCACTTCAAAGCTCAGAGTTTTTCAGTTCGGAGATAAAAAAGTTGGTGTCACGTTGGAAAATATGTTTAGAAAAAGAAGATAATAAGATACTTGGAATAAAATTATCTTGTTTTCATATCGTATTTTTTAAATAAAAATCCTTTACCTTGAAAACGGACATTTCATGTGACACAACCAAACTGTATTTGAAAATTCTTTGATAGATTTTAACAACGGCGATAAGTGAAAGTGTTTGTTTCCCGCTCCAGATTTTTAATATACTTAAAACATTGTTAAAAAAAAATATTTTTCCAATAATGTAAACTGGATAAGAAGAATGCCTGAAACTGACAGATGCTTTGAGTTGAACTATATTATAACAATTTTTCTTGAAAAGAAACAATTACTAAATTACGTTACATATAAAGCCCCCTGAGGTGAAGAGAAGTTTCGGGGGCAGGAATGACGGGTAACCACCCTCTGTCGGAACAGGCTAAAGTGAATCAACTAGAACGTCCCAGGGGTTGAGTGGCAAAGTCCGACCTAACTTTAGTGACACAACCCGAGGAAGACCTCTTTCAACTTTCCAAAGATTTAGAGATGGTGAAGGAATCAGAAAATTATTTCAACGGACGAGAGAGAAAAGCGATGGGCGAATATTCTTAAATAACTCTAAGACATTAAAGCTTATTTCTATGTGAATGAGTTGAAGCACATTTTTTGCCTTCTATCCGAAGAATATTTAACCTTTAATTGGTAAGGTGGGGACTACAGGACCCCAGGGCTTCTTTAAAGTTTTGTGGATCCCGTTGTCCCGGTCCGACCGGCTTCTGAAAACCTGAAATTACCTGTCTCGACATGATTGAAATATAGTACCCTTTTCCATTCAGTTTTTATCCGGCATTGCTTTAGGACAGTGTTATTGGGGTCCCATAGTGTTTGGAATAATTGAAAGTGTGTTTTTCTATTTGTTGATAGAAATGTCTCGTCATCGTGTTATTTTACGTACACTTTTTAATTTTATTAAGAAGGTGGGATCATCCTTGTTAAAGGATCACATGGTCAGACGTTCAGAAAATCCCAGAGTTCCCGGGAGCTCAGGTTTAAAGCTCAATCTCGATTAGGGAGGCGGGGAGGGGGAAATAGAAGAATCTTACACATATAGTCAGGAGACTCATCCGATAAAAAGGAATTGTTATTCTTGTCCAAAAAAAAAGGATAGGAAGTCATCTATAGTTTGTATTAAATGTGAACAAAATATTTGTGGACGGTGTTCGGTTTCCTATTGCAATAATTGTGCCTAATTTAAACAGTGCATACTTTCTTTACAGTGTAAAAGTTTAATTTTTTTATCATTTTCCGTTTTTTTAATATAATAAACTTAAATATAAGGAATTTTTTATATTTTATTTTACAAATGCTTTCATTGCTTAAAATATAACATTAAAAAAAAGAAATAAGTATTAATAAAATTTATTTAATAATATCAGGCATTTATTTGATTTTATAAGCATCCTATCGTATGATACCTATTGGAAATAGGTTGATTTAACGTATTTTACAAGAGTAAACAATAAAAGACGCTTCAGGATTTAAGAAAAAAATAAAATAAAATGAGGTTTGGGGTCTTTCTCACTTCACCAATTTCGACCATAAAGTTCACCTCACCAGTTAAAGGTTTTTTTATTAAAAAATACAAGTAAATGTGAAAAAAATGTAACAATTGGCTTGATAAACTTTTGTGAAGTAGCTACCCAGCGGTAGCACTTCAATGTTAATACCATTAGCAGGTCTTGAGGCCACCGTCTTTTCAGGCGCCTCCAAGGATTATCAGGAATATATGAAGATGTGAGGATACGGAATAGCGGGTTTGAGTGGGCTGTTGTTTGGAATTAAAGGAAGTATATCTAATTCGGGCTAAGTCTCCAACTAACGACTATTCCGGTCTTTATGTATAGTTCTATTAGTGACAAAATAAGGAGCATTTGGAATCTTTTGGAGTATAGCTTTTTTCAGTCAAATTCATAATTTTTTCAGTCAAATTCATAATTTTTTCAGTCAAATTCATAATTTTTTCACTCAAATCATAATTTTCATCAATCATAATTTTTTCGGTCAAATTCATAATTTTTTCAGTCAAATTCATAATTTTTTCAGTCAAATTCATAATTTTTTCAATCAAATTCATAATTTTTTCAGTCAATTTCATAATTTCTTGTACCCATTTTATTAAGTTAATTTAATGAGGTTTTGCTACCAAGAACTTAACATTTTTATTAAAACTCGTTGTTGTTTATCCATTTATCGTCACTTTATGTTACTGTGCTTAATCCGACGGTACAGCGGGAGTCCTAAGTTTTGCCTACCCAGGTTTACTCTTAAGTAAACCTGGGTAGGCAAACCTTTGGGATCTTTTACGAGTCCCACTTATTAAATCTTTTAAGAGTCGTGTGGTGCACAAATATAGGAGGATCTGCTGGTTTTAGACTTGCGACCTTACGCATAGAAGGCTGTTATGCTAGCCACTACTCCACAGGTGACCCTAAAAGCATTCAACAAGGTGTTTGAATCTGCCGGGTTTAAACACGTGACTTTGGACATGTTAATCTTTAACTCCTTGCTGAATACATCCAGGGTCACCTGTGGATTAGTGGCTAGCATAACAGCCTCTTTTAAAGGACGAAATAACCAAGGATTTTTACTCCCTAAAAGCAAATATAGGGCCATCTGATAGGTATGAACTAGTGATCTAGTGGATATAAGGATGTTATGCTAGCCACTGCACCACAGGTGACCCTCGATGCATTCAACAAAGTGTTTGAATCTGCCGGGTTTGAACTCGTGACCTTAGACATATTAATCCATAACACCTTTTTTAATGCATAAAGGGTCACCTGTGGAGTAGTGGCTAGCATAACAGCCTTCTATGCGTAAGGTCGCAAGTCTAAAACCAGCAGATCCTCCTATATTTGTGCACCACAGATGACTCTTAAAAGATTAATTAAGTGGAACTCGTAAAAGATCCCAAAGTTTTGCCTACCCAGGCTTACTTAAGAGTAAACCTGGGTAGGCAAAACTTAGGACTCCCGCTGTACCGTCGGATTAAGCACAGTAACATAAAGTGACGATAAATGGATAAAGAAATTATGAAATTGACTGAAAAAATTATGAATTTGATTGAAAAAATTATGAATTTGACTGAAAAAATTATGAATTTGACTGAAAAAATTATGAATTTGAGTGAAAAAATTATGAATTTGACTGAAAAAATTATGAATTTGACTGAAAAAATTATGAATTTGACTGAAAAAAAGCTTAAAAGGACTATATATTGGATTACAAGGATTGGATGCAAGAGGACTTTGATGGCTTAGTGGATCCCCATAGCTCAATACCATATGTCCAAATTGGTCAAAAAATGGCTGTATAAATTAGTTTTTTTGTAATAGATTGGAAGCTTTCAACGTTTGTGGAGTAAGACTCTTGAGAATCGGTGTCTGCGAGCAGTTTCTTGTCTTTTCAGTCTAGTGTGGGGATTCCAAGTTATAAGTTTGTCAAGTTGGAGTCCTAGGTAGCGGGTATAATCAACGGGAATTAGTGGGATGTCACTAAAGGATACAGTGGGACAAGAGGTCATAGGTTTGAGACGAAGGGTAAATGTAATTTGATGGGATTTGTTAGGATTGATTTTAATTCTCCATTTCTGACACCACTCTTCAATGCAGTCGATGTGTGACTGAAGTTGGGTCATTGTTTATTGATAACAAACATGTGTCATCAGCATAAGTAGTGAGGCCAGTGCTGGGATAGATGAGGATATCAGATGTACCTGTATACCGTATAAAGAATCGGACCCAGGATACTATCGTGAGGTACACCGGCGGACTGAGTAAATAAGGATGAGTAAGAAAGGTTATAGTTATAGTTAAAGGTTTTTTTTTTTTTTTTTTTTTTTTTTTTTTTAAACATAATTTATTGAAATTTACAACTGTACTCAAAAAAATACATCAAGTAAATATGATATTAGAAAAATGACATGGAAGAGACTTGTAGAAGAACTACCCAATGGTAGCACTCCTGTAACTATTTTAAACTAGAAGGTCTCGGGGCCATCTCCTTTTCAGACGCCTCGGAGGATTGTCGGGAATTGAAGAGGAAGAAAGGATTGAAACTAGAGGATTAGGGTGGGAATGGAGTTTGTCATGAAAGGAATGGTATCTAGATCGGGCCAAATCAGCAACATACGGAATATTAAGGTCTTTGTGGATCAGTTTATTAGTTACAAAATAAGGAGCATTGAGGATTTTACGCAGGATTTTGGATTGTAGGGATTGGATACGGGAAGAATTTGATGGTTTAGTAGAGCCCCAAAGCTCTACTCCGTAAGTCCATATAGGCCGTATGATAGTCATGTAGATGAGCCTTTTGTAGTTAAGTGGAAGATTGGAACGTTTGTCTAGTAAGTGTTGAAGTAGTCGAAAACGTCGTGCAGTTTCTTGTCGTTTCAGTCTTGTATGAGGGTTCCATGTAAGGCGTTTGTCAAGGTGTAGTCCTAGATATCGGATCTGTTCAACCGGGACAAGAGGAGTATTATTGAAGGAGACAGTAGGGCAGGATGTCATTGGTTTACGACGAAGGGTAAAGGTAATTTGGCTGGATTTGTTGGCATTTATTTTAATTCTCCAGTTCTGACACCATACTTCAAGGTCTCTGATGTGGGATTGGAGAGTTTGAGAGGCAATAGTTGGATCAGCATTGACTGATAACACGCATGTGTCATCAGCATAGGTAGAAAGGAAATGTGTTAGGATGGGATGGGATATCAGCTGTATAAACTGTGTAAAGGATGGGTCCTAGGATACTGCCTTGAGGAACACCAGCAAACTGACTAAAAATGGATGAATAGGAATTATTATGATTTACTTTGAAGGATCTGCCAGTGAGGTAGGACTGGATGATAAGGAAGTATGTAGGAGGGAGGAATTTGCGGAGCTTGTAAAGCAATCCTGGGTGCCAGACTCGGTCAAAGGCCTGTTCCACATCGAGGAAGGCTCCCGTGCAATACAAGCCGCGCTCCAATGTAGACGAGACAACGTCCACCACACGATGACATTGCTGGATAGTGGAGTGGGACGTTCTGAATCCAAACTGGTGATCAGGAATAATGGAATTAGTATCTAGGATGGGAATAGTTGAAGGTTAAAACTAAAATTAAATTAAAATTAATTTTATTCTGGAGAAGAATAGTTCCCTAACAATAACAAGAAAGTATAATATATATGATAATTGTCTGGTCTCCTGAAACTTAAATTAACAGTATAACAATATAACAGGCGGATTTTTGACAAGAAGTATTTATCATCTACAGATTCAAATATTACATATCTTGGGAAGATTGAAAGTTTAGTAGATGAAGAAATGTTAGAACAAGAAAGGGGTCACGTTTCATATCCAAAAAGAACCGTCCAAAAGAATAATAGTTTTATATTGGGGTGTGTCACATGAAATGTCCGTTTTCAAGGTAAAGGATTTTTATTAAAAATGCGATATGAAAACAAGATAATTTTAATTCAATTTACCTTCTTTTTATACACTTTTTTTCCCAATGTGATACCAACTTTTTTATCCCCAAACTCTGAGCTTTGAAATGAAACAAAATCTGAAAACGCACTTTTCACTTGATCATCATTTTCAAAAAGTTTTTCTTTGACGAAGTTGTCTAAATTCCTGAACAGGTGGTAATCTGTTGGAGACAAGTCGGGAGAATATGGTGGGTGCGGAAGAACTTTGTAGCCCAGTTCTTTCAATTTTCGCACGGAATGTTTTGAAACATGGGTCTTGCTGCCGCTCAGTGAGATCATGAGGTACCCATGCATCGAGCTTTTATACTTTCCCAATACACTTTAAATGTCTGGAAACAGTAGATGCACTTGGACTTAGTTGTGCTGAGAGTCCTTTTACTGTTTGGTTGAGGTTTCCTTCTATTGTATGTTTGAGAACATCGTTGTCTATTATGGACGGAGGTCTTCCTCGGGAAAAGTTTTCCAAGTCGGTATTCCTAGCTGAAAACTTAGCAATCCAACGACGAATAGTACGTTCATTAACACTCCCTTCCCCAAACGCCTTGCAAATATTTCTAGCGACCTCAGCTGCTGAATGGCCGAGTTTAAACTCATACAAAAATATTACTCGAAAATCGCCTGTTTCCAAGTTCATAGTTGGAGGTATACTAAAAAGTGGGTAATTGATTGGGAAGCTAAAGTTTATAATACAAAGGTAGAGGATTAGTAACTGTTTACTTTAAATATGTAAACATTCGGAAGAAAACAACAGAGACCTGCAAAATCCTTTATGCATTTCAGAAAATATAAAAACGGACATTTCATGTGAAACAACCCAGTATATTTTAACCTTTTCGTTATTAGACAGAAGCCGCCAGCTAATTATATTCCCTATTGAACAATAAGACGTAGTTCCCGTCTTTAACCGGGACTTTCATTTCCTCCTGGATTTAATTTTTTCCTGTTATCATTGAACATAATTTTTTTCTACGTGATCAAACTGTGTCTTGATATATCAAAATCACCAAGATGGTCACCGTTTCTACTACTAATCGTATATTTTTTTTACGATACTTACTCTTCTGTTTTGAGGGTTTGACTTTTAAGCCGTCTGGGAAATTGAACATCAAGTCGATATATTAGATCTTTCATGGTAAAAGCCATGGATATCAGCAAAAAAATTAAAATTTTGTTTTCCTCCCTAATCGCTGAGAATCGGACTATGGTTTTGTTCCTCTCGAGCCAATATATAAATGTGACCAATGTGTCAAAAGTGCTCAAATACCAAATTATGTTTTCATTTTATGCCATTATAATGATTTAGTCAAAATCATCTGTCGTCAGTATACTTTTTATTATTAGCTGCTAAGTCTAACTTAATTCCAAATCGGTCAAGTCCTAATAACTTTAACTTTTTTTTTATAATAATAAGAACTAAAAGTAATTAATAAATATGATATGCAAAATTAATGGGGGGTTAATTACCTAAATGAGAAGAACCCGGAAATATTTTCGCAGAAATGAACGCGGAAAATAATAATCAGAAATGAAACTGGTAACGTAGAATTATAAAATAACTTTCAAAATCCGCTATATAAATATTGATAGCTAACATGTACTTCTGTAGAATTGAGAGTGACAAACGACGCATGACCTTAAGTGATCGATGAAGGCAATGATTTTTAATTTTTAATGGAAATTGCATGTTTCAAAACATGATGGATTTCTAAATTATATTTTTCGTGGAAACATCGGATTTCAATCAAAACGTATTGGCTTTGTTTTAAGCATGGTGATAATTGAATGTTGTGTTAAGCCGGAACCGTGTGAGACGGAAGTTGTATACCAGTGGGACAATCCCTGATGCCGTTTTAAGATAAGTGAAAAGCACTCCTAATCGGCTGTAGGGGGTTTAAGAGCAGTTCAAAGCTGAACCCCCGTTTCGGCGTTAGTCGCCTCCCACATTTCAGGATATTTGATTTTTTTTTTTTTTTTTCTACCTACAGAAGGGGATGTTTTGTCATGATCGATTCGGATGCGTCTCGCGCATCAAAGAAGAAAACCGGGACTGCTTTAAAACACTTTTAATCCAGATTTCAGCTTTACTGAATGTCACGGATTAAACAACAATTTCTTTGAACAAATAACCCATGAAAGGTCATTGGTTCAGTACTTGTAGATATTCTTACTGCTTCATTGCTAACGGTTGTGTAAGGAGGTGATTAGACCAAGCTCGGCCACCAAGTTTTTCCCCAATATTTTGGTTCCCACTTTATAGAGCATGGGTTTATCCTAGGAGGGTCTCTATACTAAGGTGACCGGACGTACTTTTGGCGGGACAGTCCCGATTTTTCACACTTTGTCCCGCGTCCCGACATTTAATATTTTATAAAATTTTATATATATGAAAATCATTGGTTTGCGTTATAAGAATCCTACGGGCTACGACGACTAATATATTGCTTTTGCTACCCAATTACTTGGTATTTGTCTCTCAGATGATACACATCGTGTTCGTACAGCGTGCTAGCTAGCTAATTAAACAAATAAATATTGCAAATATGCTTCCTACCATAGAAAATTAAGGTAAGTAATTTATTTATATATTTCATAAATACATACATTTTCTTAACCTTAGCTTAAAATACTCCTAGTCTTCATAGTTTATATTGATGGCAAAAAGTATATCACCGACTTTAACCTTAAAAGACATTTTAGAAAGAAACATACGAATAAAATTTTGCAAATATTTTAAGTCAATCAAACTGATTTCATTATAAATAACAATAAAATATGTTCATGTAAATTACGTTAAGGGAAAATTAATTCGGGGAAATTTTACGAATGTGAAACGAATATTTTTACAATATGTATTTATAAAATTTGAGTTTTTTTTTTTTTTAATCTCATAGAAACATAATATTGTAGTAAACTAAAGTACAGTTAGATAATCACAAATTAATTTAACATTTGAATTCACCTTTAAGAATCAAAATATAAAATTATACGTTTTTCCTACAGTAAATCAAGTGTGGACATCAGAAAAATCGAAATCAAGTGTTGAAACTTTGAAAGGCAATAATTTAAAAAAAAAATCATTTTTTTAGTATTTATTTATTTACTTATTAGGAGAAACGGACTTTTTTTTTTTATTCGGATACTACGCATCTTGAAACGCAAGCTCCCAAATTTTGAGCAGGGGTAATTTTCCTGTTTGGTCGATTGCAAAGGTTGATTATTGAAATATGAAATATGTGTATATCCAAATATTATAATATATATAATATATCCCAATTCAATTTTCGATCAAATATCAGGCCTAAGAATCTGTGGTGAGGTGTATAGGGTACTAATGAATTTGGTCGATTACAAAGGTTGATTATTGAAAATAATTAACCAAAATTACAACAATCTATTCAAATTTACTCAAATAAAAAAAATGTCTAGGAATAAAATATTATACTTAACACTTAAATGAGCACACCTTAACTTCCTTGTTAAATGTTTTTAAAAAAATAAGTCTTGAGAATTGGGAAACAACCCCGAAACGTTGATAGATGTGAATGGTTATGAAATAAAATAAATAAACACAAAAGGAAGTTAAGGTGTGCTCATTTAAGTGTTAATATTAAGAAAAACTTCCAGAAAAATTAAAAAAGAAAAGAAACAAAATATTATACTCTTTTTTTTTTTTTTTATTTGTGAATTCGGAGTAGAGCTTTGGGGCTCTACTAAACCATCAAATTCTTCCCGTATCCAATCCCTACAATCTAAAATCCTTCGTAAAATCCTCAATGCTCCTTATTTTGTAACTAATAAACTGATCCACAAAGACCTTAATATTCCGTATGTTGCTGATTTGGCCCGATCTAGATACCATTCCTTTAATGACAAACTCCATTCCCACCCTAATCCTCTAGTTTCAATCCTTTCTTCCTCTTCAATTCCCGACAATCCTCCGAGGCGTCTGAAAAGGAGATGGCCCCGAGACCTTCTAGTTTAGAATAGTTACAGGAGTGCTACCATTGGGTAGTTCTTCTACAAGTCTCTTCCATGTCATTTTTCTAATATTATATTTACTTGATGTATTTTTTTTATTACAGTTGTAAATTTCAATAAATTATGTTTAAAAAAAAAAAATTTAAATTGTACTTAAATTAAAAAAAAAATTACGATATTACTTTTATTCTGTATGAAAATTTTTGTTGATACCCCCTCCCCTTCTTCAGAGTTGTCCCGCTTACCCTATCTCAAAATGTGGTCACCTTACTCTATACCCCAGCATTGCTTTTTCTATTCTTAGATAAACTATTCTATTTTATGTTATTACAATTAATTTTCACCAATTGTGTATGATTTTTAAAAAATTTCAAGTAAATAACTTAAAATGTATTTGGGGTTATACCGCTCACCCGAGCGCTATTGCCCTTTGTGATTTTTTCAAATTTTTATTGTTGTAGTTATGCCAAGAAATCCTCAAAAGACCACCGCTAAAGCGGCTTGCACCGAAGAAACCCTTCAATCTGCAAATACTGCAATTAATGGAGGGGCTTCCATAAGAAAAGCCTCGCGAAACAATATTACATACCATTTACTACTTTGAAAAGTTGATTAAAAAATAAAAACATGAGTAGGCCAAGACTAGTCCGCAAGCCCTTTTTTACGCAACAGCAAGAAACTGAAATGGCTGAACAAGTCCAGTCGCTGCATATGTTACCCGAACTCAGGGGCAATGCCACTCAAATATGTTTTTCTTAGTTATTTATTTAAAAACATTTACAATTGTATTGATTTAATACAAAAAGTAAATGTCCTGTGAAGAACTACCCATTTGTAGAACTCAAATGTCCAATTTATGGTGAGAGGTCTATTGGCCATCTCCTTTTAAGTCGCCTCGGGGGATTGTCAGGAATAGATGTTGAGGAGAGTTCACGGATAAGAGAATTTGGGTAGGCAGGAAGTTTAGAATGAAAGGATGTGTATCTGTATATGGCTACGTCTTCAACTAATGGGATATTTAGGTCTTTATGGATGAACAAAGTATGGAGCATAAAGGATTTTGGATTGCTGGGATTGGATGCCCGAGGAATTGGATGGTTTAGTGATCCCCTATAGCTCAATTCCGTAGGTCCAAATAGGCCTTATTAATGTTATATTAACCTTATATTAATGAGTTTTTTTTGGAGTAAATAGGAAGTTTTGAGTGTTTGTCGAGTAAGTGTTGCAGTAATCGATTTCCTGTAGTTTCAGCCTAGTATTAGGGTTCCATGTGAGGCAGTTGTCTAGGTTTAGTCCTCACTACCGGATCTCTTGAACAGGAGTAAGTAAAATATTGTTAAAGGATACGGTGGGGCAGATAAACGTGTTTTAATATATATATATATATATATATATAATATATATATATATATATATATATATATATATATATATATATATATATATATTATTACTAGTAATAGTTCAATGATAAAGCTTTTGTTGTAAAATTGTTGATGGACTGCATCTTGACAGACGACTTGGAATCCTTACACTAGACTGAAACGCCAAGAAACAGCTCGCAGATATCATTTATTACAACATTTACTTGACAAACGTTCAAAACTTCCCACCTGCCACAAAAAACTAATTTATATTACCATTGTTAGGCCTATTTGGACATATGGAATTGAAATATGGGGATCCACCAAGCCATCAAATTCTTCTCTCATCCAATCCTTGCAATCTAAAATCCTCCGAAAGATCCTTAATGCCCCTTACCTTGTCACCAATAAAATAATCCATAAAGACATGAATATTTCATTAGTTGCAGACTTAGCCCGAATGAGATATCCTGCCATACACTCCAAATCACCAGTCTACCCGAACCCACTTGTCCGCAATCTCTCATCTTCTTCTATTCCTGACCATCCTCCAAGGCGGCAGAAAAGACGATGGCCTCGAGACCTACTTATTTGAATATTCTTTGAAGTGCTACCACTAGGTAGATTCTTCTCACGCCTATCTTGTCCATATCTCCATCTTCACATTTACTTGATGTATTTTTTTTTTCTGTTAATACAGTTGCAAATATCTCTATAATAATTTTTTTTTTTAATAAATAAGTGTTGATTATTTACTCTGTAATAAAAGACTTTGTTACATGTCATAACTTTGATTTATAATAAATAATTAAAAAAATACACCAATTTTTTCCTTAAATGAACGCCATTTCCTATCACTCCCTATGAGTAGATATGTATATTTATCTATATATTTTTTTTTTTAATTTGATTTGCACAACCCATGAGTATTAAAACAGTTACGATATATGACAATGTGCATGGGCATTAATTGGCAGGCAAAGAATGCAGCTATGACTTTTCGCGGAATATAAAGAAAGTGGCAGAAGCTAATTGAAAAAGTCTAGCACGTAACGCGGGGGGTGGGGAGGGGGTTATTGCTGCCAGATAGGAGGCCATAAGTCAGCACAGATATTGGCAACTTCACCCTCCCTTTTCAATATACGGCTATAGATAGTCTCGTCTCTAATATACACCTTTATGTATCTCGTCTTAATTAATTGACACGTAATAACAATTATTTTTAGTATGATTTAACTAACAAGGAGAGGACCCCTAATTTGTTTCACCGACATTGTTGAGTTTCGTTTTATAATACTAGACATTTAACCATTAGACTTTTCGAAATTCTTAGGGACTAAGGCCTCCAAGAGTCACGAGAAAAAATCGGAAAATTTAGACGTTCGAAAAAACACATATTATTTAATATCTCTGGTTCTAGTGATGATAGAAAAGACGTTTGGCGTTAAAACTACGCTATTTAAAAACATAATAATCGCAATTATAACCAATATAACATTTTAGCTGTTATATAAAGCAATATTATATTCTTCTTATGGTTGAAACCATCTTCCATATATAAATTCATTATAAAAATAGGTTAATTAGAAGAATATTATTTGATAATAAATAATTAGTAGTTTATTAATTCTTTCAAAAACAGTTTATTGCACATAACCTTTAAAAAGGAGACAACGTTTCGGGGCCTTCTCTCCCCCTCATCAGGGCTTACTTTACTTTCTATCACATTATATCTTAATATTCCTGATAATTAGTCAATAAATGGTTTCAAGGAAGATGGTTTCAAACATATGAAGAATATGAAAAGAAATTGTATTACAAATTATCAGGAATATTAAAATATAAAGTTATAGAAACTGAAGTGAGTCCTGATGATGGGGAATGCCCACGAAACGTTGACAGCTTCTATAGTTTATGTGTAATAAACTGTTTTTGGGAGATTTAAGAAACTAATAATTATTTGTTATCAAATTTCATTCTTCCAATCAACCTATTTTTATTCTATTGAGGGTGTATAGTCGACTGTAGAAACTAATATAGGTGGAATAATCAGGAGTCAGTCTTTTTCTATATATTTTAATTTTGCCGACGTTTCTGCTCAAGCTTGTGAGTCATCATCAGGGCTACAAACATCAGAACAAATGAGATACATATCAATGTGATAATGAATTTTTTTTTAATGTAGTGACAATGATAACATTTAAAATAAAACAGAAAATACATCAACATACTTAAATATTATAGATACAAATAATGATAATATGATACACAATATGATGATGATAAGCATTCAACTTTAGACTTTAATTTCAAGGTCGCGCGGACGTATTTTTTTTTTTTTTTTTTTTTTTTTTTTTTTATGTTTCAATGAGATACTATCACCAAGTCATGGCGGGAAAGGCAAGCATTAAACGCTCCAAGTCAGCTGGCTCTTCTGCTTCCCCAGTCAAGCAAAGGCAAAGACGTAATAACAAACGCCCTACGCCCCCCTCATCAGCTGCTTCTAACGAACAGGAACCACAACCCGGGACTTCAACGCAAGGGATGACTGAGGAATCTCCCTTTTTTACTCCTAACCCCTACCAAGTACTCCATATCGAGAAAGAGGTCATGGAATCAGAATCTACACCGAGAGATCCTCGCCCTCCTCCCATATTTGTTAAAAATATAAGAAATTTTCAACTCCTATGCACCCAATTAAATAAAATCATTGATAGCAAAAGCTACACATGTCTAACGCGTATCAATGACACAAAAATATCACCCGATTCAGCTGATGTGTACCGCAAAATAGTAAAATATCTTAGTGAAACAAAAGCTGATTTTCACACGTATCAGCTAAGAGAGGAGAGGGCATTAAGGGTGGTAATAAGAAATTTACACCCCTCTACACCAGCTGAGGAAATAAAGGAAGAACTGACGTCTCTTGGGTTCAAAGTGCGTCAGATAACTAATTTGATGAAAGATAATATAGAAGAATCAGGTGACAGGAGTAAAATTCCTTTACCTCTATTTTTTGTGGACTTAGAACCGTCTCCAGGAGTAGAAAAAATTTATGAACTGGAAAAACTCTATTACACGAGAGTAAAGATTGAAAAGCCATATGTAAAAAGAGACATTATACAATGCCACAATTGTCAAGCATACGGCCATACGAAAACGTATTGCCACCACATACCGCGCTGTGTTAAATGTGGTGAACAGCACAAGTCTGAGCAGTGCAATAAATCTCGTATAATCCCAGCAGTTTGCGCTCTGTGCCACAAGGGACATCCGGCGAATTACAAAGGCTGCGAGATTTACAAGAATCTCAAGTCAAGATTTCTGAAGCCCCAGCGCCAAGAGGAGACTAGACCGAGGAGAAACCTATCAAAATTCGTCGACCCGACAGTTTCGTTCGCCCAACAACTTGGTGGTGGTCACCAGTCTACTCAGTGTGAGGCCACGCCGGTTCAACATACACTCAAACATCCCGAACCTGAATCTCAACCACCTCAAAATTTTAATTCTCAAAAACTTCCCCAGCATCAAATTTCTCCTATCCCTCCTCCATCAAATGTCACAGACCTCACCAGTTTAATGACATCATTCATCTCAGAAATAAAATCAATAGTTATGCCTCTGATATCAGTCCTAACAAACCTAGTATCAAATTTAATTCCTGCCTTGAAAAAGCCCTAAATGATTCCACCCAACTCCATTTCCATTCTCCTCTGGAATGCGAATGGTGTTCGAAATCATATTAATGAACTAACTTTATTACTACACGACAAACGTATTGACGTAGCTCTTATCACTGAAACACGACTAACTAACAAACGATCATTCAACATCCCAGACTACCAAATATACCGAACTGACCATCCCGATGGAACAGCTCATGCCGGCACTGCTGTCATCATCCATCGCTCCCTCTCCCATAATTTATTACCCTTACCAGTCCATAACTTCCTCCAAACCACTGCTGTAATTATGCAAACCCGTCATTTTCCTATAACAGTAGTTGCAGCATACTCTCCTCCAAAAATACCTATTTCCGAAATCCAATTTAATTTATTCCTTAATTCCTTAGGGCATCATTTCCTCATAGGTGCGGACTTAAATGCCAAACACCAGCAATGGGGAGCCAGAACTACAAATTCTCGCGGGCGAACATTGCTGTCTGCACTCTATTCCACTCACTGTAATATCCTCTCCCCCGATTCCCCTACCTATTGGCCTACTGATCCTCATCGTAACCCCGACCTCCTCGATTATTTTATCCACAAAGGGCTAGGACCTTTAAATCATTCCGTTTCCCGGCTCGATGACCTTTCCTCCGATCATAGCCCTCTTACCCTAACTCTCTCATTATCTCCTATTCCCAAACTCCCTCCACCATCATTCCTAAGAGGCCCAGTTAATTGGAACCTCTTCCGCGAAATAATAACGGATGGAATAGACCTCAGAGTATCCCTCAAATCTCCACAAGATCTTGATGATGCAGTTGATTCCTTTACTACCCTCATCCAACAAGCAGCCTGGAATGCATCTTCACCTTCTCCTTCCCCAAAATACTACCAGAAGAATCCTTTACCCCAAAACCTCCTAGATCTAATCCATACCAAACGACGCTCTAGAACCCTCTGGCAAAGAACCAGGCATCCAGACGATCGTAAATCCTACAATTATTACACCAAATTAGCTAAAAAAAAATTAGATACCTTTCGATCCCAATCCTACAATTCCTATCTTTCTTCACTATCTATCTGCGACAATTCCCTCTGGAAAGTAACCAAAAAAGTTCTTAAATACCAATTCATCTCCCATCCCATCCGACGTGAAGATGGATCCTGGGCTTCGTCGGATGAGACTAGAGCGGAAGAATTTGCCAAATACCTTTCTAAAGTTTTTATCCCACACCCCGAGCTCAATCCTGCCCATACAGCTAACGTAAAGGAATTCCTCTCCTCTCCAATTCCTCTCTCTCCGCCCCCTAAAGCTATTAACCCCTCTGAGGTCAAATTCCTTATAAAGAAACTAATACCTCGAAAAGCTCCTGGCTACGACCTCCTCAATTCTAAGATCCTTCGTCAACTGCCCCAAAAAGCAATTATATTCCTTACCTACCTCTATAATAGTATTCTCCGTACAACCCACTTTCCTTTGGTGTGGAAACACTCCATCATTCTCCTTTTTCCCAAACCTGGTAAACCTCCCAACGACACCTCATCCTATAGGCCTATTAGTCTCCTTCAGATCCTTTCAAAAATCTTTGAAAAAATCCTTCTCAAGCGTATCCTACAGTTAATTGAAATTCCTTTCCACCAGTTCGGATTCCGCTCACAGCACTCCACTGTACATCAAGGCCTACGAGTGGTTGACCATATATCCTTTGCCCTTGAAAACAAGCAATATTGCACTGGTGCCTTTCTGGACGTTGCTCAGGCATTCGACCGGGTCTGGCACGATGGCTTGCTTTTCAAACTAAAAACCCATTTACCCCAATCCTTATATCTAATCCTACAATCCTACCTTTCAAACCGTTCCTTCAGAGTCCGCTCTGGTTCAGAATTTTCCAATAGTTACCTGATCGAGGCTGGTGTACCTCAAGGCAGTGTCCTAGGTCCTGTCCTCTATCTCCTATTTACAGCTGACATACCTACAGATCCTGATACCTTCTTAGCAACTTTTGCCGACGATACTGCCATTTTATCAACCCAATCAGATCCCGAAATTGCATCTTCCTATCTACAAAGACATCTATCCTTGATTGAATTTTGGTGCGCTAATTGGCGTATCAAAATTAATGAATCCAAATGTAAGCACATCACCTTTACCCTTCGCCGCAGATCCTGTCCACAAGTCAATTTTAACTCCATACCCCTTCCCTGCTCTGACACAGTCCGGTATCTGGGATTCTTACTAGACAAAAGACTAACGTGGAACCCACACACTCGACTTAAACGACAAGAACTCAACAGACGATACGGCCAACTATATAGACTACTAAACAGAACATCAAAACTTTCTATTGCTAATAAACTACTCATTTACAAGACGATTCTAAAACCGATATGGACCTACGGACTCGAACTGTGGGGGACAACTAAATTTTCGAACATCAGGCGTATCCAATCCTTTCAGTCCAAAGTCCTTAGAACAATAGTCAATGCTCCCTATTATGTTACAAACAAGACCTTACACAATGATCTGAATATCCCATTTGTCCTCGATCTAATCCCATCTAAATTCCTAAACTTCCACCAGAGGCTAACTCACCTTCCTAATCCTTTATCCCAATCCCTATCTAGCTCCAGCCATCCCTATAACCCTCCTCGTAGGTTGAAACGGCAGTGGCCTAGAGATCTCTTATAACTAAGCAATGCTGAGTGTTGGCAATGGCCAGCTTCTCCACTCATGCCTGAGAGTCTGTGGCTCTAGCGCCCTCTCTCAGTCTCCACTGGCTTATTAGACCGGTGACGCGACTGACTGAGAGGCGCTGGGATCTCCTAGCTTTGGGCCCCGACGCCCACTTGTGGGCGTGGGGGTTTAATTCGGAGTTCCCAAGGGCAGTATGTAAATATTGTATATATATGTATGAATGTGACCAAGATTATTATTATTTATTTCTTTTATTTTCTTTTTATCTTTATTTACGGTTATTTATTCTTCTTTATATTTATTTTCTATTCATTAATTTTTTATTTCTTTATTTTTTGTACATAAGGAATGAATGAATTCTAATATCACTAATACTTATTGCCCAAGATTGTGGCAGATTGTATTATTTCTAAATAAATAAAATAAATAAAGACTTTAATTTAGAAGTAAAAAATTATATATAAACGTACAATTACTGAGCAATGTCCAAACATAAACTGAGGAAAACCGAAAACATAGGTAGTAAATGGAGGGGTTCATGTAAAAACCCCTGACGGTTTTCCCCTCTAAATATAAATACTACAGCTTATCTTTGTTTTAAAAAGTTTTACAAAATTATACAATGGGAAATTATACAGATATGTATAATAAGACTCAACATTTTTAACAGAAAATTATAAACACTAGAATCTGAGGTATGTAAAAGATCCATGACGTATTTGAAAAAAAATAAATAAATAAAACAAAAACAGAAGTGTTATAAACGAAAAGAAAAATATACAGTAAATAAAATATAAATTATACAAGTAAATCATACAATAAAATAAGAAAGTCATAATATAAGGAGACGGAAGATGTTGGCATACGAGGGAGAGATTATTACTTTGTCAGTTTTATAATTGATGGGTACCCGACAAACGTCGGGCAAAAATTAAAATACCTAGAAAAATACTGACTCCTGATTATTCCACCTATAATTATTTTTATTATAATATATTTAAAATATTAACCTGTTTACATTAAAGTTCCTTCTACAGCTGATAAACATGGTATCAGAGCTCATTTTACTATCCACCTTATTGTATCAGAATCCTATTAAAATATAGATGCGGACAACGGTTTCATATTTAGCGTAGCGTATATGCTTCAGATGTCGGCAAATTTTTCATAATAATTGGCTAAACAGAAGAGCCACCTTAAAGCATTTCTCTAAAGCGATTTTAACTACACCCGCTATACCTATGTGAAATTTAATGGGCTTTAATGTCATGTTATTTAGTTATGAAGGAAGATAGAGAAAACATTTATCATTGTTTTTTAGCTAAAAAAAACGCGATTAATTATAAAAATGAAATTAAAATTTTCCCCATAAATGCGCCTGTAACTCAGTTGTTTTCGAAGATTATATATAGCGTTTTAAAAACACAAACGCGAGACAAACAGGAAAAAAATTGTGTGCAGACCAGAAATTATTAAAGATATAATTCCACCAAAGCACGGTCATTATTTAAGCATACGTTTAATTCTAATTGAAATAGTCTGACAGAGCTTAAGTGCCGATTTTTTTTATTTTATTTTTTCAAAGTACTTTTAATAAAGTAGATGCTAAAAAAAATGGCCATATCACCTTATAAGTATTGCTAATAAACGGCTAAACAATACAAATTAAAAGAATTTGATAACCGACTGGAGGAGAAAAGAGGAAGAATATATTTTTAGGTGTTTTTTCTCAAACCTAAGGACAGTAATATTTATGAATAATATACCGTTATAATATATTAGGAAAAAGTTATTTTGTTTACAAAGTTTTAAAAATTAACGTAATCGAGAGGTAATCTTGAATATGTCATGATTATTTTACTTAACAGATTTATATTTTATATTATTTAATGTGAAACATATTTTTATATATTTTATTTAACGACCCTTATGCTGCTCTTGCTAAAAGGACGATGTTACAGTGGGAGTCCTAAATTTTGCCTATCCAGGTTTAATTAGGATAGGTATCTTTAACGAGTACCTGACATCGCACAGGTTCAGGACCACCTTTTAACGTCCCCTTCGTATGACAGCATAACTAAGGATTTTTTATTCCCATTGAAAAATCCTAGGACCGCCTGCTGGTTTGAACCCGGGACCTTGGGCCCCTAAAACATATGTTTCCCACAAAATTGAATACAATTCTTTAAAATAGTTTCAACTCGATTTCAAGTACTTATATTAATTTTAACAACCGAGGTAAGTGGAAGTCGTGTGTTGTACGCACCAATTTTTTTAATATTTAAGTCATCCTTCTTTGTAACTTTTGATATTGTTATAACTTATCTTGCTTTAATTCCGTCTACTCCTGATCTCATTAAGTTTTAGATTTATCTTGCAGTACATAAGAATGAACGTTTATCTTACGTGTATAAACCAGGCGTGGCATCAGTTTCTTTTGCTTGAGTGGTTTACTCATCTAGACAAGTCTTGCGTGACTTTTAGTATAAATACGTTTTGTGCGATCAAGAAACTTTAACCTTGTAGGTTTTGGAGATATGCCAAAGGGTAGTTTCCCTACTTGACTTAGTTCAATATTGTCACACTTTTACTCCATAGCAGAGTTGTAAATTTTAATAAATAAATAAATATATATATATATATATATATATATATATATATATATATATATATGTAGGTATATTTTTTTAAATTTACAACTCTATATTATTAAGGTAGATTTCCGGCTGAATAAATTCTTCCATAAATACTCAATTTTTCATTTCATCAGCATGACGTTTCGGGATATTCTCCCATCTTCAGAAGTCTACAAAGTATATTAAGCAATTACCATTACATTAAAAAATACTATACTGAAGTGAATGGTTTAAAAAAAATTATAAATTAGGTGACTATTGTTAAAAAAATGTAAAACTTTTAAATAACAAATTTAAAATCAGAAGGAGGCATTAACAGCTAAAATTATTAATAATACATAGTACTTAGCTAAATAAATATTATAAAATTACCTTGTTATATATTCAGAACTCCCAGCATTTTCACTAATACACACATTCAACTAGGTTAATTAGTAAAAATGAAGTCAATATTTAAAATCATCAGATCTGAGCAATATTCTTGTATAATGTAATAGATTATTTAATGAAACGCATGCCTCTATCAAAACCTGATGTAATTACTTTCATCTCTTAATTTATCTAAAGGTTCTTAAAGATTCTAACAAAGGAGGTAAGTGAAAGTCGTGTGTTTTTTTTTAAAACATTATCGATATGTTATACATTAGTATCACATTCCCTATTTGCGAAAGAAAAAAAAAAAAAAAAAAAAAAAAAAAAAAAAATATATATATATATATATTAAAAGCAACAAGGCCCATCAGCTCAGCAGCATGATCTTAAATCATACAATAAAAAACAAATTTCAACATTAATACGATTTTTTTTTTTTAAAAACACATCGACATGTGAAATTTAACACGTGCTGTGGATGTTTCTGAGACGAAATCCTTTTCACGCGAAATAAGAGACGTTATACAAATTGGCCTTTTGGGTAAGTGGGAAGAAGGACTCGAAAAGTTAGTGACTGTTTGTGTAACCCTTCCCAGATCTTTGGACTTTGAGGAGCCTGCTAACAAACCGTGAAAAGGGCAATTAAGGAAGTGGTAAGCTTGGAGTCAATGGTCCTCAACTACCGTCTAACTTACAACAATAATTTCCAGTTCTTGAAATCTCCTTCCCGTTTTCGAGGCTCGGGTTGCCTTTACGGTAGTTATGAAAATTGCTTTCATGGAATGGACGTTCCCTACGGGTCAATCCATTCTCATGTTTGGACCAGTTATTCTTCGCCCTTTTTTTGAATATGGAATTTTAAAGAAAACATTTTTACTTTCACTTACTATATATAGTAAGGGAAAGTATTGCGATCGTGAAAATTTTCGAATTCCAGTTTTCAACGGAAATAGAAATTTTAGGGTCCCCTGAGTCCAAATAACCAAGTCTCGCAAAAAGGTGTGTGTCCGTGTGTGGTAACTCCCGGGCGGAAATGGTAAGTCCTATGAAACTGCAATTTCATATTTAAGACAAATATACGCTAGGTACGTTACAAAACCTTTTTCATCAAAATGAGCTTACCAGAGGCACTTTATCCCATGCATTTTGCACCTTTTTTAGATCTTCTCGAAAACGGTTCCGACGATTTTGATTAAACTCGCTATATGGATGTACAAGTTAATAGGCTTAAACGTCATGTAGTTATCATTCTGATTACAATGGTCTGACAGGCCTTAAATGCCGATATATTAAATTTTCTTACTCTAAAGCACCTTTAATTTTGTAGATTCTATAAAAATAACTATATTATCTTGTAACGATGGATAATTAACAGCTAAATATGCAAGTTGAGCGAATTTGATAAACATTTAAAGGAGAAAATTAAAAAAAGTATTTTTTTAATGCAATTTTTTGTTTTTGAACATGAGAACAGTAATATAGACGTATAATATACCGTTGGAAAGAGTAAGATTTTGGAAAAAATATTATCTTATACACAAGCTTGTAAAAGTTAATAAAGATTGATAAAAATCCGATAAAAGTAAGTGATTATTTTAGATAAAAATATAACACATTTTTTTATAAAACACAAGTTTCTATATTAATTCAATTTATTTAATTCTTTAATCTTTAATTTTTTATTTCTAAATGAGGTAAGTGAAAGTTGTGTGTTGCCCGCACCAGATTTTTTCTAACTAATACTTAAAATGATGCAACCGTTTTAATTCAGCTTCGAGGCTGGAAACATGCGTTGGGAAAATGTTTCTAATTCTCGTAATTTTGTATATATCAAATCAGTACAAAAACTATAAAGACATAATGGGATTAGGACTTGCTTAATATTTTATTATTGCCTCCAATACTCATTACCAAAAATTCTTAAGAATTTATAAAAAAAAAACGGGACTTCTAACGAGATAAAAGTATAAAACGCATAAAAGAGTCACCTTTGATTATTGTTTCATATATAGCTTAGTAATAGACCTACTTGCTGTAAAACATTCGATTTTAAGAAGAAAGTCCTTTTTTGTAGATGAATTTTCAAATTTGGTAAAAATTCGTTTTTCGCAATGTTTACACGGAAATATTGCAAGGGCCAGATGGTCCCCGGCGAAAACTCGGAGATGGATATAAACTACTGGCACTAAGTCCTGGACCTGATTCATCTTTGAAGCAACTTCTTGGAAGAATCATGTATTCTTCGACGGCTAGATGGAACTACAAAAGGTTGTACAGATTGTGGATTCTTCGGAGGCAAACGGTGTGCTACACTTATATCATCCACAGATTCCAGCAGCCCAATCACTTCCGACACTCTGCTCAAGACATTACAAACGTCTTCATCCCGTGTTACTAGAATTCCTCTCACAATTATGTTTTTCCTTCTAGAATATTTATTCTGTTCCTCAATTATATTTTCGAGCTCTAGGAACCTTTTTTCGTAGATTAAATACGTCATTCAAGGCTGTAACATCACTGTTCATTTTTTTCACCATTATAGAATACTTATTTCATATATCTTCATTCGAAAATTTTAGAGCGTATATTCCATTCCTTATATCCATCATGTCCTCCTTGACAGGGATGATATACTCATTAAAGAGAGGCATAAGGATAGAAATATGGCCGGGATCTGCAGACCCCAATCTAGCTCATCTTACCAGTCTTACAAGAGATGCACTTCCATGTATTTTTTCTCAACAGTGTCATTCTGGGAAAATTTACATGCCAAATGTAACGTCATTTTGCACTCACCGCAAATGATCGCGTCATCACCGGGCTCCACACTTCCACAATCCACCGCCATTACAATCGAGGTAACACTCCAAAGCTCACTGATGTTGCTCTCCCGAAAGCTGGTAAGGTTTCCAAGACTGAATTCAACTAAAATCTTTTTAAAAAGATAAAAACACTGAGAGACAAAGTGAAGTGCGACTGTTATAACCCAGCGTATGCCATTGATTGCATTGAAGAATTTAATATATCTATTTCATATGGATTTCACGGGTTAATAATCCATGCTTGGGACGTTTAATAAATATATCAAACAGAATAAATTAATGTATGCATATGAAATAGTACATGATAAATTACGAGTTTTGTTTTATTTATAAGAAAGTTAATAAATCACACGCATGACTACATCTAACCGATTAAACAGAAAGAAAAACACAAAGGAGTTAATGCAAGAAGTGCTCTGGTTAAAAAGAGCAGTTTCTGGAAGGCGATTAGATTCGATTTTGAAGTAGGTTATCCGAAAAAAGAGGTAAATAAGTATGTTTTAAAAAAAGTGGGGAGGTATTTCACGGTCTGGGGAGCAGCGGCGGCATCTCTCAACTGTAAAAATAAAGTCGTTAGGGCACGATAAAGAAGCTCTATTTTTTCGTCATTTTTTTATTTTTTTCCATCCTTATCACGTAATGCTCAGGACGGAAAAGTCGTTTGCGGGTTATCAAGAGGGGGTTAGCTATAGGCATTATAGGGCCGAGTATGTGTGCTAATTGCTACAGTAATCAACTCATAATTCCTCTGAACACTCATAATTTTATTCAATATGTTATACGGCTTCCATCACAGTAATTTAGATAAGCTAGTAGGTGTTAAACACTAATCCCCCTGAATGTTCTGAATAAGTCAATTAACCACCACTATACTCGAGAATGGATTGTATTGTTAAATATGCGAGTCAGTTGTTGGATTGGATATTTAAATAATTTGTTTCAAAAGATATTTTGCACTATTATAATCCCCTTTGAAGATAGATTAATAATAAATATTCATTTTTTATCTTCAATGTGCTACAGTCTTTGTAAGGACGTGGGGTTTATCTGTAATGTAGTGACAAGTATAACAGCCCTGAATGCCTAAGGTCACAGGTTCAAACCTGGCAGGTGGCCCTTAATTTTTTATAGGGAATGAAAAATCCTTTATATCTCAGCACTAAGCAGGTCTAAGCACTAAGAAGCGTTGCTCTAAGTTCGGAATGCCATCTATGCTTAGCCATCTAACCAAAATTACAATGAATGATGTTAGGTGTGTAGTCAGGGTGTATCGCAAAAAAAGACAAGAAAGGAATTTTTTTAAGCAATTAGGAATATTCCATGGAGTTACCTGTTGTGTAGTGACTAGCAAAACAGCCAAGATCGTGAATTTAAACCTTGGATAATGTCCTAGGATTCATTTTAAGGGTGTAAAAACTCCTCAGTGAACGTTAAACGATGGTCCCGACCATGTGCGATGCCAGGAGGCACTCGATAAAGGTCACTATCATGATTCAACCTGGATGGGAAATTTCGTAATCCCCATTGTGACGTTAAAACAGTGTGTGTGTAACGAAAGAGTAATGTTACAAAACATAGCTGGGGGGAGCAAAGATGTTATGTTAAATGAATTTGTCACTGCTTCAAATATATATATATATATATATATATATATATATATATATATATATATATATATATATATATACACATATTGTATTCTTTTTTATTCCTCATATTATTTTATTATTAACAAATCGATTCGAAGCTGATATTAGTCGTTGACTGTCATCTTTTTGGATGTGTTGTTAACTTTTTCGTAATTGATCTTTATTTATTTAATAAAGTATGAATGTGACATTTTTGTTTTTTGTTCATTTATTTATTAACTTCATTTATTTGTATTTATTTTATCTACAAATTTTGTTATTGTATACGTTTATTTAGTTTAGTTTCATTTTATGTAATTTGACATTTCTTTTGTTTATATTGTAAATATTGTATGAATGGGATCCTTTAGCAATATTATTATTGTCCAGTGTGACAAACTGTAATACATATGAATTAATAATAAAAAAAAAATTATATAATAATTATCACAACCTGAAAGTTGTACATAGACTCTGATCTGAATTACAAGTATTTAAATAATTAAAAGTAAACATTCTTCTTTCTCATATTCACTCCGTCTTAAAACTAAAATAGCGTTTTTTCTCTATTTCATTTAAAAGAAACAGGAACTGTAAAACCCCTTCAATTTAACACGGATTGGTGATGGATTCAAGGGTTTGAGCCGACTTGTTCATATATTAAGCCAGCCTGTCGTGATTTTTGTTTAATAGCATTATTTAGCAGTATCCAAAACTGTGAGTAAGTCCAAGTCCTTCTGAAGTAATTCGTTTCTCACATAAATTGGTCATCCACGATTTTCGTAACATTTCGGATTGGAAAGACTGAATTATTTGGATGTTGGAACTTTTGGCGGAGTCCCTATAGCTCTATTCCTTATTTCCATAACGGTTTCATCAGTACTTTGTAAATAGTAATTTAGATGTCCAATGATAATTTCGATCGTTTGTAAAGTAGCCTGGATAATAGTCGAAATCGTCTCCTCAGCTTTTTTCTCTTAAGTCTAATCTGGGTCCTCCATATCAGTCTTTTGTCTATGTACAGTGACCAGCGTACTTGTGCTAAAGTTGAAATAGGTATATTCTATATTTTATGTATATATATATTGTATACGCTGGGCTATCCGTGAAAGAATAGTACTTTCAAGTGACAACTCAAAATTGAGGGTGGTTCTATTGAAATAAATAAGTGGACTGTATAGATTTAAAATAAATAAAAATAATGAAAGCAAACGACGAATCACAATACATTTAATACACTGAAATACATATAAGGATGATAAGAAACAAATTAACCTAATAAATTTATATAAGAAAAATTAACCTAATTATAATTAAACAGCTGTAAGAAAATGTATGAAACAAAATAAACCTAATTAAAATATTGTAAAACTAGAAGAAACAAACTTAACTTAATTAATGCTCAAAGATGTAAAAAAAATAGTTATCAAATTAAATAGTTTCTTGAATAAGAATTAAGAAATTAAATGTTCCATTAATGGATAAAGATAGGTTATATTCACGTAAAGATGTCCAGTTGAGTGTTGAAGAAAAAGACCGCAGGGCGGCTTGAACGAAGTCGTCTTGAGTATTGAAGAAAATTACCGCAGGGCGGCTTGGACGAAGTTCTCTTGGATGTTGAAAATGACTGCAAGGCGGCTCTTCCAAGTTCCAAGGGGAACGATGAGAAGATGAAGAAATTCGTTTCCAAACGTTCAAACGTTGAGAGGAATCTTGGGTCTATATACGGCACATCTACACCGCTCAGACGCTAGCTTAAGACTCCACTGGCACGAGGCAGTCAAAAAACAATTGAAGTACGATCGTCTTCTGTCTTTCTCTTCTACTGCTCTCGTTTAAAAACTTATAATTATATTTAAAATAACTATTTTAAAAAGAAATTAAAAAATAAAGATTTAAACAAAAAAAAAATGATCTTATTATAAATATCATAAAATTATGAACTTATAATTTTTCGATTGAAAAACTATAAAAACCTTATCAGGCCGTAACATATGGCGTGAACATACCGCCCACCAAATTTTCGTTGAAAATTTCCAAGGTTTACATGAACATATTGGTGGTGACACTAACTACATTAGTTAGCTTGTGGTAGCAGTGGTGCCAATTTGGAAACACGCCGGGTGTACTCTCCTTTTGGAGTTTTAACTTTAACGACTCGAACTGTTCCATCTTTTCTGGGGTATGCTTCCATTATTCTACCAGTAGGCCAATTTTGCACCGATGCGTTTGGTTCTTTTAGTAAAACTAGGGTTCCAATATTCAAGTTTGGTTTGGTCAAAGTCCATTTTGTCCGTTGCTGCAAACTATTTAAATAGTCATAACGCCATATTTTCCAGACGTTTTGAATGCAACATTGTACAATTTGCCACCTGGATAGTCTATGTACGTCTGTCAAGTCATGGGTAGGCAGTGACAACAAGGGTGCACCTATTAGGAAATGGCCAGGTGTAAGCAGAATTGACTGGAGTAATTGTGGACCTGCGTGTAGGTATGCAATGTGGAAGTGATCTATGATCAGGGAACTTAAATGTGATTTGTGAGGAAGTAAAATTGGGTGTTTATTTTCGTAATTTAGCGGAGCGTTTGTAAGACGACCGCCCACCCTGAGAATCCCTCGGCTATCAATAAAGGGTGATAGAGCCCCCAAAGAGGAGGATTTGGAGTCAGAGTTAGGAAATTCTTTATCAAAGTAAAAACGTTGGGTAACTTGTACAATTTTCTCTAATGCAAGGTTCAGTTCAATGGCTGATGGACGCCCTATTTGTCTTTTTGATATATTCAACCGTGCATTATGCAAGAGTCTCAGCACATAAGCGAATACTCTCAAAAGTTTAGTATAAGACGAAAAGTTTTTAATAACTCTAGTCAGATAGCAATCATTAGTTGGAGCACTTAAAACAACCTCCTTTGTCTTTACTTCCGGCAAGTCTCCGGTACAATGGTTATTAAAATGATTACTGATTGGCCATGCTTCAATCGGGTGTTTCAGCCATTCTGGACCTTCCCACCAAGTACCGTCTTTTAGAAAAGAGCCAGGAGTTAATCCTCTAGACGCTATATCCGCTGCATTATGATGTGATTGTACATGATACCATTCACTATGAGAGGATTGATCCAAAATTGCAGTTACGCGGTTGGCAACAAAAGTTTTGAGTTTGTAAGTAGGGATATTGAGCCAAGAAAGAGTGGTGGATGAATCTGAGAAATAATATGTGGCCTTTACCTCTAATTTTGACAAAAACGTTTCTAAAGACTTATGTAATTTCACTAATAACAAGGCCGCACAAAGTTCTAGACGCGGAACTGTTAAAAGCTTTAGAGGAGCAAGCCTAGTTTTGGCAAGAATCAAACGGACCTCCACTCTCCCATTTTCATATTCGGTTCGTAAATATTGGACCGCTGCATATCCTAGGGTAGAAGCATCTGCAAATCCTACAGTCGATACTTGTTTTTTAGCAGCTGAAAACAAGCCCCGAGATATGTTAAGGGATTTTAATAAAGGCAATTCAATAACAAAATGATCCCACTCAAGCAATAAATCGGGCTGAAGCTGAGAATCCCTATCCAGACGTCGTTTCCAAAGATGTTGTAGTACACATTTAGCTTTGAAAATCACGGGTGCTAAATAACCAAGAGGGTCATACATCCTTGCTATAGTAGACATTTGTATTTACGCAAACGAGCTCTTGCACGTTATAAGAAATACTATCTTGTACAGGGTTCCATTGCATTTCCAATAGTTTAACAGATGAATCATCGAAGTCGGATAAGGATATTGTGGACTCACAAGACTCATGTGGCACGTTAGTAAGTAACAAAACATTTTGCGGTGAGTGTGAGTTATTATCAGGTAAGGGTCCTAGAATTATCCCTCCAAATACTGTATTTAAGAGATTGGGACAACTAGAAGTTGTTTTGATATTTCTGAAAATATTTAGAAACAAATCCGCTCCTAAAAGAAAATCTATAGGGCCTGGCTTCCAAAAGGAAGGGTCTGAAAGATCCTCACTACTTAATTGTCTCCTAATATGCTCAGAGATAGGTTGAGAGGGCATATTATTACTTATTTGCTGAATAATTACAGCATTTGTTCGCAACTTGGGATTTTCAGAATTTAATGGAACCAATGTGCAGTCTACCTGCTGAGTCCCACCAGCAATTGGGCTATTAGCAAATCCACAGAGTTTGTGGGGGTTTTGAGAGGGTATCAATTTCAATTTTCTAGCACACGAAGCCGTAATAAACGAACGTTGTGCTCCACTGTCGATGACAATTCTTATTTGGTGATAGTTACCTACATGGTCTTTTATTCTGGCCAAAGCAGTACCAAGTAAAACATTTACTTTGCCATCTAGAGATGTGGAAAAAACAGCGCTTTCTGATGTATTAGTTTCTAACTGAGAGTTTTCCATAACTGTCGAAGTATTAGTTTTAGGTTCTCCCTCCACAGAGGTTGGAGATGTCACCGAATTACCCCAGTGTAATAAGGAATGGTGTTTTTTATTGCAGTAACGACATAATTTATTTGACCGACAATCAGCATTTTTATGATTTTCGCTAAGGCAATTGGAACAAAGATTTAATGGCTTTAAAGTATTAAAACGTTTTTGTGGACTAAGTTCCAAAAATTTAGAGCAACGATACAAAGCATGCTTTTCCTTACATAAGGGGCAAGAACGAGTAGTTTGCTGCCCTGTGGAGTAAAAAATTTGTTTCATCCTTTTAGGATAAGTTTTATTGTCGTTCGAGTGTTTGGACATGCTTGGAGTAGATAAGGCTTGAGATTGAAATGCAACACATTGCTGAGAAATTAGGTCAACTAAATCTTGAAATGAAGGAAGTTCTTCTTTCACTGATTGTAAAGTCTCAAACCGCTCACGGGTTTTGGGATCTAACAGTCTTAATGCAAATGTAAGAAGAACAAACCCAGATTCATCTTTTATGTCTAAATTTTTGAACGCAGTTACACTCTCTAATACAATCTCCGAAAATTGTTCTAAGGAAGCTAAATTACATTCCTGTAATGGCTTAAAATTAAATATTTTTGCAAGCAAATTGCTAGCTTGAATCCGTTTGTTATCATACCGTTTGGTCAAACTGAGCCAAGCTTGTGGATAATCTTGGGCAGTAATTGGTATGGAAGCAACACATTGCAAGGCAGGTCCCTTTAATGAGGACTTGAGATAATGGAACTTTTGAACTGGAGATAACGAAGTATTTTCATGAATTAATGAAACATAAGTGTCTTTGAATGAAGTCCACTTAGTCAAGTCACCGTTGAATGTAGGAAGATTTATAGAGGGAAGTTTAAATAACTGATTTTGGGATTCACTAGAAGATGCATTCAATGAATGATCTTGAACTACTTGTTCTCGCTCAAGTGACAACGCTTTATAAAATTTATGGCGAGTCTCCTTCCTAATCTTGTCATACTCACTGCAATCTTTGTTTAGTAATTTAGCATATTGTTTCACTTCTGTGACAGTTTTAGTGAACTTTTGGAAAGTAGCGTCCAGTCGTGATAACCTAGCTTTAAAAACCGGAAATAATTCTGAATTTTTTGTTGCAGCCTGACCTATTTCATTTGTTTCGTGTATATCGTCCCTTAAGTCCTCTAATTCGTCCAACAGGGAGCTCAATACTACCTCATTATCAATTTTTGGACCCATTTTTAGTTTAAACAATTGACAAAATCTAGATGTTAAACAAGATGAGAAAAAAAGAAATGTGATTGATCACAAAAAAATAAACTGAAATTCAAATAACGATATGTTTCCCAACTGGCACCTAACAATTGCTGAAATGTTTAAATTCCAATAAATTTAAACCTAAATTAAATAATTATTTAGAAGGCTAAATAAAACTATAAGAGATAGCTTTAGGAATGTATTGTGATCCGTTCCGCCAGAGGGCCGAAACTTTGTCGACAAAAATAAATCCACGACCCGGAGTACCAAAATTTGTATACGCTGGGCTATCCGTGAAAGAATAGTACTTTCAAGTGACAACTCAAAATTGAGGGTGGTTCTATTGAAATAAATAAGTGGACTGTATAGATTTAAAATAAATAAAAATAATGAAAGCAAACGACGAATCACAATACATTTAATACACTGAAATACATATAAGGATGATAAGAAACAAATTAACCTAATAAATTTATATAAGAAAAATTAACCTAATTATAATTAAACAGCTGTAAGAAAATGTATGAAACAAAATAAACCTAATTAAAATATTGTAAAACTAGAAGAAACAAACTTAACTTAATTAATGCTCAAAGATGTAAAAAAAATAGTTATCAAATTAAATAGTTTCTTGAATAAGAATTAAGAAATTAAATGTTCCATTAATGGATAAAGATAGGTTATATTCACGTAAAGATGTCCAGTTGAGTGTTGAAGAAAAAGACCGCAGGGCGGCTTGAACGAAGTTCTCTTGGATGTTGAAAATGACTGCAAGGCGGCTCTTCCAAGTTCCAAGGGGAACGATGAGAAGATGAAGAAATTCGTTTCCAAACGTTCAAACGTTGAGAGGAATCTTGGGTCTATATACGGCACATCTACACCGCTCAGACGCTAGCTTAAGACTCCACTGGCACGAGGCAGTCAAAAAACAATTGAAGTACGATCGTCTTCTGTCTTTCTCTTCTACTGCTCTCGTTTAAAAACTTATAATTATATTTAAAATAACTATTTTAAAAAGAAATTAAAAAATAAAGATTTAAACAAAAAAAAAATGATCTTATTATAAATATCATAAAATTATGAACTTATAATTTTTCGATTGAAAAACTATAAAAACCTTATCAGGCCGTAACATATGGCGTGAACATATATATATATATATATATATATATATATATATATATATATATATATATATATATGTGTGTGTGTGTGTGTGTGTGTGTGTGTGTGTGTGTGTGTATCCTCGGTATTTCTGTATACTTATTATATCATACGCTGGTAAATATGATTTCTGAATTTGCTATAAATGTTTTAATATTTGTCGACACACAATTTCTTTGTTGTTATTTAATATGTTATTTTATTTATATAGGACCGCATTGAAAATGCACAATAAGGAGCATTTTAACTCTTAAATGAGCTCAGATTAACTTCCTTTTGTCAATCAATTACTCTATTTCATAAGCATTCACATCTATCAACGTTTCGGGACTGTTTCCCCATTTTCAAGACTTATTTTTTTAAAACACTTTTTCATATATAGGTATAGTAAGCCTATGATCAGCCATGAGGACGAATAGCAGTAAGCTATGAAGTGAAGTGATGGGTTATATGTGAACAAGTGTTTTTTTTTAAAAATAAGTCTTAAAAATAAGAAAACAGCCCCGAAACGTTGATAGATGTGAATGGTTATGAAATAAAGTAATTGATTGACAAAGGGAAGTTGATGTGTGCTCATTTAAGTGATAACATTAAGAAAGTTCTCCAGAAAAATTAAAAAAGAAAAGAAACAAGGAGGATGTTCTGGACAGCAGTAAAAAATAAAAATAAAATAGATTTTAAAAATGCTTGTATGAAATCGACTGTTGTAGGAATCACTGTTAGCTAGGTGGACAGCCTCCTATGCTGAAGGTCACGGGTTCATATCCGCAGGTGGTCCTAGGATTTTTTAATGGGAGTAACAATCCTTTCCAGAAACGTTCGCTGATGAATGACCTTCGAGTGACGTATGTAGTACTGCATCATTTTTTTAGGTTCTTATAGATTTATTTACAAAATCTGTAGGGTCACTTGTAGCATGGTTGTTAGCATATCAGCTTCCTATGCCGAAGGTCCCAGGTTCAAACTCGCTGTTGGACCTAGGATTTTTTAGTAGGAGTAAAAAATTCTTAGTTAGGCTGTCCTTCGGTGGGGACGGTAATGGTGGTCCCGAGCCTGTGCAATGTCAGATACTCGTCAAAGATCCCTATCCTAATAAAACCTGGATTGGCAAAATTTAGCACTCCCACTGTAGTATCGTCCGATTAGCCATAGTAGCATAAAGTGACGTTAAATAAATAAACCAACAAAACTGACTGTTGTGCAGCTTTTTCAGAGATGAAATGTTTCTCGAAAAATCATTTAAGAAATAATCTTAAATTAATTTATTTTTGTCTAGCCATTGACAAAACTTTTATTGTTTTTCTTTCACTGGCCGCTATCTGGGATAACTTCCCGCTCAAAATTAATTTTATTTATTTTTTAATGTATAATATATTACATAATATGACATGAATATATATAAGTTTAACATTACATACTGATTCATGTGTCATATATTATAAAAATTTTGTTTTGTGGCGGCCTACTAAGTACCGCATCAAGCTTCATCACGCGGTCAAGGGCCAAGTGGCAATCCCAAGAGCGCCATTAAGTTGAAGGTTCGGTCTCTCACAAAACTGTTGGCGAAAAGAGGAAGATTAATTTAATTGTCGGAGATTGACAACGTAGAATAATTTATTGTATAACAATCATAAATAAAATAAAAATTCCATTATATCACTTCTTTTTTTTTAATTCATGTTTTCATTCTTATTTGATTATTTATTTATATTTTTAAATATTAATAACACCATTTTATGATTATGGATAGAATGTTAAAAAGTTTTAGAATAATGTGGAACGAAACTAAATGTGTAACTAGTACCTTTAAGAAATAATAGAATTTTTAAATCGCGTTTTAATGTAATTGTGTGTTCGCCAGATAAAATTAAATAGAAAATATAAATAAAACTAAATGATATGGATAGAAATAAGTCCATATATCAATTTATCAAAAAATGTCTGTAAGTACATCTTGGAAATCTACTTCTTAATTGGGGGAGGGATGTCCAAGCGGTTTAGTGTCTGGATGCCGGAGGGAGGGAGGTATTTTAATTCTGGCATGAATACCCGGCCTTCATCCCCTGACTGAGAAAAACCCCTTCTAGCCTAAAAAGATAAGGTAGGGTAGATTAAAAAAGAAAATAAGAACGCACTATACAAAAAAATTTTATTTTAAAGTTTTATTAATCAATTTACAATATGAATGCTTATAAAATTAATTAAAAAAATCTATAAGATACACATTTATGTTATAATGAAAGTTTGCTAATTGATATCTGCTTTGTTTTGTTTGCTTTTGTGCATTTTTTTCATAATTATGTATTGTGTGGTGGCTTGGAGATAGAGAATCTTAACACGTGACTTCGTTGATGAACTCAGCCTTAACATTCTTCTTGATTAGCATACTTTTGTTTAAACATTCATTTTTTACTTTTACTTACTATATATAGTAAGGGAAAGTATTGCGATCGTGAAAATTTTTATAATCCAGTTTTCAACGAAAATGCACGTTTTAGGGACCCCTGAGTCTAAATAACCAAGTCCCGCAAAAAGGTCTGTGTGTATGTATGTGTGTGTGTTTTTTTTTATTGAACGTAGGGGAAAAATCTTTCATAGACGATGTGTGGCTATACAAGCCCACAACAGTGTGAGATTCCTACTCACTAAAAAACCACCTCCCTGTTCGCCTTCACCACCCCACGGAACTGCCGTCAGGCATTACTTCGCGGGGGCAGTATGGCTATGTGCCTACTTCAGTACTGGACATCTTTATCTTATATATCTATCTTATAAGTCTTACCTGACCGCTCCTTTCACGCTCTTGAGATCTGAGCTTCTTTCCTACTTGCGCCGTGTATTCTATAATAGTATTCCAGTTTTCCACATTAGTCATCATTAGGTTGAACAAGTTTTCTAAAACAGCCTTCTCTCTAAGAATGCTGTCTAGTTCATCATTTTCTTAGGCAAAAATCGGGCAATGTAAGAACGCATGCTCCACTGTTTGATCCTCAGACAGGCAACTTGGACACGATGGTTTATCCTCTATTTTGAAACGTGCTAAATAAGATTTAAGGCAGCCATGTCCTGTAAGGAGTTGGGTGAGTTAGAAGTCTACATCTCCATGCTTCCTAGAAATCCATTTAGCTACGTCATGAATTAGACGGTGGGTCCATCTTCCATTGGATAAGGCATACCAACGTCTCCGCCATTTTTCTATTGTCTGAGACCTCTTTTCGTTAGCAACCGTCGCCCAATGAGCATTTGAATCTTGCCTTCTTCGAAAAATTCATTCGCGTTCCTCAGCCAAAAGCTCAGGAAGTTTTCAAAGTGTGTGTGTGTGTGTGTGGAAAATCCCGGGCGGAAACGAAAAGGCCTATGGAAACTGAAATTTCATATTTAATATTACTATACGGCCGAGATGTTACAAAAACTTTTTTATCAAATTTGGCTAACCAGAAGAGCCACATTATACCATGCATATTGCACCTTTTTACGATTATCTCAAACATAGCACTAATGATTTTGATTACACTCGCTATATCTATGTAAAAAAAATAAAAAAATTTAGTGGGCTTTAATATCATGTAGGTTTATTCTGATTAAAATGGTCTGACAGGGCTTAAATGGCGATATCATAAATAGTCTTTTTCTAAAGTACCTTTAATTTTTTTGATTCTATAAAAAAACTATATTATCTTGTTACCACTGATGAAAAACGGGTAAATATATAAATTGAATGAATTCGATAACCAACTAAAGGCGAAAACAGAAGAAAATATTTTTTTAATGCAATATATCGTTATTGAGCATATGAACTGTAATCTCATACAGAAGCTTTTAAAAGTTAATAGAGTGTTATAAAAGCCGATAAAACTAAGTTATTGTTTTAGATAGTACTATAATAGATTTTTTAATACATGTTTCTATCGAAATTCAATTTAATTAATTCTTTAATAGTTTCACTAATTTTTATCTCCAACTGAAAATTCTTTAATTGATTTTAACAACGGAGATAAGTGTAAGTCGTGTGTTGCCCGCACTACATCTATTGACACATACATTGATTTATTAATTTGGAAAACAATTAATATTTTGGAAATCTCGTTAATTTTTAATGTTATTTGCAAAGTAAAAGTTTACAACAAAGTATAGAATAAAATACAGATTGCGAGACGGCATGCACGGAACTGCACCAAAACGTTTTGAGGAATGCTGAGAGCGAAAACTGATTTGAGAAACTTTAATTGGCTTTCAGATTAGATTAAATATAGGAACTATCACAAACTACAACTATTTTATATGTTATAAACATGTTTCTATCAATCTATACGGATCAAAATCACCAAGGCAACAAATTCCGAATTCTGTTATATAATAAAAAAAAATACTTAGGGGTTATTAAATTGATATTTAGCTGAAATGATCACCAGACTTCTGTTTAGCAGCAGAATTAAGTTATTAGCATAACATAAAATTGAGTATTACTCTTGTAATTTCATTATTAAAATTAAAAGTCACTAAACATAATAATTCCGGAAACGTTTATAATGAAACTAAAATATAACTTAAATATTTTTTAACCCTATTCAATAGGGAAAATATGCACTTATTACCAAAAAATGAATAACCTCTAAGGAATTGCAATTATAAACGTTTAAACAAATATATATCCCTAAAAAAGGACCTATTTGACTATTTTGTTGTACTAAATTAACTAAATATAGCAAAATTATTGGCTTATGCATATAAAGAAATAAGTTGAAGATATAAGAAGCCCGTCTTATTTTAATATTACCAGAGATGTTTTTCGATTTTTATTTTTTTCATTTATTGAGATTTACAACTGTATTATTTAATACATCAAGTAAATTAGCTGTCAGATAATATACATGAAGAAAAAATGCCAATTGGCATCACTCCACTATAATTCTAAACTAGAAGGTCTCGAGGCCATCGTCTTTTCAGGCGCCTCGGGAATTGTCAGGAATAGAAGAGGAAGCAAGGATTGAAACTAGTTGGTTAGAGTAGGATTGGAGTTTGTCAAGGAAGGATTGATACCTCGTTCGGGCCAAGTCAGCTAGAAAGAGAATATTAAGGTCGTTCGTGACAAAATAAGGAGCGTTGAGGATTTTTCGAAGGATTTCGGATTGTAAGGATTGAAGACGGGATGAATTAGATGGTTTAGTGGAGCCCCATAGCTCAACTCCGAGAGTCCAGATAGGTCTTATGATGGTCATGTAGATTAGTATTTTGTAGTTAAGTGGAAGTTTGGAGCGTTTGTCTAGTAAGTGTTGAAGTAACCGAAAGCGGCGAGCAGTTTCTTGTTGTTTCAGTCTAGTGTGCAGATTCCATGTTAGACGTTTGTCAAGTAGAAGTCCTAGGTAACGGATCTGTTCAACTGGAACAAGCGGAATATTATTAAAGGATACTGTAGGACATGATGTCATAGGTTTACGACGAAGGATAAAGGTTATTTGGTGGGATTTATTTTAATTCTCCAATTCTGACACCATACCTCAAGGTCTCGGATGTGGTATTGATGAGTTAGAGAGGCAATAGTTGGACTGACACACAGGTGTCATCAGCATAGGTAGAAAGGAATTCGAAAATATAAAATCATTATTTGTTATCTGTGATTTTAGTGACTTTCACAGAAATAATGAGGTGTTCGGAAAATCATTCAAGTGTTCCCTAAATGACGATATAGATACAATTTAAGTTTATAAAATCATATGTGAAATGTTTGGATGTTGGATGATTTGAACATTTATTTATTCACTAAGCTTAAGGCTTAATTATAACCAAATATCACTTAAATCCCTTTTAATCGATGTAAATAGCCAAGTAAGAATTTTTAGCTATCAAATTAAACTTTTATCTTCATGTTGGTCAATACTTCGTAATTAAAAGTTTTTTGATCACTTCTAGATGTTCTATTATTGCATTAACTTTGCTGAGTGGAGATGTTGGTAACTGAGCTTCCTTCTGTTATATTTTTTCCTTTCTTTAAAGCTTCATATTTACGTTTAATTTTAGCATTGTTTTCTCTAGTGGTTTAATTGTACCGTATGCTTTAGCTCTATCCTTCCGCACAATTTTTCTTCATTCTGTTTTATATGTTTTTCAACCTTATGAGACTATTCATTGCTAAAAGAAATTAAGCATTTATTAAAAACCATGTTAGCAATATATACACTAATTTAATTAACAAATATTTAATACAGATATAACCTGGGTAATTAAATATTTGTTTGAAGAACGCTGTGTCATGTCCGGGAACGTTCCCAAAATGACGATTCCCAGAATGACTTCTTCACATAAAAGCGGTTTTCTTAGATGGCAGCTATTTTTTACGGCACGTTTGGCTTAGTTGATGTGAAATATTTGACATTACTAATCAATATGAACAGTATACATTCTCTTTCAATATTCCTAGTTAATCGTCGCGTTCCCTGTATGATTAATTTATGTACGCTTTGTATATTATATTGGGTTGTTTCACATGAATTGTCAGTTTTTATAGTTTCTGAAATACATAAAGGATTTTGCAGATCTCTGTTGTTTTCTTCCGAATGTTTACATATTTAAAGTAAACAGTTACTAATCATCTACCTTTGTATTATAAACATTAGCTTCCAAATCAATTACCCAATTTTTAGTATACCTCCAAATATGAACATGGAAACACGCGATTTTCGAGTAATATTTTGTACAAGTTTAAACTCGGCCATTCAGCAGCTGAGGCCGCTAGAAATATTTGCAAGGCGTTTGGGGAAGGAAGCGTTAATGAACGGACCATTCGCCGTCGGTTTGCTATGTTTTCAGCTGGGGATACCGACTTGGAAAATTTGCCCCGAGGAAGATCTCTGTCCGTAATAGACAACGATGTCCTCAAACATACAGTAGAAGGAAACCCCTATCAAACAGATAAAGGACTCTCAGCACAACTAAATGCAAGTGCATCTACCGTTTCCAGATATTTAAATTGTATTGGGAAAGTAAAAAAGCTCGATATATGGGTACCTAATGATCTCACTGAGCGGCATGTTTCAAAACATACCGTGCAAAAATTGAAAGAACTGGGCTACGAAGTTCTTCCGCACCACCATATTCCCCCGACTTGTCTCCAACCGATTACCACCTGTTAAGGAATTTAGACAACTTCTTCAAAGGAAAACTTTTTGAAAATAATGATCAACTGAAAAGTGCGTTTTCAGATTTTGTTTCACTTCAAAGCTCAGAGTTTTTCAGTTCGCTGATAAAAAAGTTGGTGTTACGTTGCGAAAAAAGTGTAGAAAAAGAAGGTAAATACTTCGAATAAAATTATCTTGTTTTCATATAGTATTTTTAATAAAAATCCTTTACCTTGAAAACGGACATTTCATGTGACACAACCCAATAAATCAAAAAGAACTTACCACTTATTCTAAATTATTTTGGTAAAGAAATCTCTCCACAGCCATTTTGTTTACATCTTTCACTAAACTGTACTATATATATATATAATAATATATATATATATATATATATATATATATATATATATCTTCAGACTATGTTAAAATACACAACGTTTTGGGCCGAAAGGACGCTTACATTGTAGGATATGATATTTTGATTTATTTCTCTTTTGTTTTCTTAACAATACATATATTTATTTGATAATACATAAAATTGAAAGGCTTAAGAAGGATGTTAAATTAATTTAATTGTATGTATATTTTTGGTAATGGTTTCTAAGATAGCAACTTAGGACGCGTTTCTGAAATTATTGTATGTAGTTCTTTCTTAAAATAATCATGAATATGTGCTACTTTTGAACTAATATATGTTAGGTATAGTTAATAGGAGTCCTGTTAAGTTCTTAGAAATGATCATTTATTGTATTACAAAAACTGAACTTGGTGATTTTGACTCACATATAACTCACCTGTCTATATAAAAAAAATCTATACATAAACGTATTTATATTAAATATTTTATAGTTTATTATATCCTTCTTACTACTTATCAAGATGGGCTCGGTCACATGAACGCCGTATTTCGTGCAGGTAAGGTTATTTAGTGAGTTCAAAACCTCATGATAGTTCCCCCAGCGGCAGCTGACAAGAGTATTAAGGGTGATCAAAATTTTTACAAAGCCGTCTGTAAGATATTTGGAATATTACTTGAAAGCAATGTCTACAAATGCTGGACCGCACTTTAGAGACTTCCCATATCAGCTCCCAGGAGGTTGGAAGTTTCCAAAAAACAATACTTTTCAAAAGAGGGTGAGAATCACAAAGCAGAATACGTGTGTCGTGTTCCATCAACGAAAAAGGAGGGTCGTTTCGAGACATAGAAGAGTTGAAGACCTTCCACTGAGGCCTTCAGCGATCTTAAAGAAGTCAGATGTTGGAGGATGAAGACTAAGACGAATTCCATCTTCCCCAGGCTACTAAGGGTCCTAAGGTAACTTTTTACTTTCACTAACTATATATAGTAAGGGAAAGTATTGCGATCGTGAAAATTTTCGAATTCCCGTTTTTAACGGAAATACACATTTTAGGCTCCCCTGAGTCCAAATAACCAAGTCCCGCAAAAAAGTCTGTGTGTGTGTGTGTTGTGTGTGTGTGTGTGCGATTCCTGGGCGGAAATTGTAAGTCCTATGAAACTGAAATTTCATATTTAAGACAAATATACGCCCGAGACGTTGCACTTTTTCTTCAAAATGAGCTTACCAGAAGAGCCACTTTATACTATGCATTTTGCACCTTTTTTAGATTTTCTCGAAGACAGTTCCGACGATTTTGATTAAACTCGCTATATCGATGTAAAATTGAATGGGCTTTAATATAATTTTTCATTCGGATTAAAATGGTTTGACGGGGCTTAAATACCGATATTTTAAATTTTCTACTTCTAAAGTACTTTTAATTTTGTTGATTCTATAAAAATAACTATATTATCTTGTTACCACTGATAAAAAACAGGTAAATATATAAATTGAATGAATTTGATACCCAACTAAAGGAGAAAACCGAAAAAATATTTTTTAATGCAATTTTTTTGTTTTTGAATATAAGAGCAGTAATATACATGTATGATATATGGAACGCTAAAGATTTTAGAAAAAATATTATCTTATACTCATGCTTTTAAAAGTTAATAGAGAATGATGAAAAGAAGATAAAACTAACTGATTATTTTAGATAATAATATAATAGATTTTTTAATAAAACCCATGTTTCTATATAAATTCGATTTAATTAATTCTTTAATAGTTTCACGTATTTTTATCTCTAACTGTATTTGAAAATTCTTTCATTTATTTTAAAAATGGAGGTAAGTGAAATTCGTGTGTTGACCGCACCAGATTTTTGTAATATTGTATAACAAAGGTTGGAGTACGATCTTCTCAGCTATATTCCTGTGATCTATTGAAATAGAAGCTAATAGAAATGGATTTATGTATGTTCTTTTTTTCAATAATAACTGTATAGATTAGAAACTGTTGGCCATTTAATCATCACTTTCAGGCCACATAACACATATTTAAATTGGCAGACACGACATCATTGGAAAAGAATTCTGTGGTTCCAATAAATATAGTCCTTAAATACATGAAATATATTATTTTATTTTATTTTTATTATTTATTGATATTCACAACTGTATTGTACAACACATCTAGTAAAATGGCTAAAAGAAAATATTTCTGGAAAAGACGTGTAGAGAAGCTTCCCATTCTCGAGGCCATCTTCTTTCCAGACGCCTCGGAGGATCATCAGGAATTTAAGTGGAATAAAGGGTTGAAACTAGATGAATAGAGTGGGAATGGAGTTTGTCATGAAAGGAATGATATCTAGTTCGGGCCAAATCAGCAACATACGGAACATTAAGGTCTTTATGGGTCAGTTTATTAGTTACAAAGTAAGGAGCATTGAAGATTTTACGAAGGATTTTGGATTGAAGGGATTGTATACGAGAAGAGTTTGATTGTTTAGTAGAGCCTCAGAGCTCTACTCCGAAATATATAAATTAATCTAGTTTTGAAGCAACCGATGCCTTAGAAAAGCAGCCGGCCAAAAACACAGCATTATATTTATATGTAGAAAGAGAGAGAGAGAGAGAGAGAGAGTGGAGAGAGGTGAGTGAGTGAGAGAAGAAGAAGAGAAATTTGTTTGTTTGTTAGGGCTTTGAGGCGTAAAACACTTGATCATCAACACTTGAGCCCTGGCCATTAACGCCTATACGGGTAATTATATATTTGTTAACCCTATATAAAAAAGAAGAAATAATAATAATACCAAACAATAATTTTAAAAAATGAAAAGAAAACGACATAATTATCATGCAAATGAATAAAGTTAAGTTGTACAACTTCGATGGTACAGAATTTTTTCTAAGAAATTCAAAATGTAATTTAATAGAATCCTAATTATTTCCCATGGTTATGAGCGATCGGGAGTGCTCCATCGCAATTCTGGCAACGGAGCACGGCTCCCGCGCAAAAAGATAGGAATGCGTTAGTCGAGTGTGTCCAATCCTTAGTCGGGTCAACGCTACTTCCTCTTGGTGACAACGACGGTTAGATGTGGACCAGGGCTTGATGGATTTTTTGATAATCTTTAATTTTCTTGGTGTACTTAAATCTCACATTGCATGCCAGTTGTCCTCTACTTATTTCTTTAGTGGTGAAGAAGAGAAGTGAAAGTAATAGTTGTTACTAGAAGTGGAAAGATAACCTCTGTTGGCCATCACAGGCTCGGGACCACCTTTTAACGTCCCCTCCGAAGAACGGCATAACTAAGTATATTTTAATCCCAATAAAAAATCCTAGAACCACCTGCGGGTTTGAACCCGTAACCTTTGGTATGTGAGGCTGTTATGCTAACCACCCAGCTACAAGTGATCCCCACATTACCTTCATTGTTTTACACTGATCTTTTGGAGAATACACTAATAACACTTTATAATTATAATTGAGCTCTCTGTATACACTCCTCATTAGATCAGATCTGCATTGACCTAAGAAAGTGTACTGGTGAGCAATATAAATGAAATAAAGGTGGGTGAAACGAATTGCCTGGAGTCTGTCTTCAATCCTTTAGCTGGAACCACGTAGTCGTTGTAAATCTTCATTTCCTCCAAGTTCGTTTAGCGATCCTCCTTGCCCGTCTCAGTGAACGAAGTGAGCTCAAGAAACGTCGAAATACCGACAATCTGTCCAGTTAGAGGATCTATTATTTACGGACCCTTTCATTTAACTATAAAAGTAGGTGTGATTATTAAGTTTCTTACATTCAATTACCAATTTATGAAGTATACAGTAAAGAATAGTATTGATATCCTGATTTTTTTTAATTCCAATTTTTATTGAAAATACGCGTTTTAAAGTCCTCTGGCTCTGAATAACCAAATCCAGGAAAAAAAAAAAAAAAAGTTCATGGGTGAGTTAAGACTAGCAGAAAAACGAAAATAAAATTTCATATTTAAGTCTACTATATGCCCGAATTGTTACGGCAACTTTTTCACCAAAATGAGTTGCCTACTTCACACCACACATTTTGTACCTTTTCTTCATTTATTTTTTCTAAAATAATTTTTATTAAGTGATATTACAATCTGTCCTTATAATAGTGATTTTTGAACATTTTTAATAATGATCAAATACTACATTAATTTAATATATACAAAACAATAAATATATAATGATTTAAAATTATAATAGAATATAAATATATATGCAATGAACATTAAAAAAAATGTACAAACTTTAAAAGTCACTCATACCTTTATAAAACCCTTTAACACAAGCACGTGTGAAAATCTAGCCAGTAAAAAATCTAGAACTCCGATGTACATATTTCCAATATGTTTCAAGGCCACTGCCGTTTCTACCTTCTAGGGGAATGGTAAGAGTGTGTGGAGCTGGATAAGGATTGAGCTGGTGGATCGGGGTGATGGATAAGATTCTGATGGAACTTGAAGAATTTTGATGGGATAAGGTCCAAAATAAATGGAATATTTATGTCGTGTAAGGTATGGTTGGTGACATAATAGGGGGCATTAACTATTGTTCGGAGGACATTAGATTGAATGCGTTTGATGTTAAAAAATTTGGCTATTCCCCACAGTTCATGGTCATGTCAGTCAGTTCCATAAAACCCATCAAATTAGTCTTGCCTATTTATCTGTTTTTTATCAATGCTAAAAATATGATAAAAAATAAAAGGTACTTTAGATGAAGACAATTTAAATATAGGCACTTAAGCCCTGTTAGACTATTTCAATAAGAATGAAACTCACATGATATCAAAGCCCACTAAATTTTACATTCATTTAGCGAGTTAATTCAAAATCGTAAGTGCCATTTTTGAGAAAATCATAAAAAGGTGCAAAATGCATGTTATAAAGTAGTTCTTCTGGTTAGCTGATTTTGGTGAAAAAGTTTCTGTAACATGTCGCGCGTATAATTGTCTAAAATAAGAAATTTCAGTTTCGTACAGTTATAGAATGAGACCTAACTAATAAATAATATAGAGTAATTGTTAATAACTTCCTTCTCCATAATCGAAGGCTGTCATAAACCGGCTACCTAGAAAGGACATACCAAGTACCGACAAAGAACACATACTTGTACTTAGGACCCAACACCTGGAGGCCCTTGCTTTGTGGTACCCATGCCGCATCCTCATCCCCTCTAAAAAACCTTGCTATATATATAGCCTTTGATCCTCAAAACTCATCACTAAAGTTTTAACATTTACTTGTGTCACACTCATAGAAGGAGACCTCAGAATGTACACTTGTAGTCACCCTAACTCCTCAGCACAGTTTATTGTATTCTGAATATCTATTTTGTTCTGATAATAAAAGCAGTATTTTAATATCTTTACTGTGTGTGATTCATAAACTGTACGATTTTTCGTTTTCCTGGTAGACTTACCATCCACGCAGGAAGACAGACCTTTTTTGCGGGACTTGTTATTTATTTAGACTTAGAGGGCCATAATACGTCTATTTCAGTTAAAAACTGGAATTAAAAAAATTTCATTTTCACAATACTATCCCTTACTATATTATTTCATATTTAGGTAAGTAAAAATAAAAAAAACGTACTTGAAGTGAGGAAGTTAAGGTGTAAAATAATCATATTCGGTTTTCAATCTCATAACTGTCCCCACACCGCCGACAGAACTTTCTGTATTTGAAGAGGGAAGTTTTCATGAATTTCTCTATCTCATAATTCATGACGGGATTCAGAAAGCAGCTTATACAAGTTGAATATTGTTGGGAAAACTTTGTTTCAAACTAGACCTAATTATGCTTTCAAATACACCTAGGCATTTATTAGATAATACTTTTTACGGTACGAATTCTTATTCATGGATTGCTTTCTGACGTACAACCTTAAAAGTCACTTAATAACTTGTTAATGCAATAAATTTATAAATCACCATGGCACAAAGGAATTTGAATCACAATGGAAAAGTTTTGACCAAAGATGTTGACGCGCGAGCCTTTAAACAATTAAAAGCACTTCTCAATTTTTACTTTTACTTACTATATATAGTAAGGGAAAGTATTGCGATCGTGAAAATTTTCGAATTCCAATTATCAACGGAAATACACGTTTTAGAATCCCCTGAGTCCAAATAAAGTCCTGCAAAAAGGTCTTTGTGTGTGTGTGTGTGTGTGTGGTAACTCCCGGGCGGAAAAAAATCCTATGAAACTTAAATTTCATAATTAAGACAACTCTACGCCCGAGACGTTACGAAATATTTCCCATCAAAATCAGCTTACCAGAAGAGCCACTTTCAACTATGTATTTTACACCTTTTTACGATTTTCTCAAAAACGGTTCCGACGATTTTATTTAAACTCACTATATCGATGTAAAATTCTATAGGCTTTAATATCATGTAGGTTTCATTCAGATTAAAATAGTCTGACAGGGCTTAAATGCCGATATTTTAAATGTTCTACTTCTAAAGTACCTTTAATTTTTCATATTCTATAAAAGTAACCATATTATCTTGTTAGTATTGACAAATAAGAGCTAATATTTAGCTCTTATTTGTCAATACAACATGCACATCATGTTGAGTGAATTTGAAAAACAACTAAAGGAGAAAACTGAAAAAATATATTTGTAATGCAATATTTTGTTTTTAAACATAAGAACAGTAATATACATGTATAATATACCGTTGGAAAGCCAAAGATTTTAGAAAAAATAAAATCTCATACACAAGCTTTTAAAAGTTAGTAGAGAGTGATGAAAAGCCGATAAAACTAAGATATTATTTTAGATAATAATATAATAGATCTTTTAATAAAACACATGTTTCTATAGAAATTCCATTTAATTAACTCTTTAATGGTTTAACTTAGTTTTTTATCTCTAACTGTATTTGAAAATTCTTTAATTGATTCTAAAAACGGAGGTAAGTGAAAGTCGTGTGTTGCATAAAAACATATTATGTAATTCAGGTAATTTTAAAGGTTGATGGAGAGTGATGAAAATCCGATAAAACCGACTGACTGTTGTAGATAAAAATATAATAGATTATTTAATAATACACATGTTTCTATAGAAATTCGAAATAATTAATTCTTTAAAAATTTCCTTGTATCCTTAAATGTATTTAAAAATTATTAAATTTTTTTAACAACGGAGGTAAGTGAAAGTCATGAGTTGCGCGCACGAGAATTTCATATTTTATTTTATTGTTGTTCGCGGGTGAGCCAATTATAAATAATAATATTTTTTTGGATTTATTTAAATTTAAATTTAATTAGTTGGAGTCCCAGATACGGGGCAGCTGTTAGTTATACTGTCTTTTGTTTTATCTAGCGTCAGCGTAATTTGAGATTTTGTCCCGGTTGTATTTTGTACTCCGTGACGATATATGGTGATATACGGTTGCCGTTCACGATAGAGGGATTCAATTCAAGAATTCAGGATCTCCTAAGTTTGCCAGAGAAAATCTAGGAGCAGCTGGAGGAGACTGCCGTGCTAGAGTGGGCCCGTTCAAGAACTCAGGAAGCAGGCGACTCTTAGGTAAGTAGGGAATCTTAACTTTAGCTTGTAAACTACTTTGGAGATCCCTTATTATGGGCAAATTATAAATTTAGTATTTTAATAATTTTTTTGTTATACTGTCCACAATAGAAGGTTTTTTAATTGGTACAATTAGTAACAATTGTATTTCGAAAATTATTGACTAAAAAAAAATCTGGGAGACGATATCGTGTTTATTTATTTATTCTATTCTGGCATTACTAAGCTTTCTATTTGGAAAAACAATCCAGTTATTATCATTTATAAATTTAACTTTTTTTTTTAATGAACATTAATACATTGCATAGCTAAATGTTTTATTTCTTCATTTAATGCCACATTAAGCCAATATTATTAGACTCAGTGGGAGCTAAAACTTGTATTTCCGTTGAAAACTGTAATTCAAAAATTTTCATGTACACAATACTTTCCTATACTATATATTTCATATATAAGTAAGTGAAAGTAAATCACATGATATTAAAGCCCATTACATTTCATATTGATATAACAAGTTAATTCAAAACCGTTAGAGCCGTTTTATGTTCATATAATCACATCATAGCTGATCATATACATATAATCATACTTAACTATGTAGACAATCGTATAGCTAAACAAATAAATAATAATAATAAAATAAAAACCTGTACATCTACAACCCATGAATGGTCTTGGGTAGGCCTTGATCACACACAGCCGCCAGGTTTTTCCCCTAATTTTCGGTACTCAAATTATATAGGGTGATTGTGCCCCAGTAGGGCTGCTCCACGGCTTTAATAACAGAATAAATAATTCTTCCTCACACGGTGTTGGACTAGTAACTCTATCCAGTAGACAACGCTCCTCTTGAATTTTGTCTATGCAGGTTTTATTAAGATAGGAATCTTTCGCACAGGCTCGGAACTACCATTTTACGGCATAGCCATATAGTTTTTACACCCTTGAAAAATCCTAGAGTTATATACTGGGCTTGAACCGGCTATTTTAGGCATGGAGGGCTGTTATGCCAGCTATTACACCGTAGGTGACTTCTAAATAGTCACATTTTACAGTAGTTGAAGCCTTTCGAATATAATTTATTCCTATAAACAATCTACAATATTGAGAGTTCTAAGGTTTAATTATTTTTTTCACGATAGGAGATCTCCCATCCAGGTCATTTTTAGTTTCTTCCTTGTTTCGGTTGGTTTGGTATTGCTTAAATAAATAAGGATTATTGGTTACCATTTAACTAATAAATAAATAACTATATTAGGATATAAGTATTTGTATACATGTTTGAAGGCAATTAACTAATATGAAAATCAATAAATAATTCAAAGGAAATCGGTCAACCTCCCCACCGATCTGTCGCTTCTTCTCTCTGATTCCTCTCCTCATATAACTAACATCATTCGCTTCCTAAAGTCACACCATCTTTACTCTCAGATCTAAACTATACTCTCACTCTACTCCTATAAGCATGTAACCTGTGTCTAACGGGGCAAAGGCGAACATGACCCTGGTGGTTGTCGCATTCAAAAAAAAAAAAAAAAAAAAAAAAAAAAAGAAGGAAATCGGTTAATCACATTTTCAAACCATATCTCTGCTATTTCTAAACTGATTTTAATGATTATTTTATCGTTTTGTATAGTTCTCTATCAAATAGCACTTACAACTTTATTGCTTTGTTAAAATGTATTTATAAATTGGTATTTATTTATCTATCTTCAAAAATAACTGAATTAAGGGCATAGGTGACATTTATTATTTATTTTTTTCTATTTTATAATTAATAGCGGTGTACCGATTCTAAATTTATAAAGAATATTTCATCTTTCGTAAAAAAATAACATACTTAAAAGCATATAAATAGGGATGGTTATATTTATAACTGATATATAAAATATATCATTAAAAATAACTGACATTTTTTTTTTCTGGTATAGAAAATTGTTATTATAGTTTTCTATCCAAAAAAACCGTAAATAATTGTAACAAAGGCAAAAAATGAAATTTTACCTATAGATATGCGTAAATTTCTGTTATTTTTGAAGGTAAGGAAAGAATTGTATTGGATTTTAGTATCAGAACACCGCGACGAAGGCCACTGGGGAGTTTAGAAGGTTGCACAACGCGGAATCGCGGAACTTGTATCTTGTGAATGTAATTGAGTTGATAGTATCGCGGAGACTCAAATGGGCGAGTAAAGTTGTTGGTCTCGATGAGGAGCGGATTCTGAGAAAGTTGGTATTCGCGGATCTGACTGGTAGACGTCCGAAAGGTAAGCCGAAGCGTCGATGGGAGGATTCCGTTAAGGCTGATCTCGGGAGCTTGGGTTTGACCGGCGAACATTGGACGAGTCTGTGGAGACAGAATTTGGTGGTATCGGCATCGAAACTTCGGGTTCGGTAGGCCTATTATTATTATTATTATGAAAAATAACTGGTTTATTGAACTAAATCTTTTTTTGCAGGCCACCATTTAAAAACTAATCACCTGATATCAATGTAGAGATGTTATATACATATAAATCCAAAACAGGAAATGAACACATCAACTATTCAAAAGTCAAATCAGAGTCAAAATCTAGGTCAAGATAAGATTAAAAACTATTTCTCAGATAGAGACGGTGAACAGTGGAAGAGAAGTTGAAATTCCATTTTCTCTATCTCGGTCTTACCCTTACAGACTTCAGAACAAGGATAGGTACATAAATTAGAATTTCATTACCCTAGTACACCAACTTTTACAAAACCGGTGGTTCTCACTTTATAAAATAAATTTATAGTAGCATCAACTGTTTCATAAAATTTAAATAAAGTGTATTCATAAGCATTATTAATGTTGCAGGTATTATTTATATCTTTATAAATATTTTTTTTTTCAAAATAAAGATTAATACATTTTATCTTCTACCCTAATAGAAAAAAATACTCATAAAGACTATAACAAGATTTATGTAATTTACCATTTGCAAAAAGTAATAAATTCTGATATATTGTAAGAAAACGAATACTCAAGAATGTTAATAATAATAATAATAATAGGCTTAGCGAACCCAAAGGTTCGATGCCGATACCACCAAATTCCGCCTGCACAGACTCGTCCAATGTTCACCAGTCAAGCCCAAGCCCCCGAGATCAGCCTTAACGCAATCCTCCCATCTCCGCTCCGGCCTACCTTTCGGACGCCTACCAGTCGAATCAGCAAATTCTAACTTTCTCGGAATCCGCTCGTCATCGAGCCCAACAACTTTACTCGCCCATTTGAGTCTCCGCGATGCAATCAGCTCAATTATATTCACAGGATGCAAGTTCCGCAATTCCGCGTTGTGCAACCTTCTAAACTCCCCAGTGGCCTCATCTCTCTTTGGACCAAATATTTTACGCAATACCTTATTTTCGAAAACCTTAAGCCGTTGTTCATCCTTCAAAGTAAGCGGCCACGTTTCACATCCGTAAAGAACCGTTGGAAGGATAATAATTTTATAAATTCTAGTCTTTAAGTTTTTAGACAGAAGCCGCGAACTAAGTAACTTAGCAACTGAATAATAACACGCATTTCCCACCTTTAACCGGGACTTTATTTCTTCCTGGATTTCATTTTTTCTAGTTATAATTGAACCTAAATACTTGAATTTCTCTATGTATTCAAAAGTATGACCTGATACATCAATATCACCAAGATGGACACCGTTTCTGCAACTAATCATATACTTTGTCTTATCGGTATTTAATTCGAGTCCTATTTCTTTACCGGTTTTTATTAACACACTTGTATTTAGTTGTATGGTTTCCGTGTCTTCACCTAGCAGTACCAGATCATCGGCATACCCCAAAACCGGAATCTTGTCACCCATATTTAAGCCTTTCTCGGTATACATCCCCTTTTCTATGACATATTCTAAAGCTATATTAAATAGCACAGGTGAAAGGGAGTCACCCTGTTTCAAACCCGATCGCACCTCAAATCTCTCGGAGTAATTAAGTAACTCAAGAATGTTAAGTAGTAATGTCAGTAGTAAGTAACTCAAGAATGTTAACAAACAAAAAATGCTGAAAATTATTATACAATGGTTTATTATTACCAAATAACAATATTAGTGTACACATATTTGTATATCTATTGATAGGCATTTAAGCAATTTCTAAAGAAATAATTTAAAGGATAATATCATATCACTACTGCTATTTCAAAACGCAATATCTCAGCTAGTTGTCAGCCAAGTTCAATGATTCTTTTTTCATTTTGTCGAAAATTTAATTCTCTAATAAATATCACTAAAATAATGGTATTTATTTATTATATATTTATTAATTAGGAGAAACGGATTTTTTTATATTTCATACCCAATAGTTGTGATTTGACCATATAAGATAATTTTTTTTTGCTCTTTTTTCGCGCTGTTTTTTTTTTATCTTGAAAATCTTCAATAATAACCGATTTTTTGGTGGAATTAGATCTATTATTATTTTTTACTTGAATATAAATTTTTTTTCCTTTTATTTATAGCCCTTTACTGATTATTAAACTCCAAACATATTTTTCTACATCTTAAAAAATAACTGAGTTATGAGCGTATTCATGGGTGAAATTTCCATTTTTATAATTATTCGCGCTTTTTTTTCAAAAAAACAACATTAAATTTTTTCTCTACCTTCGAAATAACATAATTAGAAGCTATATATAAGTGAGATTTCAATTTTCATTATTGAAAATATTTAACCGGAACGGCAAAATATTCAAAGTAGCTTACCATCTTAAGTTTCCTGAAGCATTGAACACTTTTTATTTTTCTGCAGTATATATATATATATATATATATTATATATATATATATATATATATATATATATATATATTTTGTTCAAATTTTACTTACTTTTATATGGATAAGGAGAAGTATTTTCGAATTCTGATTTACACAGGAAATACGCGTAATGGGGTCCTCTGAGTCCAAATCCAAGCAGGTATGTGTGTGTGTCTGTGTCTGTGTCTGTGCGCGTGTGTATTAGATCAAGCTCGAAAACGATAAGCTGTTTAATACTGAACTTTACTTTACTTTATTAGAATAGAATATTTGATAAAACACATTTTTCTATTGGAACTCAATGTAATCGATTCTTTCACAACTTATTTTCATCTATAATTGTTTTTAAAAATTCTTAAATTGATTTTAACAATGGAGGTAAGTGAATGTCGTGTGTTGCGCGTACCAGATTATTTTAGAAACTGTATTTATAAATATCATTCAATTCTGACAGAGCAGTGAACGTATTTATATCAACCATGTTTTCCTTGTAGTCCTGAATTTCGCGACCTAGATCCATCCACCATTTATAGTGTATCCACCATAGCATCTGATATTCATTTTTCTTCTAGCATAAACATCAAGAATACGATTTTTTTTTTTTTTTTTTTTTTTTATTTATTTATAGTAATTTACAACTGTACTAAATAATACAATAAGTAAATATGTAGAATGAATATAAAATGTCTTGAGAAAGAACCACCCAGTGGTAGCACTTCACTAACTATTTTAATACAGTAGGTCCCGAGGCCACCTTCTTTTCAGTCGCCTTGGAGGGTTATCAGGGATATCTGAGGAAGATAAATTACGGACAAGTGGGTTTGTATGGGATGGGAGTTTAGAATGGAAAGAGGAGTATCTATCACGGGCTATGTCTGCAACAAATGGGATGTTTAGGTCATTATGGAGGATTTGATTTGTGACAAAATAAGGAGCATTCAGGATTTTGCGAAGGATTTTGGATTGTAAGGACTGGATGCGGGAGGAATTAGATGGTTTCGTAGAGCCCCAAAGCTCGATTCCATATGTCCAAATAGGTCTGATAATTGTGATGTAGATGAGTCTTTTGTAATGTGCTGGAAGTTTTGAACGTTTGTCTAGTAAGTGTTGTAGTAATCGATATCTTCGAGCAGTTTCTTGTCGTTTTAGTCTTGTGTGAGGATTCCAAGTAAGGCGCTTGTCAAGATGGAGACCTAGGTATCGGATTTGTTCTACAGAAGTAAGGGTAATGTTATTAAAGGATACTGGGGGACAGGAAGTCATCGGTTTACGACGAAGGGTAAAGGTGATTTGGTGGGATTTGTTGGGATTTATTTTAATCCTCCAATTTTGACACCATTCTTCAATGGCTTTGATGTGGGACTGAAGGGTTTGGGATGCAGTAGTTGGATCATTATGGACTGATAAAACACACGTGTCATCAGCATAAGTATTGAGGACAGTGCGAGGATGGAGTGGAATGTCAGCTGTATAAAGGGAGTAGAGGATAGGACCTAAGATACTACCTTGAGGCACTCCAGCAGATAGGGAAAATGTGGATGAGTAGGAAAAGTTGTGGTTTACCTTAAAGGTTCTGCCAGTAAGGTAGGAACGCATTAATAGGTAAATATGTAGGGGTGAGGAATTGACGGAGTTTGTAAAGCAGTCCCTGGTGCCAGACTCGATCAAATGCTTGTTCTACATCAAGAAAGGCTCCAGTGCAGTACATTCCGCGCTCCAATGTGGAGGACACTACATCCACCACGCGGTGACATTGTTGTATTGTTGAATGAGATGTTCGAAATACAAACTGGTGGTCAGGGATAACATGATTCATTTCTAGGATAGGATAAAGACGTTTTAGAAGGAGTTTTTCTAGGATTTTGCCCATGATGGGCAAAAGGGAGATAGGACGATAGGATGACGGATGTTCAGGAGGCTTATTGGGTTTTTGTATCATTTTTACTATTGAAAGTTTCCAAGCAGTAGGAAAATACGTGGATCTGAGAGTGGCATTGTATATATAGGTAAGGAAAACGACGGCTTTTCGAGGAAGTTGTTTTAGGATGTGAGGTGTGATAAGATCATGGCCAGGAGTTTTTTTGGACGGTAATTTTTTAATTATGTTTATTACTTCAGAAGGATGAAAGGCTTTAGGAGGAAGGGACATTTGGAGTGGGATAGCTAGTTCTGCCTCAACATGTTCAATGTGGGTTGGATTTAGGATATCTGGATGAGGGTTAAAAATATTGAAGAGGTGTTTACCAAATATTTGTGACTTTTCTTGATCTGATCGTGACCAGTTATTGGATTCATTGAGGAGCGGGTGATTAAATGATTTAAATTTAAGGAGTTTTTTGGTTGCTATCCATAAGGATTTATCAGAGGTGTTTAGGTTTTCTGTAAAGTTCTGTAAAGTTTGTACTTTAAATTTTCTTATTTCTTTTTTTAATTTGTTAGTAAGTTGCGTGTAACGAGCTTTGTCAGATGGGTACCTAGTTTTATGCCACTTAGTCCTTGCTTGTCGTTTTTCTTTAAGAAGCATTCATATGTCGTGGCAAGTTATTGTTAAGGTCTTGAGGGTTTTTGTTAGTAGGGTGTGATGTGTTGTTTTTGATAACTGTCTCAATTGTTTTTGTGAGTTGTTCAATGGCTGAGTCAATGTGTTGTTTGGTTTTTAATGGAATTGTCAAGTCAAGGTTGCTTTCCATGTCAAGTCGAAAATTGTCCCAGTTAACATGTCCAGTAATCAGTGAAGGAAAAGAAGGTTTCGGAACAGGATTGGAATGCATGAGAAGCAGAACTGGACTATGGTCTGAGGAAAGGTCATCTAAGGTTCTTATCGTGGTTTGGACTGTAGGTATTTGGGATGTAACGAATATATCAAGTATATCAGGGCGTTTTTTAAGCGATGTTGGCCAATAAGTAGGGTCTGAGGGTGAAAGGACGGAATAGCTATTGGAGTGAGTGATCTGGGAAAGAATCCTGCCACGAGTATTGGACGTTCGACATCCCCACCGTTGGGCTTTGGCGTTGTAGTCTCCACCAGCAATGAAGCGCGGGCCAAAGGATCTGAATAAGGTATCAAGGTGATTATAGGATAAGGAATTACCAGGAGGGCAGTATACAGCTGAGATCGTTGTGGTAAAGGGGTGGCGGATAAGGGATAGAGTTGACTGATGTGTCTGTTGGAGTGGAGGGAATCAGAGAGTGGGGTAAGGATTTGTGAATAAGGATACATGAGCCTGCATGGATGTTTTATCTGGATGATTTGATCTGTAAGTAATGTAGTCCCGTATGTAAAAGTGAGAATGAGTTGTGAAATGAGTCTCAGTAATCAGAGCAATGTCAATGTGATTGTAGTGAAGAAAGATGTCAAGTTCGTTTTTGTGATTATTCAGACCATTGGAATTCCATAGGAGAATAGCTAGGGTCTGCTTTTTCATCTTGGAAGATTAATAGGAAGCTGTGATAGGAGATTCGTAAGGAGATTGATGAGTGGTTTGATGGTGTTTTGGAGGTCTAGAAGAAAGAATGAAAGAATAGATGTTATATCAGTTGGAGGTTGATAGGGATAGGCAGGAGTATCTAGGGATAAAGGATTTATTCCTCTCGGAGTGGGTAGGATTTTTCTCTGAGGGAGTTTATGAGGTTCAGCATGAGCTTCTAATGAGAAATGGTCTTGAACTGTGGGCATTAAAGAAGGTGGATGTTGGGGATTGGTCTGTGGAGAGATTAGTGGCGGTAATTTTACCCTTAGAGAAGCAGGTTTTGGGTTATTAATTGGTATTTTCGTCTGAGGATGGGAATTTTGAGGTTTAGGTTGAGTTCTCTGAGGCTGTGATTTTAAGGTCTGTGGCTGGTAATAGGGGATCTGGGGTTGAGGATGGGATGTTTGAGGATGTGATGTGGAGGTTTGAGGCGACTGAGGTCGGGGCAGAGGTATGTTGGCTATTGCAGAATAGGTGGATGTGTTGGAACTTGATGGCGGTTGATAAACGCTGGCTCCTGGAGTTCGACTGATCATCGGGGTAGTCTTGGTCGAAGGGCCGGGTGCTTCATTATCAGTTCTTGAACTCTCCAGTGGGGTTCTAGAGGCTATATTTAGGTTTTTTTGTCTCATCCAATTTTTGTATACTATGCAGCCTTTGTAACTAGCAGGATGAGCTTCACTGCACAGTGCACATTTCGCTGGGGTGTCCCGAGGCTTTAAAGCAGGTGCTAGAAGCATGTGGGCCGGCGCATTTGACACATCTGGCTGGATGATGACAGTATCCCTTCGTATGCCCAAGATTTTGACAGTTTGCACACTGTACTATCTCATCTTTCTGTCTTGGCTCTTCGAATTTAATACAAGAATAAACAAGCCTGTTAACTTTAAATATTTCGGGGTTGATGGATGCAGGCTCGAGATCTACAAAAAATAAGGGTAATGGAAATTTTTCTGTGGGATGGACAATACAAGAGACGTGTCGCACACTGAATCCTAGTTCTTCTAAGTCCTTTTTGATGGCCTCTATGGGGGTGGTGTAGTGAAGACCCCTTAAAACTACTCGGTATGGCTTCTCTTCTTTCAGCTGGTAGCAATGAAATTCGTATTGTTTCTCTTTCAAATGATTGACAAGTTTTTTATAATTATCTTTAGTTGTCGTGTTAATTTTCACGTATTTTAGTCTTGCGAAGCATTTGAAAATAGTCTGTCCAATAAGAGCAGATATTTCTTGGCCAAACTTATAAAAATATTGAATGTTGTTAACATACACTGGTGGTGGCTCAGGTTCATTGAATTCATGGGGTGTGGAGGATGTTGTCGACGAGTTATTGATGGCTGCAACGTTGTTGCTGGAGGGTACAGATGTTGAGGCAGTTTCGGCTTGTTGAGTGTTGGCTGAAGTTGTACTTCGGTTTTCTGGAGTGCAGTTTTGTTTAGCCTTCGCTTTCTTATTTTTTTTCTTATTGGGCGAGTTACTCCCAGAATTTGGCAGAACGTTTCTGTGGCGTTTTTGTCGCGTCCTTCTTTTCAGGTACCGCGAATCAGTCTCACTAATTTCACTAAAGGGAGTCTCATTGTCTGTGTCCATCACTGAATTCACATCAGACATAATGTTTATATATTGCAAAACATATAAAAAATTCCTACTAAATTATTACTGTAAAAATGTAATAATAATAAATGAAAATATATCTACAAAAAAAAAAAAAAAAAAAAAAAAAAAAAAAAAAAAAAAAAAAAAAAAAACCTATAAATATTAATAATAAAAATTAAATAACCCTTTAAAAATTAATTTATATACATAACTATATACAAATAATAAAAAAAACATTTTAAAGAAATTTTTTAAAAATATTCAAAGAAAAAAAAAGATTTCTTAGTTAGTCCGGGATATGAACTCAGGACGGTGGCAGGCTGATTCCCAGTGCCGTGACCGTGGACTTGAAGCGCTGGCTGATAAGAGACCGTAGGGATTAACTGCCACGTCAGTTAGCACAAATGACACAGCTCAGTGAGCTGGCTATTAAAATAAAACCACTCACCTCAAAGTCTATAGGCGTAACGTGAAAATGTTCAAATGAGGAAACCTTTTGCAAAGGCTGACTGCTGATTAACTCGATAATCGTCTGTTACACAGTGAGAAAGACAGAGCGACATGAACAATGAACTTGACAATCGGCCATGACACTAATACGATTTTTAAAAGTATTTATTTTATTATATTTATTTAGTTATGATATAAGAACGATGATTTCCTTAAAGCGTTAGGAATAGATAACAACAATGAATTTAGAAATAACGAAAGAAAAAGAAAATGTATAGGGTTTCATATTGTTATGGTTCTGAAAATGAAAATAAAATATAAAGAACACTAAGTAATAAAAAAAGCAGACATTTTTACGAAAGTGCTGGATATTTTATTCGTAGTTGGACTCTCAGAACAAACTACCATTTCAATAGTTTCAAGTTCGATCTATTCAAAGCTACAAAAACAAATGGATGTAATGCATCCAAACAGTAATATAAAGATTGTTTTATGAAGATAAAAATATTTCTATTAAATAAATCCTCAATGTCTTAATCACTTTTTTTCATTGCTTATTCCAATTTTTTTCAATGTAAGTTTTGAGACTATTTTATATAAATATTAGACCTATACTATGCATTTTTTGTTTTTTATGTAATATTTTTTTTTTGTAATATTATGTTTTGGTTATCTCTTTTTTGTTTTTTTTTCTTTCTAATAATATATACTTTTTAGAATTGTGTTCTGATTATTAATTTTCAGCCTTAACCTCCGGAGATTAAGTGAGTCGGGAAATTTTCTTTCTAATAATTTTTATTATTCAGAAATCGAAGTAGAACTGCGATATTATCTGTCTTATAGCTTTTATAACCAGTATTTAACTTTTCAGGCCAGATTAATCTTATTTCGGCACGTGGGTGTAAACAGATCTCTGAGAGGGTAAACATGTTTAAATTGACAGTGTCAAATTCTAATTCGGCATAATATGAGTTCTCTCCTTCCTTTTCCTCCTAAGCCTTGTACCACCAACCAATTACGTGAATTTTCATCTCTTCCGACCTTTTTTCCTGTTTTGAAATAGGATTTCTTTCTAAGCCTTACCAGTCCTTTGAATGTGTCATCGGAGTGCTGGCGATGGCCAGCTTATCCACCCAAGCCTGGTGTATGTGGCTTTAGCGTTTTGCATTGTGCATTGTGCCTCGACATCAAACTAGTAGATGTAGAGGTTTGATTCGGTGATCCCAGGGGCAGTTCGTAAACTTGTAATAGGTATGAATGTGATCAGATTGTATATTTTTTTTATATATTATTTATTTATTATTATATATATATTATATATTTATATTTATATATATATATATATATCAAAGGGTTCACACCCTCTGGTCTGGTACTAAAGAGGAAAGAAAAACCCCTGGCACAAACCAAAGAAGAAATCTGTGACGAATTCGCGAAATATTTTGAAGAACTGCTGAACTGTGAAAAACCAAGTGAGAAACTGGCAGCAGTCGACAACACTCCTAAACATGCGGAGTGATACCCACCAGACGACGAGAAACTGGACGAGATTATCGCGACCCTAAAGAATAACAAAGCGGCGGGAGAAGATGGGGTTCTTGCGGAAATGTGGAAACTAACTGGGAAAGATTTGAGGAAAATAGTCACGGAAATGTTGATGGAGTGAAGAAAGAATTCGGAAGGAATGGAGAACCGCCCTGATACACCCACTTCACATGAAAGGGGATAAATTCGATGTGAAAACTTCAGAGGGATATCCCTACTACCATTAACATACAGAATCCTCTCCAAAGCACTCCTGAACAGGTTGTACCCACAAGTAGACCCGAGGATCGGACAAAATCAGGCGGGATCCAAAAAAAAACTGATCATGCAAGGAACTGATCCTTAGCCTTAAGCTCATGATTAGACATTACAGAACCCATAGCAGACAAAAACTGTTCATCTTCTTCTTCGGCTTCAAGAAGGCGTACGACTAGAATGACAGGGAGACCCAGCTTGAAGTACTCAAGGATATGGTGACCAGAAAACCAGGACGCTGATAGGACTGATCATGTCTGAGACCGAGTCAAAAGTGAAGTACCAAGGACACGTCAGCAAACCGTTCCAGATCAAAACAGGACTCAGACAGAGAGATGGACTATCCCTGGTACTATTCAATGTAGTACTGGATAAGATATTTAGAGAGCTGTAAAAAAAAAACGACTCTGGAGCGGTACTAGGTACGAAAAAGGACCATGTAAAAGTAAAGTGTCTTGCCTATGGAGACAACCTCGCCCTCTTTGCGGAAACGGAGGAAGAGGCGGTCGCTCAGATAAATGCCCTCTCAAGGAAGCCAGGAAAACGGGCTTACAAATCTCCTCTGAAAAGACAGAACTAATGACCACGGATTTAAAATACAAGAAGAAAGCGGTCGACACAGTATGTGGAAAGATAAGGGTGACTCCGAAATTCAGATACCTAGGAGAGCAGCGAATTTAGAGAGCATGTGTTTCGACCTCAAGAGTTTCTACAACAAAAAGAACCTATCCATCAAAACCAAAGTACGATACTATAACACCGTAATCAAACCCGTGATACTCTATGGGACAGAGAAATCCTGCCTCCCTAGCTTAGGAAAACTTCTGAAGATGGAAAGAAAAATACTTAGAAAAATCTATGGGCCCAACAAGACACCCGAAGGATACAGGCTAAAGTCCAACAAAGAAATATACGCCAACAATAAAAGCCTGGAGACCGACAACAGGGTACGAAGACTGAAATTCTATGGACACATGATGAGGATGAGCTCTGAAAGGTTAAACCGGAAAATCTTCCGACGATTTTAGCAGCGCAAGAACACGACTGGTTTTTTCAAGAAGATCGGGGTCGACATGGATTGAGCAGGACTGAGGGATTCAGACTGTGAGGATAGAAAAACCTACAGAAGGTCATTGATTATTATAAAGGTCTTCGTGGACAAAGAACGCCAAAAAATATATACATATATATTGTTTAATCATTATTAGTTTAACCATTATATCGTATATATCATTATCATTAATATTTGTTTAACTATTATTAATTATTCTTGTAATTATTTAATTTACTTTTATTTACAATGTACATATGGCATGAATTATTTCTTCTAGCTGTAATCCTCATTGCCGTAGAAAATGGCAGATTGTATTATCTCTTATTCAAATAAAATGAAAAAATACCACTGATTAGTTTTTTTTATGCATAAATCAAAGAAATTAAATTGGGAAGGTCTAAAAATTTAAATACAATTGACCTTTTTATATAAAAAGCATAACTCCGGGTATTAACCTTTAGGTACTACAATAATTTTAAAATGCATAACTACTACCATGGGTCATTTCTGACCCAACGTAATAAAAACAATTAAAAAAAGGCTAAGAAAGACTCAGAAATTATGGACAATGATATATTTTTGATAAATGAACTTATAAAAAAACAAATAGATAATAAATAGATATTTCCAATATGTCACATAAAAAATTTAACTACAAAAGAAAAATTTAGAAAAAACAAATTTAGTTTTTACGTTTTTTTTTAAATTTGGTTATGAAAGTAGTTTTTTGCAGTAGTTCTTGGATTTTCTTAATCCTCACATGTTCCTCTTTATCCTGAAAAAATACAGAAATCAGTAAAGTCGACTACAAATGAGTTGCCTGAGGCTTATTTCGCCCTTCCCTAAAATTTGAAGCTGGAACTGACTCACCTTTGACAGGTGTTGCATACTCGTTTACAATCAGAATGTTTCTTGCAAACAGTTTTTGAGCATTCGTCACAGAAAGTGGAATGTTTTTGGTCTGAATTAGAGCACATATAACACCTTTTTCTTTTTTTATTTTGCGAACGAGTGGCTGCGGATGAGGAAGCTTGTTCCACATCAGGGCTTGATCCTACAATCTTTTCTACAATGCTTCTAATATCATGTCTTAGGTTGGGAATACAAAGTCTATTTTTCACATGGTTGGCCACCAATTCCTCGCCTAGTTTTGTTAAAAAGCCATATCGATCGAGTTTACTTTCCTCCAGAACATTTTGGAGAATTATGTGGCTGTTTATAACTAACTGTTTATGAACTAGTTTCATGTTCTGTAAAAATCGAATCACCATCACTGTTATTACTTAGTATGTCGACATTTTCATCATTGGCACCTTCTGGATCATTTTCACTATAATTACCATCCTTCAAAAATTCTGCCCAGTCTTTATAGTGCTTTCCTTCGACGTAGAAGCCTTTTTCTGTCATGATTAAAAAAAAAATTCGCTGACGGTTTTTGTTACGCAACTACTACTATGGGTCAAAAATGACCCAAAATATCTGATAAACCAAAAAGTAAACAACATTCAGTAACAGCTCAAAGCCAACTAACAGTTCACTTTGTATTAGGAGAATACCTAAAATACCGTGGCGCTGTCTTTTGGAAATTTCACATAACAAATAAATTATTGTTTTCGGTGGGTCACTTTTGACCCATGGTGGTGGTTGAAGGTTAAGATTGTTAAAAAAACAAACAAAAAACTTGTCTGATTTTTTTTATTGTTTGATTTGATAGTTGAATGGTTAAATCATCCTCGAAAATTTTTGAAACCCCTTTATAGTTCATTTTTTTATCAAATACATTTCTCGATATTAAAAAATATGTTTCCTTTTAAATTGAATATAATTTTAATGATAAAAGATGTGTTGAGCGTAGAGAGGATTAAGGTTCAGAGGGAGTGGGTCGGAGTGCGCAATACTGACCATACTATCGAGCCCCTGTCGTTAACAAACATTAATTGCAATTAATGTCATAGCCAGGCCACTTGGACCAACGCTTCGTCCACCGATTTCCGCTTTGTCCACAATTTTCTTTCAATTCTCCCTTCGCCTCTCTCTTGTGAATTCTCTCGTGCTAGAACCAAATACAAGGAAAAAAACAAAACCAAAATAAACAGATAAATATTAAGCTTTTCTTTATTTTATTATAGATTCGAAAAATGTTTTGTGCTTTGGAGAATTGAAAAAAAAACAAAAAAACTTTTGCCCTAGAATTTCGATACAGAAAATACAAAACTTTATTGATAAATCATCCTTTAAATTAATAAATATAGAATGTCGAAACTTTATTTTTAAATCAAAATTAATTTTCTGAATAGATATCGGTCAATCTATTCAAAATCAACTAAGATCCATTTATCAATAGTCGAGCGATCCTGCCTAAAACCACATAGGTAGTCTCCGATAATTTCTTCAGCGGATTTCGTGATTCGACTAGTTAGTATTGACGAGAATATTTTATAGCATACTGGGAGGAGAGAGATCCCACGATAGTTGTTACAATCCGTCCTCGGTCCTTTTTTGTGAATCGGAATAAGTGTTGATTTTTCCATTCTTCGGGCATTTTTTCATTTTCCCAGACCTTTTTAACTAAAATATGTAATTTAGAAACGCCCGCTTCTCCACAAGCCTTTATTAATTCACTCGTGATATTATCGTTTCCTGCAGCTTTATAACGTTTTAATTTTCCTATCGCCATTTCGACTTCCTCTTTACTCGGTGCGTCTATCCACGGTTCAGCGCTCTGATATTCAGAGTAAAGAGATTGATTATTATTTTCCATATTTATAATGCCGTCAAAGTGTTTAAATTTATTTAATATCTCAGTCCGATACACAATCATATTGTTATTTGCATCTTCAACCCCATTTAATAGGGGTTCAAATCTTTTACGTGATTTGTTTATACCTTTGTACATCTCTCTTACGTTATTTTCACTTCTGTGTTTTTCTATTTCTATTATTCTGCCTTTAAGATACTCTCTTTTCTTATTTTTTAAGAATGTTGAAGTATCATTTTTTACGACCACGTTATTATCGCTTGGATTATTTAATGAATTCTGTTTAACGGTTTTTCTTTGTACACACATATTTTGACAGTCCCCATCGAACCAAGGTTAATTCTTTTTATTTTCGATTGTCTAAGACACAAATTACCGACCTCTTTAATATTATCTCTGATCCCTTCCCATAATTTGTTTACATATTCGTGTTCCTCGTCTAAAGATTCCAAAGCTTCCTAACCTATTTTTTACTTCTATCGCGAATTGTTTTTTTTTAATTTCAGGATGGTTCAATTTAACTAAATCAAAATTCTCGGGGTGAATATAGTTCTGTGTTCTCTTTTTTGTATTTAGTTTTTGTCGAAGTTTCGCGATTACTAATTCATGATCAGAACCGCATTCTGCACCACGAAACGATCTCACGTTAATTATGTTACTTTGCCATCTGTTTTGTACTAAAACATGATCGAGATTCCACGTTTGTCCATCCGGCAAAGTCCACTATCCTTATGTTTAAACATAGTACTTTTGATTACTAGGTTTTTCGAAATGGCAAAGTTTATTAGGCCGGTTCCATTATCATTACTTTTGTATATTCGTGCAAACATTCTTTACCGATTGTAGGACGTATTTCTTCCCTTCCAACCTTTGCATTCGCGTCGCCTAGGATTATCTTAATCTAATTTCACGGTAACTTATCGTAAACCGACTTTAGTTTATCATAACATTTGCATTTTACTTCATCATCACTGTCTTCGGTGGGAGAATGAATGTTTATGACCGCGATTTTGAACTAATGACCTTGAAATATAGCAACCGATATTCTTTCACTAAAGAACTGTACGTCCCGTAATGCGGAAAGAAATCTATTCCTAATCAGAAACCCGTTACTTAAACAATAAATATAGCTTCCCCTATACCAAATAGTATATTTTCCTTCTGTTAACGAACCCTTCCCTGGCCAGCGAACCTCTTGTAATGCAACGATATCTAGATGGTACCACTTAACTTCATTCCCGACCGACTTTAACCTACATGTTGTATTTAAACTTCTAACTTTCCACGTCCCTATTGTTAGATCTCTAACTTTCATCTTGCGCCATGATTCCCCTCAAGCAGTCTTCACCCGGAGACCCGAACGGGGGACTAGTTTACCTCCAGATAATGAGCGTTTTACCTCAGAGGAATCCATGACTGTTAGTGGTATTTTGTGAACTAAAATATGTGTGTAAGGCGTTCAAACCTACGTCACATCCTCCAGCAAGCCTGGAGGCCGCTCTCATTGTTGGTCAGCGAGTCCATCGGACTTAGCCGGGAGGAGCTTCCGAGGACATTCCACCGACCATCCCCACATCCGCCACACGTGGGAAACTCCCCATACGCGGTAATGAGATCCGCGCGTGGATATATATAATGTATTGCTGATGACCCATTTTTTATTTAGACGAGACTGAAAGGTTAAGAAGTACTTCCTGAGTGTAGAGCCTTTTCGAGTTGTCTTCCAACGTCGTTTTCACTCTTTAATAGTATCTTCCCAGAGAAGTCTTTTCCATTTTGTGGGATCCACGTCAATTCTCTCTTGAATATTCTCTGGAAGTCTTGGTGAATCTTCCCTCTTCAACAAATACCTCTTGCTTAGGTACAGTTCCGTCTTCAACTATCATGGCGATTTGAAGACGAGCTTTACAATTCCTACAATTCAAATTCCCTCTTCATTTCTATTATACACGCTCTAGGCCATCAGATATATACACTACGTTCCACCATTCTGCACATTTCGACTGATCGTTTTGTGACGGGCCTGATGTGTGTGATGGTGTGAGGTTATAAACACACAGCTGGTGAGAGCAAAGAGGTTATGTGAAAGGGATTTGTCACTGCCTCAAACATGTTTTTTTGTTCTCTTTATATTTAATTGAAGCTCATTTTTGTTTCTTATTTTATTTTCTGTATTTTATTATTGTAGAAAGATTATTTTATTTTACAGTGGCAAATACATTGTAACCTCTCGCCAACTGTTGTCTTTTACCACTATTGTTATTGTGCACTCCTTGTATTACTTTCTCTGTCTTTATATCTTAATTTCTTCTATTTGCTTTACCAGTGTATCTACAAGGCAATTAAGGAATATGTTCACCCATATCTGGTTATTTATTTATTACACTCTCACCTCCTCTAAAGTTTCTTATCTTATCCTCAATGTTATGGAACTCTATTCCTCTTTCTATACGTCACTCCAACTCTCTTCCTACCTTCAGTTTCCACTTCTTTATTTATTTCCTTACTACCCAGTCATCATAAATGAGGCTATATTTTATTACTTTCACTTACTATATGTAGTAAGGGAATGTATTGCTATCGTGAAAATTTTCGAATTCCAGTTTTCAACGGAAATACACATTTTAGGATCCCCTGAGTCCAAATAACCAAGTCACGCAAAAAGGTGTGTGTGTGTTAACTCCCGAGCGGAAACAGTAAGACCTACGAAACTGAAATTTCATATTTAAGACAAATATACGCCCAAGACGTTACAAAACCTTTTTCATCAAAATGAGCTTACCAGAAGAGCCACTTTATACTATGCATTTTGCACCTTCTCTTCGATTTTCTTAAAAACGGTTTCGACGATTATGATTAAACTCGCTATATCTAACTATATCGTAGGTTTCATTCTGATTAAAATGGTCTGACAGGGCTTAAATGCCGATATTTTAAATTTTATTTTTCTAAAGTACCTTTCATTTTGTTAATTCTACAGAAATAACTATATTATTTGTTGCAACTGATGAAAAACAGGTAAATATATAAATTGAATGAATTCGATACCCAACTAAAGGAGAAAACCGAAAAAATATTTGTTTAATGTAATTTTTTGTTTTTGAACATAAGAACAGTGATACATGGATGATATACCGTTGGAAAGCTAAAGATTTTAGAAAAAATATTATCTCATACACAAACTTTTAAAAGTTAATAGAGAGTGATAAAAGCCGATAAAAATAAGTGATTGATTATTTTAGATAATAATACAATTGATTTTTTAATAAAACACATGTTTCTATAGAAATTCAATTTAATTAATTCTTTAATAGTTTCACGTATTTTTATCTCTAACTATATTTGAAAATTCTTTGATTGATTTTAAAAATGGAGGTAAGTTAAAGTCGTGTGTTGCCCGCACCAGATTTTTTTATAATCATTTGCGTTTCAGTTTTCTACTACTTTACTTAGTTTGTTTATATTTATTACTCTAAGACTCTGAAGGCCATTTTATATATTCTGTTAATTTTATTTGAAAGTGACCTGTCTCAGGATAATATTGAATTTATATATTTCAAATTTTACCTGTTTGTGTGTCTATTTCAGGTAAAATCGGCACATCCAGTAATCAGAAATTGACTTGTCGTCTACAAAAAAAACTGCATTTCTTCTCCGATTATTATAAATAAACGATGTTAAGTAAATTACTAAACTTCGGCGCCAAAATGCGGCTAGTCAATTAAATTTAAATTGGAGCTTTGTGAATTAGAAGGGGAGAGAGCGCTAGTTGGGGAACATGGGGGCGTTCAACCCCAAAAACAAACTTAGAAACTTGGCTAAGATAATTAAGAGGACCTTCTCAATATTTGGCCGGCAGTACACCCAAGTATCAGTCGGGAGTAACAGGTTTCAAAGCTTATCAACAACAATGTTTCCAAAGTAAAAGCAACGTCTTTATTTAATGATAGTTCACATAAATAAACAGATTTTTTTTTAGGAAAAACAAAGATGAATTTGTAAACAACTGTTAAAATTTATTTGTTCATAAATAATACAATCAGCCACTCTCTTAGGCAATAAGTATTTAAGCTATAAGAATTCATTCGTTCTATATGTATAAAGTGAACAAAAATAAATTAATACTATGAAGAATATAGGAAAAAAAAGAAATAAAATAATAATAGCCTTGAGAGGACTAAATAAAATCAAATTTAAAATATACAAATAAAATAATAATAGCGTTGAGAATAATAAAGATAAAACGTAGAAAATTAGAAATACCTTACCGCCTGAAGAAAAGCAAACATTTTTTTTTTTCATTCTGAAATAACTTCAAACACTTACTCTGTACACTAACTATTTAAAAGCATTGAAATTGTAAACTTAATATAAATAAATATAGGGGCAATAAATAAATTATTTATTCATTCGCAAAGGGTATAGCCGGATTAGGAAGGTAAATCTGCACCCGAGGCTTTTTTGAGTCAAACTTGGGGGATCAATTTGGTGTCGAATAAAAATAATTCACCCCATTTTTTAGTTTTTTAATTCCAATGGTTTTCGAGATTTTTCGAAAATACCCTTTTTTCGATTTTAATTTAATGTTTTTTTTTTTATTTTAATTGTTTAATGGTAAAATTTGAATTTAATTAATGATGACTTTTTCTCTAATTATTAGGAGTAAAGGGCATAAAAAAATTATATGGTCCAGGTATTTAAAATTATATGGTACTAAAACTTATTGCGGGCTATATATAGCATTTCCAAGTCACTAACGTAACTTTTTCCTAGTCAAATGTAACCTTTTCCAAGTCAAATGAAACCCTTTCCATTTGAAATGTAACCCTTTCCAAAGCAAATGTAACCATTTCCATTTCAAATGTCACCTTTACCATTTCAAATGTTACCTTTTCCAAAGCAATTGTCACCTTTTTCTTCACTTCTAGCCTTAAATATTCCGTTTTATTTATTGAAAAATAATTATTTTAATTAAAATTATGAATTTTTAAAAAAATTTTGGCATATCCTATCTCCATTTATTTTGTTTTTTAGATATTTCATATCGTCTATTTAGTTTTATGATAGTTATTGATTTTGAGTTTTTAGAGGTTAGGGGTAGTTTTTGGGAATAATTAATTTGTTTTCGGGAATTATAATTACGTTTTTTGAGCTGTATTTTTTATAGCTCGCATGTGTGTTAACTGGCATTAACTTTTAATGGATATAGCAGTTGATAATTGTGTTTTCGGGTCTTGTGATAACATTGTTCAACTGTGCTTTTTATCGCTCGCGCTTATTTTAACAAAAATTTACTTTTTATGATTTTTTTGATACAGGGGTTGATAATTGTGTTTTTGGGTCCTATAATCAAGTTTTTTGAGTTCTTTTTTTTCGCCCGGGAGTTACCACACACACACACACCTTTTTGCGGGACGTGGTTATTTGGACTCAGGGGACCCTAAAATGTGTATTTCCGTTGAAAACTGGAATTCGAAAAATTTCACGATCGCAATACATTACCTTACTGTATATAGTAAGTGAAAGTAAAAATTATACCTGGAAAACTCCACATATCAAAAGTACAATAATGCTTTGAAAGATTAACACTTATCTGATTAAAAAAAGATAATAATCGACTAATACAGACGAAAACTTGAGACGAACGACTTTTTTTGTCACAAAATAAACAAAACACACCAGCACTTCACTCGCTCATCCAGCCGCCACTAGCGATCTCGTGGTGATTATCCCTCCCACGACTTTTTCTTTCCTCCATAAGATGTCTATGCGTACGGTGAATAGTTTGCGAGATATTTCACTTGCCAACTCTGCCCTATACCCAGCTAGCCCCGCTCTACCGTACTCGCTAAAGATAGGGCTCTAATTAAATATGTTTAGCAGACTCGAGGACTTCCAATATATCATCGTCCTATTAGTCACAGAAGCACTAAGTAACGTTTAATGGAAAATCAAACTTTCTGTTTGTATAATAACATTAACCTTTAGCGGGTTTAGGAGACCAGGGGGTTGAAAGGGTTCGAAAAGTAAGCAGACGAGAAAGGAGTTAATTTTCGATATTTATCGCGAAGCTATCGGGGTCGGTATTGCAGAGGTTAGGGGTAACCTGCCCGGATAGAGCCCTCCTTCCAGCCACAGACAAATAAAAGTTATCCCGAACAGGACTTTTCCATTCGCTGCTGCCGGCACAGTTTTCCTTCATCCAGCTTTAGGGTGCCTGTGAGTGTGGACTGGGAACTATCTGCAACACCGCCCTTTGTATTCTGGATCAGGAATAACACTATCACTCCTAAAGTCCGAGTTAGTTTATTTATCAGTACAGGATGGGTAGAAAAACTTTATTAGTATTTTAATTTTTATGAGTAAAATAGCTGTCGATTAGTCCCACTGCTCTATTAAAAATAGCACACCATTTCGGATAAAATGCCATCTTCTTGTGCCAAAATTTTTAAGACATTCAACAATTACTATTTTTAAATGAACATTTCATAATTACTTTCACTTAGCAATACATGAAATATAGCAAGGGAAAGTATTTGATCGTAAAAATTTTGAAATTCATTTATTTATTTTATTTATTTATATTACAAATGACCCTCAAGACTTGATAACAAATCCTATTTGGTCAGACTTGAAATTCATGTTTACACCGGAAATAAATGAATTAGGTTCCACTAAATTCCCCCGAGATGTTCCATCAACTTTTTGGCTAAAATCAGTTTACCACTTTATACATGCCATTTGCACCGTTAAAGCGTTGATCATCCTTCAAGGTAAGCGGCCAGGTTTCAGATTCGTAAAGAACAGTCTGAAGAATAATCTATTTTTATAAAAAAAATAAGTCATATTTCACTTCACTACATGGGCATCGCACTATCTTAAAAATGAATATAGGTATGAAGCTGACATTTATCCTCGAGTTTTTCATACCGCCTTGATCTGTAATAAGGCTGGATATGAATAAATTCGTTCTCTAAGTAGTTAAAAAATATATATTTCTAAAACCTTTTAAAAATTTGGTTTTCGAGTAAGTCAAATATTGTACATTTCCTGAAAAATCATGCATACTCAATTGGAAGATGAACAATGATAATATTTATAACCAAAAAAAAAAATCAAAATAATCTTAGCCAGACCAGTATTAGAAAAGTTATTTAGATATTAATAAAAAATCTGTTTAAGCATATTGCGTTTCATATCCAGGTTTCGTGTGTTAACATTCCGAAGGAAACAAATATTCAATTGCTATGCTCTAAAAAGATTGTAAGCGGATAAAAAATGCTTATTTCAGTATATATAGCTTAAAAACCTTCTTTTTTTTTTGAATAAGCTACTAACACAAATTGTATATATATATATATATATATATATATATATATATATATATATATATATATATATATTTCGCTAAAACATGTTGAATAATTTTGGATGTTCTTAGTTTTAATGGTGTGCTGTTGTAAATAAAAAAAAAAACATAAAAAATTAAAATCTAGCACAGGATAATAACTTTATTCGTCGTCTGTAGTGTAAAGAGTCATTGATTTTCCAATAGAGAAGTTGGATATATTATTATTACAAACAGGGTGCCTAATCCTTGCGATTATAGATAATGATATTGATACTACTCTAAGGTCTCTCGTGGTTATACACCTTGACAATGTGCATGTGGTTATCTTCTCGTTGTATTATATGATGGTGATGTATATTTTTATTATTGTTGTTATTCTATGAGGTTTAAGGTCGCAAAACGCTGTTCGATTCGTATTATTTTTATCTCCTTGCAAATTTAAATATTTATATCCTATATTGTCTAATCGTTCTTTTTCTGGAAAGTTAGTCATGTTTTAAACATGATGTGTCACGAAATTGATGTTCATCTGCTCTTTTAATCAATGATTAAGTTTATTTGTTTGTTGTTTTAATTATTGGCATTGCTTACAAGATGAAATGGTAAATTTTTCAAATCGATAAAATTGAAGGTCCTTTAAGGTAAAAAAAATTAAATATCGGCCTCTATGCTCTGTTTATGACTATTTCAATCAGAATGAATCTGACATCTATGTATATTTAGCCTTTTTATATCAATGCTAAATAAATTACTTTAGACAAATGAAAAGTATATATCGACAATTAATGTCTGTCGGATTATTTTGATCAGAACGAAACCTATAAGATGTTGAATCTTATTAAATTTTACATCAATATAGCAAGTTTAATTTGAATCGTTAGAGCCGTTTTTGAGAAAATACTAAAAGGTGCAAAATGCGAAGAATAAACTGACTCCTCTGATTTTGATGAAAATGTTGCTATAACATCTCGATCGTATAGTCTGAAATATGATATCTCAGTTTCGTTCAATTCATCGTTTTTGAGCTATTGCAACGACATACATTCATTATCTATTTTTACCTTTTGGTGAAACTTAGTTATTTAGACGCAGGCAACCCTAAAAGAGTGTATTTTTGAAGAAAAATTAAATTTTATTGGATATAATTGGTTTACCGTTGAGAAATACTAGAAGGAATTAATCCGGGTGGCGGGTAATGAATGAAACAATTAGGTAGTTTCCACCATTTATTTTCTGTAAACGTTTCGACCCTCCTTGTGGGTCATCAGGGCTAGAAAGATACAAAAGGGGGAACATTTACAATTAGATTAAATATACTATTTCAAAAATATTGAGCTAAAGGATGTCAATATTGATTATAAAACTAAACTAGATGTGTAAAGAAATCGATTAATTAAATTATAATGACCAAGGTATAATAATGAGAGGGCTATACAGAGCAGTTCATGAATGAAGATAATGTAAAAAGTTATACAAAATTACATGAAATAATGAAACATTGAAATAAAGAGTAGAGTAGAGATGCGTACCGTATTGAAGGCGAATGGAAACTAGGTACAATTTGGCGGAATGGGATGTGAGTAAGGTAGATAGGAAAGTACGTACGAAAGATAGGTAGAATGGAAGGAAAATACTTACTGCAATTTTGACGGGATCTGACATCAATGAGTAAAATTGTGATACTAATTAAGATAAATATAATCAGACAATAGTCATTTCTTATCATTATCATCATCATCATCCGTGGCGCTACAGACCGATGTGGTCCTTGGCCTCATCAATAAGTCTTCGCCAGGTGGTTCGGTCTTGAGCAGCCGCTCGCCAGTTGCGGGTGTCAAGTAGGCGAAGAGCATCTCTGGCAACGGTGTCCTCCCATCTAAGCCGAGGTCTTCCTCTTCCCCTTGTCCGGTGGAGCCTCCCATCCAGCAGCTTTTTGGAAATTTCATCGTCTGGCATCCGTACTACGTAGCCAGCCCATCGCAGTCTTCCTGAGTTGATTAACCTCATCACATCAGCTTCGCCATAGATCCGGTAGATCTCCATGTTTGTCCTCCGCCTCCAGCTTTCCCCGATCTTAACTGGTCCAAATATCTTTCTTAAGATCTTTCATTCAAATATGAAGATATCCCTCTAGTCTTTACCAGTGAGGGTCCACGTCTCAGATCCATAAGTTAAGACGGGCCTAATGAGGGTCTTATACAAAAGGCACTTTGTGCGACGGGTGAGTTAGGCACTTCTCAGGTGCTTTCTGAGGCCAAAATAAAACCTGTTGGCTTTGAGGAGACGCTGACTTGTTTCCTCGGAGATCCTATTTCCACAATTTACTACTGATCCGAGGTACACAAATTGGTCAACGCTCTGGAACGCAAACGGGCCCATTATCACTAGGATGTCGGTCTGCAGTCTCTGTTCCCGGCCCAGCTCTCATGTATTTTGTCTTCTCCTGATTGATGTGCATCCCCATATCCTTCGCTGCCTCCACCAACCTGAGTCTAGGTCGTCAGCAAAGCCGATAATTTGGACCAGCCGGTTGAAGATGGTGTCCGAAGTCTGTATCCCTGAATCGCGCACTACCTTTTCCAAAGCCAAATCGAACAACAAACAGGCGAGGCTATCACCCTGCCTAACACCTTTTGCAGTTTCAAACTGTGGGGAGAGGTCCGTTTGAATGCGTACAGTGCACCATGTGTCATCCATTGTCATCCTGATCAGCCGAACCAATTTCAGAGGAACTCCAAGCTATACCAACGCTGCGTACAACTTTTTATGCTATCATAAGCACTCCGGAAGTCCACAAATAGGTGATAGGTAATCATTCTGTACTCCTGGGACTTCTCGAGAATCATTCTCAGGCCAAACATTTGATCCGCTGTTGATTTACCTCCCCTGAAACCAGCCTGATATTTACCTATTTTTCTCTTGGCAAATGGTAGAAGCTTATTATAAATGACGTTGGAGAGAACCTTGTAGGCGCACTGTAAAAGCGATATGCCACGGTAATTAGAGCATTCCAGGACATCACCTTTCTTGTGGAGTGGATGAATAATGGCTTTCTTCCACTGTTGAGGCAAGTCATTTCTTATACTCTATCCATTATTGTTTTTACCATTATATAGGTTTTCACTTTAAGAATTTCGTGAAAACATTTTCTTGTACCATTATGATATTATTACTATTATATGTTTAATCTGATTACTTCTTTTTATTTTAGTATTAAAATTGTACTCATTGTTGTCAGATCCCATTAAAAATGCGGTACGTATTTTCCATTTTACCTACCTTTCGTACGTACTTCCTTATCTACCTTACATACATCCCATTCTACCTAATGTTACCTAGTTTCCATTCGCCTACTCGTATGTCCACTCTACTCCATATTTCAATGTTTCTTATTTCATGTAATTTTTTTTTTTTATACCCTTGTACATGTTCTTTAGTCATTATCTGATCTGTGTAGCCCTCTCATTATTACACCTTAGTCATTGTAATTTAATTAATCGATTCCTTTAATTCATTTTTATGTTTTAGGATTGACATCCTTTACCTAAATATTTTTAAAATAGTATATTTAATCTTATTGTAAATGTATCTCTTTTGTATCTTATTAGCTCTGATGATGACCCACAATAGGGGTCGAAACGTTGGCAGAAAATAAATGGTTGAAACTAATTAATTGTTTCATTCATCGACGGCTCTCGGACTAATTCCTTATAGTAAAAATTAAATTAGAAAACTTTCACGATCCCAATACTTTCATAGTATATATTTCTATATATAGGTAAAAGAAAGTGATATGGTAAAAGTAATAAACCGGAATACATCATCAACAGACTGTAAATGGTATATACGTTTGGTTGATTACTACTAGCGAAATGAGAGAGGGATGTTAATTTAAAGTTAAACCTGGAACACCAAACAAACTTTATTATTACATAATAAAGATATCTTTCTTTATAATGTTTTAATATATTTACAGTCCTTTGAATATTTAACAAGTCGGGTAAGAAAAGGGAGGGAGTCCGGATTGAAAAGGAACGACAGGAGTGAATGGAGAGAAAATTGTTATCAAAGAGGCTAGATAAGGGAGAAGGGCGATAAGGTAGAAGAAAGGGCTGAGGGCTTCTATCAAAATTGCTATCTACACCTACTTCAAAGATAGCGGATCTGTCCGTTTACATGGTCGCCCATGTTTACCGCTATATTATCCGGCCTGGACCAACCCAGCTTCTTTTTAAACTTTTTTTTTAATTTAAATTAACTTTTTTTCCTATTGTTTATTCAGTCTAACTATCAAGCTAAACAGTTCTTAACATTAAAGTTATTTTAGCCGCATTTATTTAATTCTTTCAATTTCATAAAACTGTCTTAAAGTTTTAGATAGTCTGTAGCCCTAGCGCCGTTATCCAACCTACACTGCCTTAAAATGATGGTGATGTGGTAAGATTAGAAGCGCTGGGATCTTCTGTTGTCATTCTCTCTACTACATGCGAATGGCAAAGCTTTGTTCAAAGTTACCAAAGTGTGATTTTATTTAACTGCAACTTTACTCTACTCATATTTTATATGATTGTACGGGAGCCTTCCTTGACGTAGAACAGGCCTTTGACCGAGTCTGGCACCCGGGATTGCTTTACAAGCTCCGCCAATTCCTCCCCCCTACATACTTCCCTATTATCCAGTCCTACCTCACAGGCACATCCTTCAAAATCAATCATAATAATTAATTGTCGTCCATTTTTAGTCAGTCTGCTGGTGTCCCTCAAGGTAGTATCCTAGGACCCATTCTTTACACAGTTTATACCGCTGATATCCCTTCCCATCCTAACACCTTCCTTTCTACCTATGCTGATGACACTTGTGTGTTATCAGTCAATACTGATCCAACTATTGCCTCTCAAAATCTCCAATCCACCTCAGAGACCGTGAAGTATGGTGTCAGAATTGGAGAATTAAAACAAATTCCAACAAATCCAACCAAATTACCTTTACCCTTCGTCGTAAATCTATGACTTCCTGCCCTACTGTCTCCTTCAATAATACTCCTCTTGTCCCGGTTGAACAGATCCGATATCTAGGACTGCACCTAGACAAACGTCTCACTTAAAACCCTCATACAAGACTGAAACGGCATGAAACTGCTCGACATTTTCAACTACTTCAACACTTACTAGACAAACTAATCTTTTTTTTTCTAAGTTCTAATCTTCCACTTAACAACAAAAGACTCATCTACATGACTATCATAAGACCGATATCGTATCCAATCCCTTCAGTCCAAAATCCTTCGTAAAATCCTCAATGCTCCTTACTTTGTCACCAACAAACTCATCCATAAAGACCTTAATGTCCTATTGTTGCTGATTTGGCCCGTATGAGGTATCAATCCTTCCATGACGAACCCCACTCCCACCCTAATCCTTTCGTTTAAATCCTTTCTTCCTCTCCGATTCCTGACAATCCTCCGAGGCGTATGAAAAGGAGATGGCCCCGGGACATTCTAGTTTAGAATATTTTTAGAGTGCTTCCATTGGGAAGCTTCTCTACATGTGTTTCATGCCTTTTTATGTTTAATTCAAATTTACTTGTTGTATTACTTGTTATACAGTTGTAAATTCCAATAAATAAATAAATAAATATAATATATATATATATATATATATATATATATATATATATAAAATATATAAATAAAATATTTTATATAAAGCGTGTGCTGGATTGGAGGAGGAAAAGATAATTGGTTCAAGGCAGGGTACGTGGTCTAATCTCTACTTTGGACTATGGATAAATTTATGAAATATAAAAAATGAAAGGTACATTAGAGGAAGAAAATTTAAACTATCGGCATTTAAGCCCTGTCAGCTTATTTCAATAAAAAAAACCTACATCATATTAAATCCAATTAAATTTTACATCCATATAGCGAGTTTAATCAAAATCATTGGAGCCGTTTTTGAAAAAATTGTAAAAAGGTACAAAATGCATTCTATAAAGTAGCTATTCTGGTTAGCTAATTTTGGTGAAAAAACTGCTGTAGCACCTCGGGCTTACAGTTTTATTAAATGAGATATATCAGTTTTACACCCAAAGACCGTTTTGCGAGATTTGGTAATTAGGGCTCAAGGGACCCTAAAACATATAAATCCGTTAAAAACTGGAATTTATTTATTTTCATGATCGCAATAATTACACTTACTATGTTCTTCAAATATAAGTAGATGAAAGTAAAAACGAGTAAATATATAATTTAAACGAGTTTGATAGCCAACTAAAGAGCAATAATATTGTTTAAGTATTTTTCCCGGCCATAATAATAGTTATAAGTCTGTTTAATATGCCGTTGTAAAACCAAAGGTATGAGAATTTTTTTTTTTGTTATATTATGCTTGGTCAAACAGCAACAAACTCCTGCTAAGCGCTGAAAAAACAAAAGCCATCCTGATAGCATCACCTGCTCTCCTTAAATCCTTTCCCAGTTCCCCCAACCTTTTCCTAAACAATACTCCTATCTCTTTCCATTCATCTGTCAAGAACTTAGGTATTACTCTTGATCAAACTCTCTCTTGGAAACCGCACATCTCCCAAATATCCCGCCGAACCATAACAACCCTAAAGCAATTCCGTCGCCTCCATCACCTCCTACCATTCAATATTCGTAAACTCCTTGTTTCTTCCCTTGTCTTTCCCCACTTTGACTACGGATGCGAGGTGTACAGCGGACTTTCAGGTGAGCTCGAAGCAAAACTTAAGCGTATTATGAACTGTGCAATACGGTTTGTATTCGGAATCACCAGAGACACGCATATAACCCAGTATTACACCGAGTTAAGGTGGCTTCATCCTCGTTACAGATGCCAGTATTTCCTAGCCTCCTTCCTCTACCAGGTTATCAGAACTCATCGTCCCAGCTACATCTTCCAATCCCTTCAATTTAAATCATCAATTCAGTCCCGTTCTACTAGATCCCGTCTTTCTGACCTCTACCCTCCTCCTCACCGTACTGCTGCCTTTGACAAGTCCTTTCTAGCCAAAGCAACCACTCTTTGGAATTCTATTCCTCCTGAGATCCGTCATGCAAGTACTGCTTCCTCCTTCTAATCGCTACTTTTCAACCACCTTCTCCTTACCCAGTCAAACAGACAATAACTTCAAACTGCAGATGCTATAAATACCAATTATTATTATTATTTTTTTTTTTTTTTATGTGTTTGTATTACTCAAATTATCATTGATGAACCAGCTATTACTGTTTTGTTTTTTTTTGTTTTTCTTATTCCGAAAGTCTGACTTGTAAATATGTACATATATTACTACCTTAATTATTTTTTAGTTTAGTATTTTGTTATTCTAAATCATGACCACACTGTTCCGGTCATCAATTATGTATTTTATTTTATTCTTAAGGGACTTTAGTCCCAGGATAATAAAGAAGTTTTTTCATTTCATTTCATTTCATTTCATTAGTGCATAGCTATTAGTACATAACTTAGTAGTTGTGGATGGTTATATGAAGTGACAATTAGGGTATAAAGTTAAGTGATTGTTATACATAAATTGCTGTATTATTTAATATATACTAATATTATAAAGCTGAAGAGTTTCTTTGTTTGTACGCGCTAATCTCAGAAACTACTGGTTCAAATAAAAAAATTATTTTTTGAATTGGACAGTATAATTATCGAGGAAGACTTTAGGCTATATGACATTACGCTGCGACCAATAGGAGTGAAGAATCAGTGGAAAATCTAGAAAAAAATTGGGGAAATTAACCTCGCATACCAATGATTTCAAACGATTTACCTTTAATTTTTTTTAATTTAATAATACCCCACATATACCTGTTGAACAAACCCGATACCTAGGACTCCATCTTGACAAACGTCTTACATGGAATCCTCATACAAGACTAAAACGACAAGAGACTGCTATATATATATATATATATATATATCGATTACTACAACACTTACTCGACAAACGTTCAAAACTTCCAACTCATTACAAAAAGCTCATTTATGTGACTGTCATCAGACCCATCTGGACATATGGAATCGAGCTTTGGGGCTCTACTAAGCCATCTAATTCCTCCCGCATCCAATCATTACAATCCAAAATCCTAAATGCTCCTTATTTCGTCACAAATAAAATTATCCATAACGACCTAAATATTCCACTTGTTGCAGATCTTTCTCGTACCCGATATACTACTTTTAATTCCAAACTCCCAACCCATATAAACCCTCTTGTTCGCAATCTATCAACCTCACATATTCCTGACAACCCTTTGAGGCGATTGAAAAGAAGATGGCATTTCGGGATCTTCTTACTTAAATAAACATCGAAGTACTACCGCTGGGTAGTTTCTTCACAAACCTTTCACGCCCTTTATTACAGTGAACACTTTTACTTATTGTATTTATTGTTACGGGCTACGGGGTGCGAGAAATGAACTACTTCAGTTTAAAAGTTACAAATATTCATTTAATACAAAATACAATACAAAGGAATTACTAACCACTATACTTACAATAATAATTGAATTACTAGCTTAACTACTGAACAGTCTACATATAAAATCAGGTATTCCTAACAAATAAACTACTTACGTAAATTTATACAATCTGCTAGAATTATTCTTAAACTTACAACAATAATTTATAACCTACAGTCTTCTTTCTAACTTCCCACCGACCGGTTATCACAAGACTGACACACAATTTAACTTCACTGTAACACTGTCACGGATTGTTCACTGTCACTGTTCACTGATACATCACTGATACTTGTTGAGCCGGATTAAGACTGCCCTCTCAGGCGTAGTGGACCGGTATTTGTACCATTACAGAAGAGCCTAGACACGGGAGGCAGATAAACGCCGAGAGGCGGATGGGCCGTTCTAGGTACTTCGAGGACCGTCCAGGTCCAGAAGTTTCTAGCCGAATCCGGACCCCTCTAGGCGTGAGTTACCTATCATTGTCTTGACCGTAGCATTATGTTAATATACATGTGTAAAATTCAATAAAATAAAACTAAAAAAGATGTTTTAAAATAATTCAATCTTCCGTTAATTTATCTTTTGCCGTAACGATTAATTAATCATAGGAGCAAACATTTAAATACGTAGGAATCGATTTACGTCAAGATCGGGTTGCGGAGAATATCAGTATGGTCTTCTGCCACAAGAAAATAAAACTAAAAATGCCATTTACGCAGAAGTACTTCAGAAGTAGCGATCATAATAACAGAGATAGAAGCAAACTCGCGGCCAACAGCTAGTCTAATATATGCTCCGACGAAACTAAATATAATTATTTAACTCTAACTTTATTAAGTAGTTCTTAAAATGATTTTAACAATCGAGATAAGTGAAATACTTGCGTTGACTGATCCAGTTTTTTAAAAATATTTTCTCTAAACATCATTATTAATATGATGAGACATTATTAAATGTAGAGTGGCGGATATATTTTATAACTAATAAATGTTCATCTATATTAAACATGGAATAATATAGTCAATACAACTCCATTAACAATTTCGAATTCATATTGGATAGTTTCTGGGAAGCACTTTTCATCGAGTAAAGAGAAGTGGATAAGTGTGACGCGCTCCATATACAACGGTAACCTCCAACTAGCGGGTAATTAATATACTGATGTGTCCTCACACAACCAGTCCCTATGGCTCCATCCATACTAATGCAGCAGGGTCTGTAAAATAATTCAAGATAGTTCAGTCATGGTATTCTCATTCATTTATTAACTCTCCTAGATTCATATTCGTTAAGAATAGTAGCAAACCATATGTTCTTATAAAAATATCTGGTGCTAGCAACACACGACTTTCACATACCTCCGTTGTTAAAAACAATTTACGAATTTTTAAATACTTTTACAGATGAGAGAAATCTGGTGCGCTCACACACGACTTTCACTTACCTTGAATGTTAAAATCAATTTAAAAATTATATGGTATAATTCAATTTGAAAAATTTGAAGTTGATTTTCGTTGGGAAGATATAATTTAGATTAAATAATATAGCTTTTTTCAGTCAAATTCATAATGTTTCAATCGAATTCATAGTTTTTTTAACCTAATTCATAATTTTTTCAGTCAATGTCATAATTTCTTGTACCCATTTTATACAATTAATTTAATGAAGTTTTGCTATCAAGAACTTAACATTTTTATTAAATCTTATATTTTATCCATTTAACGTCACTTTATGTTACTGTGCTTTATCTTACGATACAACGGCAGTCTTAAGTATTGCCTATCCAGGTTTACTGGCAGGGAGGGATCTTTTACGATTTCCACTTTTTAAACCTTTTAAGAGCCACCTGTGGTGCAGTGGCTAGCATAACACCTTTCTATCCACTACATCGCGAGTTCAGACCGGGCAGATGACCATTGGAAACTGTTTTTATGTTTTCGACTGAATTCATAATTGTTTCTCTTTTAAAGGACTAAATAACCAAGGATTTTTACTCCCTAAAAGCAAATATAGGCCATCTGCTGGTTTTGAACTTGCGACCTCAAGCATAGAGGCTGTTATGCTACCCACTACTCTACAGGTGACCCTCGCTCGATGTATTCAACAAGGTGATTGAATCTGCCGGGTTTAAACCCGTGACCTTGGGCATATTAATCCTTAACACCTTGTTGAATGCATCGAGGGCCATCTGTGGAGTAGTGGTTAGCATAACAGCTTTTTATGCTTAAGGACGCAAGTTCAAAACCAGCAGATGACCCTATATTTGCTGGTAGAAAGTAAAAATCCTAGTTTATTCGTTCTTTAAAAGAGGCTGTTATACTAGCCAATACTCCACAGGTGACCATCGATGCATTCAAAAAGGTGTTAAGGATTATTCTACACAAGAACAGGGGTTTAAACCTGGCAGATTCAAACACTTTGTTGAATACATCTAGGGTCACCTTTGGAGTAGTAGCTAGCATAACAGCTTTCTATGTTTGAGGTAGCAAATTCAAATTCACCTGATGGCCCTATATTTGCTTTCAGGAAATAAAAATCCTTTTTTATTTCGTCCTTTAAAAGAGATGTAAACACTTATGAATTTAGTCGAAAAAATAAAAAAAAGTTTCCAATGGTCATCTGGCAGGTCTGAACTCGCGATCTAGTTGATAGAAGGATGTTATGCTAGCCACTGCACCACAGGTGGCTCTTAAAATATTTAAAAAATGGAACTCGTAAAAGATCCCTCCGTCTTAAGTAAACCTGGATAGGCAAAACTTAAACACTTAACACTCCCAAAACAAAACTTAAGACTCCCGTTGCATCGTCGGATTAAGCACAGTAACTGTTTTAAGTGACGTTAAATGGATAAAAAACAAGATTTAAAAAAAATGTTGAGTTCTTGATAGCAGAACCTAATTAAATTAACTGTATAAAATGGCTACAAGACATTATGACATTGACTGAAATAATTATGAATTAAGTAGAAAAAATTATGAATTTGATTGAAAAAATTATGAATTTGACTGAAAAAATTATGAAATTGACTAACAATATTATGAATTTGACTGAAAAAAATATGAATTAGACTGAAAAAAGCTATATAACTACACCAGTTAACCCGACAAACGTTGTTTTGCAATATAAATTATTTCTAAGAAATTTCTTGTTTCCAAGAAATTTCTTGTATGGACAAAAAATTACTAACTTATTGTAAGTGTGTAAGGATGTGGTATATGAGTGAAAGAGGCATAGAGCGCTGTGAACGATAACAAATATAATATAAATATGAAAAATAGGAATATAAAAATAACAAAACACTAAACATCATTTTTTAAAAATTTATTCCTTAAAATTATATATATATATATATATATTATATATATATATATATATATATATATATATATATATATATATCATTAATTCATTAACAGAAAAACTAACAAACAATATCAATCTCTTAATGCTATAGCGTGTAACAATATTTTTTGTTAACCCATCTTTAGCTGGATGGTTTACCCACTCGAGAGCATGCCACGTATAATTGTCGGTGAGAAACACATGAGTTAAACTGATATAGTAAAATGATAATTGTAAAGGTTACTAATACGCTTGATGCACAAACAATAATAATGCCCAAATCTGTGAAGGGGAAGAGGGAAGGCTTGTGTGAGAGAAAGAGGAGACCGGATTCGGTCCCATCCCTACTACTTGTTTGCTGGCTGAGAAAGGAACACAGGTAAACGGTCTACCTCTGGCGAGGATAATTTACCAAGTGATAATTGATCAAATATCGAGCGGGATGAAAAATAATTAACTTATTAAAATGACTATTAAAAATAGGGGCTAGTTATAGAAGGGGTGAAAATTTAGGGTTGTATGTATTTTTTAATGCAAAATTATAAAAATATAATAAAAAAAAATGCTTGCCCAAAAATTTAAAAATAATGTTAGGGGTAGACAACCCTTATCAGTTAGATATATGAAAAATAGATAGTAGCCTATTCTCAGACCTATTGAATATGCATATAAAATTTCATGAAAATCGGTCAAGCCTTTTCGGAGAAGTATGGTTACTAAAACTGCGACACGAGAATTTTATATATTAGATTTAATTTTTAATCAGTTATAAGTTTATAACCCATTCGTCACTTTTTATTAAATTTTACAAATTTGTGTATCAGAAAATATTTTTTGTAAAATCTTTCACTTTCAATTGGTATATTATATGCCTATATTACTGTTCTTATTACCAAAAATTACAATACGGGACTTGGATATTTGGACTCAGGGTACCCTAAAACATTTATTTCCGTTGAAAACTGGAATCCAAAAATTTTCACGACAGCGATACTTTCCCTTTATATTCCATGTATAGGTAAGTTAAAGCAAAAAATAAAAAATGACTGATTATAATTAATTAAATAATCGACATCGAAACGTATCAATATAGAAACAAAAAACATAATTTAATTGGGGAAAAAGCATACAGTGTCATCATCGTATTGATTACACCAAGAAGTTGTAAGTCACAGGTATTCAACAACATTATGCAATTGAAAGCTGTTGAGTTCTACGCCATTCGATTACAAACCTCTTCGACTCTAAATATATTCCAAACATTAAAATTCAACTTATGTAAAAAATTTCATTAATCGCTCCTCTGGAACGTGTTCTGAAAAAAAAAAAAATCCGAGAAGGTATTTAATTAAATTAGTTATTGGACCCTCTAGAGGAGGAAGTAGTAGGGGTGGTTTATTCAACGTCCAAATTCCACGGAGAAAGAGAACTTAATGTTAACATTCCGAGGCCAGATTCAAACCCGTGCCACTTCTCACTTGTCAAGCACAAGATGTGCGGAATAATTAATTCACTTTAGGGATGAAATGTTTAAGAAGAGAGTGGCATCATGATTTTCGTTAGATAGGTTTTTAGGTAGAGATTAATTGGATTTATATATAGTTACGAATGAAATCAATTCTAACTTTGGTGCTTATAAACAGTCTGAAGTCGTGAGAAACTGAAATTTCATATTAAAGACAATTATATGTCTGGGATTTTACCCAAACATTTTCAACCAAGAACACGAACCAGAACAGAACAGCCACTTTATTCTAAGATTTTTTATACTAAGCATTTTGGAACATTTTACGATTATTTCAAAATAACAGTTAAAGCATTTTCCTTTCATGTTAGATTTAATATGAATTACTATCATGCATGTTTTATTCTGATTGAAACTGTCAGACAGAGCTTAAATTCTAAATTTCTCTCTCTGAAATAACATTAATTTGGTCGATTAAAAAAAACTAATTATTTGATCTTGTTGAAAATGAAACTATTTACGAGTTTGATAACCAAATAAAGGAGATTTTCAGTTTCCAACATAAGAATAGTGAAAAAAAAAAACGTAAAACATACTGTTGGACAGCTAAAAACAAAAAAAAAATTAGGGTCACCCATGGCGTAGTGGCATAACGTATAACATATAAGCATAACAGCTTTCTATGCCAATGGTCGTGGGTTCAAACCTGCGGGGGTGGCCCTACGATTTTTTAACGGGAATAAAAAATCCTTAGTTATGCCGTCCTTCGGAGGGGACGTTAAAAGGTGGTCCCAAGCCTGTGCGATGTCAGGTACTCGTTTAGGATCCCTATCCTAATAAAACCTGGATAGGCAAAATTTAGGACTAGCATCGTCCGATTAGCCATAGTAGCATAAAAGTGTTAGAATAAACAAAAAAAGGTCGTCATCTTCTTTACAAGTTTGTATAAGGTAAGGACGAGTGACGAGAAGCTAATAAAACTTTTGAAAAGAAATATTTCTATTTTTAGATCATTTAATCTTATATAAATGTTACCATCGTATTCATATACCAATAAATGTTCATTGTAATTTTCCGTTAATCTAACTTAATTTAAATGTTCTTAGATTCCTTTTAACCTTTAAGTGGGGATATGGGGTATATATGTCCCAACGAACTTTCAAATGTTTCCCATACATGCATACATCCTCGGCGCTACAGCCCAGTTCGGGCCCTGGCCTTCAGAAAAAAACCTTCTCTATTCCTGGCCATCGTCCACCAGCCTGATGCCCCTAGCTGCACTGCATCCTTTCCAACCTGGTCCAACCATCTCATTCGGGGTCTCCCTCTCTTCCTCTTGCCCACCAGCGCATAGCTCATTCAAATGTTTCCCACTACCTGAAAATTTTTCCTAACATTTTAATACTTTTTTCATTATCCTAAAATCAGTGAAAGATATATTTCATCATAAAGCGAATTATTAAACTATTAAAAAAAGTCTCCAGTTGTGGCACTCAGTAACACTTTCCAAAGAAAGTAAATTTTTTATTCCGGGTCTACACCTGAACGTTGGGGCTCTTCTTGACTTTTTATTTTTTATTTGGAAATATTTACAGACCCATATGTTTAGGTGGGGTCTACCTGACACCAATATGTAACTTATCTCTATTCCTTAAATAACTCTTCCTAGTACTTCAACTTTTAGGTCTTTTTTTATCTAAAGTTGTATGACTTCAATGAAACAAGGTTTTCGTAATGAAATTATTAATTACTGAGATCCTGAAATGGCTTTCCTATACTGAAATAAATTGCTTTCCCATAATTTGATCACATTTTTTCTTGAATTTCAATGTGATATTAGGCAATATCCTTATCTCTCCTTTTTTGAAGAAGAGAATTAATAGCATGCCATTGCTCTCCAACATCTATTTATTTGGAAAGAGGGGAGCCCTAAAGCGCCAAAAAGTTCAACTTCTCAAAACAAATTTTGATCAAAAAATGCTCATTAACCACCACATGAATCATATGTCTCCGGAAAAATTATTAAAATAACGAATGAGGGATGCAATTAACAAATTTTTTTTTCCAAATGATTGCACTTTTCCTATAACTTTATAACAATATAACAGGACGTTTTGAAATGAACGTGGATATAGTGCTTTTTTGAAAGAATTACAAGGGATATAATACTTTCTGTAAGAATATAAAGCGAGATGACAGTCATCATAACCTTCCTCATACAATATTACTCATAAGTAATGTTACTTTCAGTTACTAATATTGTAAGAGGAAGTATTGAGAATTTTTGAATTCTAGTTTTCAACAGAAATACACGTTTTAGGGTCCCCTGAGTCCAAATAGCCAAGTCCCGCTAAAAGGTCTGTGTTTGTGTGTGTAATTTAAGACAACTATACGCCCGAGATGTAACAAAACTTTTGCATCAAAATCGGCTAACCAGAAGAGCCACTTTATACCATGCATATTGTACCTTTTTATGATTTTTTCAAAAACGGTTCCGACGATTTTGATTAAACTCGCTATGTTGATGTATAGTTGAATGAGCTTGAATATCGTGTAGGTTTTATTCTGATTAAAATAGTCTAACAGGGCTTAAATGCCGATATTTTAAATTTTCTTCCTCTAAAGTACCTTTAATTTTGTTGATTCTATAAAAATAATTATATTATCATGTTACCACTGATAAAAAAACAGGTAAATATATACATTGAATGAGTTCGATACCCAACTAAAGTAAAAAAACTGAAAAAAATATTTTTTTAATGCAATTTTTTGTTTTTTAACTTGAGAACAGTGATATAAATGTATAATATACCGTTGGAAAGCTAAAGATTTTAGAAAACATACTATTTCATACACAAGCTTTAAAAATTAATAGAGAGTAATGAAAAGCCGATAAAACTAAGTGATTATGTTATATAATAATATAATAGATTTTTAACAAACACATGTTTCTATAGAAATTCCATTTAACTAATTCTTTAATCGTCTTACTCATTTTATCTCTTACTGTATTTGAAAATTCCTTAATCGATTCTAAAAACGGAGGTAAGTGAAAGTCGTGTGTTGCCCGCACCAGATTTATTTTATTATGCTCATTACTAAGACATGTATATTTTCCTAACTCACTCTGAGAAATATCCTTTCTTGTTGGATAGATTTTATTGCCTAAAAAAAAAAAAAAAACCTGTACCACTACAACCCATGAAGGGTCTTGGGCTCAGTACATATAGAGATTCGTTCTGTTTCTAGGCCAACGGCTGTGCAATGAGTTGATTAGGCCTTAATCGCGCTCAGCCGCCAGGTATTTCCCCAATTAATTTGGGTACCCACTTTATAGAGGCTGGGTCTGCCCCAGGAGGGTCTCCATATCCTAAGGTCGCCCCCCGACTGAATTAACAGAATAAATAATATTCTGCCACAGCCGGGATTCGAACCCAGGACCCGGAGCACAGCAGACTAGCGCTCTATCCACTAGACCACGCCGCTCCCAGATTTTATTGTCTATTATCCATAAAGAAACCGAATATTCAAAGGACGTATTATTTATTTTTGGTATTATAATAAGAAATTATGTTATCATAAACTTTGTTTTATTATTATTTTACTTCTGTTAATTCAACAAATATATTTATATTATTAACTACGTGTTTGTTATTTTATCGGTTATTCGTATTCTACGTATCTTGAAACGAAAAAACTTATATTTTGAGGGGGATGGGTTATTTCTGTTTTTATTTTGGTCGATTACAAAGGTTTGTTATTAAAAATAGTAAACCAAAAAGAGTTCCTCACCTAAACAGTAAAAACCTCCTGCCTAATGCACTTCTTTTGTAGTTTGTATACAATTTAAAACAGCATTTCGAACTGCTTTCTTGGTTTCTAATAATAACTGACTGACTATTTTCAAGTCCTTATGCTTTGGCCGTTTATTTAATACAAAATACCTGTGCTGAGCTGTTTGTTCGGAGTTAAACCGATATTTATTTAACAATATTGGACAAAAGCTAATGCCCATAGAAAGCATGCATGGAACACATCCCCGGGGACACAAAGCAATAAGAGAAGTGTCCTTTGTGAGAGGGTAGGGCTTTAAGGTTGGCTATAAGGTGGTCACCCGGGCGGCCAACTAAATGGGAAAATTCCAGTGTGCCCGCCGAGGTTAGATTTATGATTGGAACCTCCACCACAAAACTCCTCCCCTCCTTCCTACCACCCACGATTTACCAAGAAAATAATAATAGACTATTTTCCAATGTGTTTCCGCCCCTTTTGATTCATTGCCGACAGAAATTTCAGGAAAGGAGCTATTTTGCTATTATCTTTGTTGACATAAATATTTAAAAAGTAAAGGAATAAAACATGAATCAGAGATTGTTCCAACGAGAAACCCATATGTTTAAAATTTATCCTTAAAATATTAAAAATTTAAAAACATCTGATAAGCACAACACACGACTTTTGAATCAAACTGATTTGAATGAAAAAAATTACCAACGTTAATTTCTAAATGTAGATCTATTTTATAACATACATTTTGTAAATAATTTCTTTCATTCTTGCTATAACTTCTATATTTCATCAATTCGTATAAAGTGTCCGTTAAGTAAATTTTATTCTGACTAGGAAAAGTACTAGATTATAGATTGGTACAATTTTTTTCTTCCTTTTCAGTGAGAAATATACAATTTTTTTTTTACTTCTGTTCTTGTAAATTTTTTTTAATTATAATTTCGTTCCGGAAAAACACATTTGTAAACTAATAACCAACTTACGCAAAAAGGTCTATGTTTCCTTTTTGTAAGTCTAGGAAATTATCCATTGTTAAAATGATCCCCAAATCTCAAAAGCCGCTGGAGCTCCATTCTTCTTACCGTCCTGTTTTTTTATGATTATGGATATAATCCCGGAAAGGCTCATCCTTAAACGTCAGTATCCAATCCTAGAACTTAATTACATAATCTCAGACCACAAGTTTGGATTCCGAACAACCCACTCCGCCATCCACCAATTTCATCGTTTAGGTACATGTAGTCTGTTCTGCATTGGAGCGCGGACTGTGCTAAACGGGAGCCTTTCTCGACGTGGAGCAGGCATTTGATCGAGTCTAGCACCTAGAACTGCTGTACAAGCTCCGTGAATTTTTATCCCTCTTATATACATTCTCATTACCCAGTCCTAACTCTCCTTATAATCTGATATATCCTTGAAAATCACCCACGATCGTTCCTATTCATCCATTTTTACTCAGTCTGCTGTTCTTAGAACCCATTCTTTACACAGTCTATACAGCTGATAGTCCGACGGAGAGATGTGGCAATCCTATCGTCCGGTTCCTCTCCCTTCCCGCCTGAAATTTAATTGATCCCGATTTAATTGATAACCTCAAATGTAACATACCAATCTATCTCAACGTCGAAGACCCCGGAACTGTGTGAAGAATTTAACCTCGGAACATGGAATGCTTTATCGTTGTATAAAACGGGAGCTCTACATAAGCTCTTGGAAAACATTGATAGGTTCCACATAGACGTAGGTTCCACATAGATCCCTCTGCAATCCATCTAATTTCATGGATTGATTGCAGAGGGATCGTTAGAGAAAAGACACCAAACCATCAATTATAGCTGTACTGGGAAACAGCACACATTCGGTACTGGGTTTTTAGTTGGTAGAAAGTTCCGCCAACTGTTGATTGATCTTAAAGCTGTAAGCCCTAGAATCTGCGTACTTTGGATCAGAGGTAAAATTAGGAACTATAGCATTATCAGCGCGCACGCTCCAACTGAGGTGACCAATGAAGAAATCAAAGTTCAGTTTTATGTCCTGCTCGAAAGAACATATCATCTATGCCTAAGATCTGATGTCAAAATCACGGCAGGTGACACAAATGCAGAAGTTGAACAAGAAGAAATCTGTCGACCTACGATTGGAAGCCACAATCTTCATAGTCACAGCAATTAGAATGGTCAATGATTAATATATTTCGCAGCCTCACACAGACTTGTGATAGAATTTACCTTCTTTCTGCACCAAGATATCCACTGTCTGAATGTTGAATAAGTCAACCAAATCGACCATATACTCATAAGTGCGAACGAGCCTAAAAGACAAACAAGTATAACGTTGTTGGTCTAGAATCAGAATCGACTCAGAAAGATTTCGCTAATGCCATTAAATACAACCTATAGACCTCAAATGGGACAAATGTTGCAAGTTGATCAAGCAGAGGGCTGAGGATATTCTCGGAGAGCGAGTAAGAGAATCCAGAGTCCAGTGGTTCGATGAGGATTGTAAAGTAGTTACTGAAATAAAGAATGTGGCGTATAAAAGAATGCTACAGAGAGGAAGCACACGAGCCTCTTTCGAAGACTACCATCGACTGAGGAGGAAAGAAAAACGCCTCCATCAAAAGATCTATAATTGGTAACTACCAGTGTGGTTTCCGTCAAGTTAGATCTACGACAGACCATATCCTCTCCCTCACAATGATTTTCGAGAAAGGAAAATAATTTTAATTGCCAACACATCACCTATACATAGATTTTAAGGCGGCCTACAACAGCATTAACAGGGAGCAACTCTATTATGCATTTAATGAACTGAAGTTTCCTAAGAAACGTATCCGCCTGGTTCCACTCGCTATGAACACGGTGGAACGTAAAGTGAGAATCCAGGCTGGGGTGTCAGAGGAAGTCAGTACAAGAAATGAGGTAAGGCAGGGAGATTCATTGGCATGCTTAATGTTGCTTTTTGAAAAAGTTGTCAGAGACGCGCTAATACAGCTGGATAGGACCATGTTTAGTGAATCAATATTAATAATGTGCAGATGACCTAGCGGCGTAAAGGAGGCTTTCCTGGCTTTCGAACAGTCTTTGCGGAAGATGGAATTGTCTATAAATAAGAGCGAAACCAAGATATGGTTGTTAGCATAAATGTACTACTTCCACATATATGGATAGGTGACTAAAAGTTTGAAACGGTCCAACGATTTGTTTATCTGGGTTCTCAGGTAAATGCCGACAACGATGTACGAGAGGAGGATCCTAGTGGCAAATAGATGTTATTTTGGCCTGCCTTGGTATTTCAGTAATCGCTTAATCTCAACGTAAACAAAAGTGATTCTATGCAAGAAGCTAATTCATAATGTCCACGTATATGGAGCGGAAACAAGGAGTTTCTCCAATGCTGATGAAAGCAATCTGCTGTTCTTTGAAAGGAAAGTACTGCGTCGCAGTTATGGACCAGTACGCACAGTTGACGTTTGGAATAGGCGCAGTTATGCAGAATTGGCAGGTCATGTAGCCTGGATGAGCGTAGACCAACCTTTGTACGTCCCTTTCGAAGAACGTCATATCTAAGGATGTTTTACTGCCTTTGAAAAACCCTAGATCAGTTGCTGTGTATAAAGACGACTGTTAAGCTAGTCACTATAAAGTAGGGGAACCCGTTATTAGTTTATTAATAATTATTTATTTAATATATTGTAATGAAATATTATATTGATAAAAACTAAAGTAATGAAAACGACGCTATTTCTAAAGTAATATAGTACATTTATTAGTATTATATATTTCATTGCGCAATAGCTACAATTTTAATTTGAAAAAAAAAACAGACCAAAATTGATACTGTCTTCAAACTGTTCTTTCTCTATTCTAATAGCGGGATTTTTGAGCTGTAAGTGTGAGATGAGCAGCTTTTGTTCTTCATTTTACCAGGACATTTTGTGGCCTTTATGTTTTTTACTGGCATTCCAAGGACTTTTTTTTTTTAACAACAAAAAGGACATTTTTTTGTTATCCATTTAATTCTTTAAATCATTTGTTTTATATAATTTTTTTTCCATGATCATAGTACCCTATTAAGATGTATCGGAGATGGTTGGCATATCGACCAGTAGACTAAGAATAAGTAAGGTGTAGGAAGTCACTTATGCTGGTCTCGTCTAGGAAGTAGGGAGACCCTCTCAGGATCAAAAGTACCTCCAAGAAGGTTCAATTGAAAGCTATTGCCCGTGAATCTACCTCCAAAAGTTCCTTCTTTGATCTCCATTCCTTGCAAAGTACGATTTCGTCTAATTTTCCGGGTAGAAAAGAAGAAAAAACTAGAATACTAATCGTAGTATAAGTATATTTCCATCCAAATCAATAATTCCATATTGATATCTGACAAATACTTTCATTATAGTCTATATTTTATTTTATATATTTTTTTATTGCTTTTTTCCTAGAAAATGGGTTATAAAAATGGTACGTAGCGATTTTTACTGATGATTTCCATAAAAAAATCAGATTTTTGTAAATATTTTTGATCAATTATAAATCAAGTACCGCAAAAAGGTCTGTGTGTGTGTCTGTCCGTTTGTGGTAACTCCCGGACGGAAACGAAATGTCCTATGAAGCCGAAATTTCATATTTAATACAACTATGCGCACGAGATGTTACAAAAACTTTTTCATCAAAATCGGCTTACCAGAAGAGCCACTTTATACTATGCATATTGCCGATTTTGATATGACTAGATATGTCGATGTAAAGTTAAATAGGCTTTAAATATCGTGTAGGTTTTATTCTGATTAAAATAGTCTGACAGGGCTTAAAGTACCTTTGATTTTGTAGTTATTATGAAATAGGCCAAATTATCCTGTTACCACTGATTAATAACAGCTAAATATGCATGTTGAGCGAATTTGAAAAACAACTAATGGAGAAAACTGAAAAAATATTTTTTTAATACAATTTTATATTTTTGAACATAAGAGTAATAATATACATGTATAATATGCCGTTGGAAAGCTAAAGTTTTTATAAAAAATGTTATCTGATAGACAAGCGTGTAAAAGTTGATGAAAAGGCGATAAAAATAAGTAATTATTTCAGATAATAATATAATTGATTTTTAATAAAACACGTGTATCTATCGAAATTCATTTTAATTAATCCTTCAATAGTTTACCTAATTTTTATCTCTAACTGTGTTTGAAAATTATTTAATCGATTTTTAAAACTGGGGTAAGTGAAAGTCGTATGTTGCCCGCACCAGATTTTTAAGAATATGTAAACATTACTTAAGCATGCTTTTATGAACACATATATTTCATATATAGGCAAGTGAAAGTAATTAATTTTCAGCGACGCGACAGGTCGTGTAGGCCCTTGGCCGTGCGGTGTAATCTGCTGGGACAATACAAACGCGTTACTCGATGAAATTTTTGTAGGGTAGGGTAATTACTCCGTACGCCTATTTTTATGAGTGGCCACTATTTGGCTGACGGGTCTCACATCCCCAGGGGAGAGGCTGTGAGTGGATACACAGTAATTAATGCTTGAAAAATCGTTCCCCTTAATAATTATTACTGATATTATATAAGGTAATTGAGGAAGTAAAAAATTAAAGTTAAATAAGGATTAAGTTTGGAACTAGAATTTCTTACATTGAATTTTATCGTGGTACCGTGCTGAAGTCGATTTTAAATCAGAAAATCCCCTGAAAATATCTATCAGTAAAATTACGAGCTCGACGTTAGTTTATTTTAGTCTCATAAAAGTATTATCAAAGATATTATACAGATGTTGAACATCTGGATCATACAAAACGAGAAATATTCGCTAAAAACAGAACCTTCAAACGGAATAGAGATTTAGAAACTTGGTTTAAAAATTCCTACACTAACCAGGCTTGATAAGGGGTATTTTAAAAATATAATATGGTATTTTATGACCGAATAATACTATATCACCTCTTACTAGCAACTAAACACGTTTAGAATTGTATATAGGTATGAGTGACTTTTGTATATATTTTTATTGATTTTGTTTTGTATAATAATTTTATTGTATATAATATTTTTATTGATTTTGTTTTGTATAATATTTTTATATATATTATTTGGTATAATATTTTTATTAATTTTGTTTTGTATATATGTATATTGTATTATTATTATATAAATGTGTTGTTTTTTATATATCGTATAAATGTTGTACTTAACCACTTTTAAAAATGTCCTAAATTGGACTGATTGTAATATTACTCGATAAAGAACTGTTTCTGAAAAAAAAAAAAAAAAGTTTCGTCTACACACACTAATACAAAAGGGTTACTTCAAATGGAGACCATTCTAGGGCCAACTCAGCTGCTATAAAGTAGATAACCAAAATAACATTGAAGGGGAGCTACTTTTTCAAGCATTTGATTAAAGGGTATCCACTCACAGCCTCTCTTCTGGAGATTTGTAGCGTTTTTCAATATTTCAAACTAATCCTCTCTGTGTTCCTGCTTACTTGGCCAGTAATGTTTACATATTCTGAAAAAAGATTAGTTAAAGTGATTTTATGCATCAGTTTCAACCAAGATTCCTTATCTTTAAGTAGTATATTGCTTCCTAGAAGTGGAAAATTAAGTTAATATGATTTTCATTATTTTATTTAAATAGAAAAAGGTTGATTTCGACTTGGAAAAGGTTGAATTTTACTTGGAAATGCTACAGTACACGGCCGTGCAATAAGGTGACTAGGTAGAGATCACAGTCATCCGCCAGGTTTGCCCCTATTTTGGGTATCCACTTTATAGAGACTGAGTCGACCCTAGAATGTTCTCTATACCCCTGGGTCACCCCACGGTTGAAAGACCATAATGTATAATATTCTGCCACAGCCGGGATTCAAACCAGTATACTTTGGTACCATTTTTTTTTTAAGTAGTTTATTTAAAGATTAATTAATTATAATTTTATATTGTTATGGCTCTACTTGAGAATAAGTTAAAATTATTTCCATATATATCTTTTTATTATTTATTTTATTATTAAGCTATCACCGAGTATTAATTTGATGAGGCATTTTCACGACTTGCATTCATCCTACACATTGACTTATTATGTACATTAATAAAGTTGCAAATTAATATAAATTAATGATATCACCTTTGATGTAGTAGCGTTCTATGACCAAGGTCGAATAAACTATAAATAAATAAAACACAAAAGTATCATAATAATCTTTTAACTAATAACACAAAAACAAGTTCATATCTCTTTTCTTTTTGTCATTTCGGTCTAGTTGCTTTTTATTAATTGCACAATACAATTAAATAATTCAAGCACTTTTTTTAAACAGAAAGGCTGTTTTATTAATTTTATAACACTAAAAACGTTTAAAAAAATAATGAATGATTAATTCATTTACTTAATAGGTTTTCGAATTCGGAATCGGTAATACAGCCCGAGTATAAAGTGACAACGTACACAAAGGAAAATTCGAAAAGAGGCCGATGTTCCCTAAAGGACCTATCTTTGATCTCCACTTTCTTTAGGCAACTCATTACTCCGACCAGAGGTAAAAAGGCTAAGTTTTTAAAAGGGCTCTGTGTAAAATTCATTTGTAAATCGTAGAATTCTCTTTACTTTGTTGCCCGTTTTAGTTGTGGTAACAATGATAACCTATCAAGTATATTATTAATGTTTTATCTTATATCGTGCTAGTTAATGTTTTTTAATTCAAAAATTTAAAAACAAAACAAAAAAAAACAACATTATTTTGATAACTGTCCGTTCACAGGACAATAAACTGACTCCTCTATTTATAAGTAACCGCCTCAAATCAAATGGCTGTAGCGATTTGAATTAAACAATATTTAAAGAAAACAAATAAATATAGTAGTGAAGCAATAATAATAAACCAATTTAAACATAATCAAGCTTTAAAATAAATGGACATCCAAAAGAGATAACTATCTATAAGTACAGAGCGTTGATTACCTTAGGCGTAGGAAAAATGATTGATTAGAAAAACATGCTAAATATATGCATAATGTTATATGTTATGTTTTATAAAACTACAATGGATGACGAATTTTTTCGAAATGATAGGGATCTTTATTTTTTTTTCTTTACTGACCGATATCAACTTTGGACAACGGATTTCCCACTAACATTTTCACCATAACTTAGATATAAAAAGAATGTAAACATATATCTTGACGCTCTGCAAAAACCTAAGAAAATTTGTATATTAATAACAAAATTTTTAATGTGTTATAACTACTGCACACACACTTGATCCTTGAATGAAATTTGTTTAAAAAAAGATTAAATAATATAAATAAATATATATATATATATATATATATATATATATATATATATATATATATATATATTACTAAATAAAATATATCAGTACAATATTAACCACTCTAAAATATAGATGTACGAATCTGCTATAAAATTGGTAGTACCGTTAAAGCAAGATCCACATCTATGACTTAAAACGAAGACTTGGACCAAGGATTTGGTGAAAAAATTTACTAATGCGATTTACATAGAAATGTTGAAGCATAACTCATTTAGTACTTATAGAAAACATAAACTAAAGGTTAAAGATTAAACATGAACATCTTTATTTTTTTATTAAAAAAATAAAATCTTTTATTCGTTGATCGTGATAATCCGTGAAATTTAGCAGGGTGATACAAAATCCCACACTACAATGTAACAATTATTAGTTAAAAAAAAGTTATTACTCCCTTCGTCAAATATTGTGAAAGGAGACCAGTTATCTTAAGGGTTTCAAAAAAGGCTTGAAAATGTCCACCCGGGACTAGGATAAGAACTCACAACCTTCAGCATGAAAAATAAGCGTGCCACACAGTAACGGGAAAGAAAAAAAAATATTAATTGCTCCATATTATGTTTGTAAGTTGAAAAAAATCTGGTGCGGGCAACACACGACTATCTCTTACCTTGACTGTTAAAATCAATTTAAAAACTATTAAATATGCTTCAATTTGATAAAGATTTAAAGTTGATTTTAATGAAACGTGTATTCATTTTCGTAGGCAACATATGATTAAGATAAAATATTATAACTATATTAAATTGTTAATCAGTAATAAGTTTATTCCCCGTTCGTTACTTTATATTACCTTTTACAACACTGTGTATCAGATGATATTTTTTGTAAAATCTTTCTCTTTCCATCGGTATATTATACGTCTACATTACTGTTCTTAATATCAACAAACGAAAAATTACGTTAAAAATGGCTTTTCTCTATTAACTGGTCATAAATTCACCCAACTTGTATATTTAGCCGTCCTTCATCAATATCATAAAGATGATATGGTAAATCTTTTGGAATGTACGAAATTAAAAAAAGTTTAGAGGAAGAAAATTTAAAATATCGGCGTTTAAGCCCTGTCAGACTATTTCAATCAGAATGAAACCTACATGACATTAAAGCCCATTAAAGTTCACATCAATTTGCGAGTTAATTCAAAATCGTTAGACCCATTTTTGAGAAAATCATAATAAGGTGCGAAATGCACGGTATAAAGTGGCTCTTCTGGTTAGCTGATTTTGATGAAAGAGTTCATCTCGGGTGTTCAGTTATCTTAAATATAAAATTTCAGTTTCGTACGACTTATCGTTTTTGCGCTCGACTTACCACAAACACACGGACGGGGACACAGACACACGACCTTTTTTCACGACTTGGAATTCAAAAATTTTCAAGATCGCAATACTTTCACTTAATATATTTCATATATAAATAAGTAAAAGTAAAAATATACTAAGTCAAGACGATCATTTAAGGATTTTAGGGTGGGTGGGTATTAAATTCAAACGGTTAAACCCTTTGTTTTAAAATTTGTAACTTCGCTTTGAAATATTCAGCTTAAGGACCCCATCCTCTGTTTAAAGTAAAAACACAAAAGCAATTAATTACAATCTCTAATTTGACTTCGAAGAGTTTAATTTTATTTTTTTCTTAATCTCCGAACTAATGGATTTACTGCTTCTCCTAACTGGCCCTCATTAAATATCCTAATTACTCACTTCTACTGTTACGTGCCCCTTATTCTTCCCCTAACGTTTCTTTTTTTTTTCTTTTACCCCATTCTTTTGTCAGCTTAGATTTACGTTATCTATGTCTAAACTGGCTTTTACTAATTTATTTTCTCTTACTTTCACTACTGGTGCAATTGTGTTTTTCGTTGTTTTCATTAATAAGTTTGAAGCAGTAAAAATGCAGTTTGTTAGCAGACTATTAAACTAAATTTAATACAAAAATATTTTTTTAGATATTTCTCCTGTCTTTGAAAAGATATTTAAAATATTTTTTTTTTAGAAACAATTCTTTATTGAACAATATTACAATCTGTCCAATTTAGGACATTTTTAATAGGGATAAAGTACAACATTCATACTGCATTCACACGATATATACAAAACAATAAATTTATATAATAATAATACGATATAAATAAATACAAAACAAAATGAATAAAAATATATACAAAAGTCACTCATACCTATATACAATTCACAAGCATACAGCACGTGAGTGGAGAATCTAGCCAATGCTAGAACTCCAATATACATTTTAAAAGAGGTCTCGAGGCCACTGCCGTTTCAACCTTCTAGGAGGACGGTAAGGATGTGTGGAGCTGGATAAGGATTGAGCTAGGGGATTAGGGTTGATGGATAAGGTTCTGATGGAATTTAGAGAATTTTAATGGTATAAGGTCTAAAATAAATGGAATATTTAGGTCGCGGTGTAAGGTATGGTTGGGTACATAATAAGGAGCATTTACTATTGTTCGGAGGACTTTTGATTGGAAGGATTGAATGCGTTTGATGTTAGAAAATTTGGCTGTCCCCCACAGTTCAAGTCCGTAGGTCCAGATAGGTTTCAGTACTGTCTTGTATATTAGCAGTTTGTTCTCGATAGATAATTTTGAATTTCTGTTCAGTAGTCTGTATAATTGTCCAAATCGTCGATTAAGTTCTTGTCGTTTAAGTCTAGTATGCGGGTTCCAAGTTAGTCTTTTGTCCAGAAGGAAGCCAAGATACCGGACTGTGTCGGAGAAAGGAAGCGGAACGGAGTTCAAGAGAACTGGAGGGCAGGATTGTCTTCGAAGGGTAAAGGTGACATGTCTGCATTTGGATTGATTGACTTTGATTCTCCAGTTGTTACACCAGTCTTCAATTTGAGAAAGGTGTGTTTGGAGGCCTGTAGATGCAATTTCGGGATCTAAGTGAGAGGATAGGATAGCTGTGTCATCAGCGTACGTTGCTAGGAAGGTATTAGGGCAAAGAGGAATATCAGCCGTGTATATATTGTAGAGGATAGGACCAAGGACACTGCCCTGAGGAACACCGGATTCGACTGGATAATAATTGGAATATTCTGCACCACAACGAACTCGGAAGGAGCGGTTTGATAGATAGGATCGGAGGACTAGGTATAAGGATAGGGGTAAATGGTTTTTGAGCTTAAAGAGCAATCCCGGGTGCCACACCCGGTCAATTGCTTGCGTTATGTCCAGAAATGCACCCGAGCAGTACTCCTTGTTCTCAAGGGCAGAGGAAATATGGTCAACGACTCGGAGCCCTTGCTGAACGGTTGAATGTTGGGAACGGAATCCAAACTGATGGGAAGGAATAGTGTGGGATTCTAATAACGGTAATATTCGTTTGAGGAGGATTTTTTCAAAGATTTTTGAAAGGATTGGGAGTAGGCTGATAGGTCTATATGATGTCGTATGTTAGGAGGTTTATCTGGTTTTAGGAAGAGAATTATTGTGGAATGTTTCCATAAGAGAGGAAAATGAGTAGTGCGTAGAATGGAGTTGTAAATATATGTAAGAAATAAAACGGCTTTAGATGGAAGCTGTCTGAGAATCTGAGGAGTGAGGAGATCGTATCCAGGAGATTTACGGAGTGCAAGTTTTCGGAGAGGATATTTGACCTCAGAGGGATTAACTGCTTTAGGAGGTAATGAAAGCGGGATTGGAGACTGAAGGAACTGTTCCACTACTGCAGTGTGGTTTGGATTGGATTCTGGATGAGGTGTGAAGACTTGGGAAACGTATTTGGCAAGTTCCTCGGTTTTGTCTTCATCAGACGCAGCCCAGGAACCATTACTACGACGGAGGGGATGGGAAATATGGTGGGATTTTAGAATTTTCTTGGTGACATTCCACAGGGAATTGTCACAAGCCGAAAGAGAAGAAAGGAAGGAACTAAAGGATTGGGAACGGAAGGTCGCCAGCTCCCTCTTTAATTGTCTACAATAAAAGTTATAGAACCGGCGATATGTGGGGTGACGGGTGCGTTGCCATAAGTATCTGGATCGGCGTTTGGTGCGGATGAGGTCTATGAGGTGTTGTGGTAAATGATTTTGGTTATGACTTATCTGGGAGTGCTTGGGAGAGGAGGCAGTCCAAACAGCTTGTTGAATAGCGATGGTGAAGGAGTTTACGGCATCGTCAAGGTCATCTGGAGTTTTGAGTTTCACTCTGAGGTCAATATCACTGGTCATGATTTGGCGAAAAAGGTCCCAGTTTACTGGTCCTCTGATAAATGACGGTGGGGTGGGTTTAGGAATAGGAATTAGGGATACTTTAAGGAGCAATGGACTATGGTCAGAGGACAGTTCATCAAGGCGAGTCACCGACATGTTTAGGGAGCCTAATCCGCTGTGAATGAAGAAGTCAAGGATGTCAGGATTACGGTTAGGATCAGTTGGCCAGTAGGTAGGGGAGTCAGGAGGCATGTGGTTGAAACGTTTAGAGCTGAGTGCAGACTGTAAATTCCGCCCACGACAATTCGTGGATCTGCAACCCCATTGTTGGTTCTTAGCATTCATGTCTGCACCCAGAATGAAGTGGTTTCCTAAGGAATTAAGGAAGGATTCGAATAGAATGTTGGAGATGGAATGTTTAGGAGGGCAGTACGCTGATGCGAGGGTGATCGGAAAAGAAAAAGTCTTGATTACTATAGCGGTGCATTGTAGGAAATCATAGGAGGGAACTGGGAGTATATGGTGGGAGAGGGACTGGTGCACAATGACAGCAGTACCGGCATGGGCTTTTCCGTCTGGGTGGTCTGTACGGTATGTTACGTATTGAGGTATTGTAAAGAACTGTTTAGTGGTTAGTCTAGTTTCAGTAATAAGTGCTACATCAACGTTTTTGTCTTGCAATAAAGCTGTAAGTTGGTCAGTGTGATTCTAACACCATTCGCATTCCAAAGGAGAATGGACAAGGAGTTAGGTGTAGTCATTTAAGGATTTTTCAAAGAAGGGATTAAATTTGATACGAGATTAGTAAGTAGTGATATTAGCGGCATAACAAGGGATTTGATTTCAGTGATGAAGGATGTCATCAAACTTGTAAGGTCTGTGACATTTGATGGAGGAGGAATATGAGACATTTGTTGCGGATGAGGTTTTTGAGGGTTGGGTAAATTTTGAGGAATAGGTGGTAGTGGAAGGGGTTCAGGATGTATGCGTTGTTCCGGCAGGGCCTCTTTGTTCTGGTTCCCACCTCCAAGTAGATGGGCAAATGTTACATTGGAATCAATTGTTTTTGAAGGTTGTCTTCTGCTTCTGATCGGTTCAGCTGTTTCATCCAGAATCTGAGGTTTTTGGTATCTGCTTTTGAGGTTCTTGTAGATTTGACATCCCTTGTAGTTAGCCGGGTGGTCCTCGAGGCACAGAGCACATACAGCGGGTGTTGATCTTAATCGTGTACATTCTTCTGATTTATGTTGCTCACCGCATTTCACACAGCGTGGTGTGTGGTGGCAGTAAGTTCTCGTATGACCATATGCCTGACAATTATGGCACTGAACTATTTCTTTCTTAGTGTAAGGTTTCTCAACTCTTACACTAGTATAGTACAACCTATTGAGGTCGTAAATTTTTTCAACTCCTGCTGATGGTTCCAAGTACACGAAGAATAGAGGCAGTGGAATTTTATCTTTTAGGACATTGGTCACTTGCCGCACTTTATAGCCTATCTCCGTCAGTTCTTCTTTGATAGCTGTAACTGGTGTCGAAGGGTGTAGTTTTCTAATGACAACCCTTAAGGCTCTCTCCTGGCGTACTGATAGGTATGAAAATCAGCTTTGGTCTCAGTCAGATATTTCACTATTTTTCTGTAGCTTTCGGCGGTAGTCGGGGATATTTTAGTATCACTGGTTCTGCTTATACAAGAATAACTATTAGGATCAGTTACTTTGTTTAAATGCGCACACATCAGTTGAAAATTTCTAATATTTTTAACAAATATTGGTGGAGGTAGTGGTTCCCTAGGTATAGGAGAAGATTCCATGGTTTCTTTTTCATTTTGGAGGATCTGAAATGGATTCGGTGTAAAAAACGGCGATTCATCAGTTAATCCTTTGATGATGTGCTAGGCTGTGGTTCAGATCCTAAAGAGGTAGCTGAAGCGGTCGCTGGTGGAATCATTTTTTTTATTATTTTCACGGCGAGGTCTCTGTTTTGTAGGAGACGAGTTTGAACCTGCAGATCTAGATCTTTTTCTTGTAGCTTTTGATGACATAACTTGATGAAAATATCTCATTGATTGAAAAAAAAAAATAATGAGATGAGAATGAGAAGGAAAGATAATAAAAGAAAGCCGAGCTAGCGGTAATCAGCTGATCAGTGACCCTACTTTCACTTTTCGCGATTCTATAAAGTAAATTAAAATCCTTAACGCTCCTTATTTTGTCACGAATAAAATCATCCACAATGATCTTAATGTTCCATATGTTGCTGATTTGGCCCGTACCAGGTATCACACCTTCCATGAAAAACTCCACTCCCCTTCTAATCCATTAGTTTCAATCCTTGCTTCCTCTTCCATTCCTGATAATCCTCCGAGGCGTCTGAAAAAAGATGGCCTCGAGACCTTCTTGTTTAGACTCACTACCAAAGAGTGCTGTCAATGGGCAGTTTCTCTTCATGTTCATTCCATGTGTTATAACATTACAGCATATTTACTTGATGTATTTTTTGTACAGTTGTAAATTTCAATAAATAAAAAAAAAAATAATAAAAAAATAAAGTAAATTATAACTTTGCTTACCGATATTTCTCCAATATTCACTGCTGTGGTTTTCTTGAAGTCTAGTGATGTTTTCCAAACTGAACTCAAGCGAATTCCTACTGAAAAGAGCAAAAAACTGAAAGACGAAGTAACGTATGACTGTTATCATCGAGCGCATCAGCTGTTCCTCTAAAATATTAAATATATTTTTTATTGAAATTTGCAGCTGTACAAAAAATACATCTAGTAAATATGCTGAAATGTTATGACACATGAAATAAACATGAAGAGAAACTGTGCCCATTGGCAGCACTCTATGTGAAATGATATTTAAATGAAAAATATTAAAAAGCATGTATTAAAATGTACGATACACAATGATGTTGAGTCTTGAATTCTTTCCGTTATGATTTCTGTTGAAAATATAGTCTTTTCTGTCCGCATTGTGGCAACTGTTTGTTTGTTGGTTTTTTTACAACTTTGCGTTTGTTTACAAAACTGTATCTAACAATTTTCTGTTCAAACTTCAATCTAACAAGTCAGTTTAAAAAAATTTACAATTTTCTTTTAAATTAACTAAATCACAATTTTTAAATATTAACAGTGTGACAAAAAAACGATTATTTCCCAGACCAGTATACAAAAGTAGGTGGCAGGTTGTTGTTGTTTGTTTATTTCCAACAACTATATATATATATATATATATATATAGTTAATAAGTTATGTCCTCAAAAGCTACAAGTAAAAGATCTAGATCTGCAGGTTCAAACTCGTCTCCTACAAAACAGAGACCTTGCCGTGAAAATAATAAAAAAATGATTCCACCAGCGACCGCTTCAGCTACCTCTTTAGGATTTGAACCACAGCCTAGCACGTCATCACAAGGATTAACTGATGAATCGCCGTTTTTTACACCGAATCCATTTCAGATCCTCCAAAATGAAAAAGAAACCATGGAATCTTCTCCTATACCTAGGGAAACACTACCTCCACCAATATTTGTTAAAAATATAAGAAATTTTCAACTGATGTGTGCGCATTTAAACAAAGTAACAGATCCTAATAGTTATTCTTGTATAAGCAGAACCAGTGATACTAAAATATCCCCGACTACCGCCGAAAGCTACAGAAAAATAGTGAAATATCTGACTGAGACCAAAGCTGATTTTCATACCTATCAGTACGCCAGGAGAGAGCCTTAAGGGTTGTCATTAGAAACCTACACCCTTCGACACCAGGTAAGGTACCTAGTAGGAGTAGCCCCAGCTGCAATATATATATATATATATATATATATATATATATTTATATATAGGAGTGGATGATGAGGAAGTATGTTGGAGGGAGGAATTTTCGTAGTTGGTAAAGCAGTCCTGGTTACCAGAATTGCTCAAAGGCCTGTTCTACGTCAAGAAATGCTCCAGAGCAGTACAATCCGAGATGAGATTTCATCCACCACACGTTGACATTGCTGGATAGTGGAATGGGATGTTCGGAAACCAAAATAATGGTCGGGGATAATATTATTGGAATCAAGGATGGGACAGGTACGTTTTACAAGGATTTTTCCATGATACATAAAAGTGAGATTGGGCGGTAAGAGGACGGATATTCTGGTTGGTTTTTGTTTTAATGTATCATTTTTACTGTGGATAATTTCCAGGAGTCAGGAAAATATGTTGTGCATTTTATACATATAAATTTTATTATCCTTTAGATTAATAGTAGTATCTCATTTCTTTGCTATAGGATGAATACTTTGAATGGTCGCATAAATGATATTTTCCAATTATTTAAATAAGCAAGTAAATATAAAATTTTCTTAAAATTAGCAAGGTCTAGCGCATTTATAAGTGAAAAAATGAAGTTTTTCGCGATAGCCATTCTATCTTTCTTTCAGAATTGGTTTGGACCTGTGAGATCTAGTGGATAGAGCACTACTCTGCTCTCCTTGTCCCGGTTGTGTAATTGCTTTTTCTGTCTCTTTTTATTTTCGGGAGACCCTGGGGTAGGGAGAAACATCTATTGCGATCAAAGTATCTATAATTGGGAGAAAAATCTGGCTAATCATTAATTTCTTTTGCGTCTAAGAAGTAATATCTATATTTATTCAAGCCATCTGGGTGGGCCATTTAGTATTTTTTTTTTAAATAGCATTAATCATGATTGATGATGGGACCATCTAAATATGGCGTGCCTGTTTAAATTTATATTACATAATCCGTTATAAGGTTATTATACCGGGCGCTCATAGGCCCGGTGAGGTGGTTTACTGCGAACGGGTAGAAGAGGCTCGATAGTCCTATCAAGACATCTCTTCTAGGAGACGGGAGCTCTGAATATAAATCCCCTGGTCCTCCAGGTTGGGGGTTGAGAGTAGGGTTAACGGCCCACCTCGGAAAAAAAACTCATGTTATGAAACCAGAAGAAAATAGAAAAGCCGGACAGATTCTTGGGAAACGGACTGGAACTTGGAAAAGGAGAAACGACGTCAGAATTGCAACATGGAACGTACGTTCCTTATATAGGCCTGGAGCCTTAAAATCTCTATCGAGTGAGGCTTCCAAGTATAAATTGGATATATTAGCTGTACAGGAGATGAGATGGATCGGTAGTGGAATTATAGACCGGAGGGATTATTCGGTCTTTTATAGCTGTCATGATCAAAACCATACATTCGGTACTGGCTTCCTTGTAAGCCGCAAGATCAAACAAAGAATAATGGATTTTAAACCATTTACTCCTAGGATCTGTAAAATTAGAGTGAGGGGTACTTTCTTTAACTATACTATAATAAATGTGCACGCACCAACTGAAGATAAGCCCGAAGAAGAAAAAGACGAATTTTATGACCTAATGGAAAGGGTTTGTTCTGGAAGCCCTAGGCATGATATTAAAATAATAATAGGTGATCTAAACGCAAAAGTAGGTAAGGATCATCTATGCAATAACATTGGAAAATATGGACTACACTCAGATCACTCTGACAACGGTTTCCGTCTTTTGAATTTTGCTGTTGGCCACAACCTTGTAATAGGAGGAACATTGTTTGATCACAAAGACATACACAAGGGTACATGGACCTCTCCAGATGGTAACACAGTAAACCAAATAGACCATATCCTAATTGAGGGACGCCATAGATCGGATCTACAGGACGTTAGGGTATTTAGAAGTGCAAACATCGATAGTGATCATTTCCTCTTAGTTGCTAAATTGAGAGCAAGAATATCTAATTGTAGGAATGTGAAGGGCGTAAGGACAATTAGATACAACACAGAGAAGCTTAAGAAAGAGGATATGACTAAGACATTTGGAGATTGTACTGATCAGAAAATGGTAGCATGGAAGCGGTCTGATAGCGTGTTACAGGGAGTACAGAGCCATTGGGATGGCCTTAAGGGTATTTTGTCTGCCGCTGCAGAGGAAACTATAGGCGTGAGACAGAAAATCCAAAGGAGTGAGTGGTTCGACAATGAGTGTAAGGAAGTCACGGATATAAAGAATAAGGCATATCAAATGATGCTCCAAAGAAAACGTACTAGGGCCGCACTGGAAGAATATAAAAATGCTAGAAAAAATGAAAAGAAAGTCCATAGAGAGAAAAAAAGAAAGTATATGACAGAGCAGCTGCAAAGCATAGAGGAGTTCAAAAGCAAGAAATTAAGCCGAGACATGTATAGAAAAGTCAACAACATGAGACGAGAATTCCAGCCTCGATCTATTGCCTGTAGAGATAAAAGTGGAAAGCTCCTCAATAACACAGAAGATGTTATTAGAAGATGGACTGAACACTTCAGTGAACTCATAGGTAGGAATGAAGAATATAGTGCGGGAGAAAGAAGAGCGGATCAGGTGGCAGAAGAGCTAGCGGATGACAGGGAAGAGCTGCTCCCTTCCTATGACGAGGTATGCGAGGCAATAGAGAAGCTGAACAATAATAAGTCCGCAGGAACGGATGGTCTTCCAGGAGAACTTTTTAAGAGCGCAGGACAGGACTTTGTGAAGGAATTTACACATCTCATGGAGCGGATTTGGACAGAGGAGGAAATGCCTGAAGACTGGAATAATGGAATGATCTGCCTAATACACAAGAAAGGCGATCCGTTTATCTGTAAAAACTACAGAGGCATTTCTCTGCTCAATACAGCATACAAAATATTATCCAATATAATATTCACTCGATTACTTCCGTATGCAGAAATGATTATAAGGGACTACCAATGTGGCTTCATGCGAGGTAAATCAACCACTGATCAGATCTTCACGCTAAGACTAATCCTGGAAACGACATTAGAATTCGGAATTACAACGCACCATTTATTTGTGGACTTTGAAGCTGCGTATGACTCCATAAATAGAGAGATGCTTTATAAAGCTATGAGAGAGATGAATATACCGCCCAAATTGGTCCGTATGGTGAGAGTAGCCATCTCCAACACTAAATGTATAATTAGGATCCAATCCAACCTGTCAGACCCCATACAAACATGGAATGGACTGAAGCAAGGAGACGCCCTGGCATGCCTACTATTCAACATAGCTCTGGAGAAAGTGATAAGGGATTCTCAAATACAAACTGGCGGACATATCTTTAATAAAAGTGTTCAGCTTCTAGCTTATGCAGATGACATAGATATAGTCAGTAGATCAGAATCGGGCATAAGAGAGGCTTTTAAAGCTTTAGAGCAATCTGCTAAGACAATGGGACTTGTCATAAATGAATCCAAGACCAAGTATATGGTTGCAGGGGCTGAGGTACGAGAACCATGTATTGAGATACAAGGATACAAATTTGAAACAGTTCATGGATTTGTATACCTCGGGTCGTTTGTAGATGCCGAAAATAATTCCTCCAAAGAAATAGAGAAGAGAATTTTAGCTGCTACGAGGGGTTATTATGGTCTATTAAGAATATTTAAAACTAAAGAAATTAATAAGGAAACGAAGGCCACGCTCTACAAAACCCTGATTAGGCCCATACTGACTTATGGCTGTGAATCCTGGGTGTTAAGGAAAACAGATGAACAAAAGATTGCTGTTTTCGAACGAAGAATACTGAGAAGGATTTATGGGCCTATATGCGAAAATGGTCTTTGGAGAATAAGACACAATCGAGAGCTTTATGAAAAGTATAAGGATGTCCCAGTGGTGAGATTCATAAAGATAAGCAGGCTTCGTTGGGCTGGCCACGTTCAAAGGATGGCAGATGATTGTATCCCCAAGAGAATAATGAGCTATGCGCCGGTAGGCAAAAGGAAGAGAGGGAGACCCCGAATGAGATGGTTGGACCAGGTTGGAAAGGATGCAGTGCAGCTGGGAGCGTTAGGCTGGTGGACGATGGCCAGGAATAGAGAAGAGTGGGGAAGGTTTCTTCTGGAGGCCAGGGCCCGAACGGGGCTGTAGCGCCGAGGATGTATGTATGTATGTTATAAGGTTATTACTATATTATATTTAATAAATAGAGTCGAAACTCATTTTAATTATAATATAAAAACACTGATGATTATTACACAAGGGTTTATTAGTTCCAAATAACTATATTAGAGTATATATATATATATATATATATATATATATATATATATATATATATATATATATATATAAAATAACAATAATAAATAAATAATAAATAATAAATTATTTATTAATTCTGGAACTAGTCTCTAAAGAATAATATGACAAGAAAATTAAAATAAACACTTTAGAGTCTTAGAGTATAAAAACAAAACCAAAACAAAAAACAATACAAATTATTAACAAATAATCATAATAATAAATTAAAAGCAACTTCAAATAAAAATATTGAAAATTAAACTAGATAATAAATAAAATAAGAAATATGTACATATATACAATTTTGAATAAAAAAATAAAAAAGAAATTTACATTAATTTTTTTTGGGGCGCCAAAAAGACACACATACGAAAAATAGAAACCTTTCAATCACAATTTTTAAGACTAGTAATGAACTCACCACCATATGTGTCAAACGATACCCTACATACTGAATTACGTATTCCAACTACAATAAACCACATTCGACTGACTTACAAATTTCACGACAAACTAAATGGACATAGAAACAAATTTTTACAAAACATGGCTACAACTGACATACCATACATAACTCGGCGTAGGCTGAAAAGGAGTTGGATGAGTGAACTCCTAGCCTGAAAAAATAGTTTGTTTTTGAATGTCAGGAGGATGCACCACTGGTTACTATCCCTCTCATGCCAACCCATGCTATGTTTATCAAATATAATTCATTGGCTGATTGTAACATATACAGGTGCAAATAAAATATTAAGTTAAAAAAAAAAAAAAAATTTTTGGGGGGTTTAATAATATACTAATAATATAACATGTTCAAAATACAACATAACATAAAACAGAATACAAGTAAGTAAGGATATTAGCCAAAACCGTGGAATTGACAATCGGGATAATTAGAAAAATAGTAAAAGTGTCGGGGATTAAGGAGTAGAACAGAGCTAATTCTAAAAATATTAATAGTTTATAAGTCCTTGGTATCTGTCAGAAAGGAAAGCAATAGGTATTTAAATTTATAACAAAAATATAGACTGAGAAATAAAAAAAATAAAACGTAAGGAGCTAAAACATTTAGGAAATAATTATTAAAATACTGAATCATGATTGTAAATAGAAAAGTATAACATAATATTGTATATAAAATATTAAAATATTCCAAAACAAAAAGATATGTCTTCTTTAAGGAAACAATATAAATATTTGACAATAAGTCTGTAAGTTCAAAATAAACCTCAGGCAAAGTTATCTAACTCTATTAATTATTACCACTGAACACCCACCGGCCATCCGGCGATATGGCGAGCCAGTAAAGGTGCCCCTGATGGCCGGCGTCATCGCCTCGTTAACGTAAACAGGGTGCGGTTTGTTCTCCTCCCAGCCTAGGTGGCGCGTGGAAAAGGCTATATATTATATATATTATACAATGGTTTATTATATCCAAATAACTATATTAGAGTATAACTGTTTAAAGTCAATTAAATATTATGAAAAACAATAAATAATTCAAAGGAATATTGTCAATCACCAATGCTAATTTAAAAACGATATATATCTGATATTTATTGACCGATTGCAATGATTCTTTTTTCGTTTCGTAGAAATATTAATTCTATATCGAATAGCACTAACAAAAAAAACTTTACTGATTCTGAAATTTCATACACATGTTTCCCTTTCTTCAGTAATAATCAAGTTTTGGAGGAATTGCATCTCTTCTAATTCGTCACTTCAATGTATAGATCAATTTTTTTCCTTTTTTTTTTTTTTCTGCTACATAATTATTAGCGATGTACTAATTCTATAACCATATAGAATTGTTTCTATATCTTCGAAAATAGCGAAATTACAAGCGTATATTTAAGCAAGATTTTAATTATTTTTTCCATTGTTTTTTATTTTATTTGTCGAGATGTCCTGAACTTAAAACTTAAAAAAAAAAATGCTCTATCTTCTAAAACACTGATTTATAGACGTATTTATGGTCAAATGTATATTTTTTTCTTTTATATTTTATAATTATTTGCGGTTACTTGGTTAAAAAATTCTAGTAATTTTTTCTATCTTGAAAAATACCTGAACCATTGACCGACATTTGAAATCGGCGGATATCAACGTCAAGTTGTAAGGATCAGACGCGCTAGTATTTTTGTGGCGAGTTTCAAAAAATTTGGTCCATTAGTTTCTGAGAAAAGCCAAACGGCTTAAGACGGACAAGTGGATATTTTTTTTTTTAATTGTAATACATCTATATCGTTGAATATTAGACATAAAAATGTCTTTTACCACTCAAATTAAAGCTTATTAAATACTTGATGATTTCCTTTATAACGATTATCCTCATAATAAGAGCTGTTTCCATTATAGTAACCCTAATTATGTTTGAAAAGAGTGATATTTACTTTTTGAATAGCCGCCATTATAATCTATATATTTTGAGTTGGCAGACGTGTATTTTTTCTATACTATGATAGATGCTTTGCATAAAAAATACTAAAAATGATGGAAAAATGGGTCGCATTTTTCGTGGCTGGCTCACGTACTATTCAGGTTACTTAATCGGAGCCGTGTTTAAACAAATTCAAAGCTAAAAACCATGCTTGTCATAAATAATGCATTTAATCGAGCCAACGGTTCTTAGAAAAGTCATTTAAGATATAACATTATTTGTTTTTCTGTAATAAAAATTTTTATCAAGATAAAATTTAAGATTTTTTTTTTTAATTTAAAGTTGGTAACGTAATAAGGAGCATTAACTATTGTTCGGAGGACTTTGGATTGGAAGGATTGGATGCGTTTAATGTTAGAATGTTTAGCTGTCCCCCACAGTTCAAGTCCGTAGGTCCATATAGGTTTCAGTACTGTCTTGTATATTAGTAATTTGTTGTCAACTGTAAGATGAGATTTTCTGTTTAGTAGTCTGTATAACTGGCCGAATCTGCGGTTGAGTTCTTCTCTTTTTAGTCTTGTATGTGGGTTCCACGTCAGTCTTTTGTCTAGTAAAAAGCCGAGATACCGGACTGTGTCTGAGGAAGGAAGCGGTATAGAATTGAATTTAACCGTTGGACAGGATTTGCGTCGAAGGGTGAATGTGACGTGAGTGCATTTGCTTTCGTTCACCTTAATGCGCCAAGCATTGCACCAGTCTTCGACAAGGGAAAGGTGCTTTTGGAGATTTAGCGATGCTGCTTCAGGATCGGGATTGGATGATAAAATGGTTGTGTCATCAGCAAATGTTGCCAGAAAGGTATTGGGGTCGGTAGGGATATCGGCGGTGAAGAGGATGTAGAGGACGGGTCCTAAGACGCTGCCTTGAGGAACACCGGCCTCAACAGTATATTGTTCGGAAAATTCGGAACCACAGCGAACTCGGAAGGAGCGGTTGGATAAATAGGATCGGAGGATTAGGTATAAGGATTGAGGTAAATGGGTTTTGAGCTTAAAGAGCAGTCCCGGGTGCCACACCCGGTCAAAAGCTTGAGCTATGTCCAGAAAGGCACCCGAACAATACTCCTTGCACTCAAGGGCGGAGGAAATGTGGTCTACAACTCGGAGTCCTTGCTGAACCGTGGAATGTTGAGGACGAAATCCGAACTGATGTGAAGGAAAATTTTGAAATTTCGCTAGGATTCGTTTTAGTAGGAGCTTTTCAAAAATTTTCGAGAGGATCGGAAGTAGGCTGATAGGTCTGTAAGATGACGTGTTGTTAGAAGGTTTGCCTGGTTTTAGGAAAAGGATCATAGTTGAATGTTTCCATAAGAGAGGAAAATAGGTAGTGCGTAGGATACAGTTATAGAGATATGTAAGGAATGTAATAGCTTTAGGTGGAAGTTGTCTTAAGATTTGGGGAGTAAGGAGATCGTATCCAGGAGATTTGCGGAGAGGAAGCTTTTTAAGAAGATATCTGACCTCAGAGGGATTAACTGCTTTAGGTGGTAAGGATAGTGGTATTGGTGACGTGAGGAACTCTTCAACTGCTGCAGTATGGGTTGGATTAAGCTCTGGATGAGGAGTAAAAACTTTGGAAAGGTGCTGTGCGAATTCCTCGGCCTTATGCTTGTCAGAAGCAGCCCAGGAACCATCACAGCGCCGGAGAGGATGGGAAATGGTGTGGGATTTTAGGATTCTCTTCGTGACATTCCACAGGGAATTGTCACGAGTCGAGAGAGAGGAGAGGTAGGTATTGTAGGATTGGGAACGGAAGATCGCCAACTCCCGCTTTAATTTTCTACAAAAAAAATTATAGGAGCGGCGATCTTCTGGGTGGCGGGTGCGTTGCCATAATGTTCTAGCTCGACGTTTGCTGTTGATGAGGTCTGTCAGGTGTTGTGGTAAATGACTTTTGTAAGGAATTATTTGGGATTGTTTGGGAGAGGAGGCAGTCCAGGCGGCTTGTTGAATAGCGGTTGTAAAGGAATATACGGCGTCGTCAAGGTCATTTGGGGTTTTGAGAATCACTCTGAGGTCAATATCATTAGTGAGAATTTCGCGGAAGAGGTTCCAGTTGACAGGGCCCCTAATGAATGACGGTGGGATAGGTTTAGGAATAGGTGTTATGGATACATTTAGAATCAATGGACTATGATCAGAGGATAGTTCATCAAGGCGAGCTATGGAAAAATTCAGAGAGCCTAATCCGCTGTGGATGAAAAAGTCGAGGATGTCAGGATTACGGTTAGGATCTGTTGGCCAGTAGGTAGGAGAATCGGGAGGTAGGAGATGAAAGCGTCGGGAGTTGAGTGCAGACTGCAATGTCCGTCCACGAGAATTGGTGGTTCTAGAACCCCACAGTTGGTTCTTAGCGTTTAAGTCTGCACCCAAAATGAAGTGATTACCCAAGGAGTTGAGGAAGGATCCAAATTGGGCAGAGGAAATGGGATGTTTAGGAGGGCAGTATGCTGATGCGATGATAAGCGGAAAGGAAAAGGTTTTGATAACGATGGAAGTTGCTTGTAGGTAATCGTGGGCGGAAATTGGGTGTAAGTGATGGGTGAGGGATCGGCGGACTATGACAGCAGTACCGGCATGGGCTTTGCCGTCTGGATGGTCTGTCCGGTATGTCGTGTATCCTGGTATTTTAAAGTACTGTTTAGTGGTTAGTCTAGTTTCAGTAATGAGTGCAACATCAATGTTTTTGTCCTGCAGTACGGCTGTAAGTTCGTCAGTGTGAGTTCTAACACCATTCGCATTCCAAAGACCTACATCATGACCTTAATATTCCGTTTGTTTTAGACCTGGTACCATCCAAATTTTCCAAATTTCATCAGAACCTTAGTCATCATCCTAACCCTCTAGCACAATCCCTATCCAGCACCACCCATCCCTACAATCCTCCTCGAAGATTGAAACGGCAGTGGCCACGAGACCTATTGTAAACATTTAAACTGGAGTTCTGACAATGGTCAGATCCTCCACTCATGTACGGTATGTTTGTGGCTACAGCGCCCTAACTCAGCCTCCACTGGCTCAGACCAGTGATGCGGCTGAGATAGAGGTGCTGGGATCTCTTGGATTCCGCTTTTTCCTCCACAAGTGGAGGGAAAAGCGCTTGCTGGGGTCCCTTTAGCAATTGTATATATTGTATATAGTTATGATTGTGTGTAAGATGTTTATTTATTTGCCAACTTTTTATTTTTCTCAATAATAGGTTTATGTTTCGATTTGTTTTGTTTTTTATTTATTATTATTATTTTATTGTATATATTTGAATTTATGTTATATTTTATGAAATTTGACCATTATTATTATTTTCTGTATATATAGTATGAATGTGGTCTCTTATCAATATTATTATTGTTCATTTTGTAACAAATTGTAATATATCTCAATAAAAAAAAAAAAAAAAAAAAATAAAATAAATTTAAAGGTTTCGGCTGCTCCTTTTCTAAGACAGCGGTGACTCTGAACCTGTATCAATCAATATATAAATTTTCGGTTATTGTTTTATAAAACTATTGGATTTCCTTTCTTAAGGTATCATGTTCATCAATTTATTATTGGGATCAGGTGGCATGAAGGAAACTGAAGTAATCAATTTAAAATTCACTTTTATTTAAAAATATCACATATTATTAAACATAAAAATACACAGTAAGGCATTATTTATTGCCGAGAATACTGAGATTTGTACAGATCTACTACGTAATATAACATAAAGGTACCTTTGGACATAACTGCTAAAATCTTCCCTGGCTTGACCCTCTACTTACTACGTCCGTGGCTGGACTTCCGCTTCCTATCCTGTCCGTGCTCAGACTCCCCCAAGTACTGCTTTTTTTTTTTTTTATAGCTCTTTTAAGAACCCTTTCTGCTAGTAACTCGGAGACCGTTCTATTTGAAATGATTCTAAATCATTTCTATTCCTCCCAGTATTCTCGATACACAGCAGGTTACCACATTTCACCAATCATGATTCAGAAGAGGAGGAAAACAGATCGTTATGCTCATCATTACTGTCAATACCAGGCGAAAGAGAAAATAACATTCTTGGAAAAATAATAGAACCATCCTGTCTTATCAATATTAACAAGACATTGCGTTTTCCCTGTAGGATCGGCGGAAAAACGGGATACCTGAACCTTTATATCCTCAATCTGTCCAGTCTCTGGTCTGTTCAACTTGCAAAAAAATCAAATTTGATCAACATACTGCGGTGATGTTACCATTTCTTGTAATTAGGACATTAATAATAGTACTTAGTAATCAAGACTTTTTCCTTTCCGGTAACCCTCACATCTGCATATTGCCCTCCTAAACATTCCATTTCCAATTCCGAATTTGTATCCTTCCTGGATTCCTTAGAAAATTGCTTCATTCTGGGTGCAGACTTAAACGGGCCAAGCATCAGCAGTGGGGTTCCAGAACCACGAATTCTCGGGACGAAATTTGCTGTCTGCACTCAACACGCCCTGTCTGACTGCTCCTCTCCTAAACACCCAATATAAATCCCACCAAATCATTATTTCCCACAACATATTATATGACCTCCATCGCAGTACCAAACGCCGGAGCAAGATCCGACTAAGGCAGCGCACACGACACCCAACAGATCGCGCTCCTATAACTTCAAATTGTAGACAATTGAAGAGGAGTTGGCGGCCTCGGAGAGGAAGCTTTTTAAGAAGATATCTGACCTCAGAGGGATTAACTGCTTTAGGTGGTAAGGATAGTGGTATTGGTGACGTGAGGAACTCTTCAACTGCTGCAGTATGGGTTGGATTAAGCTCTGGATGAGGAGTAAAAACTTTGGAAAGGTGCTGTGCGAATTCCTCGGCCTTATGCTTGTCAGAAGCAGCCCAGGAACCATCACAGCGCCGGAGAGGATGGGAAATGGTGTGGGATTTTAGGATTCTCTTCGTGACATTCCACAGGGAATTGTCACGAGTCGAGAGAGAGGAGAGGTAGGTATTGTAGGATTGGGAACGGAAGATCGCCAACTCCCGCTTTAATTTTCTACAAAAAAAATTATAGGAGCGGCGATCTTCTGGGTGGCGGGTGCGTTGCCATAATGTTCTAGCTCGACGTTTGCTGTTGATGAGGTCTGTCAGGTGTTGTGGTAAATGACTTTTGTAAGGAATTATTTGGGATTGTTTGGGAGAGGAGGCAGTCCAGGCGGCTTGTTGAATAGCGGTTGTAAAGGAATATACGGCGTCGTCAAGGTCATTTGGGGTTTTGAGAATCACTCTGAGGTCAATATCATTAGTGAGAATTTCGCGGAAGAGGTTCCAGTTGACAGGGCCCCTAATGAATGACGGTGGGATAGGTTTAGGAATAGGTGTTATGGATACATTTAGAATCAATGGACTATGATCAGAGGATAGTTCATCAAGGCGAGCTATGGAAAAATTCAGAGAGCCTAATCCGCTGTGGATGAAAAAGTCGAGGATGTCAGGATTACGGTTAGGATCTGTTGGCCAGTAGGTAGGAGAATCGGGAGGTAGGAGATGAAAGCGTCGGGAGTTGAGTGCAGACTGCAATGTCCGTCCACGAGAATTGGTGGTTCTAGAACCCCACAGTTGGTTCTTAGCGTTTAAGTCTGCACCCAAAATGAAGTGATTACCCAAGGAGTTGAGGAAGGATCCAAATTGGGCAGAGGAAATGGGATGTTTAGGAGGGCAGTATGCTGATGCGATGATAAGCGGAAAGGAAAAGGTTTTGATAACGATGGAAGTTGCTTGTAGGTAATCGTGGGCGGAAATTGGGTGTAAGTGATGGGTGAGGGATCGGCGGACTATGACAGCAGTACCGGCATGGGCTTTGCCGTCTGGATGGTCTGTCCGGTATGTCGTGTATCCTGGTATTTTAAAGTACTGTTTAGTGGTTAGTCTAGTTTCAGTAATGAGTGCAACATCAATGTTTTTGTCCTGCAGTACGGCTGTAAGTTCGTCAGTGTGAGTTCTAACACCATTCGCATTCCAAAGACCTACATCATGACCTTAATATTCCGTTTGTTTTAGACCTGGTACCATCCAAATTTTCCAAATTTCATCAGAACCTTAGTCATCATCCTAACCCTCTAGCACAATCCCTATCCAGCACCACCCATCCCTACAATCCTCCTCGAAGATTGAAACGGCAGTGGCCACGAGACCTATTGTAAACATTTAAACTGGAGTTCTGACAATGGTCAGATCCTCCACTCATGTACGGTATGTTTGTGGCTACAGCGCCCTAACTCAGCCTCCACTGGCTCAGACCAGTGATGCGGCTGAGATAGAGGTGCTGGGATCTCTTGGATTCCGCTTTTTCCTCCACAAGTGGAGGGAAAAGCGCTTGCTGGGGTCCCTTTAGCAATTGTATATATTGTATATAGTTATGATTGTGTGTAAGATGTTTATTTATTTGCCAACTTTTTATTTTTCTCAATAATAGGTTTATGTTTCGATTTGTTTTGTTTTTTATTTATTATTATTATTTTATTGTATATATTTGAATTTATGTTATATTTTATGAAATTTGACCATTATTATTATTTTCTGTATATATAGTATGAATGTGGTCTCTTATCAATATTATTATTGTTCATTTTGTAACAAATTGTAATATATCTCAATAAAAAAAAAAAAAAAAAAAATAAAATAAATTTAAAGGTTTCGGCTGCTCCTTTTCTAAGACAGCGGTGACTCTGAACCTGTATCAATCAATATATAAATTTTCGGTTATTGTTTTATAAAACTATTGGATTTCCTTTCTTAAGGTATCATGTTCATCAATTTATTATTGGGATCAGGTGGCATGAAGGAAACTGAAGTAATCAATTTAAAATTCACTTTTATTTAAAAATATCACATATTATTAAACATAAAAATACACAGTAAGGCATTATTTATTGCCGAGAATACTGAGATTTGTACAGATCTACTACGTAATATAACATAAAGGTACCTTTGGACATAACTGCTAAAATCTTCCCTGGCTTGACCCTCTACTTACTACGTCCGTGGCTGGACTTCCGCTTCCTATCCTGTCCGTGCTCAGACTCCCCCAAGTACTGCTTTTTTTTTTTTTATAGCTCTTTTAAGAACCCTTTCTGCTAGTAACTCGGAGACCGTTCTATTTGAAATGATTCTAAATCATTTCTATTCCTCCCAGTATTCTCGATACACAGCAGGTTACCACATTTCACCAATCATGATTCAGAAGAGGAGGAAAACAGATCGTTATGCTCATCATTACTGTCAATACCAGGCGAAAGAGAAAATAACATTCTTGGAAAAATAATAGAACCATCCTGTCTTATCAATATTAACAAGACATTGCGTTTTCCCTGTAGGATCGGCGGAAAAACGGGATACCTGAACCTTTATATCCTCAATCTGTCCAGTCTCTGGTCTGTTCAACTTGCAAAAAATCAAATTTGATCAACATACTGCGGTGATGTTACCATTTCTTGTAATTAGGACATTAATAATAGTACTTAGTAATCAAGACTTTTTCCTTTCCGGTAACCCTCACATCTGCATATTGCCCTCCTAAACATTCCATTTCCAATTCCGAATTTGTATCCTTCCTGGATTCCTTAGAAAATTGCTTCATTCTGGGTGCAGACTTAAACGCCAAGCATCAGCAGTGGGGTTCCAGAACCACGAATTCTCGGGGACGAAATTTGCTGTCTGCACTCAACTCCCGAAATTTTAATATTCTGCCTCCTGACTCCCCTACCTACTGGCCAACCGATCCTAACCGCAATCCTGACATCCTCGACTTCTTTATCCACAGCGGATTAGGCTCCCTCAAGTTGTCTGTAACTCGCCTTGATGAACTATCCTCAGACCATAGTCCACTGATCCTAAAAGTATCTCTCACTCCAATTCCAAAACCCATTCCACCATCATTCATCCGAGGCCCTGTCAACTGGAACCTTTTCCGCCAAATCCTAACCGATAATATTGACCTCAGAGTAACCCTCAAAACCCCAGATGACCTAGATAATTCCGTCTATTCCTTTACCACCGCCATCCAACAAGCTGTCTGGACTGCCTCCTCTCCTAAACACTCCAATATAAATCCTCACCAAAATCATTTTCCACAACATATTATAGACCTCATCCATACCAAACGCCGAGCAAGATCATTATGGCAGCGCACCCGACACCCAACAGATCGCCGCTCCTATAACTTCAATTGTAGACAATTGAAGAGGGAGTTGGCGACCTTCCGATCCCAGTCCTTTAATTCCTACCTCTCCTCTCTATCAGCTCGTGATTATTCCCTGTGGAATATCACGAAAAAGATCCTAAAATACCATCAAGTTTCCCATCCTCTCCGACGTTGTGATGACTCCTGGGCTGCGTCTGATGAAGATAAAGCCGAGGAGTTCGCCACACACCTCTCCAAAGTTTTCACTCCTCACCCGGAATCCCACGCCAATCACACCGCAACAGTGCAAGACTTTCTTATGTCACCAATTCCACTTTCCCTACCTCCTAAAGCTATTAATCCCTCTGAGGTCAAATATCTTCTCCAAAAACTGACCCTCCGTAAATCTCCTGGACACGATCTCCTTACTCCCCAGATCCTCCGACAACTTCCGCAGAAAGCTATTATATTCCTTACTTATATTTACAACTGCATCCTACGCACCACCTATTTTCCTCTGTTATGGAAACATTCCACTATCATTCTTTTTCTAAAACCAGGCAAACCTTCCAACAACACTTCATCCTACAGGCCTATTAGTCTACTCCCCATCCTCTCAAAAATCTTCGAAAGGCTTCTTCTTAAACGTATCCTACCCATATTAGAATCTCAAAATCTTCCTTCCCATCAGTTTGGATTCCGTCCTCAGCATTCCACAGTTCAACAGGGGCTCCGAGTTGTAGACCATATTTCCTCAGCTCTTGAATGCAAAGAGTGTTGTTCTGGTGCGTTTCTGGACATTGCGCAAGCTTTTGACCGGGTATGGCACACTGGATTAATCTTCAAGCTGAAAACCGATTTACCCCAGTCTCTATACCTCATTCTCCGATCCTATCTCTCAAACCGTTCCTTCCGCGTTCGCTGTGGTGTAGAATTTTCTATTCTTTATCCCGTTGAGGCCGGTGTTCCTCAAGGCAGCGTCTTGGGACCCGTCCTCTACATCCTTTACACTGCTGATATTCCTACACATCCTGATACCTTTCTGGCAACTTTTGCAGACGACACCGCCATCTTATCATCCAGTTCCAATCCTGAAACAGCATCCTTATACCTGCAAAGACACCTTTCTCTTATCGAAGACTGGTGTAATGCTTGGCGCATAAAGGTGAACGAAGCCAAATGCAAACACGTTACCTTCACTCTTCGACGAAACTCCTGTCCGCCAGTTTATTTCAACTCATTACCAATTCCTCTCTCAGATACAGTCCGGTATCTTGGCTTACTGTTAGATAAAAGATTGACTTGGAACCCACATACAAGACTTAAAAGACAAGAACTCAACCGACGATTCGGACAGTTATACCGACTACTCAACAGAAAATCTGAACTTACAGCTGACAACAAATTATTAATCTACAAGACAATACTGAAGCCCATTTGGACCTACGGACTTGAACTGTGGGGGACAGCTAAACGTACTAACATCAAACGCATTCAATCCTTTCAATCCAAAGTCCTCCGTACAATAGTAAATGCTCCTTATTATGTCTCCAACTATATCTTGCACCACGACCTTAATGTTCCATTTATTTCAGACCTAATTCCATCCAAATTTTCCAAATTCCACCAGAACCTCATACATCATCCTAATCCTCTAGCTCAATCCCTATCCAGCTCCACTCATCCATACAACCCACCTAGAAGGTTGAAACGGCAGTGGCCCCGCGACCTGTTGTAAATATATTGGAGTTCTAGCACTGGCTAGATTCTCCACTCAATGTGATGTACGTATGAGTGTGTGTATGTGTATATAGGAATAAGTGAATTCTTGACTATTGTATTGATTCATTATTGTGTATATATTTTATTGTAATTTTATTCCGTGTAAATATTGTATGAATGTAGTATGTATGATATCTTTCAGCACTACTATTAATGTCCAAATTGGGACAGATTGTAACTTTACTGAATAAAAATTGTTGTTGTGAAAAATAATAGTACTACATTAAAAAATTGTACTAAATATACACCATGCAATTTATAGAAAGGAAAAGACCAAAATTAGGAAAAAAACATAGTGTCATTTAAGCCCTATCAAACTATTGCAATCGGAATTAAATCTACAAGGTATTAAAGCTAATTAAATTTTACAAGAATATAGCTTTTATTTTCAAATCTTTATAATCGTTTTTACTTTCACTTACTATATATAGTAAGGGGAAGTATTGCGATCGTGAAAATTTTCGAATTCCAGTTTTCAACGGAAATACACGTTTTAGGGTCCCCTGAGTCCAAATAACCAAGTCCCGCAAAAAGGTCGGTGTGTGAGGGGGGGGGGGGTAACTCCCGGCCGTAAACGGTAAGTCCTATGAAACTGAAATTTCATATTTAAGACAACTATACGCCCGAGAAGTGACAAAACTATTTTCATCAAAATGAGCTTACCAGAAGAGGCACTTTATACCATGCATTTTGCACCTTTTTTCGATTTTATCGGAAACGGTTCCGACGATTTTAAATAAACTCGCTATATCGATGTAAAATTTAATGGGCTTTGATATCATGTAGGTTTCATTCTGATTAAAATGCTCTGACAGGGCATAAATGCCGATATTTTAAACATTCTTCTCCTAAAGTACCTTTAATTTTGTTGATTCTATAAAAATAACTATATTATCTTGTTACCGCTGATGAAAAACAGGTAAATATATAAATTTAATGAATTCGATACCGATAACGAAAGAAGAAAACAGAAACAATATTTATTTAATACAATTTTTCGTTTTTGAAAATAAGAGCAGTAATATACATGTATGATATACCGTTGGAAAGCTAAAGATTTTAGAAAAAATATTATCTCATACAAAAGCTTTTAAGAGTTAATAGAGAGTGATAAATAGCCGATAAATCTAAGTGATTATTTTAGATAATAATATTATAGTTTTTTTTAATAAAACACATGTTTCTATAGAGATTCCATTTAATTAATTCTTTAATGGTTTTAAACATTCTCATCTTTTACTGAATTTGAAATTTTTTTAATCGATTCTATAAATGGAGGTAAGTGAAAGTCGTGTGTTACCCGCACCAGATTTTTTTTCTGCTTTTAGTGGTTTTTTCATAGAGAATTAAATTTCCCACTAAACGAAAAAATGAAATACTGAAATCAGTTCAGGAATATTAGAGATATAGCGTTTGTAATTTAGCAGTGGTGATAGACCATTTTCCTTTAGATTATTTTTTGCTTTTTAGATTAGTTAATTGCCTATAAAAAGCTATATAAACAGTTATAACCCAATATAGGTATTTGGGAATAATAAACCATTGTGTAATAGTTTGCAGCTTTTAACAGTAAAACTGAGCACAATGGTAATAGAGTCAAATGAATATACAGTGGAATTAAGAAGGTAAGATTTCGTTTAACACGTTCACGCCGGGGTGAATATCTACGTTTTTTCCCGTGAGGTGGGACTATCTTAGTACTTACCCTTCGTGGGACGTGGTGATACTGTTACGCGTTCCTACGTGTTTAATGCGATATTGTTTTGATAACAGTTTTGACATACACTGTGACTTGAACGAGTAATTATGGAAATACTTAAAAAAAATTCTTATATTATTATATTATTAAAAATAATTCTTATATTATATATTATATTCTTATTTATGGGAATAATAGAATAAAATGAAATCACACACAGCTAAATAAAATTATTTAAAAAGAGTAATCAAATGAAATTTACCGATAAAAGTTCTTTGAGGGAGCATGTTGAAAGTTATAAAATATTTAATAAATAAACCTTTATGCTTGTTAACATTTAATGTTGAAAAAAATAATAATAAACTTATTTTCTAATAAATAGTGACTCATTGGTGATTCAGGTCGCTCCACAGGATATTTAAGCGTGACCCACCGGGGGTCGCCCGCCCCACGGAACAGACAAGTATGACTAACCGGTGGGTCACCCCGGCGTGAACGTGTTAAAAGAAAACTAATCGACATAAGATTAGCAAATATTTTAATGTGGTTTCATACATATTTGTTATGTTGTTTATCTCCATAACTTACACTATGCCCAGGTCTTATATTCTTATAGGACATAAAATATACTTTGGGCCGAAAAAAGATTAAGGCTTTGGAGTTTCGAGCCTATTCCTCTGCTCAATATCTCAGTTTAAGGGCGGTAGAAGCGAGGTCTATTTCTGGCCTGCGTAAAGATCTGGAATGGAACATTCTCATGAGACCCATCCATTCTCAACAACACCCAGATGCTAACCGAGCTTGGTCTAAAATCTGTACTCACTTCCTCGTAAAATAATGTAGGTCGTAGATAAACTTTATCAACTTATTAAGATGTATTTAAATTTATAGCGGTTGGCCGATTTTCTTATTCTTCATAAAGTTATGAATTGATGAAATTCACCTCATAAATATTTATCATTTATGCAATAGCCAGAAAGAACAATGGAACTATTTGTTTATTTATTTATTTGTTTTTTGGGAAGAACAAAATACAAGTAGAGTCTTTCACTTATTGATCCATGCGAGGTCTTTCATAAAACTTCGTCCGTATATAATGCATCAATGTAAACGCAAAACATTATTACTATTGTCCTTATTAAAGAAAATTGTAAAATCTTTGAAGAAAACTTGAAAAATTAAATAAAATCTTTATATTAACTATTAAAAAAAAATCTTTTGTTTACATCTATAGTTAAAATGGTTTATAAAATTATATTTATTTAATTAAAACATTTAATAGTGTTCATTAGGTCACAATAATTGTGAATAATAAACCTGGAAACATGATATTATTTTTTCTATAACTCCGTAGTTCTATAATAGTTCCATAGATTGATGAATTTAGCCAAGGATTTTCTCCCGTATTTATAATTCTAGGGCCATCTGCCAAGTTTGAGCCCGATACCTTTGAAATAGAAAACTATTAATTTAGCCCCTGCAGCACAGATGATCCAGTCAAATTAAACAATTAAATGCTTCTATATGTTTTTAATATGTTTTTCCGAACGTTTAGAGAGTATGACAAAGTTTTTTACAGCTTTTGTACAATCACATTATTTAATTTTGAATTCGTTTCAAAGTTTGAATATTCTACAAATATTGGAAACGTCCCCGAAAAATAAAACGTTCATGAGCACATATCAAGACAAAATATCTACTGAATGATTTACTGATCTTTTGTCTTATTTGAGTTATTTAGTATATATTTCTTTCTCTCAGAAAATATATTATTTTTTTGGAGACAAAAATTTTTATTGAGTAATATTACAATCTATGCTAATAGTATTAGGATTTAGACATTAATAATAGTGATCAATACAACATCCATACAATATTTATCTATCTATATATCTTATCTGCGTGGCTCTACAACCCTTGGTGGGTCTTGGCCTTCTCAATGTGCCGCCGCCATTCTGTGCTGCCGCTCTCCAGTTCCAGCTTCCAGCGCAACTGAGCTTTCCCAGCTTTATAACTTTCAGGATATCTATTTCTCGAAAAAGGTCATGAATTTCCCTGTTCCTCCTAATTCTCCATCCATCTCCATCTCTCACAGGGCCAAATATTATCCTCAAGATTTTTTTTTCGAAGGTTAGCAGGCTATTTCTATTTTTTGCTGAAATAGTCCAGGTCTGAGAAGCGTAGGTAAGAACAGGGCGAATTAAGGTTTTATAAATGACCAGTTATGTACAATATTTACACAGCAATTAAAATATTCATTTATTGAGAATTATTACAATCTGTTTCAGAATGAACAATAGTAATACTGATATGAGACAACATTCATACAATATATACAGAAAATAATAATAATAGTCAAATTACATAAAATAGAAAATAAATAAATTCATATATATACAAAAAATAATTAAAAAAAAAAATCAAAACAACAACCTATTTACACAGCAATCAAATTATAAAATAATAATACAATATATATATATATATTATATATATATATATATATATATATATATATATATTTACATGAATAAAATATGTACAAAGAGAGCTAATAGGGAGCAGTTACTATCGTTCGGAGGACTATAGATTGAATTAATTGGATGCCTTTGATGTTAGAAAATTTGGCTGGACTCCACAGTCAGAAGATGGCATATTTCAAAAGAAAGGTATTCCCTATACACTAACGATTTCCTCCCTAACATATGAAAAAAAAATAAAATATATATATATATATATATATATATATATATATATATATATATATATATATGTTGTGTGTGTATGTGTGTGTGTGTGTGTGTGTGTAGAAAGAAATGAAACTTACATTCGTATAAGTTTAAACTATAAAAACATAAGGAGATTTTTATCCCAAGTACAGGTATGTAGGAACAATAAAAACTCTATTAAATCATTTTTTATGTTCATAGTAAAAATCATTCAAGAATCTACGTCGGCCAAACTATTGAACTTTTTCGTTCATCGGACAATATAGAGAAAATATGAAATGATGGATTCAAATTTGTCTCTCGGAATAAGATCAGATTAGAAGTCGGTTTAATGAATTGGCAATTTGCCATTCAATAATTCACCCTTTTCCTTCCCTTCCCCCCCCTCCCTTCACGTCGGATATAAATTGCAATTTCTCTTGGTCTAGTAATCCCGAAAATAGATGAGGTGAATTGAGAAGGCATTATCGAAATGGAAAAATCATTTCAATTTATGTTTTTTATTTTAAATATTTTTATAGAGAAACACGTATGAGTAATTTTTATTTACACCTGTCTTTGTTGGCTATCAGAGAATATGATATAAAAACCTTAATATTGTTGCATGATGGACAGAATGTAGAGAGGATGCCCAGCGGCACCTCGCCCTGGCAAGCTTCCTATTATGCATTTATGTTGGAAGGTCCCTCACCCAACTTCTTTTTAGCCTTCTCCAAGTGTTGTGAACAATGCTGGTAGTGGCCATTTTTTCATTAACGTCTTGTTATTATTGTTATTAATATGTTTATTTGTTAATAATGTATGTGCAATTCGTTGTGAAAACGTTTGTAGATGGTCAAATCTGTCCGTTGACTTTTGGGATATGAAATTCTTCATGTAGAGTATGGTTGCTAGTTAGAAAATTTGAAATTTATTGAAGTATGTGTGTCTTTTTTGGCTGTCCACTAGTAGTATCAATGTGGCTGTTCAGTAGTGTATCTGTGTCCAGTTCCAAATGGGTTTGAGTAAGTATTCAGTTTTGGTTTAAATTTTAATTTTGGACGCCTTGGAAAGTAGTGAGTATAAAAGTTTTAGTCATTTGTTCAGTATTATCTGTCTGTTCTTGATGTTTCGGCCATGTCATTCTTCTGTCTGATGTCAATCCAAGACATTTTATTGTGATTGTTAGTGAAATTTTAATGCTGTCACGATATACTGGAGGGCAGTTTTCATGTCAGAGAGTGGAAGTAACATGTTTGAATTTTTATTTTAATATCCTAAACATTGTATTGATTCATTCTAAAAATCTTTGTGTTTTTCAATTCCTGTCCCTGGTGTATTAAGAGCCTTAATATTTATAAAATAAATAAATAATTTATAAACAATATTTTTCAAAAATATTTTTATGATATAAAGAAATATTCTTAAAAAAAGAAAGAAATGACTCACATCGCATCAAGAATAGAAATAAATCCAATTTGTAAAGGACTCAATTGAAAACATGCTGTTCCCACAACTCCATCCTAGCGTATGAAGATGGGCATTGACGATCCAAGATTAATCCAGTTTGTCTTCAACTTTTTGCCCCTCTCCTCTTTCCATATTCTTTTGTAAGGAAATTCACGGTTGCTGGAGTTATATATTTTATCGATGATGAATGGTGTGCTGGAAAAAATTCTGACTGTTATACGCAAAGAAATGAAGGTATCGCTTAGTAAATACACGCATATAACTCTAACGCACCATTGTTCCGAACAACATTGTATTTTTCCCCCTTTTTTTATTTTTATTTTTTATTATTTATTTTTTTTTTTTAGTTCGCTCACAGAAAGAACTTTACTATCTAGAAACGTTGTTTTAAAACCATCAATTTATCGTTTTAGGATATTAGTAGTTGTTTTATCTTATTTAGTCAGACTTATTCACAAATATTATTAAAAGATATAAAGTTGATTATTTTGTTATAGCGCCATGAATGGATTCAACGTGATGTTCTAATCTAAAAACTATGTTTATATGGTAAAAATAAATTATGCCGAATGGTGATATAATTAAAATATTTATTGGAAGGAATTAGTCCGGGTGGCGGTCATTAAATGAAACAACTAAATAGTTTCAACTATTTTATTGTTTGCCAACGTTTCGACCCCCTTTGTGGGTCATCATCAGGGCACATGATGGGTGAATGGAAACGTTGGCAAACAATAAAATAGTTGAAACTATTTAGTTGTTTCATTTCATGACCGCCTCCCGGACTAATTCCTTCCAGTAATTCTCAACGGTCAACTAATTACATCCACAATGTTAAAATATTTATGTTTGTATCAATTGGTTTTCCTAAAAAAATATTCAATAACAATATTTATTCCTTCTTCCATACATAATGTGCAACACGTGTTGTGGCAATATTAACTAGCAGGTTATACAAGTACGTGTAAGTTAATTTTGTCAACAACCATCTTTAAGGTAGTCCGTCTCCAAATTTGTTAACCTTAAGGAGTAACTCCTCTCACTTATATTCTTCCAAATGGTGTCAGAACCTGAGGGTTAAAATAAATCTTAAAAAATCCTACCAAATCAACTTTACCCTTTGTCGCAAACCGATGACCTTCTGCCCCACTTTATCCTTTAATAATATTCCATTCATATCTGTCGAACTAATCCGATACCTAGGGCTCCATCTTGACAAACGTCTTACATGGAACCCTCACACGAGACTAAAACGACAGGAGACTGCCCGTAGATACCGATTACTACAACACTTACTCGACAAACGTTCAAAACTTCCAATTCATTACAAAAATCTCATTAATGTTCCCGCCATCAGACCCATCTGGACATATGGAATCGAGCTTTGGGGTTGTACTAAGCCATCTGATTCCTCCTGCATCCAACCAACCCTTACAATCCAAAATCCTTAATACTCTTTATTTCGTCAGAAATAAAATCATCCATAACGACCTTAATATCACATTTGTTGCAGACCTCTCTCAATTCCCAGCTCCCTACCCACATAAACCCTCTTGTCCGCAATCTATCAACCTCATATATTCCTGACAACCCTCCGAGTTGATCGAAAAGAAGATGGCCTCGGGACCTACTTACTTAAATAAACATTGACGTTCTACCGCTGGGTAGTTTATTCACAAGCCTTTCACGCCCTTAATTCAAATTCAACTCTTTTACTTATTGTATTTACGAGTATGTTATTATACAGTTGTAAAATTCAATAAAAAATAAATAAAATATTCTCCCGACTGGTCTTCTCCCGATGTTGAAATCGGACGGGCCCACATCCGTTTTCCAAACTTATAAAAAAATCTTTCTAGCACGGGTAGTTTCTTTTTGTCACCAGCTGAGAAATAGTGTTTTTTGATAGGACGTAGAGTTCAGTTTTCCTCAACAGTGTGATCCGTTTTTAGTAATAACAATATTATTTTATAAATTAATCACAAATTATCACTTATTTGAACAATTACCAACGATTTAGTACTTAATAATATTTCTAAAATCTTTATAAAATGTTCGATACTTTACGATGGCTACATTAAACCATAATAACCTCAGTCGTTACAAAATATATCCATAGGTTTGTGAGCTTATAAGAACTTTCTAATAACCTCCACAAGTTTTTTGTATTGCTTATTAACATTCGTAAAATCTTGAACCTCGCGCGGATCTCATTGCCGCGTATGGGGAGCGTCCCACAGGTGGCGGATGTGGGGAAGGTCGGTGGAATTTCCTCGGAAGCTCCTCCCGGCTCCGATGGACTCGCTGACCAACAATGAGAGCGGCCCTCCAGGCTTGCTGGAGGGTGTGACGTAGGTTCGAACGCCCTACTCACATATTTTAGTTCACAAAATACCACAAACAGTCATGGATTCCTCTGAGGTAAAACGCCCATTATCCGGAAGTAAACTAGTCCCCCGTTCGGGTCTCCGGGTGGGGACTGCTTCAGAGGAATCTAGGCGCAAGATGAAAAGTAGAGATCTAACAATAGGGACGTGGAACGTTAGAAGTTTAAATACGGCAGTTGGGTTAAAGTCGGTCGCGAATGAAGTTAAGGGGTACCATTTAGATATCGTTGCATTACAAGAGGTTCGCTGGCCAGAGGAGGGTTCGTTAACAGAAGGAAAGTACACTATTTGGTACGGGGGGAGCGTTAATTATTGTTTAGGTACCGGGTTTCTGATTAGGAATAGATTTCTTTCCGCATTACGGGATGTACAGTTCTTTAGTGAAAGAATATCGGTTGCTATATTTCAGGGTCGTTGGTCTAAAATCGCGTTTATAAATATTCATTCTCCCACCAAAGATAGTCATGATGAAGTAAAATGCGAATTTTATGATAAACTAGAGTCGGTTTACGATAAGTTACCGCGAAATTAAATTAAAATAATACTAGTTGACGCGAACGCAAAGGTTGGAAGAGAAGAAGTGTATCGTCCTACAATCGGTAAAGAAAGTTTGCACGAATATAGTAATGATAATGGGACCCGACTAACAAACTTTGCCATTTCGAAAAACCTAATAATCAAAAGTACTACATTTAAACATAAGGACATTCATAATTATACGTGGACATCGCCGGATGGACAAATTCGGAATCAAATAGATCATGTTTCAGTACAAAACGAATGGCAAAGTAGCATAATTAACGTGAGATCGTATCGTGGTGCAGAATGCGGTTCTGATCATGAATTAGTAATCGCCAAACTTCGACAAAAACTAAATAAAAACGAGAGAACACCGAACTATATTCATCCCGAGAATTTTGATGTTGTTAAATTAAACAACCCCGAAATTAGAAAACAATTCGCGATAGAAGTAAAAAATAGGTTCGATGCTTTGGAATCTTCAGACGAGGAACACGAAGATGTAAACAAATTATGGGAAGGGATCAGGGATAATATTAAAGAGGTCGGTAACTTATGTCTTGGGAAAATCGAAAATAAAAAGAACAAACCTTGGTTCGACAGGGATTGTCAAAATATGTGTGAAAAAAGAAAAACCGCTAAACTGAATTCCTTAAATAATCCAAGCGATTATAATGTAGCTTACTTTCGGTTAGTAAAAAACGAAACTTCAAAATTCTTAAAAAATAAGAAAAGAGAGTATCTTAAAGGCAAAATAATAGAAATAGAAAAACACAGAAGCGAAAATAACGTAAGAGAGATGTACAAAGGTATAAACAAATCGCGTAAAAGATTTGAACCTCTATTGAATGCGGCTAAAGATGCGAATAACAACATAATTGCGGATCCGACTGAGGTATTGAATAAATTTAAAAAACACTTTGACGGCATTCTAAATACGGAAAATAATAATCAATCTCCTCCCTCTGAATACCAGAGCGCTGAACCATGGGTAGACGCACCGAGTAAAGAGGAAGTTGAAATAGCGATAGGAAAATTAAAACGGTATAAAGCTGCAGGAAATGATAATGTCACGAGTGAATTAATCAAAGCGTGTGGAGAAGTGGCCGTTTCCAAATTACATGTTTTAGTTAAAAAGATCTGGGAAAATGAATTCACAAAAAAGGACCGAGGACGGATTGTAACAACTATTGTGGGACCTCTCTTCCCCCAGTATGCTATAAAATATTCTCGTCAATGCTAACTAGCCGAATCACGGAATACGCTGAGGAAATTATCGGAGACTACCAATGTGGTTTTAGGCGGAATCGCTCGACTATTGATCAAATATTTTCCTTACGTCAAATATTAGAGAAGAAGCTGGAATACAACGGTGTAGTCCATCAACTTTATATAGACTTTAAAAAGGCTTATGATTCCATAGACCGTCAGAAGCTTTATAACATCATGATTGAACAGGGGATACCTAAAAAGTTAGTAAACCTAGTAGAGATGTGTTTGTCGGAAACATTTCATAAAGTTAGAATCGGTCATAATTACTCCGAGAGATTTGAGGTCCGATCGGGTTTGAAACAGAGTGACTCCCTAATATAGCCTTAGAATATGTTATAGAAAAGGTGATGTGTACCGAGAAAGGCTTAAATATGGGTGACAAGATTCCGGCTTTGGGGTATGCCGATGATTTGGTACTGCTAGGTGAAGACACGGAAACTATACAACTAAATACAAGTGTGTTAATAAAAACCGGTAAAGAAATAGGTCTCGAATTAAATACCGATAAGACGAAATATATGATTAGTTGCAGAAATGGTAGCGATCTTGATGATATTAATATTTCAGGTCATACTTTTGAACACGTAGAGAAATTCAAGTATTTAGGTTCAATGATAACAAGAAAAATGAAATCCAGGAAGAAATAAAGTCCCGGTTAAAGGTGGGAAATGCGTGTTATTATTCAGTTGCTAAATTAATTAGCTCGTGGCTTCTGTCTAAAAACTTAAAGGCTAGAATTTATAAAACTATTATTCTTCCAACGGTTCTTTACGGATGCGAAACGTGGCCGCTTACTTTGAAGGATGAACAACGGCTTAAGGTTTTCGAGAATAAGGTACTGCGTAAAATATTTGGTCCGAAGAGAGATGAGGCCACTGGGGAGTTTAGAAGGTTGCACAACGCGGAATTGCGGAGTTTGTACCCTGTGAATATAATTGAGTTGATAGCATCGCGGAGACTTAAATGGGCGCGTAAAGTTGTTGGGCTTAGTGAGGAACGGATTCCGAGAAAGTTGGTATTCGCTGAACCGACTGGTAGGCGTCCGAAAGGTAGGCCGAAGCGTCGAATGGAGGATTGCATTAAGGCTGATCTCGGGGGCCTGGGCTTGACCGGTGAACATTGGACGAGTCTGTGCAGGCGAAGTTTGGTGGTATCGGCATCGAACCTTCGGGTTCGGTAAGCCTATTATTATTATTATTATTAAAATCTTGAACAATTGAGCGGTATATTATGATCACGTAAAATTTAATTTTCGAATCTAATGAAAATCTTTATTGCGATGTATTTTACTTATAAACATTCAAGAAACAATGTTATAAATGATAGTAAAAACCGAAAAAAAATACGTCGTGTGGTTAAGGAGTTTGCGGAAACCAAGTATTGCGTAATAATTTTATTTCTAGAGAGATTGATATACCTGTAGTTTATAGAGGTTCAGTTATATAAATTTATCACTTGAGTAACCACTTTTAGCCGGACACTAGAAAATAACAGTAAAATCCAACGATAGGAATTTAATTCCAGTTCTGAAATACAGTATAAAAAAAAAAAAGAACTAAAAAAACTCTAAAATGGAAACAATAAAAAGCTTATTCCTTTATCCCCAACCCCTCCACCATCTGAAAGGGCAGTCACAACGAGGTTTCTAGCCCATCAGGGGAAGACCCTTCTGAAAATACCTCTGTTTGTAATCTCATACGGATCTCGGTTCGTTAAAAAAACTGGGTATAGTATGTGTGCGTGTCTATATATGTATGTATGTATGTATGTTTATATATATATATATATATATATATATATATATATATATATATATATATATATATATAATCTGGTGCAGGAAACACACGATTTTCATTTTCCATGGTCGTTAAAGTCAATTTAAGTTGAAAAATGTTTTATTATGTTGAATTATACTCAATTTCGTTAAAATCACATGTTTTAGATTAAATAAAATAATAACATATTATATATAATTGCTATGCACAATTTTCACTTAAATTTATGCCCTATTCGTCACTTCAAGTTTCACAACTTTCGGTAAAAGATAATATTTTTTCTATAATATTTTGCTTTCCTATCGTATATTACTGTTCTTATCATAAAAAACCATTAAAAAAAAAAATTTGTTTCTCCTTTAGTTGTCCACCTAATTCGTTCAACTTGTATACTTAGCGGTTTTTTATCAACGCTTATAAGAAGACATAGTTTTTTTTTTTTCAAATTGACAAAATTTAAGATACTTTAGAGAAAGAAAATTTAAACAATTGAAATTTAAGTCCTTCAGACTATTGTTATCAGAATAAAACCTACATGATATTGAAGTCCAATCAATTTTACAACGGCATAGAGATCTTAATTAAAATTATAGCCATTGTTGAAGTAATCGTAAATAAAAGTGCAAAATGCATGGTATAAAGTGGCTCTTCTGGTACGCCAATTTTGATGAAAAAGTTGCTGTAATATCTGTGGCTTATTGTTACATTAAATATGAATTTTCAGTTTCTAACATCTCGTTTTCGTGCTGGACTTACCAGACACTCACCCACCCACCCACACAAAGGGGTAATATACTGCTCCCATCTTTATTGTGTTTCAGAAGAAGAAATATTAGTAGAATTGAAGGATCAATGTGTAACAAACGTTAAAAGAATTTTTATAGAACGAGGCGTCGTTGAAATAAAGACAAACTCCTGCATACTGACCTTTTATCGAGTAACTCTCCCTGAAGATATAAGATTTGTATAGAAAATTGTGAAAGTAAAACCTTATATCCCCTCACCCCTTCGCTGTTGTCCCTGTCTTGTTTTCGAGCAAAATAAGAATAAATGCGGGAAAATCACGATATGCTCACACTGTGTTCTTCCTGAACATGAAGGTTATTGTAAACCCATCATATAATTTAGCAAAAAGACAATACCTTGAAAAATTTTCCCTTAAGCATTACCAAAGCTATTGCCAAGCTGTAACTCAATCCAAATATCAAAATAATAAAAAGGAAACCAAGGACCTAATGATTAAAGTAGATTTACCAGGGATCACTTAGTATGTAGATGGGTGGTTAGCGTAACAGCCTCCCATGCCAAAGGTCACGGGTTCAAATCCGCAGGTGGTTCTAGGATTTTTTAATGGGAGTAAAAAATCCTAAGTTACGCCGTCCTTCGGAGGGGACGTTAAAAGGTGGTCCCGAGCCTGTGCGATGTCAGGTACTCGTTAAAGATCCCTATCCTAATAAAACCTGGATAGGCAAAATTTAGGACTCCCACTGTAGCATCGTCCGATTAGCCATAGTAGCATAAAGTGACGTTAAATAAATAGCAGATTTACCGATAAATAAGAATGCAAACATATTTAAAGATAACCTACTCAAACTAAGTTCTCATAACGTGGTACAAACACTACATTCAACTCGAGTTGTTAGCAGCGAATCACAGCACCCTCCTTACCCAATATCACCTCCAATCCTCACCTCTCATTCCGACACTATCCCACTTATCCAAAATCCAGGTCCCTCTTCCACTAACTCTTTCCCACCTCCCATCTTATCCCTATCCCAAAATGAACAACCCCCTCCAACCTATTTATTTGGCGCTATAAAAGACCAGAACAAAGAACAAATAAAGCATACCTGAGAACAGTCATAAAGGGACATCTGTTAAGGCATTGAATTCCGCAGCGTTTGCAATAATTTCTATTTTTTTATTGTTATTGCCTTTAGGACCTTTCTCGCTTTATTAAAAAATTTTATAAAATCCATAACATGACAGCTCGCTTTTATTTCTTCGTTTCTTTTTTTAATTTTTCTTCTTCACCTAATATCTTTTTTAAACATCTGCTTTAGTCATTTATATCACTTTATAATTGTGTAATTTTCTTCTAAAAAGATTGAAATTCACATGCAGTTTTGATTTCAAAGACGCCAGAACATCTACATTAAAAAAATCTTATTATAGGTAGAATAATCAGGAATCAGTCATTTTTTATTTTATTTTTTTAAATTTGCCAACGTTTCGGCTCAAGGTTGTGAGCCATCATCAGGGCATTACTGAGCCATGTCCAAGCATAAATTGAGCGAAGCAAAGCAAAGCAGTTTATGCTTGGACATGGCTCAGTAATGCCCTGATGATGGCTCACAACCTGGAGCCGAAACGTTGGCAAAATTAAAAATTTTCAAAAAATGACTGATTCCTGATTATTCCACCTATAATAGTTTCTACAGTCGACTATACATCCTCAATAAAAAAATCTTATATAACATCTACGCATATTTTGAATTCTAAACAATAGTCAAAAACGAATATCGATCCTTCGATAAGATATTACTACATTATATAAATTCAACAATTATTTTTTAAGCCTAATTCTGTAAAATAATAATATTTAATATATTAAAAAAAAACAGTGTTTTCGCATGACATTGCACACAGAGAAACACAAGTACATTTTCCAAGAGGGACACAAAAATTAACGAGTCCCATTGAAATACGCAATAGGTACAATTTAATAACCAACGCTTTACACTCCTGATTAAAATTAAAAATTCAATTCACCCGCAGCCAAGGGCGGAAAGTTAAACAGAAGGCTAGGGTAGAGGTCTCAAGTTAAACATAAACATAGGAGGAATGTTTGTTAACTGCTGAGGACATGAATATGTGGAGAAGATGGTGTAATTAGAGGACAGGAGTGGGGAAGAGGTGGTGGAGGATTTGAATCTGAATGGGGAGAGGGCGAGAGGAGGATTTTTAATAGAGAAGGAAGCGACGCTCGTATTTCACGGCCCTCCATCCGGCCAGTCTTCTCATATCTGGCTAAACCAGGGCATTAGGCCTTTTCCCTCCAACACCTTCCTACCTTAATATCTTTACACACACAGATACTCCTATATATATATATATATATATTTGTGTGTGTGTGTGTGTGTATGGGTGTGGGTGTGTGGGTGTTAGGTTAATATAAGGTATTTATAAAAACATATATTAATCAGTTTATAGTTTAAAAATGAATTTCATGAAGGTGATGATTTTTTGGTCCAGGATAAATTTACTAAATAATGGGAAAGGGCAGTTATTGTAACTAAGCTTAATTTTATAGCGGATTTAATAAACATGAATAGGAAAACGTATCGCATAAATTCAATTTTTATTTGAGAGTATATCCTCACACAAGACTGAAACGACAAGAAACTGCTCGAAGATATCGATTACTACAGCACTTACTAGACAAACGTTCGAAACTTCCAATATATTACAAAAGACTACATCACATCACTATTATCAGACCTATTTGAACATATAGACTCGAGCTTTGGGGCTCTACGAAACCATCTAATTCCTCCCGCATCCAGTCCTTACAATCCAAAATCCTTCGCAAAATCCTGAATCATCCTTATTTTGTCACAAATCAACTCCTCCATAATGACCTAAATATCCCATTTGTTGCAGACATAGCCCGTGATAGATACTCCTCTTTTCATTCTAAACTCCCTGCCCATACAAACCCACTTGTCCGTAACTTATCTTCCTCAGATATCCCTGATAACCCTCCGAGGCGACTGAAAAGAAGGTGGCCTTGGGACCTACTGTTTTAAAATAGTTAGTAAAGTGCTACCACTGGGTAGTTTTTTCTCAAGACATTTTCATGACTTTTCATTTTCACACTACACATTCACTTATTGTATTCTTTAGTACAGTTGTAAATTACTAAAAAAAAAAAAAATGAGAGCATAAAGCTCCTTCAACTAAGAATGTTGAAAGGTTCTATATCAAAGACCTAAATCTTAATCTTAACGATAAACTTTGTGATGATGAGCAAGACAATCCAGAAATAGATAGATCTGCGGGTACTTTGGCAATAGATTTACCTCAACCTACTATTACTCCAGCTGGCAGAATAATTAAGGAACCTGATTGGTTAAATATGCATAAAGCATAATATAAAACATTGTTTCGAAAATTGTAGTCACTTTTAGTATTATATAATTAGTTAGTTAAATATTTTATTTCATTTTTGTTATTATGATGAGGTAGGTAACTCAATTGTATTGATAAACAACTTCGTTGAATGCTTAAAGAGGGAGATGTTTGGTTAATATAAGGTATTTATAAAAACATATATTAATTAGTTTATAGTTTAAAAAGGTTACGTGTTACTTGTTCATTATTAATAAAGTTAATATGAAAGAATTAGTTTTCAAAACTTTTATAAATAAACTAAACAGTGGGTGTGTGGGTTAATCCATTCGAAACCGTCTAGACCTTACCACTCGACATTTTTGATTACCGTGATGTTTTTATTAGAATAATTTCCTTTTGTGAAAATAAAACCATAAATAAAATTTAAAAAAATGAATAAAATACGAGATATTTAATGAGATAAAATTATATAAAGGAAAAGAGGCTCACTTTTATTTTATTTTTTTATTTTAAAGCTTAGTCATAGTCCTTAAAATTATAAAGTTTCGATCTATGGAACGTATTCCTTTTTTTTTTATATGAATTTTCAAAAAATTCATTCGTTATTCGCGATATTTACACGGCAATATCTCAAAAGGAATTTAGGGAAAAGTATGAAACTAATACAGATTACTCTTCTACACGATCAGTTTAAGTGATAGAAACTTTGTTTTTGAGACTAAGCAGGTTCCGGAGTTATAATATTCGCTTCTCAATTAACATAACGGTTTCTATAAAAAAAAACTATTAACATTTGTTAGTACCGATAATTTAAGAGTGAAACAAAGACTAGAATCATGATGAGAGGGATTTATATAATTTATATCCTTACACAACAAAATAAATTTTTAAATAAAAGCACTTGAATAACTGCTGCGGAAATTTATTATTCTTAGATATTCTTTAATCGAAAATTTAATTATCTATATTCGCGAGAAATTTTCAATTGTACGCAGACAAGATTTTATAGTTATATATAATTCTCTATGAGACAAACAAAAACATATCGTATTTTGAATATTGTGTAAAATAGTAAAACCTGAGGGAATAATAAAAAAAAAAAAAAAAAAAAAAAAATAGACAAATAAATTATGTATAGATATATTATACGAAAAGAGATATAGCATCCTAATTATATTATCATAAATTAACAAAGTAGAATGGTAGAAAATTAATCCAAGGACGTTTTTAGTTAAAGGGAAAAAATACATAATTATTCATGAAAATTTTATATTTTTTTGTGCTATTTAAAAAAAAAAAAAAACTACAGGAAAATATACATTTCTATTAATACTTATAAAATATACCAGAAATGTGATGGTCTAAGTTTATTTTGCAAAATTGCGAATAAAATGTAATATCCCCTCAGAAGGGCAGCAGAGTGCAAAGGATTATGTTTTTTCAATAGTTTTTAAGTTTATTTTAACAACTTTTGAAAACATTAACAATTTTAACAGTCGGTGAAAGTAGTTTAATGCCCGCGCCAGATTTTTCGTGAAACAATACGTATTTAAATAATTCATCTTCTTAGATATACTGAGTAATATTAATAATGCTTTATTGCATTTAAGATGTACATCTTTGAGCAAGAGGTTTGGCCTCTATTTTAAATAGACAAAATCATTTTTACATTTAATAAGGAAATGTTATAAATATTGAAATAAGAATTGAACTAACTATCGTACTTTAGAAACTACAATATAAGAAAAAATAAATAACAATTAACAAAATAACTAAGAATACAAATATTGATTAAATGAAGACAAATACAAATCAAAACAAAGACAATTTAAAAAATAAATGATAATAAACTCAAGAAAACAGAACAAAAAAATTTAAATAATACTTATCTTGATAACAGTTTCATATAAACAAAAAGCAATGACATAGCAAATGTCTATAAATTCTGTACTAATTTTCGTAATAAAAACTTCTTATCTTTAAAGCTTATATAGAAAACAAAAATAAATCGTTTAACTTCTTATAGTTTATTATTAGGTAATTGTTAATGTGTTTTCTAAATTAAAATTTTCCATAGCATACTCAAATAAATAGAATCTTCTGACTGTATTTAAAACTAGACACAATATTAAAAAAGGTTCAATATAATCGTTTGTTTGTTTGTTTATTTATTTAATGTCACTTTATGCTACTATGGCTAATCGGACGATGCTACAGTGGGAGTCCTAAATTTTGCCTATTCAGGTTTTATTAGGATAGGGATCTTTAACGAGTACCTGACATCGCACAGGCCACCTTTTAACGTCCCATCCGAAGGACGGCGTAACTAAGGCTTTTTTACTCCCATTAAGAAATCCTAGGACCACCTGCGGATTTGAACCCGTGACCTTTAGCATGGGAGGCTGTTACGCTAGCCACTCAGCTACAAGTGATCCCTCAATATAATCGTAACCATCGGTATTACATATTGGGCTCAAATATATAAAATAATCCATTCACGCTCATCTGTGATTTCTCGCCTGCCAGCCTTAGTTAAGCAATTAACCTTATTTTATTTATATCGCATTTAAATTTTAAATATTCTTAGTCGAGTTGGAAGTTGGTTATATGACAATATATTTTACTGTTTATATCTATATCCCTGGAATATAATTGATTAGCCATTTTCTCAAACAGTCTGCTCTTTGAATTTTTTTAAAGCAACTATATAGCAAGTATTCTGAGTACTTTATCTAAGATGTTATGTTGGATTCCAGTTATCTATGTTTCTTGTAGAACCAGTATGGATTTCAAACAGCGATTTTCGTATCTATGTTAGTTCCACTAATCCAAAAAACGAAATGAGGGGGCTTTTCGAAAATAGAAGTAGGTTCTTCGTTAAATAATTTGTAGGTAGAGTTTTTTAGCCATGGCTAGAAGGAAGTGGCTGAGGACAATTACGGCTACTTTGGGGGAAGAGAATGCGGGGTATTAGGAAAAGCGGTTCTAATAGCTGCGGCTCGGCTACTGTTGCAATTCCAGCAATTGTCAGGGAGCTTGAATTCAGCCAGGTGGATAAAAGGACCAAATCTTTCAACCTTACCGGCCTCCCTTTTTTACAATCCTACCTCCCAAAGTCTTCCTCAACCACTATCAACAATGCCTCCTTTTTCCTTTTTTTTTTTTTTTTCTACCCTATCCTGGGATACCATTGTAGGATTGAAATTTACTATAAAATTAGAAAGGAAAAAAGGTTGAGAAAAAGAGCATTTGTGGACTAAAATTACTGAAGAATCCTAGTGTGCACTCTGTATTGATTTTCTCCAAGTTAAAGACTCTGAACCGCATTGTCTAGCGAGGAAGTATTTTTTTATTTTTCTAGCTTAGAGTCCCGGTTTCTGAGTCAGATGAAATAATTATAAGCTTGTACTAAAAATAACTAAACAAAATGAATTATTAAATACAAATAAATATTCCACAATAATGTATCTTTCTCTATGCATGAAATATGTAGTATTATTAGACCCGCACACTATTATTAGACCCCCTATTATTAGACACGCTTCGCACAGGTGCAATTTGAATAAGGTGTCTTTTTATTTTCTTTTTTTATTAAAATTTACAACTGTATATTTTTATACAACAAGTAAATATCCTACTTAATGATAAAATACATGAAGAGAAACTGTCCATTGGCAGCACTCTATTAGTGAAACATAAAAAGAAGGTCTCGAGGCCATATTCTTTTCAGACGCCTCGACGGATTATCAGGAATTGAAGAGGAAGCAAGGATTGAAAATAGTGGATTTGAGTGGGAGTGAAGTTTTTCATGGAAGGAGTGATACCTGGTACAGACTAGGTTTTGGCATAATCGAATGACGATTATCGGATCATTCGATTATTTTAATCACTCGAATTAATCGGTTTGGAGAAACGAATGATCAGTCGAACTGGATTGTTCAACGAAATCGAGGGATTATAAGGAGCTCAGATAATCGAACGACCTTTTTTTTTTTCTTTTTTTTTTTTTGTTCATCACATAAATTATATACATATTTCACCTAGGCCAGCCACCAGCCATCATCATTGAGACGGGGATTGTGGCATGTTGCCTCTCAGAATGCATATGACCATTCGATTATTCGATTATGAATCATTCGATTATTTAATCGTCGAAGTCCGATCATTCGATTATGCCTACCCCTAGCACAGACCAAATCAGTAACATATGGAACATTAAGGTCTTTGTAGATGATTTTATTCGTGACAAAGTAAGGAGCGTTGAGGATTTTGGATTGGATTCGGGAAGAGTTTGATGGTTGAGCAGAGCCCCAAAGCTCAACTCCGTAGGTTCAGATAGACCTTGTGATTGTCATAAGATGAGTCTTTTGTAGTTAAGTGAAAGGTTAGAGTGTCTGTCAAGTAAATGTTGAAGTAACCGAAATGGGCGATCAGCTTCTTGTCTTTTCTGTCCTGTATGTGGATTTCATGTAAAAACGTTTGTAAAGCAGGAGGCCTATTCAACCGGGACAAGTGGAATATCATTAAAGGACACTGTAGGGCAGGATGTCATAGGTTTAGGAGGAAGGGTGAATGTAATTTGTTGGGATTTATTGGAATTGACTTTAATTCTCCAATTCTGACACCATCATGGTCTCTGATGTGGGATTGGATAGTTTGAGAGGCAATACTAGGTTCGTTATCAAATGTTAACACACAAGTAGAAAGGAATGTGTTAATTTGGGTTAGAATATCAGCTGTATAGACTATGTAAAGAATAGGTCCTAGGATACTGCCGTGAACAATGAGATGTCATGTTTAAAAAACCCATGTCCAACCGCTTTATAAATTAGCGTTTTGGGAGTTTTAGTTTATCGTAACAAAGAGTGAAATTAGTAAGAAAATATGTTTATTTTTAAAAGTATATTCATTATCAAACTTACCCATCGGCCAAAAATTAGTTCATTTTATTTGCTTGTAAAGTGTAACAAAGATAACGAAATGTGCATCTAATCCGTCTTGTGGTTTATAAGAGTTCGCGGGAACCACAATCGCGTTAGAATTATATAAAAAGCTTTTTTCAATTGAATTCCTAATTTTTTCAGTCGAATTTATATTTTTTCAATGAAATCCTTAACATTTTCAATCAAATTAATAATTTTTTCAAACGATTTCATAATTTCTTGAACCCGTTTTATATATTTGAGTGAAGTTTTGTTATCAACTAAATCCTTTTATTAAATATTGTTGTTGTTGGTTCATTTAACACAGCATCGTGTTACTTACTGCATCTTATCCGATGGTGGATTAGCGGGAGTTCTAAATTTTGCCTATCCAGGTTTTTAAGGATTAAGATTTTTAATATTTCACCGACATCGCAGGCTTTGGGAGCCCTTTTACGTCCCGACCCTTCCCATCCTTCTCCCAAAGCAAGACATTACTATTTATTTGTTTATTCATTACAAACAAGAAATTTGACATAAAATTTAATTTGCCATTTGCGATTCCTCTGCAATAAGCAAATTTGTGGACCGCTAAAGCAGCCGACATTACTAAAGTTTTTTTACGCCCTCAAAATAATCCTAGGGCGATCTGCCGGTTTTGAATCCGCGACTTGGGATATTAAATCCTTGATCCCTTACTGTAAAAATCTTTAAAATGTTTTTCAAAGAAATTCATAATTAATGTACTGAAGTGGCTAGCATAACACCCTTATAAGCCGAATTTCGCGGGTTCAAACCCGGCAGATGGATATTAGATATGTTTTTTTTTTCAGCTAAATTAATACTTTTTACATAATTTTCGATGGAATAAATGACGAAGGATGTTTTAGTTCCTTTGAAAATCCTGATGTCAACTGTCGGTTTTGAAACCGCGCCCATAGACTTTTTACATCCTTAGTTTTTTTACAATAAGACCTCATTAAAATAACTATATAAAACAGGTTCAAGAAATTATGAAATTGATTGAAACAATTATGAATTTGATCGCAAAGGTTATGAATTTGAAATGAAAAAAATTAAGAAATTGATTGAAAAAATTTGACTAAAAAACATATTTGATGAATTTGAATTGTAAGAAATAATAATAAAATTTTTTTTAAGAAACCGTTTAGGCTAATGCTGATCTTAGTAATGCATGAAATTTCTTGGTACATTGGAATCTATACATGTACTGAATTCCTTTAATGAATCGCTTTCCTCCAATTCGTGGAAGTAATTTTATGAAAAGAGAATGAAGGATGTAACAGGAAGCTCGTGAAGCGCAAGTGAATTAATTTGATCGATGACCGTGCATATATGTGGAATTCGCCGCCATTCAGTTCGTTATTAAATTGTATACTGGAGGTTATATACAATAAGTAAATCATTTACAGTCCGGTGCATTAGTTTATGACAGATAATCAAGTCACGAATAAGCGGATTTATTCTTCAAATCCGAGGGGACTACTTATGGTATATTTTAAAACCACTATAAAATTCATTAAAGGTAAATTTTTCTTTAAAAAGAAAATTACTATTTTTATTTATTTACAATTGTTTTTGTAAGAGGTTTAATGTTATTTTCTATCTCAAAAAAAAAAAATTGCAATAAGCAAATATGATGAAATTCCGAAAGTCTGTTAGATGCCTTATCTCTAGGCACCGCGTCAAAAGTTATCGGAGTGGGTTGTACTGGTTCGTGTAGGATTTAAGTGTTTGGGCCGATGGGTTCATGTTGTAAGTCAGTCTGTCATGAAATCTGTTATAATATTCTGTAGCTGTGTCTGAAACTGTGAGTATATCCAAGTCCTTGTGAAGTAATTCTTTGTTTACATACTTATAAAACGGTGCATCCACGATTTTTCGCAATATTTTCGATTGAAGGGTCTGAATAATTTAATGTTAGAATATTTAGCAGATCCCCATAGCTCTATCCCGTATGTCCATAATGGTTTTATCAGTACTTTTTAAATAGTAAGTTTGGTGTTCACGGATAATTTGGATCGTTTGTCAAGCAGACGTTATAGTAGTCCAAACCACCGTCTGTTCAGCTGTTGTCTTTAAGTCTAATGTAGTTCCTCCATGTCAGTCTTTTGTCTAAGTACAGTCCTAAATATCGTACTTCATCTGATGTCGGAATGGGTTTATCGTGAAAATAGACTATTGGACAATCCCCATGATTCAGCGTGAAAACGATAAATAAACTCTTGGATTGATTCATTTTCTCTTTCCATCTATTAGCCCAACTGGATAAATTATCAATATGGTTTTGCAACATGAAGGATGCAAGAATTGGATTTTGATGGGATGTCAAAAGAGCTGTATTGTCTGCAAAAGTGGCTAGTAAGGTGTGGTCATTTTCTGGTAAGTCTGCCGTGTAGGTATTAAATAGTAACGGTCCCAATACACTGCCTTATGGGACTCCTGCTTGAACACGTTTTATTCCAGAAAATGCGTCTCCTACTTTTACAGTAAAGTGTCGGTCTGTCAGGTAAGAGAGTAATATTAAATAATAATCGGAGGAAGCAAATTTTTGAGCTTGGAAAGCAATCCTTCATGCCACATCTTATCGAATGCTTGACTAATATAAGGGAAAAACACCTGGGCAATATTTTTTAGACTATAAAGCATTCGAAATGTAGTCTACTAATAGATGCCATTTTTGAATGGTCGAATGATGTTTTCTGAAACCGAATTGATGATTTGGAATAGCTCTAAATATTTCGAGCGAATTTAGAAGATGAAGAATAATTTTTTCAAATAATTTTGAAAAAGAAGGTAGAAGACTTATAGGACGATATGAAGTCAGACAGTCTGAAGGTTTATTGGCTTTTAATATCATTACAACTTCAGAATACTTCCACACGGCAGGGTAATATGTTATCCTGAAGATAGCGTTGTAGATATTAGTTTAAAAAAGAATTGCTTTCCAAGGTAAGTTCTTTAGTATAAAATTTGAAATTAAGTCATAACCTGGGGCTCTTTTTTTTGGTAATTTGGCAATGAAATCACAAACTTCATTAGGATGTATTGTATTTGGCGGCAGAGTCATCGGTAAAGGTATGTTAATGTGGTGTGACACTAGTTCAGTTGTAAGTTGGTCGTTGATGTCAGAGTGCCTTTTAAATGTCTCTTCTAAGTGCCTAGCAAACAATTCAGCCTTTTGAGCATCACATTTCGCCCAAGAACCATCAGGCTGTCGAACAGTATATACGCTTTCCAAAGTATGTTGTCAGAAGTAGTTGAACTGTTTAAAAATTTATCAAATCTTTCAGTCTTCACCTGTCTAATTTCGTTGTGAAGTTTTCTTGTTAGTCGATTAAATTTACGTTTGAAAGTGGGATAACGAATCTTTTGCTAGGTTTCTCGCGCTTTTCGTTTCAGTGCAATTAGATGTCGAATGTGTAGTTGAAGAAATTCCTTATTTTGATGGTGCTCTGTTTCCTTATGGGGAATAGAGGAGCCCCAGGCAGCATTTTGAACAGTTTGTGTCAGGAGCTGCACTGCATCATCCAAATCTTCCGGTGTACGTATCTTTGTGTTGAGGGATAAGGAGTTTTCAATTAATGCCCTAAACCTGCACCAGTCCGTTTTTCCAGTAGTTAACGTCGGTCCTGGAATCCTAGAAATTGATTTTAAGTTCATCATCAAAAAAAGAGGTGAATGATCAGATGATAGGTCAGTGGATGTTCTTTAGACTTTTTACAAGCTGATGACAGGAGTTCCAGCACACTTAACGCACCTAGGCTTTAAGTTGAAATACGTCCTAGTGTGACCATAAGACTGGCATCTTTTACATTGAGGTATTTTGCATTGTCGAGGTTCCTCCACCTTAATTTTCGAGTAGTAAAGGTATTTGAAGTTAAAAATTTGGGAACTTTTTTCTCATTTTTGGAGATCCACGAAAAAGAAAAGCAATGGGGTTTTTGATTTGGGATGAAATACGTTATGGACTCCCAGCACTCTGTATCCAAGTTCTTCTAGTTCGGCCTTAATCATGTCACAACCGAGTGTGTGATGCAGATTGCGGATAACGACCCACATAGGACGATACTCGGGTAGCTGATAGCTGTGGTATTCGGCCTTTTTTTCCTTGAGGTACCTAGTTAGCTTTCGATATGAATCTGAATCACTAGGCAAAACTGCAGCATTGTTAGTTCCTGATTTAATTTTAAATGCTTCACGGCTAACTTCTTTCACCAGCTCGTCACAAAATTGCTTAAAATTGGTAACTGATTTTACATGTATTGGTGGTGGTTTTAAAATCAACACCCGCTGTATGTGCTCACTGCCTCAAGGACCACCCGGCCAACTATAAAGGATGCCAAATCTATAAGGAACTCAGGACCAGGTTTCAAAAACCTCAAGTCCTGGATGAAACAACAAGACAAGCCAGTACCATAAGAGAACCCTAAAAACTTATTGATGCCAATGTATGATTTGCCCACCTACTTGGAGGTGGGAATCAAAGTACTGAAGCCATGGCCCTGCCGGAACTAATTAATATACCTCAATCCATTCCACATATACCTCTTTCTCAAAATGTGACTAATGCTAAAAATCCTAATCCACCACAAATCTCTCATATTCCTCCTCCTTCAAACGCTACAGACCTTACCAGTTTGATGACATCCTTTATCTCCGAAATCAAATCCCTTGTTATGCCTCTAATATCACTCCTTACGAACCTTGTATCAAATCTCATTCCTGCCTTACAAAAACCATAAATGACCTCAGTTAATTCCTTATCCATTCTCCTTTGGAATGCGAATGGTGTTAGAACTCACACTGACGAACTTACAGCCTTACTGCAAGACAAAAACGTTGATGTTGCACTCATTACTGAAACTAGACTAACCACTAAACATTACTTCAAAATACCAGAATACACACATACCGGACAGACCATCCAGACGGCAAAGCCCATGCCCTTACACCCACTTCCCGCCCACGATTACCTACAAGCAACTTCCTTCCATTATAATCAAAACCTTTTCCTTTCTGCTCATCATCGCATCAGCATACTGCCCTCCTAAACATCCCATTTCTTCTGCTCCATTTGGATCCTTCCTCAACTCCTTGGAGAATCACTTCATTTTGGGTGCAGACCTTAACGCCAAGCACCAACAATGGGGGTCCAGAACCACTAATTATCGTGGACGGACATTGCAGTCTGCACTCAACTCCCGACGCTTTCATCTCCTACCTCCCGATTCTCCTACCTACTGGCCAACAGATCCCAACCGTAATCCTGACATCCTCGACTTCTTCATCCACAGCGGATTAGGCTCCCTGAACTATTCCGTAACTCGCCTTGATGAACTATCCTCTGATCATAGTCCATTAATCCTAAATGTATCCATAACTCCTATTCCTAAACCTATCCCACCGTCATTCATTAGAGGCCCTGTCAACTGGAACCTCTTCCGCGAAATCCTCTCCAATGATATTGACCTGAGAGTACCTCTCAAAATCCCAACTGACCTTGATGATGCCGTATATTCCTTTACAATCTCGATTAAACAAGCTGCCTGGACTGCCTCCTCTCCCAAACAATCCGAAAAAATTCCTAACAAAAGCCATTTACCACAACACCTGAAGGACCTTATCAACACCAAACGCCGAGCCAGATCATTATTGCAACGCACCCGCCACCCAGAAGATCGCCGCTCTTACAACTCCTTTTGTAGAAAATTAAAGCGGGAGTTGGCGATATTCCGTTCCCAATCCTACAATTCCATACTCTCCTCTCTTTCAACTCGTGACAATTCCCTATGGAATGTCACGAAGAGAATTCTAAAATCCCACACCATTTCTCACCCTCTCCGGCGCTGTGATAGTTCCTGGGCTGCTTCAGAGAAGGATAATTTGCACAGCGCCTTTCCAAAGTTTTCACTCCTCATCCTGAGCTCAATCCAACCCATACTGCAACAGTTGAAGAGTTCCTTATGTCACCAATACCACTTTCCTTCCCACCTAAGGCAGTTATTCCATCTGAGGTCAAATATCTTCTTAAAAAGCTTCCTCTCCGTAAATCCCCATGACACGACCTCCTTACTCCTCAGATCTTAAGACAACTTCCTCCCAAAGCCATTACATTTCTTGCATATCTCTACAACTGTATCCTACGCACTACCTATTTCCCACTCTTATGGAAACATTCAACTATCATCCTTTTCCTAAACCAAGGCAAACCTTCTCACAGCACTTCATCATACAGACCAATTAGCCTGCTCCTGATCCTCTCTAAAATTTTCGAAAAGCTCCTACTAAAACGAATCCTAGCCAAATTTCAAAATTTTCCTTCACATCAGTTTGGATTTCGTCCTCAACATTCCACGGTTCAGCAAGGACTCCGAGTTGTGGACCACATTTCCTCCGCCCTTGAGTGCAAGGAGTATTGTTCGGGTGCCTTTCTGGACATAGCTCAAGCTTTTGACCGAGTGTAGCAACCGTGATTGCTCTTCAAGCTCAAAACCCATTTACCCCAATCCTTATACCTAGTCCTCCGATCCTATCTATCAATCCGCTCCTTCCGAGTTCTTTGTGGTTCAGAATTTTCCAAACATTATATTGTTCCTCAAGGCAGCGTCTTGGGACCCGTCCTCTACATCCTCTACACCGCCGATGTCCCTACCGATCCCGATACCTTTCTGGCAACATTTGCTGATGATGCCGCCATTTTGTCATCCAATGCCGATCCTGAAGCAGCATCGCTAAATCTCCAAAAGCACCTTTCCCTTGTCGAAGAGTGGTGCAATGCTTGGCGCATTAAGGTGAACGAAAACAAATGCACTCACGTCACATTCACCCTTCGACGCAAATCCTGTCCAACGGTTAGTTTCAATTCCATACCACTTCCTTCTTCAGACACAGTCCGGTATCGCGGCTTTCTACTACACAAAAGACTGACATGGAACCCACATACAAGACTAAAAAGAAAAGAACTCAGCCGCTAATTCGGCCAGTTATACAGACTACTAAACAGAAAATCGCATCTTACAGTTGACAACAAATTACTAATATACAAGACAGTACTGAAACCTATATAGACCTATGGACTTGAACTGTGGGGGACAGCTAAACATTCTAACATCAAACGCATCCAATCCTTCCAATCCAAAGTCCTCCGAACAATAGTTAATGCTCCTTATTACGTTACCAACTGTACCCTACACCATGACCTTATTATTCCGTTTGTTTTAGACCTGGTATCATCCAAATTCTCCAAATTTCATCAGAACCTTACTCATCATCCGAACCCTCTAGCACAATCCCTATCCAGCACCACCCATCCTTACAATCCTCCTCGAAGATTGAAACGGCAGTGGCCGCGAGACGTGTTGTAAACATGTAAATTGGAATTCTGACACAGGTCAGATCCTCCACTCATGTACGGTATGTCTGTGGCTACAGCGCCCTAACTCGGCCTCCACTGGCTCAGACCAGTGACGCGGCTGAATTAGAGGCGCTGGGATCTCTTGAATTCCGCTTTTTTCTCCACAAGTGGAGGGAAAAGCGCGTGCTGGGGTCCCTTTAGCAGTTCTATATATTGTATATAGTTATGATTGTTTGTATGATGTTTATTTATTTGCCAACTTTTTATTTATCTCAATTATAGGTTGTTGTTTTTTTTTTGTTTTTTTATTATTTTATTGTATATATATGAATTTACTAGCTGTGTCACGCAGCTTTGCTCGCGAATATTGCATTTCGTATTAATTTATGTGCGTTTATGGTGAGATTGGCTATAATAAATATCAACTATCAGCTACTCTTTGTTATCATTTAAAGCCCGATCTTGACTTCTTCCTGTCAAATTTACAATAGCAAACCAGTAGAAGTGGTTATACCCATAATCACTTAATATGTAAAAATAATGGTCACAAACCATTTTTAAAAAATAAATAACAATTGAATATATTTTCATAGGAACCTACACTCGAAACATTTATGAAACGCAATATGCTTAAAAAGGATCTCTACCCTAACTAAACTTGGAGAGGAAAAAATTAGTCATCATACGATAGTAATATAAAAGTGACGTTAAACGAACAGATAACAACAGTAATATGCTTAAATATATTTGTTATAAAATCTTTGTACCTTTGCTGATACATATCAGATTAAGACAATTTTACGTTTAGGTTGTTCAACCACTTTTTGGGCGAAGATTTTCAAATCCTGCCTTATTGCAAATCTAGGCGGTAAGACGAACCTCCAGGAAAACTTTTAGCCTCACAACCAGAGTAATTTTTTAGATACCAGAAAATTGAGTGGTACTTTTTTTTATAATTATAGACATACAACTAATAAAAGTCCTAAATATGCTTAAAATAATAGTTTCGATTATTATACTCGAATAAATCAAAATAAATAGTATTTTTTTTAATTTATTTTCCATACTCTGCAGTAGCCTCATCTCTCTTCGGACCAAATATTTTAGTACCTTATTTTCTAAAACCTTTAGCCGTTGTCCGTCCTTCAAAGTATGCGGCCACGTTTCACCGTCGGAAGAATAACAGTTTTATAAATTCTAACCGTTAAGTTTTTAGACAGAAGCTAAGTAATTTCGCAACTGAATTATAACACGCATTTACCGCGTTTAACAAGGACTTTATTTCCTCCTGGATTTTTTTTTTTTCGTAATCATTGAACCTAAATACTTAAATTTATCTACGTGTTCAAAAGTATACCCTGATATATCAATATCACTATGATCGCCACCGTCTCTGCTACAAATCATATATTTTGTCTTTTCGGTATTTTTTTCGAGTCCTATTTCTTTACCGGCTTTTATTAACGGACTTGTATTTAGTTAAGGTAGTTTAGTTTCCGTATCTTCCTTTAGCAGTACCAAATCATCGGCGTATCCCAGAACCGGAATTTTATCACCCAAATTTAAACCTTCTTAGTACATGTCACTTTTTCTTTGATATATTCTAAAGCGACTTCGTCTGCATCAATTTCTGTTATTATGATTGCTATTAAGAAGTTTTCAAAAGAATATATCTTAAAGTACTTCCGCGTAAATGACATTTATAGTTTTATTTTCTTGTGGCAGAACATACTGATTTTCTCCGCAACCCGATCTCGACGTAAATCTATTCCTACGTGTTTAAATGGAAAAATATAAATTAACGGAAAGTTGAATTATTTAAAAATAAAAGGTAAATCATTTGAAATCATTGGGAAGCGAGGTTTGTTTTTCTCCCAAATTTTCCCCTTTTTTTCTCAGATTTTCGACTGATTCTTCGGTCCTATTGGTCGCATCGTGATGTTATTTAGCCTATATCCTTCCTCGATAAATGGACAATCCAACACAAAAAGAATTTTTCAATTAAAACCAGTAGTTTCTGAGATTAGCGCGTTCAAATAAACAAACAAACTCTTCAGCTTTATAATATTAGTATAGATTAATTTTCTATTTTATGTAATTTGACTATTATTATCATTTTCTGTGTATATATATAGTATGAATGTGGTCTCATATCAATATTATTATTGTTCATTTTGTAACAAATTGTAATATATCTCAATAAAAAATAAAAATAAAATTTGTGGTGGTTTTAGCAACGGCAGTTCCGTAGATATGTTAATGTTAGGGCACTGATCTTCTTCATCAGAATTAGGAATAGTGAAGGGATTATTAGTTTCATAACTGACCTGTTTAAAAGTTGTAGGAGGTAATGTAAAGGGACGAAAAGCGCATAAGCTTATTATTGTTTATTATAGTAACAGGTTAATATTGTTATATTATTTAATCTAAATCATATGTTTCCAGCGAAACTGAATAAATTAACTTGAATTATATAGTTCTTAAATTGATTTTTAGAATAGAGTTTAGTGTTGCCCGCACCAGATTTTTTATGTTTAAAATTACATAGCTAACATTTGGATTTATTCCTATTTATCCAGTAAAATAAATATAAAAACATGTTTATCGAATAGGTCAGTTAGAGTTATATGTCGTTTTTCCTGTTCCTAAAGAAATATTATAGTATAAGACAGACATCCCCCGTGGCCTTCCCTAAGGATGCACCGATAGCAGATAGACGTCCAAGGTAATCCTGAAAGAGATATAAGGGCGAGCATTGGCCCAGTGAAGGTGAAGAATACTGTTATAGACATTAGTTTAGGGGGCACAATATATATTACGCCATATTTCCCAAGCCTCTGTATTTCGTCCCGGAGGAAAGGATCGTTCGTCATAAATCCTTTTGGATACATGACCCCCTATTTCCAGGGACTTGACGAAAATCCACAGCTAGCGGGTATAAAGTTGGAATTTATCGCCGGCCGCTGTAATCATACCTGGGGGCTTGTTCATAGGCTCTTCATCATCCTCCCGTCGTAAGGAGGTCCAGGGGATTTACTGGTTAATAGACTTATAGATTTATATTTTCTCCTCAGAAAGTAAAAACATAAAACTTTTATATTGAACATGATAAGAGTATACTTTATAATTTAATGTCTGGAAATCAGTTCGAATTTATAGATTCTATATATTCTGTATTTGAACTTAGCTGAATTTATAAGCAAGAAGCCCTTAAAATGCTATCTTCTATAATTTTATTTACAGATTCGGCCTCTACTTATCTAGACTCCGAACTGTATTAACAACTTAATAAATAAATAAATATATATATATAAAGTTTATTGGACTTTAATAGCATGTAGGTTTCATAATATAATCTATTTATCCTTCCCTCCCTCCGAGTTATCTGTAGCATTTGCCAGTATTCAGGAAGACCTAGATTGAATCAGAGCCTGGACAAACCTGAATAACTTGAGGCTTAATCCTGCAAAAACTCAGGCCATCCTTATTGGCTCCAAATCCCTCCTCCGATCTGTCACCACCCTTTCTCCGCTTTTGCTTAACGACCATCCTATTGTATTTAGTTCCTCTGTTAAAAATCTTGGCATCATCATCGACCAAAACCTACCCTGCAAATCCCAAATTTCCCGTCGATCGATTAGTACCTTGAATTCATTCCACTGATCCCGCCACCTCCTACCACAATCTACCCGTAAACTCTTAGTTTCATCTCTTATTTTTCCCCAATTCGACTATGGGTGTGTGGCATTTGGCGGCCTCTCGAAGGTTTTCTACTGTTCTTAAGTTTCAGTAAATAAATAAACAATTTTATTTTGCGGTTTTTCGAGAATTTATTGTTCTCATAATCATGCCTTAACAGTGGAAAAACAAAAAAAAACAGAACATTAACATTTATATATAATTAATATATGATGTTATCGTTAGAGATTTTTGCCAACTTTTTATTTATCTCAATTATAGGTTGTTGTTTTGTTTTTTTATTTATTATTATTTTATTGTATATATATGAATTTATTTATTTTCTATTTTATGTAATTTGACTATTATTATCATTTTCTGTATATATAGTATGAATGTGGTCTCATATCAATATTATTATTGTTCATTTTGTAACAAATTGTAATATAACTCAATAAAAAAAAAAAAATAAATAAATAAAAATCGTTAGAGATATAGAAAAGAATACATTGAAAAATGAATAGACATACTGTAGGTAAATAGATATTTCAATTACAATTTACATTAAAGATATTATTAGAAATTTACTAACAATTTTAGACAAAATAGTGTCTTAAATAGACATATGTGTAGACCACAAACATTGAAAGAACACTGAGGCAAAGAAACAAAGGAATAGTTCAGGTATGGAGGATTTTCCATATTTATGACGTCAGGAGTCTGTGGCTTTATCCTTTTGTTTATTTTGTATCCATTATTATTATTATTCAGGCGGTTTTTTTTATTTATTTTAAGGAGAAAAAAATATTTCTCTCATCTTCATTCATACTTTCTCTACGCCCCTTCTCCTCAAAATTCCTATTTTTTAAATGCATATGCATTCCAATATTCTAGTTTTATCATAATGCACTATCTGATTTCATCTAAAGAACACTCAAGCCTTTGAAAGACACACGGAATATAAAGATATTCGAAAATTCAATCCGCAATGCATCCGTAAGCAATCCGTTGAAAAGTTGTATTTTTAAAATACATAAATTCAGAATTGTTTTTGTTATATTTGTTAATAAATTTTGTTTAGCTGAATTAACCAAACGTAAGGATTATGCGACCAATGAAATTTTCCATAAACTAAGTTTTATATATAGTCACGCCACCATGAGGCCATAGTGCACCTGCAGATCACACCATATTCCTTGAATCTTATTCAGCAGTCCTATTAACCTATATATACCCTGCCCCTTCTCCCAGGGAACACACTCACACACTCTCTTCAAGTCCTCGCAGTAATTACGGTACGTAATCTATGTCAGATCTAGTATAGCCATATTGTTATTATCAAGATTGTCATTATTGTCTTTTAAAGTGTTATTATCGATATTTTGTAACTTTTGAATAAATAAAATATTTTTTTTTTTCAATAACGAGCACGAACACCAAAATTGGCGCCCAAACAGGGACTGCATATTTTTATCGCAGTTTTAAGAACCGAGTTTCCGCAGATCCGAACTTTTTCCGCAAATCCAGAATTAGGACTACCGCCTAGGATTCCTCACCTGTGAAGACTCAAGATTTTGGCTTACCTACCGAGGACTACCAACTTCGAGATCTTCAGATTCTGGACGAGTTCACTCACCCCGAGCATCTCGCAACGCAGGCAAAGTCTCTTATCTGCACTCAACCTTGGCCGGACTTCACTGTCGTCAGGTATCCAGCTCAAGGACAGATCTTCACACCCCGTCGAAGATTATTTTGACAGCGTACTCAATTTTTGTAAGTTAATTTCCTTTACTATTGTAATTTTATGTCTGATGATTATTTAAATTCTTTAATCCTGCGAGTAAATAATTTAACATTAACTACAAATATGGCAAGCTTTCAAATTAAATCGGCAGACTACGATCATATCCCTAATTTTAATGGAAACCCACACAATCTGTTAAAATTCGTGACAGTTTGTAGACAAGTTTACCAAATCGTGTGTAAACCGGACAACTCGTTTAAGGAACTAAACGAACAAAGATTATTAAGTAAACTTTTAGCAAAACTTACGGATGAAGCTGATTATATAAATACAACGTGCGAATTTAGTCGTGTTGAAGAATTACTAAATTATCTCGAAAGAACCTTCAGAGACAGCCGCTCAATTGAACAATTATCGCATGAATTATTTAATAACAAAATACATCATAAGGAACACCCTCTTGATTTCCTTCAAAGAATTGATAAGATCCGCACTTTAATAATTTCTAAACATCGGATAGAAAACACACCAAATAGAGAAACAATTATTAGCGCATTAGAGAAAAGTATTCTTTATTTTTTTTACACTAACATGCCCCTTCACATAAGAACATATCTTATGACTAAAGCAGAAAAATTAAGAACATTAGATGATTTGAGAAATTTAATTCAGAATGAGAACCATCTACTCTTCGATGACCTCATAAATTCGGGAAATATGAGAAGACCCGGAGAACATGATTACAAAAGAGGCTTCGACCATAAGAAAAAGTTCGATAAAAAACATCACAAACGATTTAATAATTGGCAAAATCCCAATAACCCGTATAACCCACATAATCAAAGACAAGAGCATCAATATCGACAACAAGAACCTCCACAAGACTACCGGCAGAATAATAATAATAATAATTATTACCAACAATGGCCCCGTCAAGAACAACAAAGGTATTTCAACGGTTCAGGTCGATACCGGAATCAAAATTATAATAATAATAAGAAAGATGAAAATCCAACTGTATCCATGAGAACAGTTAGCGCATTCGGGAATAAACCGAAACAGCCTAATTTCCAAATTCAGCAAGAAGACCCGAAAGACCAAGAAATCAGAGAATTAAGAGAGAAATTAGAAAAATTAGATCCAAATAATTCTTTTTTAGAGAAAGGCCCGCCAGACAATCAAAATACATAAAAGAAGAGAATAAAAGCCAACTGCCTTATGTTAAAGACCACGCGAATCGTAAATGGCTTATTGATACCGGATCTTGGAAGAATTATATAAGACCAGACATTGTACCACCAGATGTTGAAAGAGAAAAAGAAAATTTTACAATAAAAACAGCAACCGGAGAAGAACTTGGCACGGAATCTATTTCAGTTTATTGCAGAAATAATTTTCTTAAAACCCCCGAAAAAATAAAATTTTATCTATTTAATTTCAGTCCCAATTACGAAATACTACTAGGAAATGAGACAATGAGGGAAATGAAATTTAATATCGATTTCGAAACCAACAAAATAAAAACTCGCTATACAGAGTTTGATTTTATTATGGAAGACGAAGTTTTAAAATTAGTTTTGAAAGAAGGCGAAAATCAGATAAAAGTAGAACAAAATAAAAATCTATATTTTATTGACTATGAAGATGATAAGATTAAAATTAAACCTGGCATCTATGATCAAAATATAATAATCGACAGTAAAGTTAACGAAACCATATATTTACCTTTATACTATTTGCAAAAAGAAGAAGTAGAATTAACAGATTCTAATAAAAAAGGAAACCATGAAATAATAAAACAAATCCCCCAACTAATCAGAACCGACCATATACCTCCTCAAGAAAAATCAAATTTAATTAAATTATTATCGAAATATCCATCAGTATTTAAGACTGAAAATGATCCCCTTTCAGCCACTGATTTATTGGAGCATAAGATTAAAACAAAAACCGAAGACCCGATATATTCGAAAAATTACAGATATCCCCACCAATTCAAAGAAAATATTAAGGAAGAAATTAAAAAGATGTTAGAATCCAAAATAATAAGACCCAGCAATTCCCCTTACAATTCTCCCGTTTGGATTGTCCCGAAAAAGCCAGACGCATCAGGAAAAAGAAAAATACGAATGGTGATTGATTACAGGAAATTAAATCGAGAAACAACCCCGGATAAATTCCCCATTCCTAATATTGAAGACCTTTTAGGCAAATTAGGAAAAGCGACGATATTTACAGCAATGGACCTTTGCTCAGGCTTCCATCAAATAAAAGTCGAAGAAAGTTCTATCCCAAAAACAGCATTTTCTACAGATCAAGGCCACTTTGAATTCCTTCGCATGCCATTTGGACTCAGTAATGCCCCAGCAACGTTTCAAAGAGCCATGAATATCATTTTTTCAGATTCTATTAACGTTTTAGTCTATATGGACGATATTATAATTTTTTCTGAAAATTACAAAGATCATTGGAAACATTTAGAAGAAACTCTTAAAAAGTTAGAAAAACATAACTTAAAGATTCAGCTCGATAAGACAGAATTTTGCAAGAAAGAATTGTTATTCCTCGGACATATTATCAGCGAACGCGGCATAGAACCTAATCCAGAAAAGATAAAAGCAGTAAAAGATTTTAAACTCCCTAAAAATGAAAAAGAAATTAAAAGCTTTTTAGGATTAACTGGTTTCTATAGGAAAATGATACCAAATTACGCAAAGATAGCTTCCCCATTAACGAGATGTCTTCGAAAAGATCAAAAAGAAATCAAACCAGAGTTATATGAAAACGCTTTTGAGAAATTGAAACAACTTGTATGTAGTAGCCCCATTTTGCAAATTCCAGATTTCAATCAGGACTTTTTCTTAACAACTGACGCAAGTAATTTCGCCATTGGTGCAGTATTAGCACAGAAGAAAGATGGAAAAGAACTCCCTGTATGTTTTGCATCCAGAACACTTAATAAAGCAGAACAAAATTACTCAACAACGGAAAAGGAATGTTTAGCCATTATTTGGGCTTGCAATCATTTTCGACCCTACTTATACGGTAGAAAATTTTTCATATATTCAGATCACAAACCTTTAGAATATTTAAGAACGTGTAAAACACAGAACGCCAGATTAATTAGATGGAAATTATTGTTAGAAGATTTCGAATATGACATAAAATACATTGAAGGAAAGGCTAATAAAGTCGCCGATCATTTATCCCGTTACCCTATTGAAGAAAGGAAATTAAAAGAACCAGAATTTGATATTTTTCATACAGAAAATTCTCCTAATAACTATTCACAAGAAATCGTAGATTTATTACAAGAAATGGGAATAGAAGAAACCCAAGAAGAAGCTAACAATGAAAACTTAGAAGGAATTAATAATGATGAAAACATAGAAGAAAATAATAATGGTGAACACCAAGAAATAATTCAAGATGATATATCTTCTTTAGCAACGCAGCACCCCACAGAATCCTCCGATAACAGAATCTTAATAGTTGACGATAAATCTAGACCAGTAAATGTTGAGAAAAATCAAATAATAATAAAAAAGGGACACGCGAAAATTCAACGCGAAACAATATTCAATAATAAGCAAAGAACAACAATTGAATTTACTTGGCCTTACCATGAAAAAGATTTTGAAATAGAAGAAAAACTTTTAGAAATCTTAAGACCAAATATAACTTACGGCATATACTGCTCACCCATATCAGATTCTATAGAAAGTGAAAATAATTGGTATAATGCATTATTTAATAAAGTTGCATCACTCATTAGAGAAAAATTTCCCACAAATAGAATTAAAAGATATTATAAACTATTGCCAGATGTAAAGAACACGGAAGACCAGAAATTACTTATCCTTGATTATCATATCGCCAAGACATGCCACAGAGGTATAAATGAAACATATTTAGTTTCGAAAACCAAATTTTATTGGCCCAATATGAAAGATCATATCACAGAAATTATAAACAAATGTGACACATGTGGAAAAGGCAAATACGATAGAAGACCTATAAAACAAAAATTTAAAATTACTCCCACACCTGAGAAACCCTTTACAGATTTAATGATTGATACCTTACACATGAGTAATTATTACATTTATTTAATAGTAGATACTTTTTCCAAAAGAATATTTTCTTATTACGCAACGAGTTATAATGCCATAGAAAGCATGAAAGTATTGAAAAAATATTTAGCATATTTTCCAAAACCCCAAAAAATATCATGTGACAACGGAAGAGAATTCGACAATAACTTGTTTTAAAGATTTTCTAAACTACTTAAATATTGAATTACATTATACTACCCCCAATCACCCTAACTCTCTTGGATTGCTTAATCGAGCAAGCTCTTCGTTATTAGAAATTTTAAGACTTATAAACATAGAAAACAAAGATGATAAAGAGGAAGATAAGTTAGAGCAAGCAACGACAGCATATAATAATTCCCTTAATCAAGATCTTAAAATGACCCCTAACGAAATAACTTTCGGTATCACTAATGAAACTTATAATGAATCCCCGGAAATAAAAGAATATCTTGTTCATGAGTACCATCGGAAAATGAAGCAGCTTTTCGAAATAACTAAGAAAGGTATAGAACAAAATAAAGAGAGAAAAATAGGCAAGTTAAATAAAATCGAGAGAAATATGTATCACATAGAGCATAATGAAAATGTTAGATTAGGATTAAATAAAGAATTAACATCTAAACTTAATAAAGAAATAATTGTTTTAAATAAATATAAGGATAGTATAGAAAAAATAAATAATTTTACAGATTTAGCTCTTACTAAGTTAATGTATCATGATTTATTAGCCGTATTAGATTTAGTAGAAAATCAATTAAATGATATAGAATTTTCCTTAGAACAATGTAAATTAGGAATTACCCATCCAAGCATATTAACGACTAGAGAACTAGAACAATTAAACATACCGTTCGGAGAACCAATCACAGAAAATGTAGAATTAAACTGGTTACTTAGCTCCACATTTTGTTCCCTATCAGATACAGGATTAATTTATTATTTTATTAAAATCCCTTTGAAATCATTGCCAAAAACAACTTATTATGCTATGTCATATCCAGTTACAAGGAATAATAAAGTCATTACTCTAAAGATTAAAGAACAACTAATCATTAGATTTAAAAATTCGTTTTACAATGGAAATTGTATTAAATTCAATAATCATCATTACTGTAAAGACATGATAGAGATTAAGGACAAATGTATTTTAGAATTATGTAAGAATATAGAATTAAATGATTGTAAAGCTGTAGAAATAAGAACAAACCCTATAATCAAACTTATACCCACATTACACCAATATTTAACCTTTAATATTAGCAATGTAACAACTAGTGTAACAAACACACAAATGTATCATCTACCATCTACTAGCCTCCTTAATCTTAATGAAAATGAGAAATTTGTAAATATAAATGTACCACTTTCTTATGTTGACAATGTAAATATTCCTTTTATTTCCTATCATTCTGTTAATAATAATAAAACTATTGTATCAACAAATTTTACTTTTGAGGAATTACAACAAATAGACTTAAGTAATATAGAAATAGAAGAATTAGAACCTTATGATATAACTGTATCCCAATTTATTTCTTATATATTTTATGTAATATGTTTATATCTTTTATGCTATAATCTTTATCGTCAGTATTGTAAACTGGAATTACTGTGTTCTAATCCTTCAAATGATAATCCAAGTACCCATCCTCAACCACCTGAATGTTTTGATGGCAGAGCCAGAGCTTGGTTTCAATATTTACAGAATAGACAAACCGTCCCAAATCCTTAAATTTAGAGTTCAGTGGGCTTCACTCTCATAAGGACGGAGGAGTCACGCCACCATGAGGCCATAGTGCACCTGCAGATCACACCATATTCCTTGAATCTTATTCAGCAGTCCTATTAACCTATATATACCCTGCCCCTTCTCCCAGGAAACACACTCACACACTCTCTTCAAGTCCTCGCAGTAATTACGGTACGTAATCTATGTCAGATCTAGTATAGCCATATTGTTATTATCAAGATTGTCATTATTGTCTTTTAAAGTGTTATTATCGATATTTTGTAACTTTTGAATAAATAAAATTTTTTTTTTTTTTCAATAACGAGCACGAACACCAAAATTTATTATGACCAGGATATTCCACTTCAAAGATACTTAGAAGGGTGCCAGGCTGGTTAGGCCAGATATAGATAGCTTCATCTAAAATTTGAGATAAATAAGAATAATAAAAATGGCACATACCCTGTCATGAAATGAGTTAATTTGCTATTCCAGGTAAGCTCAAATAAGCTAAAAAGGGCTGGGTTAGTTTGATCTGGCATGCAATGCAACTATCAAAAGCAACTACATATAATATCATTTATTTATATAAAAAATGAAAATAATTAGAAGTAAAGCAATATAATATAAGATAAAAATAAAAGGAAATATTACATTTAGGAAAAGAAAAAAAAAAAGAAAAGATAGGTAAGGTATGAGGTATCATGAGAAAAGGTTAAGTCTCTTTTTCTCTAGGTTATGCCAGCCGGTGCCGACCACCGCGACCGGTTACAATATATATAAATATATATATATATATATATATATATATATATATATATATATATATATATATATTCACACACACACAAAGGAAGAATTTATTTTCAATGCTTTGATTAGAAATATACATAAAGAAAGTTCGCTTCTTTATAAAATTTTATAAAAATATAAATTCAGTAAACCCGGCTTTCGAGACTTTCCATCAACTAATTAAGAAAATTGTATTAGTATAATTAATACAGAAGAATATTTAGTAAACTGAAGGGACAAAAGGTAATTTTTTGAACGCAAACGGCAAAAAAATTACACGGAGCTGTGCGAGAGGGGTCAAGGTTCTCATATTCATCCATATTAAAGGTCTTGATTGATGATTCCATGTACAATGAAAGCTACTCTACATATGTTATTCTTTATTAATGGATCTTTGAATATCTATTTAGGATGTATTGTCGGAAGAATAATATGCCATTCACTCTTATATGCGTCACCCTATGTCAATAGTGCTAAATTGTTAATAGTGAGTGAGAAAATTTAGTGAAGTACTACATTAAAAAAAAGTAAAACGTGCGCGCAAAACACGACTTTCACTTGCCTCCGTTTTAAAAATCAATTTAAGGACTTTAAAACAATTTAGGAGATGAAAAAATTAATTACATTGAGTTTCAACAGAAACATGTGTTTCATTAAATAATCGTTTATATTTCTGCAATACGTCTGCAGATCTCAGTTATTTATATCAGCTTAAGGGTTACTTCACAACATTGTGTAGTAACATATTTTGATAAAATATAAAGCTTTCCAACGCTATATTATATGTCTATATTACTGTGTTTATGTTAAAAAAAAAAAAAAAAAATTAAATTAGTTGGCAAAACACACGCCTTTAACATACCTTAAAAATCAATTTTAAAATACATTTAGTAATAATAATAATAGGCTTACCGAGCCCGAATGTTCGATGCCGATACCACCAAACTTTTCCTGCACAGACATGTCCAATGTTCGCCGGTCAAGCCCAAGCCCCGAGATCAGCTATAACGCAATCCTCCCATCGCCGCTTCAGCCTACCTTTCGGACCCCTACCAGTCGGATCTACAAATAAGAACTTTCTCGGAATCCGTTCCTCACCGAGCCCAACAATTTTACTTGCTTATTTGTGTCTCCGCGACGCTATCCCCTGAAACAGTCCCCACCCGGATACCCGAACGGGGGACTAGTTTACCTCCGGATAATGAGCGTTTTACCTCAGAGGAATCCATGACTGTTTGAGGTATTTTGTGAACTAAAATATGTGAGTAGGGCGTTCGAACCTGCATCACACCCTCCAGCAAGCCTGGAGGGCCGCTCTCATTATTGGTCAACGAGTCCATCGGACTTAGCCGGGAGGAGCTTCCGAGGAAATTCCATCGACCATTCCCATATCCGCCACCCGTGGGACGCTCCCCATACGCGGTGATGACATCCGCGCGAGGAAAATAAATTTAGTAATAAAATAAATTGTAGACGAATTAATTAGATTAGGTGTCAATAGATTAAAGTGACACTAATGTATTTTATTAAAATATCTATCATATATATTTTTTTTATTTATTTATTTAACGTCTCTTTATGCTACTATGGCTAATCGGACGATGCTACAGTGGGAGTCCTAAATTTTGCCTATCCAGGTTTTATTAGGATAGGGATCTTTTACGAGTACCTGACATCGCACAGGCTCGGGACCACCTTTTAACTATCATATGATTATATAAATAATCAGTTAGTTTTATCGGATTTTGATTTCTATTAAGTTCGTTTACTTTTACGATTTCTTACCCCTTAAGAATCAATCCGTTCGAAATCGTCCGGGCCTTGTCGCTTGGCATTTTTGATTTTCGTGATTTATTGACCAGTTATTCAATATATTTTCGTGAATATAAAACCATAAATAAAAATATGATTATATCAATTGGAACATAAATAAAAAAAAATCTAGCCAATACTTTTATTGTTGCAGCCGTTTTAAGTCAGCTTCACGGGCAAAAAAAAATGTGATGGAAAAACCATTTTTTAGAAATTTTCCATTTCCAGTAATTTTTTAGATAACAAATCAAAACAAAAAATTAACAATAAGATAATGAAATGCTTTGTATTTTTTTTTTTGTTGTTTAAAAATTTTCGAAAATGACTAAAAAACGAAACTTTTAGCGAGATAAAAGTAAATAAAGGAAAAGAGACTTACCTTTGATTATTTTTCCCTTTATAGCTTAGTCATAGTCGTACTTTCTGTAAAAATTTCGATCTTGAGAGCATAGTGCGTTTTGTATTTGAATTTTCAAAATTGGCGAAATTCATTTTTCGCAATGTTTACACGGAAATATCTCAAAAGGAACTGAGTGATAAATTATGATACTTATACAGATTACTCATCTATAAGATGAGTTTAGTGATATAAATTTGGTGTTTAAGACTAAGCTGGTTCCGGAGTTGTAAAATTCTCTTTACTGTTAAAAGAACGTTTTCTTTAAATCAAATTAACTCCGGTAATTTTGCATATTTTAGAACTAAACAAAAACTAGATTGATGATGAGAGTATTCTATATAATTTTGGTCCTTACAACACATTACCTAAGTAACCAAGAAAAAGGAAAAAAAAATCACGAATAATTACACCAACTGAAACTTTGGCGCGCTATGATAAGGTAAGTCAGCAATGATTTTCACACTTAATCATTTTTCCTTATATAGTCTTATCATGGCACTACTTGTTTTAGAAATTTCGATTATATAAGCTATATTCTTTTTCCAATATAGGTTATCAACCAGGGGTTTTTTTCTAACTCAATACTATTTATAATAAAATGTATCAAAAAGGACAGACAGAAAAATAATGGAACTCATACAGATTATAACTCTATATAATAAGTACGATAGAATAAATAGTGGCCGAGACTCAGTTTATTTTTGAAATATAATACATTAAATATTACTGGTCTTGTCAGAGTTGGCACCATCTCATCAACCGACTATGAGACAACCCAAATTATTAACATTAGAACCAGTAGGATCACAGCTACTAAATTTAGTATATTCGTTATTTGACTTTTGTATACTTTTCTTTTGAAAGTATTTTGTTTTGATATGTGACTTTAAAATCCTCAAATGAAATCGTGGTTCTTTTCAGCATTATGTCGAGCTAATTAATTCTTACTAATATCTAAAATTCACTTCAGAAACCATTGCAAAGTTCAATGGATTACATTTGAAAATATTACTAATCGAATTCCACTCTCTTCACTGGTACTGGTGGAGGTAAGTGATTAGTGACCTAAGAAGCCTGGTGAGTGATTAATGACTATAGGAGGAAGGGGTTCTGTCAACCCCAACCCTGGAGGTTGAAGAAGGTTCCCAGATCTAGGAAAACTGCCGGAAAATAAAACAAACAGAAGAAATATTTAGGAAAGTGTTTTTTTTTTGGTTTTTTTTTTGGGGGGGGAGGGGAGAGGGATTTGAATATTTTTGTCTCGCTTCTAAAATTTACCATAATATAAATTATATTCAAGAATATTAATCAAGTTCATATTGTACGAATTCAGAAAATCAGGAGCGGGAAAATCGACTTTCACTTACTCTGGCATGTCGAAATCAATTAGAGAGCTATTAAATAAACCAACATCGATATGGCAAGTCTAATCAAAATCGTTTAATCCTTTTTTTTTTAGAAAACCATAAGGTGCAAAATGAATTGTATAAATCAGCACATTTTGGTGAAACAGTTGCTGCAACATCCTGGGCGTATAGTTTTCTTAAATACAATATTTATAGCTTTTTTCAGTCAAATTAATAATTTTTTCAGTCAAATTCATAATTTTTTCAATCAGATTCATAATTTTTTCAATCAATTTCATATTTTTTTCAGTCAAATTCATAATTTTTTCAAACAGATTCATAATTTTTTCAATCAATTTCATATTTTTTTCAGTCAAATTCATAATTTTTTCAAACAAAATTCGGCCACTACTCCACAGGTAACACTCGAAGTATTCAACAAGGTGTTTGAATCTGCCAGATGTAAATCCGTGTTTTAGGGCATATTAATCCTTAACACCTTTTTGCGTGTGGAGTAGTGGCTAGTATAGCAGACTCTTTTATAGGACGAAATAACCTAGGATTTTTACTCCCTAAAAGCCACTACTTGATGCATTGAACAAGGTGTTAAGGATTAATATGCCCAAGGTCACGGGCTAAAACCCGGCAGATTCAAACACTTTGTTGAATACATCCAGGTTCACCTGTGGAGTAGTGTCTAGCATCACAGCCTTCTATGCTTGAGGTCGCAAGTTCAAAACCAACAGATGCCATATATTTGTTTTTAGGGAGTAAAAATCCTTGGTTATTTCGTCCTTTAAGAAAGATGTGAACAGTTATGAATTTAGTTGAAAACAAAAAAGTATCCAATGGTCATCTGCCAGGTCTCAACTCGCGATCAAGTGATTAGAAGGATGTTATGCTAGCCACTGCACGACAGGTGGCTCTTAAAAGATTTAAAAAGTGAAACTCGTAAAAGATTCCTCCCTGTCTTAAGTAAATCTGGATAGACAAAACTTAGGACACCCGTTGTATCGTAAGATAAATCACAGTAACATAAAGTGACGTTAAATGGGTAAAAAATAAGATTTAATAAAAAAGTTAAGTTCTTGATTGCAAAACCTGATTAAGTTAAATGTATAAAATGGGTACAAGGCATTGTGACATTGACTGAGAAAATTATGAATTTGGTTGAAAAAACTATGAATTTGATTGAAAAAAATTATGAATTTGACTGCAAAAAGCTATATTATTTAATCTAGATCATATGTTCCCAACGAAAATGAATATTTATTTATTTATTTATTCAAAGCATCTACCCATTAAGGGTCATTAGCTATATACATAATTGTTTGTTTTTCTCTGTTTAGTACAGAATTTTTAACAAAATATCATTTATAACATAATAATGGTAAATGTATGGTCAAAGGACATTATATTCTAAATGAGATTAAAGACTTTAATTTTTTTCAAAAACTTGAGTAATTTCTGGACACACGTTTCACTGTCACCGAGAGCTATTTCCAGCTTGGTGTCAATTCCGCCCTCCGTTCTTGCACCGCGGAAGGCCTCACAGTGCAGGATGATGTGCTCCACCGTCAAAGGTTGCTCACAAGTCCTGCAGGTCGGAGGGTACAGTCCTTTCAGTAGGTAGCTGTGTGTGAGGGCTGTGTGCCCGCTTCTTATTCTTGCTAGAACCACTTCTTCGCGCCGGTTTTTCCTCTCTGAGGTTTCCCATATCCCTGGAGTCTCTTTGATTTTTCTAATTTTTCATTCGTTCTGCTCCACTCGGTAGCCCATGAAGTATTAATCCTTTTCTTGACGTATTTTCGCCAGTCCGATGCAGTTGTCTTATTGACACGTGTCACTTTCCTTCCAGAGTCCATCCTTGCATTATTAGCTGCTCGGTCAGCGTCCTCGTTTTTTCCTATGCCCAAGTGAGACGGGACCCACAAAACTTTTATTGTTTTTCCTATACTTTTGCATTCTTCCTCGAGAATCTGGATCCTTTGAACCAAAGCTTCTTTCGAGTTCATATTATCTATTGACTTTAGAGAACTTAGAGAATCTGTTACAATCAGATGATGTTGGTGGTCGTGTTTTACTATGATTTTTAATGCTTTCCAGATAGAGTAGAGCTCCCCAGTGTATACACTATTTGGTTCTGGTAGAACATTTTTGCAACAATTAGAGCCCATGAGAACAGCGCAACCAACTTCGGAATTAGATTTAGAAGCATCAGTGAACCAAAAGCTGTAATCGGAATATAGTTCTTCCCGCTCTTTATACAGCTGGTTGTAAACATGATGAGGCGTTGTGAGCTTTGGAAATACGGATAAACTGTAATCGATCTGGTTCTCCATTTCCACCCAATTTGGTACTAAACTATTTGGCATTGTAAAGATTTCTGGAATTATTATTTGTAAATCATTAGTCAGTTTTCTAAATCTGTTGTGAAAACATTTACACGATTCATGGGGCTCTTCGCTAGTAATAGGATATTCCGTGGAATCAGAAGCAATAAGTTTTTTCTTGACATCAGCGTGCCCACGTATGCCAGTAACAGGTATTTCCTTCTTGTTCCCAATGAGGGCTCGCCACTCTCCACGTACAAGCTTTCGACGGGTGTTGTTCTGAATGCTCCGACACAGAGGCGAAGAGCTTGGTTGTGAATTGGATCCAATAACCTCAAAGTCGAAACGCTAGCAGAGCCATAACCGACAGATCCATAGTCAATTATGGGCCTGAAAAGGACTCGGTATATCGTTAATAACGTTCGCCGATCAGATCCCCACTAAGTGTTGGCCAGTACTTTGAGTAAATTTAAGCCTGTTTGATATTTTAGTTTTATATGACGAATGTGTTGAGACCAGTTTAGTTTTTGGTCAAAGTAGACGCCTAAGAATTTGATAGTACTGGCATAAGAAATGGGTTGATTGAAAAGTGACAGTGACGGGTGCGTTTGACATTTTGTTTTTCTGCAAAAGTGTATAGCTATTGTTTTGGAGCTTGAAAAACTAAAACCTGTGGTCCTAGACCATGCTTCAAGGTTCTTCAATGTTTTTTGTAACTTCCATTCAATATACTCTAACGACTTGTTTCTTATATAAATTGTAAAATCGTCAGCAAACAAAGAACATCTTACTTCAGGTGGTGTTGTCTGTGCTATGCTGTTTATTGCTATTAGGAATAAAGTTACACTCAGAGGGGATCCTTGTGGCGTACCGTTTTCCTGGAGGAACGTTTGAGAAAGGTTAGTTCCAATTTTAACCTTGAATTTTCTTTCTTTGAGGAAGTTATTGATGAATATCAGTAATCTCCCCGTGAGACCTTCTTTTGAAAGAGTGCTTTAGGACATTGTATCTCCACATAGTGTCGTATGCTTTTTGGATATCAATGGATACAGCAACCAAGTGCTCTTTCTTAGAGAAGGCGGTCTGTATTTCATATTCAAACTTCATTATTTGGTCAATGGTTGAGCGGTTTTTCCTAAAGCCGTACTGCGAAGTTGAAAAAAAATTTCGTTTTTCTAAATAATATGTCAATCGATTATTAACCATTTTTTAAAGCAGTTTTGATACACATGAAAGGAGATATATAGGTCGATAGTTATTGATACTGATGCCTTTGTAATTTTTCTTGATGGGGATAACTGAAGCGTTCTTCCACGTTTCAGGAAGAAATCCTGAGCACCATATCCTATTATAAATAGATAGTAAAAATATTTTTGCATTTGAGGGCATTTTTTTCAAAAATAAATATGGAATCTGATCGGGTCCGGCAGTAGATTTATCTTTGCACGTACTTAAGGAGTTTTGCATTTCTGATAAACTGAACGGATGATTATAAATTTCCGAATCTTCTGTATGGAATTGGATAGTATTTTTCTCCTGTTCGATTTTATACCGCTGGAAATCTGTAGTGTAGTTGCCTGTTTTCGACATAGATGAGAAGTGTATTCCAAAGGCTTCAACTATTTTTGATGGATCCGTAATAGTTTGATTTTCCGTTTGGATTGTAGAAATAGCCTCTCGTTTTTTAGATCCTTGAATGGCATTCACTTTTTTCCAGACTTCTTGCAGGCAACTGCTCCTATTAATGGAGCTAACATAGTTTTTCCATGAATTTTCTTTGCTTGCCCTTAATACCTTCTTTGCTCTAATCTAAGTTTTTTGAAGTTGATTAAATCTTCAGGTTGTTTTGTTCTTTTGAATTTGTTGAAAGCTTTCTTTTTGTTCATTATCGCGATGCGGCACTCCTCATTCCACCAAGGAACTAGGCGCCTATCATTGAATGCGGTCTTGTGTGGGATACTCTTCTTTGCGGCATCTAGAATGGTGAGATTAAGGAATGAAATGTGTTCCTCTACATCAATCAATGAGCTTCCCTTGTTTTCTATCACCCTTTCAATTATTGAAGAAAACATTTCCCAGTCGGCTCTTTTGAATGACCATCTCGAGGTTTTGTCAGTCTTGAAATCAGCACTACTATCAAACTTTATAGTGATTGGGAAGTGGTCGCTTCCGTACAACATGTCCTTTACTTCCCAATGCACTTTGTGGAGCAGCCTGACATCAATTAATGATTAATCGATGGCAGAAAGAGAGCCATCACCACAGAAATGAGTTGGAGAACCGTCGTTAATTAGAGTCAAAAAATCATTAGAGTCAATAAATTTCTCTATTTCACTTCCTCTATTTCTATAGTCGAATAATGAGGAGCCCCATAATTTGTTGTGTCCGTTTAGGCCTCCAACAAGGATGACAGGTCTTGGGAGTTGATCTACTATTACTTGAAGGTTATTTGCAGTAAAATCTTGATTCGGTGGGATATATATATATTGCAAACTGTAATCGGTTCAGGTTTATAAATTTTTGCGGCCACGACTTCTAGAGTGGAATGAATTTTTATTGGTTCTGAATATACATTTTTATTAACTAATATGGCTACGCCGCCCCAAGCGGATTTACAATCTGTTCTGTCTTTCCGGTAAATATCGTGATTTTTTAATTTTACCACCTGAGCTTGTGAAAAATGGGTTTCTTGTAAACACCAGCAATGCGGTTTCTCTTCATTTAAAAGTAGTTTAAAGTATTCAAAGTGTTTGTAAAACCCATTACAGTTCCACTGTATAATAAAAGAATTTGAATTGTTAACCATAATGTAAAATTTTATAAAAATGTTTCCAAGAGACCAGATATCGTTACCAATTAATTATCCGTACTGTCATCTGTGTTACTTATAAAATCTGTTGCTTCCCACTGTTTTTTAAGAAGTTTCGTGATTTTAAGTTTTGTTCTTCGATCAGTTATTAATGCTTTGGTATCTTTTAGCATCCCCCTAAGACCCTCTGTATTAGTAGTGAATTCCTGGACAAATTCACAGATGTTTTTAGTATTGGGGTATATGTCGATTAACTTGATCATGTCTTCAAATGATATAGGGTACTTTTCTTTATTTCCTTCGATTGCCTGCCGAGCACTTTCAAAGTTATCCGAAGAATTAATTTTTTCAGCTTTTTTTAGTTTCTTCAATTTTTTACCTATGGGTTGAACGGGGGTCATCAATGGGTAGTCTTCAAAATTGATAATATTTTCAGGATCTTCCAGGGAATCTATGGTGAGGTTCGATTCGGCAGTAGAAGGGGTAGAGCTAGAATGGCATCGTTTGACCCCGGATACCACGGTAGGTAGTAATATTAAATTATTGGGATTATTGAGAGCAGTCGATTGAGTAGGGTTATCTATGACGGCTTCACTTGTAAGCTGGTTGCCATGACTACCAGACAACAGCTCCACTGGACCACCTCTGGCAGTCTTAGGCACTGGTGACGTGCTAGCGTTGTCATGGCTACTGGCTAGAGTGGGCTCTACTTTACACGTATTATTGATGCTGGGCAAAACATGATTAGGCGTATCGAGTAGCCAGCGATCGGTATTTGTTTGTTCACTGACGCTACTAATTATTTCTGGATTGAAATTAATTAATGAAGCCTCGTTTTCTTTGTTTTGGGGCTCAGAGATATCTATATCATTCTCACACTCTGGGCAATCGGTAGAGATGTCTTCACCTAAAAATATTCGGTAAGGTACATTATCGTGTTTAATTAACAATGAAGATGGGAGTTTGGTTAGGTCCTCAGGTGGAATGTAGACTTGTCTTCGAAAGCTTAAAACATGGGCCAACCGTGGGTCTTGGTACCCGGCCCTGAGAAAGTGCATTGGTGAAACTAACCTCAATCCTATTTTTTTCAGTTCATTTTCAATAGTATCATGAGGTATGGAAGGGCAAGCGTTAGAAATAATAATTCGTTTTGCTGGATTGATTAGCCGTTTTATGTTAATTTCTTTATCGTTAATCACTATTGACTTATGATTCCTAATGATATTATCTGCTGCCTCTTTGTTACTGAAGTGAATGCAGAACCGGGAATTGGAAATTCTTGATGTGTATCGGATATATTTTGGGTCGATTAGGGATGCGATTTTGATCACGTATTCTTTCTGTTTTATACCCGGAACAGTGTGCAATATTATAGCGTTTTCTCGCTTAGAAAACTTTTCTGATGCGGTGGCTTTGGCATAGCTGATTTCTGTAGGTTTAAGGTTAGGTGATACTTTATTGGTTGTTTGCCTGTTTTCCATTTCTTTTTTACTATTACTGGTTATTTTCATGACATTAGGGTTAACTGAGGACATAATGGGGGTAGCTGACATCGCTACAGAGCCAAAAACTCTGAGTACCTATTATAGGCGTATATTCGCCTAATTTCTTATTGATATACCAATTCTCACTCTCGTGATGGAACACGCACCCTTAAATTGTTCTAATAGCACAAAATAATGTCTATTTTTTCCAGAAAAACACTTATAAATTAATAAAACTGTATGACTGACCTGAAGTGAGTCTGCTTCACATGGGTCCCAAACAGCTGATCCGAAAATGAATAAATGTTATCAAATTAAAATTAAAATCAACTTAATATTTATCAAATTAAAATATACCAAATCATTTTTAAATTGATTAGGTATATTAAAAAACAAGATTTAATAAAAATGTTAAGTTCTTGATAGCAAAACCTCATTAAATTAACTGTATAAAATGGGTACAAGAAATTATGAAATTGACTGAAAAATTATGAATTTGATTGAAAAAATTATGAATTTGACTAAAAAAATAATGAATTTGAAAAAATGAATGCAAAAATCAGCGCCAGACCTACTACACCACACAACACACACAATTTTTTGAGGGACTTTTTTTTTTTAGACTCAGAGGACCCTAAAACGGAATACGAATGGAATTTTCGTGATTTCAATACTTTCACTTACTATATATTTCATATATAGGTAATTGGGAGTAATATTAATCGAATATATGTACATGAATTTAAAAAAAATCAGAAGTGCTCTATTAAAATCACGGCCTTTTGAATTAGATAAAATACTACTTCTTAAAATATGTAAAATACTACTTCGGCATGTCAAAATCAATTATAGGACAATAAACTTAATCAAAATCGTTTAAGCCTGTTTTTTAGAAAAAATCTGTTGCATGATGTTAGGTGGCTCTTCTGTTTCGATGATTTTAATGAAAAAGTTGCTTTAATATCTAGGGCGTATAGTTGTCTTTAAATGAAATTTCAGTTTCGTACAACTTACGGTCTTTGAGCTAGAATTATCACACACGCACAAACAGGCCTTTTCTCGCGACTTGGTTATTTGGACTCAGGGGACCCTAAACCATCTATTCCCGTCCCCTCCGAAGAGCGGAATAATAATTAAAACCCCTAGAACAACCTGCATGTTTGAACACGCGACAAGGGCATAGAAAGCTGTATACAGCCACTACACTAGAGGTGACCCATTATATAATTCTTTTATTAGTTTTTAAATTGTAATTTATCAGTATAATTAATGTCCTAATTATGACAGAATTTAATATCACTAATAAAATTGTTGGATTAAAATAAATAAATAAATAATTCAATTAAAATGTTTTGTTTTATTCTGCTTGCCTGTAGGAGACAGTGAGCTCCTTAAAGTTTTTACTCTTAATTTTGAGCTAGATAGGAAGATTGATAATACTGTATACAGGTAAGAAGGTATTTAATCTCCAGCATGGGACAACAGACTTGAAGACGAAATAATTTCATCTATTGTCCGTGAAATAGCAGAAATCGCAGAAATAGCAGAAATGTTTCGAGCTCTTCTCAGTTTGAGAAATGTGTGAGTGTGTGTGTGGTAACTCCCGGGCAGAAACGGTAAATCCTATGAAACTGAAATTTCATAGTTAAGACAAATATACCCCGAGACGTTACAAAACCTTTTTCATCAAAATGAGCTTACCAGAAGAGCCACTTTATACCATGCATTTTGCACCTTTTTTCGATTTTCTCAAAAACGGTCTCGACGATTTTGATTTAAACTCGCTATATCGATGTAAAATTTAATGGGCTTTAATATCATTTAGTTTCATTTAAGCTTAAATGCCGTTATTTTAAATTTTCTTTCTCTAAAGTACCTTTAATTTGGTTTATTCTATAAAAATAACTATATTATCTTGTTACCACTGATGAAAAACGGGTAAATATATAAATTCAAAGAATTCGATACCACACTAAAGGAGAAAACAGAAAAAAAAAAATTTTTAATGCAATTTTTCGTTTTTGAACATAAGACTTGAATATACATGTATGATATACCGTTGGAAAGGTGAAAATTTTAGAAAAAATATTATCTCATACACAAGCTTTTAAAAGTTAATAGAGAGTGATAAAAAGCCGATAAAACTAACAGATTATTTTAGATAATTACATAATAGATTTTTTTAATAAATCACATGTTTCTATATAAATTCAATTTAATTAATTTTTTAATAGTTTCACGTATGTTTATCTCTGACTGTATTTGAAAATTCTTTCATTGATTTTAAAAATGGTTAAAAAATGAGGTAAGTGAAAGTCGTGTGTTGCCCGCAACAGATTTTTTTTATATCTAACTGTTTTTGAAAATTCTTTCATTGATTTAAAAATGGAGGTTAGTGAAAGTCGTGTGTTGCCCGCACCAGATTTTTTTTTTTTATGCTAGACTTACACACGCTCACACGGACGGACACACAGACACACAGAAATAGGGACTCTAAAACGTTTATTTCTAGTGGAAATTCGAATTTAAAAAAAAATCTCACGATTACAATACTTTCCCTTACTATATATTTGATATATAGATAAGTGAAAAAAATGAAGTCAGGAAGTGAAAATAATAAACTCCTTAACCAAGCGATGACTTTTTTGATATTTTGTCATTTCTATGTAGGAGTTGAAAATTTAATTTTAAAAATAAAGGTAAGTGAAAATCGTGTGTTGCTCGCATCAGTTTTTTTTCTTTATTTTTTATGATTTATTTGCTATGAGAAGAGAATACAGTTCATATATTGTTACTAATTTTACAGTTCATTGATTGTTACTATCTTCCATTTCTATCCTTAATCACCATTACTTACAGCTCCAGAAAGTTAAAATCATAATTTCCCTAGCATCTTAGAAGCCTCAATATGAGCTATTAGAGTAATAACAGCCACCATAATCGAAAAATGATTGCTCTTTGTACTGAAAAAACAGAAGTACTGGAGGCAGGTAATAATGGAAAACAAATTAATGACAATCCAGAGTGGAAGGGATGGTAGGGGCGAAACAACCCCTAGCTATGCCCTTCTTAACCTCTCAATAATTAAATCAAAAGACCCTCTTCTAATTTTCAATTTATATTTTTCTTCTTCTTTTTTTTTTCTCTTATTTTCTGGGTGAATTCTTAATGGAGAAATTCCTCTTCCTCCCCCAAAGAGGTATTCAATAAAACCGCTAATGACTCTTCATTCCAAATTCCAATTTTGTTACGGCATACAAAATTTCATTTAAATATCAAATTATAACGCTGTCTATCGACAGGTGTGAAAAGTCACAATCATGTTAGTATGTAACACCGCTCACAATATATTGTAAACACTAATACGTGATGATACAAACTTAGGATTATGTATTCTTGAATTTTAATCCTCTGTAGAATAATAAGATTTCGGCCAAGTCTCTTGGGAATGATACAACAGGAAAATTAAATTAGGTCATCAGAATCTTAGAGTAAAAACATGGAGAATGAATAATTGTAATAAATTAAGAGTTATATTTTAATAATAATTCAAACAAAACATTCTAGACAAGAAAAATAAATCAGAAATACGCTCATATATACTTGCTAATTTTTTTTAAAACATAATTTATTGAAATTTACAACTGTACTAAAAAAAAATACATCAAGTAAATATGATATAAGAAAAAGACATGAAAAAGACTTTTAGAAGAACTACCCAATGGTAGCACTCCTGTAACTATTCTAAACTAGAAGGTCTCGGGGCCATCTCCTTTTCAGACGCCTCAGAGGAGTGTCGGGAATTGAAGAGGAAGAAAGGATTGAAACTAGAGGATTAGGGTGGGAATGGAGTTTGTCATGAATGGAATGGTATCTAGATCGGCCAAATCAGCAACATACGGAATATTCAGGTCTTTGTGGATCAGTTTATTAGTTACAAAATAAGGAGTATTAAGGATTTTACGAAGGATTTTTGATTGTAGGGATTGGATACGGGAAGAATTTGATGGTTTAGTAGAGCCCCAAAGCTCTACTCCGTAAGACATTGCTATTTAAAATAAATTTACAATTCTAGTGAAATGAAATACATAAGTGTTCATATATGATAAAATAAAATGTGATAAATCGCATATCCCTGTTTTATTTGAGGAAGAAGAAAATCAAAAGTAAATTGAATTCTAGTACCTCTTTAAGAATAACAGTCAAGTAATAAACATGAGCCTTGTGCCTGGCACAGACTCAAAAATATTTATAAAATACGAACTTGGTATTTACTTATATTATTTATAAAAGTAATGAATACGACTACTTGTACAACAGACGGCTACTACTTAGATTATTTATAGTATAAGTAGTTAATACAACGACAGTAGTATACATATATATGTATATAATTATTTAAGTTAAAAAAAAAGGTTTTTGTTTACATATTTGTCGTGGTTCTCATTTGAGAATTGAATGTGACTATTATTTTAACTTTTTATTTATAACTACGCGGAAGATAGATAGCTGAGGAGGTGAAGGAACAATTTGTTTTTAAATGAGATTAATGGAAATGCTTTGCATATAGAGGCATTAATGGAATTCCAGAACGATGTTTCATGCAAAGTAAAGGATTTTGTCAAGGGTTTCGTTCGACGAGAAGGAAAATAGAGGTCAGTGGGCTCGGATCTATTGTCAAACGAACGTACCAATGAACAAGGGATGAGTAGGTCGAGAATGTAGGATGCATTTTCGGTATTTTTTTTTTAAAAATATATTGATTGGTATTTACAACTGTATAATAAAATACATTTAGTAAATGTGATACAAGATAAGTTGACATGATTCATATGTAGGGATACTACCCATTGGCAGCTCCCCATTTCGGTATTTAAAGTGCGAAATAGGAATACTCCCAGAAAATACTGTAACCGGGCAACTGGATTTCTGGAGAGACGCTGGAGCACCTCAGGACTCCCATTTACTGATGTTTACTCTTTTTTTTTTTTGTTTTGTTTTTTAATTTTCGAACCAATTAGGGTTATTTGAGGATTGGATAGGCAGGAAGTGCTATAATAAACAGCATTTGAAGTCAGCAGAGCTATGGAATGACGAATATAAAAGGGAATAGAATCCCAGATAGACGAGTATCCGATAAGAAAAGAAATGTCAAAAGCTACGGTTTGGTGAGGCGTTATACACAGGTCTGAAGGCAGTGAACGAGTGCTGCGATAGGGTATTTGAATGAAAATATATCTCAGATGTACGATCGACGGTGGGATTAGAGAACTTGGAAGAGGAACGATACCAGGACGTAATTAAAAAGATAGAAAAAGTAGAGCCATGGTGACTCGTAGAATCGGGGTCCCTGGATATCCCAAAGATGAAAGGTATCAAGCAGTTAAACAATCGTTTAAGTTTTGCTTTAGGCATTTGACCGAGTCTGGCACCCAGGACTGCTTTACAAACTCCGCAAATTCCTCCCTCCTACATACTACCTCATCATCCAGTCCTACCTCTCTGGAAGATCCTTCAAAATAAACCAAAATAGTTCCTATTCCTCCCTATTTACTCAGTCTGCCGGCGTTCCTCAAGGCAGTATCCTAGGACCCCTTCTTTGCACAGTTTTTACAGCTGATATCCCAACCCATCCTTACACCTATGCTGATGACACTTGTGTGTTATCAGTCAATAATGATCCTACTATTGCCTCTCAAACTCTTCAATCCCACACCGAGACCATGAAGTATGGTGTCAGAATTGGAGAATCAAAATCAATTCCAACAAATCTCACGAAATTACCTTTACCCTTCGTCGTAAACCTACGACATCCTGTCCTACAGTGTCCTTTAATAATATTCCGCTAGTCCCGGTTGAACAGATTCGCTATCTAGGAATCCTACTTGACAAACGACTAACTTGGAATCCGCACACAAGACTGAAACGACAAGAAGCTACCCAACGCTTTCGCTTACTTTAACACTTACTGGACAGACACTCTAACCTTCCACTTAACTACAAAAGGCTCATATATATTACCATCATAAGGCCTATCTGGACGTACGGGGTTGAGCTTTGGGGCTCTACTAAACCATCAAATTCTTCTCGTATTCAATCCCTACAATCTAAAATCCTTCGAAAAATCCTCAATGCTCCTTATTTTGTCACCAACAAACTCATCTATAAAGACCTTAATGTCCCATATGTTGCTGATTTGGCCCGTACGAGGTATCATTCCTTCCATGACAAACTCCACTCCCACATTAACCCACTAGTTTCAATCCTAGCTTCCTCTATCATTCCTGACAATTCTCCGAGGCGTCTGAAAAGAAGATGGCTTCGAGACCTTCTAGTGTAGATTACCTAGTGGAGTGTTGCCAATGGGCATATTCTCTTCATGTCTTTTCATGTATATTATCTGTATTATGAGCCAATTTACTTGATGTATTTACTAATACAGTTGTAAATTTCAATAAATTAATAAATAAAAAATAAAGTTTTGCTTTAAGACCCAGATGCACTCCTATACACCGCACAACAGAAGTCAAAGTGGAGGGATCATTGAGGAACAAACCAAAAGTCTACGAGTTTCAAATTGAAGAAGGTTACAACGCATAGGTAAATAGCTAACTTCTAAGACACAAAACATTAATTGGACCGTGTGTAATCAAGGTCTGTGAACTAACCATAGCAAAGTGACTTAGTTCCAACATACATATATAATAAATTTTCGATGACTAGATATATAAATTGTTTAGTAATATTCTACATAGGATATCACTACATAGTATAGCCATTCTTTAAAGGATGGATCAGCGGTTATACAACATATGTGATGAAGACTATATTGTTGTGCGTTTATTTAATAATGGTGCATGTATACTCACAAGTAATTCATCAACTTTAATTGTTAATGGCCCTCAGTGTATGTGGCTCTAGTGCCCTCACTCAGCCTCCACTGATTCTCAAGACCAGTGAAGGGGCTGACAGAGGCGATGGGATCTCCTGGCATTGTGCCTCGACATCCACTAATGGATCTCGGGGTTTGATGCGGTGATCCCAGAGGCAGTTTGTAAATATTGTAAATAGGTATGAATGTGATCAAGGTTGTTAGTATTATTTTCTTTAGAAATATTTTTTTTTTTTTTGTGTGTATATATATATATATATATATATATATATATATATTCTTCTTTGGGTGGTAGATTGTATTATTTCTTAAAAAATTAAAAATAGTTGATTCTTTGCAACATTTCAGGTAATATTTTTAGTTGTAACTTGAATAGAACCAATTGAACATTCTGATACAGCTTTCATTTTAAATACTATTGACTGAATACAAATACAATATTATTTCTATTCTGAGAACCTACAGATGCAATATTTTGGTTCATTATTTTCAGTAATGAACTTGCTAGATAAAAAAAAAATAAATAAAAAAATACCTCCCTCATAATTGGAGGGCTAATGTTTTAAGATACGTTGAAAAATAATTTTATTTGAATGAAAATCGAAAATAAAGACAATGAAATAGCAAAGAAGTCCAGTATAAGTGCTTTTAGTTTATTATTTTCAATAATGAGCCTTTGTAATCGAACGTAATCGAGAAGTCCTGGAACCATGGCCGAAACATCTATCTGGCATTCTTAGACTTGAAGGTGGCGTTCGATTCGGTATCTAGGAAAGAAATTGGGGAAGCCTTGAGGGCAAAGAACATTCCTCAAAAGTTGCTGAGGGCTATAAAGTCAACATACAAAGAGCCAAAGGTTATAGTGCGCTTAAATGGGCAAGTATCCAAAGTGTTTAGGATGGAAAAAAGAGTAAAACAGGGCGATTCGCTAAGTCCCTTTTGTTTATTGTATACATAGATGAGATTGCCTCAATTCGCAAAAGACGCACAGCCAGAATGCACATGGGCCAATGGAACCTGTATCCTGTTGTTATACAGTTCTTTTTGTTTGCTGACGATATAGTCCTTATAGCGGAATCCCCAGAGCAGCTTCAGAAGGCAGTGACGGAGTGGAACGAGGAACTGAAGAGAAAAGGAATGACTATCAATTCCAGAAAAAGCAAGGTTCTTCAAGTTGGTAGAGCTCAAGAAGATGTACAGATCTCCTGTGATGGAGAATTGATGGAGGTGGTGACAGATTTCACGTATCTAGGCACAGTGATCAGTAGATCTGGGAAATTGGAATTTGAAATCTCAAGTAGAATTTCCAAAGCTAATTCCGTCTATTACCATATCTGCAACATGGTTATCGGAAAAAGAGAAGTAGCACGGAACGTGAAGTTACACCTGTTCAAGTCCATCTTTCTACCAGTGCTTCTCTATGGAGCAGAGAGCTGGATTATGAATGAAAGGCTACAAAGTCGCATCACTGCCTCGGAAATGAAGTTTCTAAGAAAAATTGTGGAGAAGACACGGAGGGACTGTGTCCGGAATGAAAGGATCAGGGAAGAGCTTAATGTATTCTCTGTTCTGGAAGTCCTAGACAAGAAGCAATTGGGATGGTACGGGCATGTCTGCCGAATGGACCACCACCAATTAAAACAATGGAGGTAAGGCCCTTAGGACGAAGACCTAGAGGATGCCCAAGGACCTCCTATATCACCCACATGGAGCGAATAGGGATGCGTAGAGGTAAAACTCTGGGCGAGATTAGAAACCTTCCCAAGGACAGAGACAGTTGGTACCAATGGCTGGGAGCTCGCCCACGCTGAAAGGCAAATGGGTCGAAGAGAAAGAAGAAGAAACCTTTGTAATCGACCAACAAAGAAAACAAACAACACATCTCTCCACCCCATCAAAATTTAGGCTTACTTTTAAAGATAAGTAGAAGACGATTAACGATTAAAAATAAATCTGTTGTCTTGTGATAAGGTAATGTGTGATCAATAGAGTTTTTTTTTTTTTTTTTTTTTCAGAACTATTCCTATATTCTTCATTATCCATTTAGTACTGATCGAAAAAATTTTTGTTCGTTGATTAAGGCGGAAATTGTTTTATTGTATGAACACTTTTATAATTTACCTTGAAGAAACACCGTGTACGCTGAGTGTGACACAGCCTCCAAGACCCTGCTGAGGTTTAAGGGCGGCTTGTTGAGAAAGGACGGGTTAATATTAAATCAATTCCATGCGGCGGTTGGGAGAGAGGGGGACTCACTCTATAAACTTTCCCTTTGATCCTAAATGAATCGCTTTTCCGCCCTAACGGAAGCTTGGTTATTAAAGTTTCTTATCAGGATATCATCAAAAGATCCTCTGACTCTTTTCTTATCTGACCTTAGGCGCTGCCTCCCTGATGGTACCCCTGCACAATGTATTGCTTCACATTTATTTAGCTCCTAGCTAAAAGTCATCCATTTTAGAAAACGGCCAAGGAACTCGTTCATACATATATATCTAACAACATAATTGTAAGATCATGTAAAAGTGTTTATTATGACTTTATATCATTAATACTTGTAAGAAAAAACTAAAATAAAAATTAAAAAAACTGTAGGATTGAATTCCCGACTTTCACTTATGTATGAAGTTAAAATCGGCGAACGAACTCACGAGTCACCTGAATTGTATTTTAATGCCTGAACCGCAGCATTCATCGCCCAATGCCGCGAGGTCAAACTCGGTAGACGGCTCTGGTATTTTTAAAGGAAGTAAAAAATCCTTGGTTATTGTTACTCGTTAAATCGCTTTCTATTAAAACTGAATAGACCTACCTTAGGGATCCTACGGTAGCATCTCCCGATCAGCCACATCAAAGTGACGTGTAATAAAAAAAGAAGCAAAGAAACAAACTCATTTATACTACTTAATAACCTCATTGAAAGATCTTGTAAAATCATTTATAGTGACTTTATTTCATGGTTAAAAAATAATAATAATAAAAAAAATCAAATAAAAAAAAACGCTGAACACGACTTTTGAGCATTTTAAAAATAGGTTTTTAAATTTTTAAATAGAATTTAAGAAGAAAAAAAAACTGTTGCATATTATTACACAATATTTTATTATTTCCAAATAACCATATTAGAATGTAGGCCATTCTCAACGAATATACAAACGTTGTCCAAATGACTCCCCTCGTACTGAAACTGGTTATTTTCCAACTTTTGTTGTTTTTTTTTCTGGTAGACATTTTTCTGCTCTACTTGGTGCACATTCATAAGTTCAAATAAATGAATTATTCCTGTATGAAAAATTTGAATAAATGTCAGAAAAATCATTCGCTCACTCTGTCCAAATCAGACTTTGCCAACTTCAACGTTGTATGCAGTCTAGGTGCTGGAAAGATTTTATTGGTTTGGTTCATTGCGTTCATACATACACTCTATAGTTCCAGAATACAGAATTGCAGGTTTAGAAAACGGTTATATCCGTTTCATTGCGTCATTGGCGCACCCCCAACGGTTTTTGGCTCTGTGATCTCCCTTCAAGGAATAAAAAGGCGAGAAAAGGCTCGTAAAAGCCGTTTCACCTTCAGCAAGCCGACCAAGAGGTTGGTAACCGCTTTCTGTATCTTTCACGGTGGCTGGGAAGGAAGAGGTACGATAATAAGCGAGAGTATTATCATTGTCGCACCCACTCTACCTTTGTTAGTTATTTTTAATTGATTAATTTTCTATTTTCCCGTGATAGGGTTCAGCTTACTGAGTAGATTAATGTACTTCTTTATTTTGATACTTTGTTTTGGAGAGAAATCTTTTTGGATTCGATTCGTCATTGACGCACCCCACAGAAGGTGCGACAATGATGAAACTGATGTTTTGTTTTTTTTCCTTTGAACCTACTGCTCTGGTATGAAGAAATATTCTGGTTTACACTTTATGGTACTCAATCGGGTGCTGATCGTATATAGAAGAGAATATTTTTAAATATTTAACAGATGAAAGAGGCGAGGACTGTCTTTACCCTTTCAGATGTTCAAAAACATTCGGGAGATCATTCCAAAAATCATTGGCTCACAGACTCATCATTGGCTTGCCACTAGATCGTCATGAGCTCACTTTTTGATTTCTGGAATAATTATTGTTTGAATTAATTAATTAGTAATGGAATTAATTATTTTGATGATTACACCGAATTAAGCTCTGCTGAGTGCTACATCAGATCAGATTTCATATATAGGGATAAGAAAAAAAAAGGATGGGCCGAAAATTCAACTTTTGAAATTTTCAAGAAACACGAACCCGATTGTACGTTTTGCTGAGAATGGCCCGTATAACTGTTTATATATATATGTCAATAGCAATTAACTAATGTTATGTATTGAGGATACTGAGGGAAGAAAATTCATTATTGGATAATTTTTGGCTTAATCAAGTAAATAGAAACATTAAATTTTGTAATCTATAAAGTTTTTAGAGTTATCGCTACCATATAAGGCAGCAGGGCCAAAACACTGCATTTAAAATGATACCTCTGTTGTAGGGACGTATCCACCAATCCAAGAGTAAAGAGCTCAGAGCAGAGACGGAAAAGGAACCTCCAATTAGCCCAGATAAGAAACTATTACCGATGACTCCACTTAACAATTCTATAACCAAAGAGGCACTGGACAAGAGGTAAGGTGGTCAACAAATAAGCATAATAGGTTAAGGGTTTTCAATATCACCCTTAAGAGGTTAAGAATATCCTTTAGTATGTACAAAGGCTGGACCACTGACCTCGGGCACTTCCCATATCAGCTCCACTTTTCTTTGTCATGAGCACCAACAAGAGATTGGTAGGTGGGTATATTCCCGAAATATGGTCTTTTTGAAAAGAATAGGGGAATGGAGTGATGGTGGATGAGAAATGAGAGAGTCTGTCGTATTCAGAAGAGTGGAACTCCATCCACGGAGGGATTTAAAGATCCGAGACAAGTCCGTCAAGATTCGTAGAGTAGTTTGAGAGGAGTCGAGCCAGATGCTGCAGATTGAAATCGAGAAGAGGCGCTTAAGACAGATTCCACCTTCGCAGCCTACTAAGCATGTTCTCATGGTTATAGTCAGTCTAGGTGTTGCAGTGAAACTTAAAATAAATGTGTATAAGCTGGTTTTAAAAAAAATCTGTTTAATTTAATCTTCCCCCATATCATGACACCCATTGAGATTGGTTAACATGAAACCCTTAGAAAAGAACTACAATGGTTCCAAAAAATACAGTTGATAAATACCTGAAAGGTACTGCTACCTTGGTAGGCTACCGCCGTCTTAGAAAAGCAGCCGGTCAAAACATAGCGCTTATATGAAAAGCAAAACATAGTTTAATATATTCCGACGAAGTGAGATTTATTAGATACGGCTTTTATCATCTAATTAATTATTAACATTTTTTTCTAAGAACAACCTTACATTTAATACATATATTTATTTTTAATCGTATATATTAAATAATCATAAGGAATATATTTTAGTATGTAACGATATAAACCTCTCCCGAACCACCACTGATATCCTATTCTCGATCATTGTAAAAAATTCAGTCGGATGGATACAGAGGGTGCCTGGATTTCAATTTTTCAGATCCGTGTTGGTAATTGACACTTTGAGGGACAAGTTCGTACAGGATACATCCCGCAACACTGTCAATGGATTTGTAACGGGAATCGGGTAATGATTGATGTTAATGAATATCTTCCTACTTCCCGACCCGAGTATAGCTGTTGATACTCATATGCAAAATTGAAAAAAACCGGAACTAAGTAAAACGGGTAAAATTTAGATAAAATGTGTAACTTAGGGTAAAAAACTATTATTAAAATGCTTCTAAATGATAAATACGTTTGATAATTTCTCTCTGTCTTTCTAATAGAAAGTTTATATACATATATATATATATATATATATATATATATATATATATATATATATATATATATGCATTAATGAAATTGCGAATTTTGGTTTCCGCAAAATGCTTCTAAGCCACTTGAGTGTCCTTCTCTAATTTTAAAAGGGCTTTCACCATCAATTAGCGCATTGTTTCCTGAAGGTTAATCAGTAAAATATATTTCAATTATATTTTTCTTTTGAAATCAAGCCATGAAATATAGCATTGCCAAGTCAATTGTAACCTTTTCCAAGTCAAATGTCACCTTTTTCTTCACTTCTAGCCTTAAATACTCCGTTTTATTTATTTACTTTTTGAAAAATAATTAGTTTAATTAGCATTATGACTTTTTTAATAATTTTGGCATATAATAATTGATATTTTTTTTGGGTCTCTTAGATATTTGATATCAAGTTCTGTTTTTTACTAGCTAATATTTAAAAAAAATAATTATCGTCTATTTAGTTTTAAGATAGTTGTTGATTTTGATTTTTTAGAGAGGAGGGGTAGTTTTTTGGAATAATTAATGTGTTTTCGGGTATTATAATTAAATTTTTCGAGCTGTATTTTTTATCGCTCGCGTACATTTTAACTCGCATTAAATTTTAATGTTTTTTATTGATATAGGGATTAATTAATGTGCTTTCGGGTGGTTATGATTACGTTTTTTGAACAGTATCTTTTATCGGTCATGCGTATTTCAACTCGCATTTACTTTTAATGTTTTTTATTGATATAGGGATTAATTATTTAGTTTTGGTGGGCTATAATTACGTTTTTCGACCTGTATTTTTTATCGCTCTTGCGTATTTTAACTAAAATTTACTTTTTATGTTTCATATTGATATAGGTGTTGATAATTGTGTTTTCGGGTCCTATAATTATGTTTTTTTAGTTTTATTTATTTATCGCTCCCGCGCATTTTAACTCGAATTTATTTTTAATGTTTTTTATATATATAGAGATAATTAATGTGCTTTTGGGTGGTTACGATTACGTTTTTGAGCTGTATCTTTTATCGCTTATGCGTATTTCAATTCGGATATACTTTTGATATTTTTTATTGTTATAGACGTTTGTAATTATCTTTTCGAGTCTTGTGATTACGTTTTTTAAGCTGCTTTTATTGTCGCTTGCTCTCATTTCAACTTGGATTTGCAGTGGTCTTTCTTTGTTTTTGTTTTAGGGGATTCTCATAACGTATTTTGAACTTTATTCTTTTATGCCCTTGGGAATTTCTACAAACCGTAGGTATTATGTTATAATATGATGTAAAAATTATTTATTGTGTTTTTGCAGGATCTGATTACATTTTTGATTTGGACGTTACATCGCGATTGCGCATTCTTCTAGATCACTATCCATTTAAGTTAAAATGTGGACTAGTTATAAATAAATGTCATAAACTCTATTAGTATTCCCGAAAACACTATAAACGATCCCTCTATCTAATATTTATGAAATAGGAACAGTAACTTAAAATGAGTAAAAGCGATAACAAATTTGGTTCAAATAAAGTTATCAGAACACCCGAAAATAGAATAAACGATTCCTCAATTAAATTATCAAATAATTGTAAGACCAAGTTAGGAAGCGGATCCTTTACAAAAGATTTAGTTGAAAAAATTTACTCAGGACGCTAGAAAAGGACCTACAACTAATCCTTTCATAAAATAATAATAATAAAAAAATAAAAGAAAAAGTTAAACGATGTATATTCCAGCAACGTTATAATGAGAACCAAAAACAAAATAATCAATACCAATATCAAAAAAAAAAAAAAATATCAAAAATAAAGGCGAGTTTAAATCCGCACGAATGATAATAAAAAAGCTTTTAAACATTTTCATAACCCCGCGAAAACACTAGGATAGATCTCTATAAAAATAAAAAGATTAAAAGTAAATTAGAAGTTGAAATACGCATGAGCGATAAAACATACAGCTCGAAAAACGTAATCATAACCACCCGAAAGCACATTAATTAATCTCTATATCAATAAAAAACATTAAAAGTAAATTTTAGTTAAAATAAGCGCTAGCGAAAAAAATACAGCTCGAAAAACGTAATCATAACCACCCGAAAGCAAAATAATTAATCCCTATATCAATAAAACACATAAAAAGTAAATTTTAGCTAAAATAACCGCGAGCGATAATAAATACAGCTCGAAAAATGTAATCATAACCACCCGAAAGCACATTAATTAATTCCTATATCAATAAAAAACATTAAAACTAAATTTTAGTTAAAATAAGCGCTAGCGAAAAAAATACAGCTCGAAAAACGTAATCATAACCACCCGAAAGCAAAATAATTAATCCCTATATCAATAAAAAACATTAAAAGTAAATGCGAGTTGAAATACGCATGAGTGATAATAAATACAGCTCGAAAAACGTAATCATAACCACCCGAAAGCAAAATAATTAATCCCTATATCAATAAAAAACATTAAAAGTAAATATGAGTTGAAATACGCATGACCGATAAAAGATACAGCTCAAACAACGTAATCATAACCACCCGAAAGCACATTAATTAATCCCTATATCAATAAAAAATATTAAAATTTAATGCGAGTTAAAATGCACGCGAGCGATAAAAAATACAGCTCGAAAAATTTAATTATAATACCCGAAAACACATTAATTATTCCAAAAAACTCTTCTCTAAAAAATCAAAATTAACAACTATCTTAAAACTAAATAGACGATAATTATTTTTTTAAAATATTAACTAGTAAAAAACAGAACTTGATATCAAATATCTAAGAGACCCAAAAAAAATATCAATTATTATATGCCAAAATTATTAAAAATGTCATAATGCTAATTAAACTAATTATTTTTCAATAAATAAATAAATAAAACGGAGTATTTAGGGCTAGAAGTGAAGAAAAAGGTGACATTTGACTTGGAAAAGGTAACATTTGAAATGGAAAAGGTGTCATTTGACTTGGAAAAGGTGACATTTGAAATGGAAAGGGTTACATTTGACTTGGAAAAGGTTACATTTGAAATGGAAAAAGTTACATTTGACTTGGAAAAAGTTACAATTGATTTGGAAATGCTATAATTATTTCAGGAATACGAGTAATATACAGAAAATATACCGTTGAAAAGTTTAGATTTTAGAAAAGTTAATGTGCCATAAAATATGCCATATAAGTCAATAGAAAGGAATGTTATAAGGCCATAAACGTATGATGATTATTGCTTTGTGATGACAGAGGTTATGCTGATTCAGAAATAACTGTACTGTATGAATGAATAACTGTATTTGCTTTCGGAGTAACCCCCTACAAATAGAAGGAAATACATAACAATATTAAATGCAAAGCATATTTCAGCAAAAGAGATAACAAGAAACAAATTGACTACACTATCAGCATTAGTTATATTAAACAGTAACAAATTACAATAGAACTCATTACAAAACCAGAAATAATAATGAATTAATTATACAACAGTGCCAAGTATAATAATTAAATAAATTTATTGTTCCAAACAAGAACGGCAGCACACGATATATTGGTAAAAATTATGCTCTTCGTCTAATAAAAATGGTCCATATTGGCATAATTTCCTGGCTTAATAACAAACGTGTATTAGCTCCCAAAATCCTCGGTGGTAAACAATACAACTATATATGTATAGCTTAACAGCATGCATTTGATATGTTGTACCATCGGTATATAACATGGTTACAGTTGCGAAAAACATATTAATTTGTAAAACCAATGATAAGGCTGCAAGTTTTATTCTTAATGAATGCCCAACCAACGGCTTAATGGCGTCTGGACCGCATGTACGCCGCCTGGACTAATCCCTTCCAGTAATTCTCAACGGGTCAACTAATTACATCCATTATATTAATCATATATGTTTATAATAATTTCTTGGAAAAAAATGTTTTCCTTAAAGGTATTTATTATGAAAATATCTTTAAAAAAACATACATTCTTTAATTTTTGAGGACTGGGGTGTTAAAAATGTCAAATCCACTTTCAAGTTAAGTTCAATTAAAACGCTTTATCTTCTTTTTGACATTCTTAGATTGGTTAAAAAGTGGGAAGTGTTTTTATTCAAAATGTTTAAATGGATTTACATTACTCATGAATAAAAGCGCATAAATGCTTTATCCATAAGAATAATTTATTTATAATAAAAATACAAATAAAAGTCTAAACAAAAAAAATATACAATAATTTTATGTAAAAAACCAGCAGAAAATTCTTCCAACGTTTTCACCAAATAAAAGTTCCTCTACTCCTTTTGAAAACTCCTCTTAATAAATTTAAACATGCTTTCAATCAATAAATACTCACCAAGAGGAATACTTAAGTTATACTCTCGATATTTATCTGCTACTTTTCGAGGATAAGAATTCTTTGATGCAACCATACCTTAACATTTTCCTAAGGCTTGGAAAGAAGCGATCGTAGTGCCGCTACTCAAACCGGGGAAGAGTGGAGATTCAACGGAACACTATCGCCCGATCAGTCTTCTCTCGCACATGAGTAAGATCTTAAAAAGGCTGGTTCACCACCATCTGATGAAGCACTGTACGGAGGAGAACATCATCCCACCTGAAAAGACAGGATTCCAACGAGGGGTAGGGTGTGAACACCATCTGGCGAAGTTTCAGACCCACACCATGGTGCGGATGAGGGAGAACAACAATGCCACAGCACTGATCTCCTTGGACTGCACACAGGCCTTTGACTGTGTGTCTCACACTCTATTACTCCGCCGTCTGGAGGAGTTCAAGTTCCCTGCCTCCCTATGCCAATTGATCCGAAACTATCTTAGTCGAAGATCTTTCGTTGTAAAGGTCGGCGGGAGCCTGTCGAATCCACACGATACCATCTGCGGGGTACCTCAAGGGTCTGTGCTGGGGCCACTACTATTTGTCATTTTCACGGCACCGGTGGTCTCAGTAAAGCATCCGGGAGCAACTGTAGCAGCCTATGCGGACGACATCGCCATTTACTCCACCAGCATGAGCGCCACCAAGGCACGTGACCAGGCTCAGAAAGCAGCCAACGTCATAGTTGGGGAATTGAAAAGGATCGGAATCAGAGTCAACCCAGCCAAAACGGACGCCATCATCTTGTCCTTCCAGAAGGGGAAGAAGAAGTTACCCACCGAGTTTGAGATAGACAGTGTAAAACTTCCTCTCTCCAACTCAATTCTTTACCTAGGTGTGACCTTGGACCAACACCTGACATTCTCCAGCCATGTACGGGAAAGAATCAAGCTGGCCCGCAGGAAGTCCCATAGACTCATCTCGCCGCAGCTCTCACTGCGACTCAAGTTGCAAATCTACAAGGCCGTTATCAGACCGACTCTACTCCATGGTTCGCCCCTGCTCCGCCACCTCTATCACTCCACGCTCAAAAGGCTGCAGAGTTATCAGAACTCCGTCCTAAGGAGGATAGCCAGAGGAACCACACTCCAGCGGGCGAGAAATGCCACCATCCACGAGGAACTCCATCTTCCCTCGGTGCCAGAGTTCATCAGCATGAGGCACGTCAAGTTCTTTGACGGGTTAAAGGCTTGTGCGAACCCTCTCTTCAGGGACGTAGTTCCACCACCTGCGCCTGGAAGGTGGCAAGGCTCTCTCCCCCTGGTCGACGTGGTCGCCCTGGGAAGGGGTCTGGACTTTGCAGTCTGACCCGCATACATTTAACCACCAGCAAAATGGTTCCTCCCCATTTTACTTCAACAAAGGCACAAAGCCACCCCACTCCTCAAGCGCATACCGCGCCTAGTGCGAAAGGAACCTTAGAATGCCAACGGGCAATACGAGGCCTGAGCCGTGGACTGTATATACCATTGTTGCTGTATATACATGAAATGTTTGTGTATTTATTTTGTAAATAAAGTTGGAGGATAAGAAAAAGAAAAAAACATACCTTAACTTGTTTTTTTTTTAGTTATTTTTATATATCATATAACACAAATTGAAACTTATTACATTTTCAAAATGTAAAAAAAAACAAAAAAAAAAACGCTTATAACCAGGAATGTAAAAATATCGATTCAGATTTAATGATTAGACACCTAATTAGTGGTTTAATAAGAGTATGAAAGTTTCTCTTACATTGAAGTACACATTGAGTTAGCCTTATTTGATATTCTGCTCTTTCCATAAGAAGCTTTGTTTGACTATGAAAACTCGGATGTTTTAAACATAGTTTACTTTGACGTAGTCTGAACAGTAGAAAATACAACCCACATCCCTTCTGGTACTTGGAATTTATGTTTTCATTTATTTTATCCAGATCTAACAAATATTAAAATAAAAATGTTTTAGAATATATAATCACCAATTTAACTAAAATATAATAATAATATATGCAGTTTATTTATTTAAAAAATCAACCACTTACAAAGTTCACTTACCGCCGTTGTTAAAATCGATTAAAGAATTTAAAAAAACATTTATAGATAAAAATGAGTGGAACCATTAAAGAATTAATTACATTAAATATCTATAGAAACACGTATCTTATGAAAAAATCTGTTATATTATCATCTAAAATGATCAGTTCGTTTTATCGGCTTTTCTTCACTTGAAAAAGCTTGTGTATAAGACTTCTTTTTTTTTTTTTTTTTTTTTTTTTGTGAGATATATTACAATTTGTTACAAAATGAACAATAGTAATAGTGATATGAGATCACATTCATACAATATATACAGAAAATAATAATAATAGTCAAATTACATAAAATACAAAAATAAATAAATTCATAGTTTATATAAGATATTTTTTTCTAAAATCTTTAGCTTTCCAACGGTATATTACTGTTATGTTCAAAAACGAAGAATTATATTTAAAACATATTTGTGCACTTTTCTCCTTCAGTTAGATATCGAATACGTTCAAATTATATATTTACCTGTTTGATATCATTGATAACAGGATTATATTGTTGTTTTTTTTTAATTATCTACAAAATTAAAGATACTTTAGAGGAAGAAAATTGAAAATATCGGCATTTAAGCCCTGTCAAACTATTTTAATCAGAATGCAACTTACTTGATATTAAAGCCCATTAAAGTTCACATCGATATACCGAGTTTTATCTAAATCGTTTCAGCTGTTTCTGAGAAAATCGTAAAAAAGAGCCAAATGCATAGTATGAAGTGGCTCATCTGGTAAGCTAATTTTGATGAAAAATGTTTTGTAACATCTCGGGCGTAAAGTTATCTTAAATTTGAGCTTTCAGTTTCAAAGGACATTTGGTTTACGCGCGACAGTTACCATACACACACAAAACGACCCTAAAACGTGTATTTCTGTTGAAAACTGGAATTCCAAATTTTTCCCGATCGCAATATTTTTTCTTACTATATATTTCGTATGTAGGTAAATGAATGTAAAAAATTAACATACTCTAATAAAAATATAAATTAAATACATAAAGTAAAAGATAAAAATTTTATTAAAGTGTAAAGGAAACAATAATAAATAAAAAACAGCCTTAGCTCTGTTTCATTTAATTAAACTACAAGAATAAAAAAAAATCCTAGTTTTTCAATAACTTTTAATATGAATAAACAATATAGATTCATTTAGTCACTTGTAGTGAATAGAATTAAATACAAATATTTCTACGTTATTGGTTTTCAAAGTTATATTCGACATATTAAAATAATTAAGCCACTGTAGAATATTTTACTAAAAAAGATCCTATTCTGCTTATGAAAAAACTAAGATCTAGCAAGTTGCCAAAAATACCCACAGTTTAGTTAGTTTATTCATTTAAAGTCACTTTATGCTGCTATGGCTAACTGAATGTTGGAAATACGCAACATTGGGGGTCCTAAATTGTGCCTAAATTTAGGTATAATTAGGGAATGCGAATAAGAAATATACCTGAAATTGCACAGGGGTGGTACTACATATTTACGTCCGAATTACGCCATAACTAAGGATTTTTTGCTCACATTATATAATAAGAATGTTTTGGTCAGTACAAAACTTTTTCGCCCCTTTTCCCACAAATTTTGTTAGTGTACTGTAAGAGTTAATTTTCAGTTCTTATCATTATTTTTCTTTATTATTACTCTCTATTTTTCTTCATATTCCTTTCTCATGCGTTTGATAATATTATTATTAACATAGTTGTTCAATATAAAAAAGAAAATCAAAACTCATTTCTCCTATATAAAACCTTTTATATAATTGTCACAATAATATATTCATATCTTTAACGTATCAAAGTCAACTGCTACATTTTCAAAATTGTGTAACAAACTATTTTTTCATTTTATAGGCGTTCCATCAAGGGTTGCCTCCACCAGTCAGTGCAGAGTTCCAAGCGCATCGGTCCAACCAATCATCTTCTTGCAGTCCTCGGCCAGCCATTTCTTTTTGGACTCCTTCAATCCACCTGCTTCTGGGTCGTCCACGCCCTCTCCTTCCTGGCGGAACCCAATCCAGGATTCTATTGGGCCAACATTTCTCATTCATTCTTTTAACATGTCCATACCATGTTAGGCAGCGTGCCCCGATCCTTTCATTCACCGATGTACCCACCTCCATCCTCTGGCGAACAACTTCATTCCTAACTTTGTCCAGCCTGGTGACCCGTATACATCTTCTCCAGAAATCCATCTCCACCGCTTGCACCCTCGAATACAAACGGGAGTTCATTGTCCATGTTTCTGTAGCGTATGTCATGATAGACTCAACTATGGCTGAGAAAATTCGGCGTTTGTTCTCGGAAGATATCTCCATATTCCGAATTGCTATGTAACAAACTAAAAACAATAATATACTTTAAATTATAAATATAACAATCGAAAAACAACCACACTACAGTTTACATCCAAACATTGAAGTTCTATTTCCTTAATTTTTTACATAACTTCCGTATTTAAACATCAATATATGTCTAAAGTAATTTGAATATTTCTTCTTTTGTTTCCAATAACGTCGTTAAATAAAATTAATCACTGTATTTTATTATTATATATTACATAAATGTTTTATCTTTTCATCATCACATATTTCATAGCTGTTGCACTATTACACTCAAATATAAATCTATGTTTACTATTTTATGTCCACATTTGCCTAATTTTTGAGTGTTTTTAAATTATCATTATATAAAAAAGATAAATACTCTTTAATCATCTTAATATTATATATCACTTTTTTCTTCTAAAACATAAATAATTAAATCGTTTAGTTAAGATATGAAGGCGATAATTATCATTAACAGGTTTTAGCACTGAAAATTTAACACCATCAACAAAAAAAATCTTGAGTTAATAAATAAAAAGATGTTTCGTCTCAAAGTAAGTGATATTCCCCAGTCAAAAATAGAATGCACGATAGTAACATTAAGTGCGAGTTGATTTATTTTTCTATTTTTCTTCCTCTATAATTTTGCTATTCAAAATATCATTCTACATTTTATTAACAAAATAAAAGCTTGTGAGCGTAAACACAAAATAAGGATAGGGCAAATAGAGACAGCAGCTGCAGTCTTTGGTTGTATTTCTCTCTAGCTAATTTCGTCCTATGGCAATAACAATTTCAGTTGCCCATTCCTTGAGGCGACGTTTTGTAACAAGCTCTTGTTATGTCCTGTTTAGTACGTTAGTAGTTTCCATAAACAATTTTATGTTGAATGAAATGAACACTTTAGTTTTTTTCAAATTTAAATTTATAGGATTAAGTCATTCCACGTTAAGTATTTGATTTTACTTCACAGGTTGATTGTGAGTCTAAAATTATTTATGAAAGCTTTTTCTATTTTTCATGGCTGGGTTACATTTTGGATTATATATTTAAGTGTTTTGACAAAACATGAAGAGGTTATTTAAGATGTTTCTTTATTTCTTTAGAATCTATGTTTAAATTTCAGTCCTCTACATCTGTTCCTTTGTTTCACCTCTGAATATTATCTTATAATTAGGAACTTTGTGTTATTCAGGACATAAGCGGCTCATAATAACCTTCAGGTTTTACGTAGGTTTAGAGAATCATATTATTCATTTATTACCATTGGTTCCTTTATTATTGCTTTATCACATGGTGATATATTTATCAATCTATATAATTTTGGCCTCCTCCATCAGTTTCCTCCAATTGGCTCGATCTTTTGCAGCCGCCATCGAATTCCAAAGCCTTATTATATTTGATGCATCAGCAGCAACACCATCAGCTCATCGCAGCTTAGGACTTACTCTTCTCCTGGCACCAGTATTTTCCTCAGCAGCTGTCTTGGTGGATCCTCACTGCCCAACCTGACAACGTGTAAAGCTCGTCTCAATCTTGCGATCTTCAAGACTCGAACCATATCGGGCTCCTTATACATGGTGTACAGTTCCTGATTTTTCCTCCTTTTCCAATCCCTTCAAACAAGAACACCACCATAAATGCGTCTAAGGGTTCTTCATTCATAGACCAGGAGTTCTTAATCACAAGCCTGCGAAGGCTCACAACCATATGACTGAACGCACTATCGTATTATAGAAACTTACATTTTAATTATCCAGTCAGGATAAGGAGAAAACCTTACTTCGGAAATGCTTAGGCATAGCCAAATATCATCTATGCGCTACTACAATCCTACACCGGACCTCTTGTTTAGGAGCGTTTTTGAGACTTAAAAATGAGCTGAGATATACAAAAATACTGGTCTTCTCGAAATAGTACTCGCCAAAGCTCACCTCCTTTGCAGACCCTGACTCCTCTCCGGAAACCATATGTTTTTTTTTTGTTTCTTTTTGCAGCACTGACTTCCAAGCCAAGCTTCTTTGTAGGATTCACCAGAACAAGCATCGGACACAGTTTGGAAGGAGCGTCCTACTATGTACATATCGTCTGGATACGCAGGGAGCTGCACAGATCTATTGAAGACGTTCCATTTAGTCTGTATAATATCATCACTCACTGCTTCCTCTAGCGCAAGATCAAAGAGAATGCAGGCTATGGCGTCTCCCTGGTGAAATCCTTTTCCTGAGAGGAACTTTCACCGAATTGAACCATATTTCGAGACACTATACTCCCTGACAACTTCGCGAGTTCTTGTGGACGGATTTGACTTAACAGCTTTCTTTTCAACGTCGCGTCTCCATCATCTCAGTTAATTTTTTTAAACCAACTCAGCGCAGTGCACCTTCCTCTTTATGTTTAATAAGTTCACTAGTTTTTCAGAGGCTGTGCTATTTGTTTTCCAGTGATGCCGTAAAATTACAAGTATTTCGCAGGCTGCTGTCAAATTTCTTTTTTAGAATAAAAAAAAACAAAACTATGATATTTGTTTTTTTTTTAAGTCAAATGTAATTAGACAAGCTAAGAGAACGAAAATATAATTATCAATTGGTAAGTATTAAATAGGATTAAAATGTTTACAGACCTACAGAAATCTTAAATTTTAAAGACGTAATTTACTTTATACACCCTATTAATTAATTTTACTTTTACTAACCTATATATGGTATGTATAGTAAGGGAAAGTATTGGGGTCGTGAAAATTTTCGAATTATAGTTTTCAACGGAAATACACTTTTTAGGGTCCCATGAGTCCAAATGACCAAGTCCCCCAAATAAGGTCTGTGTGTGTGTTTTTTTTATTTTATTTTTTTTTTTTTTGTGATAAAGGAAAAATCTTTCATGAGACGAAGTACAACAATCAAGTCACACTACATGTGTATGTGTGTGGTGAGTCCAGCGCGAAAACGAAACAACCTATGAAAATAAAATTTTATATTTAAGACGACTATATGCCCGAGTTGTTACAGCAACATTTTCATAAAAATCAGATAACTAGAAGAGTCTCTTTATACTTTGCATTTTGCACCTATTTACGATTTTCTCAATAACGGCTCTAACGATTTTGATTTAACTCGCTATATCGATGTGAAATTGGACGGGCTTTAGTATCATGTAGATTTCATTCTGATTGAATACTCTGACAGGGCTTAAATTCCGATATTTCATAATTTCTCCATCAAAAGTAACTTTAATTAGGTAGTCTTCCATTTTGACAAGCGCCTTACTTGGAATCCTTACACAAGACTGAAACGACAAGAAACTGCTCGAAAATATCGATTACTACAACACTTACTAGACAAATGTTCAAAACTTCTAGTATATTACAAAAGACTCATATATTACAAAGACTCCCGCATCCAGTCCTTACAATCCAAAATCCTTCGAAAAATCCTGAATGCTCCTTATTTTGTTACAAATCAACTCATTCATAATGACCTTAACATCCCATTTGCAGACATAGCCCGTGATAGATACTCCTCTTTTCATTCTAAACTCCCTGCCAATACAAATCCACTTGTCCGTAACTTATCTTCCTTAGATATCCCAGATAATCCTCCAAGGCGACTGAAAAGAACGTGGCCTCGGGACCTACTGAGTTGAAATAGTTAGTGAAGTGCTATTACTGGGTAGTTCTTTCTCAAGACATTTTCATGACATTTTTTTTTTCATTCCTCATATTTACTTATTGTGTTCTTTAATACAGTTGTAAATTACAATAAATAAATAAAAAATTTGGTAGTCTTTAAGAAATTTACCATATAATCTTATTAGCAAATCTAAAAAAGAAGTAAATATAGCATTTCCAAGTCAAATTCAACCTTTTCCAAGTCAAATTCAACCTTTTCCAAGTCAAATTCAACCTTTTCCATTTCAAATTCAACCTTTTTCGATTTCAATAAAATAATAAAAATCAAATTAACATGATTTTATGTTTTAATGGTTATTTTAATTACACCTTGTGTTTTAACCCTTGTGGCTTGTTAAATGTTTCCAGGGGCCTTTCTACATATAATTAGTCACGAATATAATAATAAGTATAGCCGATACTTTAATTTTAAGACATTTGCGATACAAGGTCTGGTAGTCGGATTAGCGAGATTCGTTTTATTTTAGTTTTATAATCGCGGGCGAAAATATTATCAATAGAGGTTTATTTTAACTTTTTCGTATTTATTGGATAGTAGGCTCAGCAGATGCGTTCCCAAAGGTTCGTTACCGATTATACTATTAATTTTAATCGCGCTCGCTCAAATATGGGTTTATTATAACTTTTTCGTATTTATTGGATACAAGGCTCAGTAGCTGCGTTCCCAAAGGTTCGTTACCAACTACACTATTAATTTCAATAGCGCTCACTCAAATATGGGTTTATTATAACTTTTTCGTATTTATTGGATACAAGGCTCAGTAGCTGCGTTCCCAAAGGTTCGTTACCGACTACACTATTAATTTCAATAGCGCTCGCTCAAATATGGGTTTATTATAACTTTTTCGTATTTATTGGATACTAGGCACAGTAGCTGCGTTCCCTAAGGTTCGTTACCGATTACACTATTAATTTTAATCGCGCTCGCTCAAATATGTGTTTATTATAACTTTTTCGTATTTATTGGATACTAGGCACAGTAGCTGCGTTACGGGGGGTTCTTTCCCGACCATTCTATTAATTATTCGTGCGCTAGCTCAAATATGGGTTTATTATAACTTTTTCGTATTTATTGGATACTAGGCTCAGTTGCAGCGTTACGGGGGGTTCTTTCCCGACCAGTCTATTAATTATTCGTGCGCTCGCTCAAATATGGGTTTATTATAACGTTTTCGTATTTACTGCATACTAGGCTCAGTCGCTGCTTAACCAAGGACTCGTTACAGATTATTTTATTAATTTTAATTGCGCTAACTCAAGTAGAGGTTTATCAAATAAGAATGTACTTATAAAATCGTTCTGTTTAGCTGATTATTATCAAATTCCAAAATATTAACATAAAAGATAACTTACTATCCTGAAAAAAAGGATAAGCGGTAACCCAATACATGAAAAGTTACAAAAAACACGAAATAAACATACATTAGACCAACTGACTAAAAAAACATTAACACATTCACTAACAAAACTCCCGAAACACAAATACAGAAATTAGCATAGAAAAGAAACACGAATTTATAGTAAACCCATAATTGAGCGAGCGCGATAACAATTAATAGTGTAATCGGTAACGAACCTTTGGAAACGCAGCTACTGAGCCTAGTATCCAATAAATACGAAAAAGATATAATAAACCCATATTTGAGCGAACGCACGAATAATTAATAAAATGGTCGGGAAAGAACCCCCCGTAACGCAGCAACTGAGCCTAGTATCCAATAAATACGAAAAAGTTATAATAAACCCATATTTGAGTGAGCGCACAAATAATTAATAAAATGGTCGGAAAGAACCCCCCGTAACGCAGCAACTGAGCCTAGTATCCAATAAATACGAAAAAGTTATAATAAACCCATATTTGAGCGAGCGCACGAATAATTAATAGACTGGTCGGCAAAGAACCCCCCGTAACGCAGCAACTGAGCCTAGTATCCAATAAATACGAAAAAGTTATAATAAACCCATATTTGAGCGAGCGCACGAATAATTAATAGAATGGTCGGGAAAGAACCCCCGTAACGCAGGTACTGTGCCTAGTATCCAATAAATACGAAAAAGTTATAATAAACCCATATTTGAGCGAGCGCTATTGAAATTAATAGTGTAGTCGGTAACGAACCTTTGGGAACGCAGCTACTGAGCCTTGTATCCAATAAATACGAAAAAGTTATAATAAACCCATATTTGAGCGAGCGCTATTGACATTAATAAAGTAGTTGTTAACGAACCTTTGGGAACGCAGCTACTGAGCCTTGTATCCAATAAATACGAAAATGTTATAATAAACCCATATTTGAGCGAGCGCGATTAAAATTAATAGTATAATCGGTAACGAACCTTTGGGAACGCATCTGCTGAGCCTACTATCCAATAAATACGAAAAAGTTAAAATAAACCTCTATTGATAATATTTTCGCCCGCGATTATAAAACTAAAATAAAACGAATCCCGCTAATCCGACTACCAGACTTTGTATCGCAAATGTCTTAAAATTAAAAGTATCGGCTATACTTATTATTATATTCGTGACTAATTATATGTAGAAAGGCCCCTGGGAACATTTAACAAGCCACAAGGGTTTAAAAACACAAGGTGTAATTAAAATAACCATTAAAACATAAAATCATGTAAATTTGATTTTTATTATTTTATTGAAATCGAAAAAGGTTGAATTTGAAATGGAAAATGTTGAATTTGACTTGGAAAAGGTTGAATTTGACTTGGAAAAGGTTGAATTTGACTTGGAAATGCTATATATAAGATAACTGGAAAATTATTATTTCACTGCAATTTTTTTATTTGGAACTTATGAACATTAATATACATGTATAATATACCGTTAGAATGGTAAAGATTATAGAAAAAATATTATCGTATACATACTATTGTAAAAGTTAACGGAGAGTGATGAAAATCCAATAAAATGAGCTGATTGTCGTAGATAATAATATAATAGATTATTTAATGAAACACATGTTGCTTTTAAAAACCAACGTAAATAATTCTTTAATAACTTTTTTTCGTATCTAAATTTCTTTAAAAATTCTTAAATTGATATAACGATCGGGAGTAAGTAAAATTCGTGTGTTGCACCAGATGTTTTAATTATAGGTTTATTAAGTAATGGTTTTTTTCTTAATCCATTTTTGTGGAGATAGTTTTAAGAGTTACGCAAATATTATTGTAAAATAAGCCTCATTCTTTAAAAATAGATATGATTATTCTTGTAACCACAATTGAAAGAGTCAAAAGCTGGCATAACTCAACCGAGCTGAGGAGTACCGCGATAAATTTCGAGATGGCCCAGGAGTAGCGAGCTGGCGTGGGGTTCGGTTCCCGGCCATATTTACGGTGAGTGGTAATGTATAGGAGCCGTTAGTTAGCTTGTGCTGCTTTATCGTTGCTCTGTTTAGCCCTGTCCTCGCCTCCGATCGCTCTCTTATCAATTTTGGCAACTGTTTTGCGGTTTACGCATTCAGCCTCCTCTTGTTTGCAAGCATCGATTAAATCATCAAAACACCGAAAAAGCGAAGTTTTTATCGGAAACATGAAAAAAAGTTTTTCCATTTATGCAATGATGGTAAGTAACGAAACCATTGTAACTTGGTTTTTACAAATTTTATCAGAGAATGTCTTGTTTTAGTTTTATATACACACTTTGAACTTTTCGGTTCAGTATAGTTAAATGGCGATGCGCTCGATAGCTCGATATTATTTAAAATACCACACCTTGTTTAATAAAGGAAGGTTACAACGCAGAGTGACTCCGGGACCGTTTCAATCGAATGCCTGCCTTCTAGACATTTTATAGTAATTAATGAGTTCATTTTATGTTTAGGCGATTATTTAGATGAAAATTTATCAGTGCCGACGTGCCTAAACATATTATCGGTGCTGTTTTCAGGTTCCATTACGATCTGTTAGTGAATTCCAAGAGACAAAGTCTGATCGACAATACTACCTACATATCGTTAAGTGGTAGAGTAAGCATTGGGACCTCAATATAATAAGTGTTCTTTTGAAACGCCTTGAAGGTCGCATGAGAGAATTTCCCGATATGGGGTCACCTGTGGCATGGTGGTTAGCATTACAGCCACCTATGCCAAAGGTCCAGGTTCAAACCCGCAGGTGGCCCTAGTATTTTTTTATAGGAGTAAAAATCATAAGTTATGCCCTCTTTTGGAGGGGACGTTAAAAGGTGGTACCGAGCCTGTAAAAGGTGTCCACAGCCTATACCAATTCGATCTCTGGCATTGAGTTATGGAGGTCCTCTAAACTAGGAAACTCGTCACGCATCTAATACTTGCAATCCAAAATCCTACGATAAATTCTCAATAACCCTTACTTTGTTACTAATAAACTCGTACATAGAGACCTGAATATCACTAGTTGAAGACAGCCTGCGATAGCTTCACCTCCTATTATACTTAACCACTACTCAAACCTGCTTAACTGCAACCTCGAAGTTTCATCTCTTCCCTACAATCCTTCGAGGCGCCTGAAACGGGACACAAGGTCTGCTAATAAAATAAACATTTAATTGCAACCTAAAATAATCATTAAAGTAGCACTGGGTTGGTTTTTCACAAGTCTATTCAACGCCCATAATTGTAATTTAGATATTTTACTTGTATTTATTGTGTATAAAGTTGTTAACATAAAATATATATTTTAAAATATAGTCTGTCAAAAGATTCAATGTCAATGTTTAATGGTTTCTTAAAACATTTCCGAATGAAAATTTTCATTACAATAAATATGGAGTGACTAAGCTTCATTTACAAGAGGAGGATTTTTAAACCAAAGAAATTATTGTATATAGGTTATTGAAAATGCCACAGCCATTAAAAATGCCAAAAATAGATTTTAGCATTAATATGCAATGAACATTTGAAAGAGGAAAGGTCAAGCCCTATGAAGTCGTAGTTTAGATCGAACACGACAACCTTTGATATGAATTTGCTTTAAAGGTTTAATCCACTTCCCAAATGGTCAGATATTTCGATTGTATTTCAATGAAGAACATTAATAATCGTGAATTTGAAAAAATCTGGTGTGCGTAACACACGACTTTCACGATGTTATAATCAATTTAAGAATTTTAAAAAACATTTCGAGATGAAAATAAATTCTTAAAGATTCAATTACATTTAAGTATGACATTACAACACCATTTGGACAACGTACAAAACTGGTGTAAGAAATTAAGTTTACATAGTCAATCATCCTTTACCGCAAACAAATACAGTAACGTACTTAGGACTAATATTTGACAAAAGGTTGACATGGGGCCCACACGTCAAGAAAAAACGTAAAACGCTAAACTTTCGACTTAGGCTATTATATTCAATATTACATAGACGTTCTAAATTATCCAACAGACTGAAACTAAATGTTTACACATATTTATTAAAACCAATATGGACTTACGCTTGCCAAATATACGGACCCGCTAAAAAGACACACATAAGAAAAATAGAAACCTTTCAAACGCAATTTTTAATACTGGCAATGAACTCACCACCATATGTGACAAACGATACCCTTCACACTGACTTACGTATTCCAACTACAATAAACCACATTCGACTGACTTACAAACGATTTCACGACAAACTAAATGGACATAGAAACAAACTTGTACAAAACATGGCTACAACTGACATACCATACATAACTCGGCGCAGGCTGAAAAGGAGTTGGATGAGGGACCTCCTAGCCTGAAAAAATAGTTTGTTTTTGAATGTCAGGAGGATGCACCACTGGGTACTGTCTCCCTCATGCCAGCCCATTCTATGTTTATCAAATATACCTCATTTGCTGATTGTAACATATACGGGTGCAAATAAAATATTAAGTTAGAAAAAAATAAATTTAGTTTCAATAGAAACATGTGTTTCATTAAACAATCTATTTAATTATTATATACGATAATCGGTCAGTTTTATCGGTTTTTTATCAATCTCCATTACGTTATACAACGTTATGTATAACAAAATATTTTATTTATTTTATTGCTAGAGGCAATCCACAACATAGTTGATGTTTGCCGACGTAACATATTGCTATTTCAAATATATTACCAATAACAGTTCATAGTTATATATATTGAGAAGGTAGATGTATGAAAGGTAGGTAGGCATATGGAGAAGGATAATAAATGGAGTGATAAACATAATTTAACTGCAATAAAAATACAACTGGAAGAAAAAATCGAAATATTAAGCATAAATTATTCATGATAAAATAAAAATCAGTATACTTCGGGGCACTAGATGGATTCATATAATATATAAAATATTCAAAAATCTTTAGCTTCCCAATAGCATATTATACGTATATATTACTGTCAGACTATTTCAATCATAATTAAACTTACATGATATTACAGCCCATTAAATTTTACATCGATATAGGGAGTTTAATAAAAATCATTAGAGGTGTTCTTGAGATAATCGTAAAAAGGTGCAAAATTCGTGGTATAAGTTAGCCGATTTTGATGAAAAGTTACAGTAATATCTCGGGCGTATAGTTGTCTTAAATATGAAATTTTAGTTGCGGACGACTTTTCATGGTTTCACTTATTTTTATCTCTAACGATATTTGAAAATATTTTAATCGATTTAAAAAATGGAGGAGAGCGAAAGTCGTATGTTGCCCTTACCAGATTTTTTACAGTACATAATATGGTAATTGGTACAATATATAACAATAAAAATCATTGAATTTATCCTGATTCATATTTCTAATTATAATATAAATATATCTTTTTGGGAAAGATGTAACGGTTAATGGAGAGTGATGAAAAGCTAATAAAATTAACTGATTGTTATAGATGTATTAAATATAATAGATTATTTAATAAAAAAGATTTATCTATTAAAATTCAATTAATAAATTCTTTAACGATTTATTTTATTTCTAAAGGTATTTAAAAATTGCTAAATTGATTTTAACAATTGAGGTGAGTGAAGACGGGTGATGCGCGCACCAGATTTTTTCATCTTTAAAAATTTAATGTTTTGATCCAGCGTGGTCTAGTTGATAGAGCGCTAGTCTACTGTGCTCCGGGTCCTGGGTTCGAATCCCGAGTATGACAGAATATTATTTATTCTGTTATTTCAGCCGGAAGGCCACCCCTGAGGTATTATATAGAGATCCTCCTGGGGCACACCCTGCCTCAGTAAAGTGGGAAAAACCAGGCGGCTGAGCGTGATCTCGGCTGAATCACCTCATTGCACGGCCTTTGGCCTAGAATGTACTGAGCATGAAGCGGCGTGGTCCAGTGGATAGAGCGCTATTCTACTGTGCTCCAGGTCCTGGGTTCGAATCCCGGTTGGGACAGATTATTTATTCTGTTACTTCGAGCGTGGGGCGATCCCGGGGTACGGAGACCCTCCTGGGGCATACCCAGCCTCTTTAGAGTGGGTACCCAAAAATAGAGAAAAACCCGGTGGTTGAGCGTGATCTCAGCCGAATCACCTCATTGCACGGCCGTTGGCCTAGAAACAGTACGAATCTCTATATGTACTGAGCCCAATACCCTTTATTGGTTGTTGAGGTACAGGTTTTTTTTTTTGGTATGTACTTTCACATTTACCCTTTGAAGACAATCCTGCCCTCCAATTCTCTTTAACTCCATTCCACTCCCTTTCCCTGACACAGTCCGGTATCTTGGCTTCCTTCTAGACAAAAGACTAACTTGGAACCCACGTAATAGACTTAAACGACAAGAACTTAAACGACGATTTGGCCAATTATACAGACTACTGAACAGATATTCTAAACTATCCATAGAAAACAAACTGCTAATATACAAGACAGTACTGAAACCTATCTGGACCTACGGACTTGAACTGTGGGGGACCGCCAAATTTTCTAACATCAAACGCATTCAATCCTTCCAATCCAAAGTCCTCAGACCCATAGTCAATGTATTAAGGTATGAGTGACTTTTGTATATATTTTTATTGATTTTGTTTTTTATAATATTTTTATTGATTTTTTTGTATAATATTTTTATTGATTTTGTTTTTTGTAATATTTTTATTGATTTTTTTTATACTATTTTTATTGATTTTGTTTTGTATAATATTTTTATTGATTTTGCTTTGTATAATATTTTTATTGATTTGTTTTGTATAATATTTTATTGATTTTGTTTTGTATATATGTATATTTTATTATTATTATATAAATTTATTGTTTTTTATATATCATGTGAATGTTGTAATTTATCACTATTAAAAATGTCCTTAATTCGACTGATTGTTATATTACATAATAAAGAACTGTTTCTATCTCTAAAAAAAAAAGTTTTCATCCATAGAAATGTAGTATTTTCTTCAGGATCATAAGCTCGATAGGACAAGTTATTTTGTAGTGATTCGATTGTGGGTTACGAGACTTCTAGAATCTTTTTATATTTTGTTGAAATGAAGGAAACATTGAAAATGGAACATGAATGGATAGTAGAAAATTAATGAATCTGCTAATAGTGAGAGGCTAATATCTACTTCTGTTATGAGTGCTCTCCATTTGTAAGCGATAAATCACCCTAATCGCCCCTTATCTCGTTCTACTTCCCTCTCTCTCCCCCCCATTCAGTAAACAGAACCATCTCATTCCTTTAATTTCCTTAGTCCGTCCTCATCATTAATTGCGGGAAGCTGCCCATTCAGAATGCTGCTCAGGATTCCCATTCATTGTTTTGGAAATGTTTACTTAAAACTTCAGATACTTTCTGTCATCACTCAAAGCTCTTTTAATGTTTTATAGTTAATTATCTTCTGTAATCAAACTTAATAATCCATCAAGAACATATCAAAAAGTATTCGTCCAGTGTTTCAAATACCGGGTCGATCCGTCCAAAATCTTCCAGACAGCTCAAAATTTTTTATTTTAATGATTTTTTGCCCAGTTATTCTATATCCTTTCTCGAATATTAAACGGTGTATAAAAAAAATTCTGGCTAGTACTTTTAGTATTGAATCCCGGTAAAAATTCAGCTTCGCAGCCGAAAACACGTATTGGGAAAATCTTTTTAATTCTGGTAATTTTGTAGATATCAAATCAAAACAGAAAAAACGATAAAATAAGGATATAATTTATTTTTTATTTTTTTTATCCTCACAACTCTTTGTGAAGAAAGTGGTTTCGTATTGACCTTCATAGAAGGTAGCTTTGTGTAGCTTTGTGTAGCAACCAGGTACCTGTGTGGTGGGTTGTTTGATAATGGGTTGTAAAAGGTGTTTAATTTTTAATGAAAAATTCAAAATGATTAAATTCGCTACAAAAAATACGGTTCACGTTCGAATGCTTTTATTCATTAATGCAAATATAATGGCTACTGCATAACCTCTATTCTTGGGTGTTGGGTCATTTGGCTAAAAGCTGCTATTAGAGGTAAGAAAAGTTTGTCGATCTCTGAGTTACTATGTTAACTTTCGAATGTTTATATGAAAACAGTTAAATAAGTAAATACTTGAATTGTATATACATAAATAAAATAATTTGTTATCACTGTGTTATAGTCCAACATAACAAAAAAAATCTTTTAGTAGAGAGTGATACATTTTTTTTCGCTACTATACATAGTAAGGGAAAGTATTGCGATCGTGAAATTTCGAATTCAGTTTTCAACGGAAATACATACTTTAGGGTCCTGAGTCAAATAACCAAGTCCGCAAAAAGGTCTGTGTGTGTGTGGTAACTCTGGGCGGAAACGTAAGTCTATGAAACTGAAATTTCATAGTTAACAAATATACGCCGAGACGTTACAAAACTTTTTCATCAAATGAGCTTACAGTAGAGCACTTTTACCATGCGATTTGCACTTTTTTCGATTTTCTCGTAACGGTTCCGACGATTTTTTGAAACTCACTATATCGATGTAGAATTTCTTGGGCTTTTATATCAGTTAGTTCATCCGATAAAAATGGTTTGACAGGGCTTAAATGCCGATATTTTAAATTTTCTTTCTCTAAAGTACCTTTAATTTGTTGATTATAAAATATAATATAAAATAACTATATTGTCTTGTTACTATTGATGAAAAATAGGTAAATATACAAGTTGAATGAATTCGATACCCAACTAAAGGAAAAAACCGAAAAATATATTTTTAATTATTTTTTTTGTTTTTTAACATAGGGACAGTATTATTACATGTATGATATACCGTTGGAAAGCTGAAGATTTTAGAAACAATATTATCTTATACTCAAGCTTTTAAAAGTTAATGGAGAGTGATGAAAAGAAGATAAAACTAACTAATTATTTTAGATAACTATATAATGATTTTTATATAAAACACATGTTTCTATATAAATTCAATTTAATTAATTCTTTAATAGTTTGACGTATTTTTATCTCTAATTGTTTTGAAAATTCTTTCATTTATTATTAAAATGGAGGTAAGTGAAAGTCGTGTGTGCCCGCACCAGATTTTAGCATATCAGCTGGAGTGAGAAGGTTGACGTCCTTCAGTGGCTACAGACGTTTCTTGAAAATTTTAATTGTAGTTGATATTATAAATATCAAACAACTTTACTTTTATTCGAGTTATCTATGTTTACGCTCCAATATCATATTCTTAGATTCTTTTTAACCCTACCACCGTCCTATTCTCTCAGTCAAGTTTTAACATCACTTACACACAGTCTGTTCCAATGGAGCATTGTAGAATACATTTTTTTTTCGTCATTGAATGAATCATTTATCGAGTTTTGAATTTGCCTTTAAATAATACAATACTGCTTTTTATCTAGTTTGGTTAGGTATTTTGTAATTTTTAAAATAACAAGCTTAAAAAAGTACAGTTATCTAAAGATAACGTCCATGACTGGCTTAATGATCACGGTTTTTACCATATCACCCTAAAATACTGTTGGCTAATCATCCCTAAAGCCAACCAATCACTCTCTCTAATACAGCCGAATACCTGAGTGTGGCCTTTGATCGCACACTTAGGTGATTTCCACATCTGAAATAATTAAAAGCAAATTTCCTTCGTTTTCTAAATTTCTTAAAGATGTTTATTTACACTATTGGGGGTGCTGATCGGAAAAGCATGGTATCAACTCTGTCTCAAGTTAAACTCTGAAACTAATCGATCCTATACAAAATACTAGTCTTCGAATGGCTACCAGTGCTTTCCGTTCCAGACCCTCTATTAACTTGTGTGTTGAAGCTAACGAACCCCACTTGCATCGCGATTACACAAAAACTTGATCTCATCTTCGCTACTAAGATCCCATCTATACGAAATTCCTTCATTCCATACAATAGAAACATCTCCAATTTATCCTTGGCAATTTCCCTCTCCGAAAATCTGACTTTTCGAAACCAACTTATTAAAAAAAAAAATCATTTTGATACATATATAAGCAGGAATTTCAAAAACTTCAAGCTGGGCTCATTGTTGCTGATAATATATATACTAACGGCTCTGAGGGTTTCTCGGGTGAGGGAGCATCGGTCGTGTGTGATGGCAGGTCACATCTTTTTTCCCTTTCTCCATCTTGTAGCAACTATGCCACGGAACTGGTTGGAATTTATAAAAGTTTTAATGTTGATCACTCCAGTGAAACAACACGGCTTATTTTCACGGACTCATTACCGGCCTTACTGCGCTTGAGACACCCTTTCTCCACCGACTCTTTTATTCAAGGTTTTTATCATTGCAGTCCACAATAGTTTCTAATATTTCAGTTTTTCGTCAGGGTAGCGAGCCATTGCTGGTATAGTTGGCAATGAAATCGAAATTCGTGCAACCAAATATGCAATAGCAGATGGCATTTGTTTATTGGGGTGCCTGTTGGGGACTATGTTACTGTCATCAAGCAGCGGATTCAGATGAAATGGGGACAGATTTGGCACAACACGACTGATAACCAGTTGAGAGGAGTGACATCTCTGACAAAAGCGAAGAGAAGAGGCTATCATGGCGGTGTGCTCATTGGACACACCCATTAACGCACGGCTATCTCATCACGGTAACCTCCTACGGACTGCCCAACCTGCGGTTGCCCGATTACCGTAAAGCACATCTTGACAGAGTGTAGGGCTTATAATACTCACAGAGCACATTTTCCAATCGACACTGACTTACACACCGTGTCACAAGACAACATACAGACAACTGCAAAACATTTTGACTTCCTACGACAGAAAGAATTGTAGGATAGACTATAGTAATTAATCCTTTTAAAATATTATTTTAAGGCGAAAATGACCCATGTGGTCAACGGCTCATAAAAAAATAAGAAAAAGGTACAGTAAAGCATATAATTAAAATAAATTCTAAATAATACATCATCATCATCCAAAGGCTTTTTAACTAACTAATTTGTTTCAAATTAATTATATGTTGTATTTCACATACAAGCGAATTCGAAGAAAGATCGATTCTGTCAGATTTATTGAGGCGTTATTTAAATTAATTTGAAAAAACATTAATTTATCCGTTGATGAAAATGGAGAGAAAGGGATAACTAAAATGAATTTCATGAGGTTATTATAATTTGAAGGTTTATTTGTGAAACTAACTATATTTTAAAATATTATTATAAGTAAAATTAATTTTAGTGACATGTTTATTAGATACGCATTAAAAAATAAAATTTCATGTACCCCAATGTAATTTCTTGTTATGCAAACATTTTTTATTTATTTCCTATTACTATATCCAGATATAGTATTCTGTTCCTGTTAAGGTGTTGCCTAATGTTAATATTAATAGATTCGTTATTCCTCATGGTGGTGGATATCCCCTCTATCTAGAGACTATCCTTAATCATATGTTTTTTCTTTCTATCCTTACACTATATTTTTCCATCTCTGTGGAGCTTGTGGAAATTGAGGTCTATTAAATTGAAAGAACTTCTAACCAACCATATTTTTTTTTTGACATTTAGGGCATTAAAAAAAAAAAAAAAAAAAAAAAAAAAAAAAAATATATATATATATATATATATATATATATATATATATATATATATATATATATGTATGTAGGTATATATAAAAAGGTTTTTTTCCTTAAGAGGTCATTTCGTAAAATGCTATTTTGGAATTGTTACCATTTATTTGATAATTTTTCTGACAAATGGAGTAGTAATAGGGCAATTTACTATTATTTCGTTTAGTAAAATCAGTGGCCTGGAGAGTTTAGAAGGTTGCACAACGCGGAATTGCGGAGTTTGTACCCTGTGAATATAATTGATTTGATAGCATCGCGGAGACTCAAATGGGCGCGTAAAGTTGCTGGGCTTAGTGAGGAACGGATTCCGAGAAAGTTGGTATTCGCTGAACCGACTGGTAGGCGTCCGAAAGGTAGGCCGAAGTGTCGATGGGAGGATTGCATTAAGGCTGATCTCGGGGGCTTGGGCTTGACCGGTGAACATTGGACGAGTCTGTGCAGGCGAAGTTTGGTGGTATCGGCATCGAACCTTCGGGTCGGTAAGCCTATTATTATTATTATTATTATTAATAGGGCAATTTAAAGTAATAAAGTTTTACAAGGGTGGTAAAAACCCTTATAAATAAGAAGTTTAAATCTGATACTTCGATTTAGATCTGTGAAGAGGTGGTTGAGTTTTTTAATGGTTCTTGTCCTACCTTAGATAATTTTGAAACGTAATGATTTTTAAATATTAAACGCTTATCTATTTTCAGGCCCAAGTAGAAGAAGGTTTCTGGTTATTTATGAATATTGGATACGTATTTTCTAGTCAAACTGGTAGTGTTTTGTTTTTTATCCTTTAAAAAATTAAATATGATACAACTTGTGTATTGTAAAATATCAGCTCACTCTACCTTTTCCAGAGCTTTGGATGGATTTATGTTGCAACGACATCATTAGTATGAGGCAATATTGATGCTTTTCCACATGCATGATTTCTGCTGATTATTTCCGCGGTATATAAATATAAATAAGATGGATGAAAGAACTGAAGCTTGCGGTACCCCTATGTTAATAGTATGGTTATCTTCATTGTTCCTATTTTTATCGGGTCTATCAGAGGGAAACATTTTTGAAAATGTATTTTTGTTTATTATCTAAGGCCTGGGGCGTTCCAGGGGACTTTTGATAATAATAAAAAAAAATTGATGTTCTGGGTATTTCAATGAATAGTGGACTGTATGAATGAATGGTTTATATTTGTTGCTATTGCTACATGTCTTGTTAGTTATTTTATTCTATTGTACATTTCTGTATTTTCTAGTTGGTTCCTCTTCCCCTTCGTCCTCTTCCCCTTCGTCCTCTTCCTTCTCGGCCCATGGGTAGGCGGGCTCCTATGAATTACTCCTCTTTGATGAAGTAATTATTAATGTATGAGGTAATGAAAATGTCTTACACTGTTGGGCACATGTGCTCACTTCACTACAAATGTCTCTCACCAATTGAGACGTTGATTTCCAAAAGGTACTAAAGGACATTATTTACAAAATTGATTTTTTTACATATTTGTATTCTCATAATTTATTTTTATCAAAATCTTCTATTTGATTTTATCTAACGTACACCTGAGTCCTTCATAAACGCAATTTAGAAATATAATTATTTTCTAAAGGAACTAATTACAAATTTAATTTCGTTCTAAATTATACCAAAACATCTCATTTCATAACTTTAATATGATGTTATTAATATACTAAAAAAACAATTCTGGATTTTTATGCGAAAACAATCAAATTTGGTAATTTATTAATATAATAATTAGTGATTTTCGCGTCTCCTGTAAAATTTCCTAGAATGGATATAGTACCTTTTGGAAATCAACGTCTCAATTGCTGACTTGCATGGGGGTCTTGCCAATACATGCCAATTTTGGCAAAGGTCCCTTACTCTGGCTGCCCCTAGATGGCGTTGTGATGACACTAATGCTGACAGTGTCTGCTAGATGGCAGTAGAATAAGTGTTAAGGCCCCTGTTCCCTTAACAATTTTCATAATAAAGGTACAAGCATACATAAAAAAATAAAATAAATAAAACGATAAATTCAACCTCCTACAAACATTTTTTTTTTTTTTTTTTAACAGTGATTGGAACAGCGGTCCATCAGATTGCTTTATAATTAAATTTCTCTAGTGTTTATTTTATTTATCTTATTATTTAATTTTGTATATATTGTTTATATTAATATTTTTGCAGTATTATCATTAAAAATTGTGGTACAGAATGCAATATAACTCAAAAAATAAATATATTAAAACAAATTAAATTAATATTTTTATTTATTTAACTATTTGGCATGTGATTTAAGAGAGTCAACAACCAGCAATACAATCTCATGGATGCTAATTATTATATTTGGGATGGGATATCTCCCATTCAACTTCTCTTTAGCCCGAACCAAGTAAACCCTAGAATATCATAATAAAAGAAAATATCGAAACACCGAGAGTGGCGAGGTATGACTTTGCGACCCTAGGGTGTTCGCGGATTTAGTTACAGTCTAAGATCCGAACTTGAAAGGATCTGCACCGAGCTGATAATAGAATGAAACTTATTTTATAACAAATTTAGTATATTAGGAAATATTTTAAGAATGGGTTGCCTTAAAAAATCCTGGACAGACTATTTTTAATTATTTAAAAAAAATTATTTTTAACTAAATATTGCAACATCATGATAATAGAAATGATACTAATATAAGCGTTGCTTTATTGCAAACATATTGATATAGGATAGCCTGCAAAAAACTTGGTCCTAATCTGGATTGCCGAATTTTAAAGATTAAATTTTAATGCGAGTGGAAATGCGTGACAGTGAGATTCGAGTTGAGTATAGCATGTAATAATAAAGGACCCAACATTGCAGCCGCACGTAATCGGACATTGAATATAAGTATGTTTGATATCCCTTATAAATTTACAGGACCTCACTAGATCACAACCAAAGATTTTGGGCAAAACCATAAAAATTATCGTTTCAAAGATGCTTTGGTACACTTCTTGACTTATTATTGGGAAAACAAAAATTTACTGTCAATATAGATTCTGAAAATTTGTGCAAGTACAATTACAAGAACATCAGTATCAGAAGCTTTTATTAGAATTCTGGAGTCTGGTGTTACTTTATTAGCGTGAAAAAACAATTCTCGTGTCTGCCTCTTCATGGTAGCAAGCATAATCAACTTCTTTGACTTTTTTAATACACATCCTGAGCTTGGTACGAGTAACACAGATGTTCAACAGTTAAAAATATTTTTTTGTTTTGTATTATTGACAGTAAATTTTTGTTTTCCCAATAATCAGTTAAGATGAATACCAAAGCATCTTTGAAACGATAATTTTTTTGGCTTTGCCCAAATTCTTTGGTTCTGATTTGTTGAGGTACTGTAATTTTATATAGGATATCAAACTTTCTGATATTCAATGTCCGATTACGTGCGGCTGCAATGTTGGGTCCTTTATTGTCACACTCTATACACAACTCGGATATCACTGTCACGCATTTCCACTCGCGTTAAAATTTAATCTTTAAAATTCGGCAACCCAGATTAGGACCAAGTTTTTTGCAGGTAACCCTATATCAATGTGATTGCAATAAAACAACGCTTATATTGGTATAATTTGTTTTCTATTAGCATGATGTTGCAATATTTAATCAGAAATCATTTTTTAAAAAATAATTAAAAATAGTCTGTCCAGGATTTTTTTAGGCAACCCATTCTTAAAATATTTCCTAATATTCTAAATTTGTTATAAAATATGTTTCATTCTATTATCAGTTCGGTCCAGATCCTTTCAAGTTCGGATCTTCTACTATTATGTCCTCGTCGGCATGATCACTCACGCTTATTATATTTTGATAACACTCAACGCATGATCTGTTCGTTACGTATGGTTATATCTTTGCATGTTTATTTTATGATTTCGATCATGTGAGAAAATAATTTAGCTTTGTGTCCATTAAGTCATCGTTCTTCCTGGACTATGTGTGATTAAGGGTATACAAGTAGGTAGGGAGAGGTACTTTGGCGATAAATATCTAGAATATTACGCCCGTTTAGAGTATACAATAGGCCGCTTTGTGTGCTGATACATTTTTTAAGATGTCGACAATATATAAAATGAGACAAATAAATAAAACGTTCAGATTGGTGTGCGATCATTATTACCTCAATTTCAGTGAATAATATATAGTTTTCCAATAATATGCGGAAATCAGGGTTAGGCACGAACTAATGTTACGTCAGTGTCAAATAATCCGAAACCAATACAGATTTCACTAATTGAAAATCCTTTTTTTTTACTTACGCTGCAATGCTTTAAAAGTCTGACTTTATATTTTTATTAAAAAATACAATTTCAGAAATTGGATATTATAAGTAGTTGACATAGAAACAAAATCTAATACCGAACGATAAAATATCAACACGCTAGTACCAGAAGCTGCTTGGCATTATTTTTCTCGGCTTAAGAATTTTCAACTAATATGTTAATAGCCTTTCAAACTGGAGAATAAATTTAACAATCAGTAGGATGGTAAGAAGGAATGTCTAAGAGATATTTTGTCGTGGTTCAAATTTATATGGACAAGGCATCTGCCCAGAATGGTTAGATAAACTTGCTGGTATCCTGCGTTTTTAGTAAAATACAACTGATAAAGCATGACATTCAATGAAACTTTATTTCTATTCATATAATTGTTTATAGTAAATCGGGGCCAAACTGGTGGTTCTATTTAACAATATAGGAAATGTTTGGTATTTATTTATTTATCATTATAAAAATAATAGTTATGAACGTATTTATAGGTAAAATATTCAATTTTTTATTTTATTTTTTCATAACTATTCCCGTTTTTTTTTGTTGTTGTTTTGGGTTAAAAAACAATGATACAATGTTTCTATATCTTCAAAATAACGGAGTTACAAGTGTATGATAACCATGATTTAAATTGTTTTTTCTTTAATTTCTTCTAATTTTTTTTCCGCATTTCACTTATTCCAAAACTCTTAATATTTCTATAATCTATATAGCTTTTTTCAGTCAATTTTATAATTTTTTCAGTCAAATTCATAATTTTTTTCAATCGAGTACATAATTTTTTCAGTCCATTTCTTAATTTTTTCAGTAAATTTCATAATTTATTGTACCCTTATTATACAGATAATTTATTGAGGTTTTGCTATCAAGAACTTAACATTTTTATTAAATCTTGTTGTTTTTATCCATTTAACGTCACTTTATGTTACTGTGCTTAATCCGACGGTACAACGGGAGTGAGAAATTTTGCCTATACAGGTTTACTTAAGGTAAGGATTTTTTACGAGTTCCACTTTTTAAATTTTGTAAGTCACCTGTGGTACAGTGGCTAGCATAACATCCTTCTATCCCTAGATCGCGAGTTCAGACCTGGCAGATTGCGATTGGATACTTATTTTTATGTTTTCAACAAAATTCATAATTGTTTAAATCTCTGTTAAAGGAAAAAATAACCAAGGATTTATACTCACTAAAAACAAATATAGGGCCATCTACTGGTTTCGAACTTGCGTCCTTGTGCCTTGGATAGAAGGCTGTTATGCTAGCCACTACTCCACATGTGACCCTCGATGCATTCAACAAGGTGTTTGGATCTGCCAGGTTTGAACCCGTGACCTTGGGCATATTAATCCTTAGCACCTTGTCGTATGCATCAAGGGACACCTGTGGAGTAGTAGCTAGCATAACAGCCTCTTTTAAACGACGAAATAACCAAGGAATTTTACTCCCTAAAAGCAAATATGATGCGATCCATGATGCGTTCGATAAGGTGTTAAGGATTAATATATATATATATATATATATATATATATATATATATATAATATATATTATATATATATATATATTTTTTTTTTTTTTTTTTTTTTTGTTTATCGCATTTCACTGATTCCAAAACAATTCATATTTTTTACTATCTTCTATAATAACTCTTATGTGTAACTTTTCTGGGCGTGTGTTTATGTGTAAAATTACAATTTTTTTCTTTACTTTTTTAAAACAATGATACAATGTTTTTATATCTTCGAAAATAACGGAGTTACAAGTGTATGGTAGGCATGATTTATATTTGTTTTCCTTTAATTTTTTTTTTTTTTTTTTTTTTTTTGTTTACCGCATTTCGCTTATTTTAAAACTCTTAATATTTTTCTCTATCTTTAAAAATAATTTAATCATAGACGTATTTATGTGTAAAATTTCAATTTTTTTCCCTTTACTTTGTTCTGTTTTTATAATTATTCCCAATTTTTTTGGTTTAAAAACACTGATAAATTTTTTCAAATCATTAAACAATCTTCAAAAAGTAACTGAGTTATTGAATTAAATCACTTTTTATCGGCCGCTATTTTAAAAATTGCCAGCTGATAACCACGTCTAGGTGTTAGGATCATCGTTGGATGCCCTGGCATTTTTCTTGCAAATTCATTAATTGGTCCTGTAGTTTCGGAATAATACCGGGAACGGCGGACAAACGGATTTTTTTTTTTTTTTTTTTTTTTGTTTATTCGGGTTCTACGTATCTTGAAACGTAAGCCCTGAAATTTCGAGTAGGGATGAAGGCATTTTTTTTTTATTAGTTAAGTCGATTACAAATGTTCATTATTAAAGATAATAAACTAAAATTAAAACTGTCCTTAAAATATTATAATCGGACATATCCTCAGGGCGCATTTATCTAGCACACGTTTTGGAGGCTGAAGCGGTAGCGGGGGTCCTGGAATTATGGAGAATCCGCTACCACTTCATCCCCTAAAACGCGTGAAGTATAAAGGCACCATTAGAAATAGTAAATATCGTCCTTTTTTAGCGTGATACACCTTCTTTCCTTTATACAGACAGTTATTTATATGCTATTTTGTAATGATCCTTTGTACGGGGAAAAAGTTAAAGTATTAAAAAGTTTCGTTTTTAGTGCGGAATCTAGGTACCACTGATAATATTTCGATTCATATCCTTTTAAAAAAAGAATCGAGTCAAAAATGGTGGTTGTATTTCATTGTGAATCGTATCGTAGTTACTAGATATAATACATTATTTTTATCTTATGTAAATGGAGGATTTAACGAAAAAAAAAAAAATGATCCCATATCCCATGAATGTACCTCTCCATCCACAATCTGAAACTCCAGCCACCCAGTTCTTAGGCCTTCAGGCAAGAAATAGTATAATGTTTGTCTTGCCCATATTTGTTTTTAACTCCAAAGAGAGAAGGAATGATTACCAACTAAAAATTACTTCCACTCAAATTATTGGAACATTCAAACCCTTGAACTTGATAGTCAGTCTTAAGATTATATGTCCTGATTTATCAGTTCTTGTAATGATGGTATCAGAATAGATATAACATACATTTCACATCAACAGCCTAATAATATGATGATGACACATCATCAAAACACTTTAAGGTTTTAGTATATGTTTTTTTTTTCTTTTAAAATTTGATTTACACCTGTAAAACAAAAAATAAATTAGTATATGTTAGGCGGGAACTGTTTTTTGGAAAGGAGAGAAGAAGGTTTAACGTATTTCCTAACTCTGTCTAAGCCGAACATGACAGGCTATCTACCCTCTAGGTTACCAATCTACTGTAGCTAGAGTAGGAGGATCACACTCTATTCCGTGTCACTGCAACGAATTAAATTTCTATCGGCTCTTGCCATAGAGATGGTCAATATCCGCAAGATTGCCAAGTCCTAGTGTTTGAATATTGTAATATTGAATTTTTACTTCCACCTAACTACATAAAAAATAGGGGTGACCTAAGATTTAGTGGCTAGCATAACAGCCTTCTATGCCCAAGATTTCGTGTTCAAACTTGGCAGATGACCCTTCCAAGAAAAAAATCCGTCCTTTGGTGGAAATGTAAAAAATATGTTGCGGACGACACACAACTATCACTACCCTTGCCATTGGTTGCCACTAAATGGCGTTGTGGTCGTGATAATGTTGCTGACTGCCAGAAGGCAGCACTTAAAATATGTTAAGGGCCCTGTTTCCTTAATATATTTTTGCACTTTTCGCCTTTTTATATCAAATTCACTCAACATTCACATTTAGCTGTTATTCATCAATGGTTACAAGGTGATATGGTCATTTTTATAAAATATACAAAATTAAAGTTAGTTTCTTTTTTTTTTTTTTTTTTTTTTTTTTTTTATTTAAAAGAAATTTACAACTGTATTACAATAAAATACAATAAGTAAATGTGCTAATAGATCAAGTGGGCGTGATACAGGCATGTGAAGAAACTACCCAGTGGTAGCACTTAAAAGTTTATTCAGCTAAGTAGGTCTCGAGGCCATCGTCTTTTCAACCGCCTAGGAAGATGATCAGGAATAGGAGATGAGAGTTTGCGGACGAGTGGGTTGGAGTGGACGGGTAATTTGGAATAAAAGGAGGAATATCTAGTTCGGGCTATTTAGGTCTTTATGAATTATTTTATTGGTGACAAAGTAAGGGGCGTTTAGGATCTTTCGGAGGATTTTGGATTGCAAGGATTGAATGCGGGAAGAATTGGATGGTTTGGTGGATCCCCATAACTCAATCCCATATGTCCAAATAGGCCTAATGATGGTTATATAAATTAATTTTTTGTAGTATGTGGAAAGTTTTGATCGTTTGTCCAGTAAGTGTTGTAGTAAGCGGTATCTACGAGCTGTTTCTTGTCGTTTCAGTCTAGTGTGAGGATTCCAAGTAAGACGTTTGTCTAGATGGAGTCCTAGGTACCGGATCTGTTCAACTGAGGTGAGTGGAATATTGTTAAAGGAAATAGTGGGACAGGCGGACATAGGTTTTCGACGAAGGGTGAAGGTAATTTGATGGGATTTAGTAGGGTTGATTTTAATTCTCCACTTTTGACACCATTCTTCAATGGAAGAAATGTGGGACTGAAGGGTTTTGGAAGCAACAGATGGGTCATTATTTACGGATAACACACAAGTGTCATCTGCGTAGGTTGTGAGGACAGTACCAGGATGGATTGGAATATCAGCTGTATATATGGTATAAAGGATTGGGCCCAAAATACTACCCTGAGGTACACCAGCGGACTGAGGAAATATGGATGAGTAGGAAAGGTTATGACTTACTTTAAAGGTTCTATCAGTGAGGTAGGATCGGATTAATAAGAAGTACGTAGGAGAGAGGAATTGGCGAAGTTTGTAGAGCAGCCCTGGGTGCTAAACCCGGTCAAAGGCCTGTTGTACGTCAAGAAAGGCTCCAGTGCAATACATCCCGCGCTCCAATGTAGAAGATATCACATCCACCACACGGTGACACTGTTGTATAGTGGAATGGGATGAGCGAAATCCAAACTGGTGGTCAGGAATCACATGGTTAATATCTAGGATTGGGTATATACGTTTAAGGAGCAGTTTTTCTAGGATTTTCCCCATAATGGGCAAAAGAGAGATAGGACGGTATGAAGATGGGTTTTCAAGAGGCTTTTTAGGCTTAGGGAGCATTTTGATGATTGAAAATTTCCAAGGATCAGGAAAATAAGTGGAACGCAGCGTGGCATTATATATATATAGCAGAGTATGAGTATGGCTTTTCTGGGAAGCTGTTTCAGGATGCGGGGCGTGATGAGATCGTGGCCAGGAGCTTTTTTGGATGGTAATCTTTGGATGAGGCTAATAATTTCTGAAGGGTGAAAAGCCTTGGGAGGAAGGGACATTTGGAGTGGAACAGTTAGTTCTGCTTCAACATGTTTAATATGGATCGGATCAAGGATATCAGGATGCGGATTAAACGTTTTAGAAAGGTGTTCACCAAAGATTTGGGATTTTTCTTCATCGGATTTCGTCCAGGTCTGGGAATCAGTGAGAAGTGGATGATTAAAGGATTTGTATTTTAGTAATGTTGCAGTTGTTTTCCATAAAGATTTGTCTGAAGTAGTTAAGGTTTCTGTAATGTTCTGAAATTTTTGAATTTTGAATTTTCGTATTTCTGTTTTTAATTTGTTAGTTAGTTTACTGTAATGGGTTTTGTCTGAAGGATATCTAGTTCTATGCCACTTTGCTCTTGCTCGGCGTTTTTCAGTTATTAAGAGCCGAATATGATTTGGCAAGTAGGTTTCCTGAGCCTTCCTATTTGTATAGTGAGATGTATTGGAATGTATGGCAGTTTCTATTGAGTTTGTAAGTTCATTAATGGCAGAGTCTATGTCCTGTTTAGTTTTTAACGGAATTTTCAAGTCCAGTTTGTTCTCTAGATCATATCGAAAGTTGTCCCAGTTGATATGTCCTTTAATCAGTGAAGGAGGAGAGGGTTTATTAATAGGATTTGAGTGCATGAGAAGCAGAACAGGGCTATGATCTGAGGAAAGTTCATCTAAGGATTTGATTGTAGATTGGGTGGAGGTTATTTGGGAAGTAATGAATATATCAAGGATATCGGGACGTTTCTTAAGGGATGTAGGCCAATAGGTAGGATCTTGAGGTGATAAGATGGAATAGCTATTGGAGGTAGTGACTTGGGAAAGAATCCTGCCACGAGTATTAGACGTTCGGCATCCCCACCGTTGGTCTTTGGCGTTGTAATCTCCACCAGCAATGAAGCGCGGACCAAAGGATCGGAATAAGGAATCAAGATGACTGAAGGAAAGAGTATTACCAGGAAGACAATATACAGCTGAGAAAGTTAGGTTGAAAGGACGGCAGGTTAAGGTAATGGAGGTTGATTGAATGGAGTCAGTAGGAGTTGAAGGAATGAAAGAGTGAGGTAAGGATTTGTGTATAAGTATACACGAGCCAGCGTGAGATGTGTTGTCTGGATGATCTGTTCTGTATGTAGTGTAGTCACGTATGTAGAAATGAGAGTTTGTAGTAAAATGGGTCTCAGTCAGTAGGGCTATGTCTATGAAATTGTGGTGAAGAAATATGTCCAGTTCGTCCCGATGGTTGAGTAGTCCATTTGCATTCCATAACAGGATCGCTAAAGGCCTTTTACTCATCGTAAGGTATTGAGCGGGATTTCTGAAAGGAGTCGGGTAAGGAGGTTGATTAATGGTTTGATTGTTTCCTGTAAATCACGAAGGAACGATGAAAGGATTGAGGCAGTATCGTATGGATTTTGGTTAGGATAGGAGAAGCTTGAATAATCTTGGGTTGGAGGAATAATTTGTCTGGGATGGGGTTTTTCCTTCCATCGCAGACTATATTCGACATTTGATTGAGGTTCTGATGGAGGGTTAATTTGAGAGGATGATTGCGAAAGGACAAGGTGGTTGGAATTCTGGGGTGGCAACTTAACTCTTGATATGCTATAGAGGATATTTCATTAAAAGAGGTTTTTGATTGGAAATTGGGGTGAGAAGTCGGAATGTTAGGATGAGTATTAGGATGAGAAGTCTGAGTATTGGAATGGGAGATCGGTGGCTGAGGATGAGAAGTCGAAGGCTGAGAAAGAGAGGCTTGAGAGTTAGCTTGTCTGGTTGGAAGTAAAGAAGCTTGATGCACCTGTTGTTGAGGTTTCCTGCCAATGTTCGAAACTGTTGGGGTCTTGATCTTGGAACTCGTTGGTTTATTAACTTCATTGACAACCGCATTTCCCAAGGTTCCCAGTCCGTTTCGCGCTGAAGGGTTAGATTTTAGATCTTCAGGAACTACGTTTCTTTGCAAATGAGAGGAAGTGTAGATGGCTTTTTGACGTTGCTTATTTTTATAAATAATGCATCCTTTATAATTAGCTGGATGGGCTTCACCACATAGAGCGCATTTAGCCGGTGTATCTCGAGTCTTCAGACAGAGGTTGGTCTCATGTGGACCGGCACATTTCACGCATCTGGCTTGATGATGACAATAAGTCTTCGTGTGCCCAAGGCTTTGGCACCTAGTACACTGAACGATTTCTGCTCTCTGTCTTGGTTCCTCAAAACTTATAACGGAGTATACTAATCTATTGACGTGAAATATTTCAGAATTATTGTGGGCTGGTTCCAGGTCAACGAAAAACAAGGGGAGAGGATATTTTCCCGTTGGGTGAATCACGTTGGAGATGTTTCTGACACTGTGACCCAGCTCTTCGATGTCCCTCTTAATGGCTGTGGTGGGTGTGGTGCTGTGTAATCCTCTCAGAACTACTCGGTATGACTTCTCTTGTCTAAGTTGATAGCAATGAAAATCATACTTTTTGTCTGTTAAGTGGCTAACTAATTTTTTGTAACTTTCTTTGTTCGTCGTGTTGATCTTGACCTCTTTTAATCTTGAATAACATTGGAAATTCGTCTGGCCAATAAGATTAGAGATTTCTTGTCCCAGAGCCATAAAGTCCTGTATATTTGTGACGAAAATGGGGGGAGGCTCAGGTTCAGTAATTTGATGTGGTGTTGTGGTCTCTGTATCAATGTTACTGAGGGCTGCAAACTTATTGCTGGTCGTAATATTTGGTACATTGGAGGTTGACGGATATTGCGGTAGAGAGGAATCAAATTTTTTGGCTGCAGAAGTACTGCCGGAGCTATTTATGGAGTTACTTGGAGGTGAATTTTGTTTCTTCCCCTTTTTATTTTTTTTTTTATTTGGTGAATTTTCGAGAGAACGTTGTCGCTTTTGAAGAGTTCTTCTTGTTAAGTATTGTGAGTCGGACTCACTTACTTCTGAGAAGGCTGTATCTTCATCAGTTTCCAAACACGAAGTTTTACTCATTTTAATGTTTTAAAAAATAAAATAAAAGAAAATAAAATTTATCTTATAAATGTATACATAAATAATATAAAGGAGAGAAAAGAAGAAATAAATGAAAAAAAAAAAAAAAATGTAAAATAAAAATAAAAGATTGTTAATGACAGTAGTCGAACTCGTGTTGAAATACGTAGATGGGACCAGGAAGCAGCGCTCCAACCGAGCGAGCTACAAGTCAGTTGATAAGATTAGTCTTCAATAGAATGATAGCTAGAGGCTCGGAGCGAGCAGGTGAGGATCTGCCCGTCCACGAGGTAGAGAGGACCCGCTTGCAACACTCAATAGTTCTCACTGTTAATAAGTACAATTATTACACTTACCCACGAAACTCAATTGAATATTGTTCACGTCTGTAAATAGTCAATGTTTACAAACTTTAGCAACAAATTAACGGCTAATACCACTGTAGATAAGAAATGAACACAGAGCAATAACTATTTGTAGGTTCACTTGCGGCCATGATGCTTATCTTTAAAGGTAGTTTCGAGAAAGAAAATTTAAAATATCGGCATTTAAGCGATCTCAGGTTATTTTAATCAGAATGAAACCTACATGATATTAAGGCACATTAAATTTTACATCGATATAGCAATTTTATTTTCAAAATCAAAACAGCTCTATTTGAGAAGATCGTAAAAAGGTGCAAAATACATGGTGTAAAGTGGCTCTTCTGGTAAGATAATTTTAATGGAAAAGATTATGTAATGTTTCGGGCGTATATTTCTCTTAAATAAAAAATTTCAGTTTGATAGGACTTTTTGTTTACGCGCTGGAGTTACCGCACACGGACCTTTCTTCAGGACTTGGTTATTTAAACTCAGAGGACCCTAAAACGTGTATTTCCACTTAAAACTGGAAAATTTGAAAATTTTCACGATCGCAATAATTTCTCTATATATTTCATATACAGGTAAGTGAAAGTAAAAAGTGGTCCGGAGCCTGTGCGATGTCAAGTACTCATTAAAGATTCTTATCTTCATTAAGCCTAGACTGCCAAAATATATAACTCCTACTGTATCATCGTGTGATTGGCCACACTAGCATTGATTAACGTTAAATGAATAAGAAAATCACCAAATTTCAAGTGTAAACCCATAACTTAAATATGAATAAATCTTAACTTATTGGGTTGATGCAAAATTAATGCAGGTTTCCTCTATTGCAATATCTTAATTCCAATTGTGTAAACAAAGCTAATCCTAACATTGATCATTATTATACCAAAACAAACCTTATCTAATACCCTCTCTTTCACCATGAATTTGTTTAGTAAAATCGTTTTGTTCAGTGTGTTCAAAGGTCTTGAATCGAAAATGTCAAAGTGCGATTTTCGTCAAATTTATTTTTACTATAAATTAGGGCGCAGCGCTGCGCAAACGGCTCGTAATATTAATGAAGTGTGGGGTCAGGGGGCTATTAATGAGTGCACGGTGCAGCGTTGGTTCCAGAAGTTTCGCAGAGGAGATTTCGACCTCGAAGACAAGGAAGGTCGGGGCCGTCATCTTGCTCTGGACAACGACCAGCTGAGGTCAAAAGTGGAAGAAGACCCAACCAAAACCACACGAGAAATGGCGGCGGAACTCGGAACTCAAAAATTGCAACGTCTTTGCCCAGCATTGATGAATCGGAAGGGGCCGATCCTGCTCCACGATAACGCCAGACCACACGTTGCACAACCAACGCTTCGACGACTGCACGAGTTGGGCTACGAAGTTCTCCAACATCTGCCTTATTCACCTGACCTCTCTCCTACAGACTTCCACTTTTTCAGGCATCTGGACAACTTTTTGAGGGAGAAAAATTTTCAAAACCAGGACGACATTGAAAATTCTTTTCGTGATTTCATTGAGTCCAGGGATTCGGATTTTTTTTCTGGTGGAATAAAAAAGCTTGTTGAACGTTGGCAAAAGTGCATTGATTCAGATGGAAATTATTTTGATTAAATATATATGGTTAAAGTAAAGATATGGCGTATTTACAATACCTACTAAAAACCTGCATTAATTTTGCATCAACCCAATATATAACTTGAAATTTCTTTTTATTAATTGCGTCCTGAAAAAACAAGGCACGGCCGTGTATAATAGTCACTGTATTCGTATTCCTTAACTGTGCTAAGACAAGAGAAACTAAAGAAATAAAAAATTATCCACTAAATCTTAATGAAAAACTATTAATTACAATCAAGTTGGTCTAAGGATTCTTAAATACCTCTTATTTAGAGAGTTTTTTTTTTTTGTTTTTTTTTTAATCATATTGCTTTATTGGGAAATAATACAATCTGCCACTATCTTGGGCAATAAGCATTAGGGCTAAAAGAAGTCATTCATACCATATGTACACAGTAAAAACAAAACAAAACAGACATAACAATATAAAAAAAAAAAAGAAGGTAATAATAATAATGCATAAATAAATAATAATAATAAATATATATATATATATATATATATATATATATATATATATATATATATATAAATAACATAAGATGAAATAAGGTAAGGAAACTTAACTAACAAATGAAAATAAAAATAAAATATAAAGTAAATAAAATCTTGGCCACATTCATACCTATATACATTATTTACATACTGCCCCTGGGAACTCCGAATCGAACCCCTACACCCAGAAGTGGATGGAGTGGCAAAACACCATGAGTTCCCAGCGCCTCTCATTCAGCCGCGTCACCAGTCTAGCCAGTGGAGACTGAGTGAGGGCGCTAGAGCCACACACTCTCAGGCATGAGTGGAGAAGTTGGCCATTGCCAGCACTCCAGTTGCATATTTATAAGAGATCTCTCGGCCACTGCCGCCTCAACCTACGAGGAGGATTGTAAGGATGGTTGGTGCTAGATAGGGATTGTGCCAGAGGATTAGGAAGAAGAGTAAGATTCTGGTGGAAGGTTGAGTATATGGATGGGATGAGATCGAGGACACAAGGGATCTTGAGGTCATGATGTAAGGTCTTGTTTGTAACATAAAAGGGAGCATTGGCTATTGTTCTAAGGACTTTGGACTGAAAGGATTGGATACGTTTGATGTTCGAAAATTTAGTAGTTCCCCATAGTTCAATTCCGTAGGTCCACATTGGTTTGAGAATTGTCTTGTAAATCAATAGTTTGTTTTCAATGGAAAGTTGTGATGTTCTGTTCAGTAGTCTATATAATTGTCCGTATCTTCTGTTGAGCTCTTGTCTTTTAAGTCGAGTATGTGGGTTCCAGGTCAGTCGTTTATTTAGAGAATTTAAAATTATAATCTTAGAATCACTTAATTATATTTTGTATTATTTATATTTGATTTGATTTAATGTGAAATCGATCTTCTGAAAGCAGTCTTGAAACATTATTTATACTTTTTCAGGGAAGATATGTTTATTCAGTCCCCAAAATTAGTATTTCACCCTAAACAAACTCCTCATTAAGAATAATTCTCAGGTTGGAGCTGCTTTAAACTTAACAGCGAGCCCCGTTTTCAAGTTAAACTTTCCAACTCTGGTTTTTCCCCTTTTTCCTTGATACTGAAAATAGGGACGTTCCAGTCTCAGGAAAAGTTTGAATAGGCAAAAGTCTGTGTTCAGATGTATAAACTTTTATAGCTCCATTACTCGTATTTACCAAGTATTTAATACCTCCTTAATTAACCTCGAATATGAAGACTGCTATTGACATTTCAAGGAAAAGTTAAAAACTTTTTAAAAGGGATGTTTTATTTTATTTTTTAATTATATTACCCTAAATACTTATTTATTTTTTATTCAACCAAATAATTTTCATTAGCGTTTCATTAGCTTATGTTAATTTTATAAATAAATTTTAAAATTTAATTTCTCTTTGCTCTAAATCAGTAGAATATTCAGTCCACATCCTTATGCTGAAAATAATCCATTTCTTGTATTCCAATATTGAATTATAATTATTTAAAAAAAAGTTAAAATTGAAAAAAAAGGGATGGGGGATGGAATGACAAAATATGTTTGCAAACGTTTAAAAAATGAACATTTCGTGAATTTATGTTTCGTATCTCCTTGTAAACTAAATCGGAAGTAAACGCTCTGTTAAAACTCAAAGATAGATTTGTCTTTTACTTCTAGCATCATATGTTATGTAGAAATTAATATACATATTAATTTGGAGCTCTGCAAATAAGCAGTATCTCTACATGTGAATCATGGACAGTATAATCTTGTTTCACATATACTGAATGTATTTTGTAATACAGTTGTAAATATCAATAAATATATATAATAAAAAATTAAAAACCAGGCTCTGAAAGGTGCTGAGATCTCCTGAGTACTGCTAAAGGGAAAAACCTGTTTTGTAGTGTCTCTGGTTGAATCTAAATATTGTATGTAGATATGTGTTTGTCAAAAATATTATTATTTATTTCTAAACTTTGTTTTTATTTATTAATTTTAATTTTAATATTTACCTTATGTTTTCATGCAGTATTAATTCACCATCGGTTTAACGTAAACATTTTACGAAGATAGCATCAAGGCATTATTACTATTGTCCTTATTAAGACCAATTTCATTAAACACCAAGAAATATCTCTGAATAAAGAATTAAAACCCTTGGTTTACATAAGGAAGTTAAAATATAAATTGCATACTCCCTTTAACTTGTAAACGAACTTCGTTATGCGAACTCAATTAAATCAAATTTTATAAAAAGATTTTGTTTGTTTTTTCTTGTAGATTTATACCTTTATTTTATTTATTTATTATTTTTATTTATTTTATAACTAATATAAAAGTGAATTTTACGATACTTAATGACCTCCTAAATTAAACTTGCTTTAAGCCCATTTTCATAATTATTGGTCACTAAGAAAATGTTAATATGTTTATTAAATACTTTTTCTAAATATCATATTCCTATAATGATCATTGAACTTTGATGAATAGACACATAATAATAGTAATAAATCCTTTATTTACTCTGAGACAAGTTCCTTCAGCATAATATTACAAGAAAATTAAAATAAAAATTTAGTGTCTTATAGTAAATAAATATTTAGTATATACATCTAATATATATATATAGTATATATGGTATATGGTATATAGTAAATAATATAAAGGTATTTATTCATCAGTAAATCATATATAAAACTTAGTATCAGAGCATTATTATTATTGTGGATGTAATTAGTTGACCGTTGAGAATTACTGGAAGGAATTAGTCCGGGTGGCGGTCATTAAATGAAACAACTAAATAGTTTCAACTATTTTATTGTTTGCCAACGTTTCGACCCCCTTTGTGGGTCATCATCAGGCGCATGGTGGGAGAATGGAAACTCAGTTTCTCAGTTGTTTCATTTAATGACCGCCACCCGGACTAATTCCTTCAGCATTATTATTATTATTCTTATTGAGACAAATCTTAAGATTTCAGAACAAAAATGGTTTGCTTCATAAGGGGTACTCACTACGTTTGCTATAGCATGCTATTTGTGTTATTTTGCTAAACCCGTCAAGTTTCTACAGTTATTTTCTGTACAAAATTGATGGGTTTAGCACAATAGCACAGATAGCATGCTATAGCAAACATAGTGAGTACCCCTTTAGAAAAAAAATCTGGTGTACACAACAACACACAACTTTCACTTACCTCCGCATTTAAAATCAATTAAAGAATTTTTAAGTACAGTTAGAAATGAAATATATAGGTAGCCGGAAGGTTTAAGTATTAATTAAAGTGTGTCTTATTAAATTATGTATTATTGTTATCTACAAGAATTGTTTAGTTTTATGGGCTCTTCTTTAATCTTCATTGACTTTTACAACTTTTTGTATTTCATGATGATTTTTTTTTTTTTTTTTTAAATCTTATGTTTAAAACTAAATACAAAATTCGATAAAAAATATATTATTAGTTTTTTTTCCCCTTTAGTTTAATATTGAGTCCGTTCAACTTGCATATTTATAAAATCTATATCAATGTTCATAATTATTTTGTTTAGTTTTTTCGAATATACAAAATTAAAGATACTTTGAAGGAAGACAATTTAAAATATGTACCTTTAACCCCTGTCAGACTATTTACATCAAACCAAAACTTACATCATATTAAAGCCCGTTAAATTTTACATCAATTTAATATGTTTAAATACAATTCTTAGAGCTATTTTAGAGAGAATCTTTAAAAGGTGCAAATGTAAAGTATAAAGTGGCTCTTCTGGTTAGCCGAGTTTGATGAAAAAGTTCCAAATATCGCAATACTTTCCTTTTATATATATTTCATATATAGCTTTGTGAACGTAAATATCTTTATTGAGGATGTCCAGTCGACTGTAAAAATTATTAAACGTGGAATTAATTGGGAGTCGGTATTTTTTTTAAAATATTTTAATTTTGCCGACGTTTCGGTTCAAGCTTGAGAGCCATCATCTGGGCATTACTGAGTCATATCTAAGCATAAAGCTATGTCAGTTTATGCTTGGGCATGGCTCAGTAATGCCCTGATTTTGGCTTACAAGTTTGAGCCGGAATGTTGGCAAAATTAAAATACTTAAGAAAAGACTGACTTCTGATCATTTCCACCTTTAAGTATCTTTAGTTCATTTATGCAAATTGAAATATAAATTTTATACGAGTTCTGAACTTATTTAAATTTTATATCATGACATTGTGTTTTATTTTTTTCTTTATTAAAGGTTTAATAAAAAGCATTAATAACAGACAATTTTTCGATTATTATTAGAGTTGATATCTAAAATTAAACTAGATTTTTTTAATACCAATTAATAATAATATCCACAGGACTTGTTGCATTTCAGTATAAATCTATGGGATTTTTTTTTATTTTCAGTAAATCCTTTATAACATTCAAAGTAAAAAAATAAAAGATTTATTTTTTCTGAATCAGGGCAACATAATAGCACCTCTCAGCAAAAGGCCTCTCAGTCATATATTGTAGAGAGAACAGCTTGCTGTGCGTTTGTGGTCCTTAAATATGACTGGTCAGTTATTTTTCGACTTTTTTTTTTTCTTTTTAATAAGGTTTCGTTTTAAAAGGGAAAGGAGCAAGTATAACAAAACATAACTTTTTCCAAAGTAAGTAGGGGTTGAAGAAGGCTTACAAAATCGGAAGCGGACCATGAAATTAAGCTTTAGGAAAAGCTGGGTAAGCAGGGCACAGCGGTCAGGCAGCCAACCTGCCTCAAAGAAACTTGTACTGCAGTGAATGGCCCAACTTCATCCTTTACAGATTACGTAGCCCTAATGTAGATCCTTTTAATCTCTGGATATATATATATATATATATATATATATATATATATATATTGTTTGATTAGTTCCCGACTGTTAATAATTTAAGTTTTCTACTGTTCTTAGGTTTCAGTCAATAAATAAACAATTACGGGTCAATAATAATCAGGAATCAGCCTTTTTCTAAATATTTTTAACTTTTCCGACGTTTCGGCTCAAGCTTGTGAGCCATCATCAGGGCTACAAACATCAGAACAAAAGAGATACATATTAATAATAATTTGTTATTATCAACATGTAAGTATATTATTAATAAATTTTAAATAAATATTATAAATATTAATATATAAATATAAATTATATTACTATTAAAATATTTTTAATAAATTTTGTATATGTTATATATATATATATATATATATATATATATATATATATATATATATATATATATATAATATATATATATATTAATGTAATAATGAAATTTTTTTTCAATGTAGTGACAATGATAACATTTAAAATAATGCAGAAAATATACCAACATACCTAAATATTATCGATACAAATAATGATAATATGATAAACAATATGATGATGATAAGCATAAAAACAAAACTTTATACTTAAATATAGAAGTAAAAAATTATATATAAACGTACCATAACTAAGCTATTGGGCTGATGCGAAATTATTGCAGGTTTCCTCTATTGCAATATCTTAATTCCAATTGTGTAAACAAAGCTAATCCTAACATTGATCATTATTATACCAAAACAAACCTTATCTAATACCCTCTCTTTCACCATGAATTTGTTTAGTAAAATCATTTTGTTCAGTGTGTTCAAAGGTCTTGAATCGAAAATGTCAAAGTGCGATTTTCGTCAAATTTATTTTTACGAATTTAAATTAGGGCGCAGCGCTGCGCAAACGGCTCGTAATATTAATGAAGTGTGGGGTCAGGGGGCTATTAATGAGTGCACGGTGCAGCGTTGGTTCCAGAAGTTTCGCAGAGGAGATTTCGACCTCGAAGACAAGGAAGGTCGGGGTCGTCATCTTGCTCGGGACAACGACCAGCTGAGGTCAAAAGTGGAAGAAGACCCAACCAAAACCACACGAGAAATGGCGGCGGAACTCGGTGTGAACCAATCCACAGTTGTACGCCACTTGGAAGCAATTGGTAAGGTAAAAAAGTTGGCCAAGTGGGTGCCAGTAGTAACGCCAGACCATACGTTGCACAACCAACGCTTCGACGACTGCACGAGTTGGGCTACGAAGTTCTCCAACATCCGCCTTATTCACCTGACCTCTCTCCTACAGACTTCCACTTTTTCAGGCATCTGGACAACTTTTTGAGGGAGAAAAATTTTCAAAACCAGGACGACATTGAAAATTCTTTTCGTGATTTCATTGAGTCCAGGGATTCGGATTTTTATTCTGGTGGAATAAGAAAGCTTGTTGAACGTTGGCAAAAGTGCATTGATTCAGATGGAAATTATTTTGATTAAATATATATGGTTAAAGTAAAGATATGGCGTATTTACAATACCTACTAAAAACCTGCATTAATTTTGCATCAACCCAATATGTCCAAGCATAAACTGAGGAAAACCGAAAACATAGGTAGTATGGAGAGGGGTTCATGTAAAACCCCTGAAGGTTTTCCACTCTAAATATAAATACTATAGGTTATCTTTGTTAAATACAGCTTATATATATATATATATATATATATATAATATATATATATATATATATATATATAAAGTTTTCTACTGTTCTTAGGTTTCAGTCAATAAATGAACAATTTTATTTTTGCAACGTTTTGAGAATTTATTTTTCTCATAATCATGCCTTAACAGTGGAAAAAATAAAAAACAGAACAATAATATTTTTATACAATATTTAATATATGATGTTATTCTTAGAGATATATAAAAGAATACATTGAACAATGAATTGACTTACAGTAGGTAAATAGATATTTCAATTAGAATTTACATTAAACACATTATTAGAAATTCACATACAATTTAAGACAAAATAGTGTCTTAAACAGACATATGTGTAGAACACAAATTTAAAAGAACACTGAAGCGAAATTTGTGGTGCTGATCAGTGTGCTATTTAGGAGAAAACATTTTTTGGTTTTGTTTTTTACACCCCTCTACTTAAAATTTTTGCTAAAAGCTGTTTTCATAATTGTGTATGAATAATATTCCCCTATATGAATAATATGCCTGTGGTTCGAATCCCAGTCCTGGCGGGGCTTTTATAATGATGTAATTAAATGGGGATTCACTCACAGCCTCTCCCCCGAGTATGTGAGACCCGTCAGCCAAATGGTAGCCACTCACAAAATCAGGCGTAGGGAGTGATAACCCTACCCTATCTCACAGGAGATTACACCACAAGGCCTAGGGCCTACACGGCCTGTCGCGCCACTGAAGAAGAACAAGAATCAATAATATAAATTTGTTTCTGATATACGTGGGTGCAGATTTCACGTGCCTATTCTGCTAGGCCTTTTGTCTGTAAACAAATGTATATTCAGGGTGTTTCTGGGTTAAATGGCCAGACTTCAGGTATAAATTAAGCACTTTAAAACAAGAAAAACAAAATTTTCTTGACATGTACACAGATAAGGAGCTAGATTCAATAATCCAATGTTGGAGTTGAAAATGTTTTTTCAGGCATTATCTGCTTCTAGCTTCTCGGATATAGATTTTGTGGCAAAATCTCACGAATAAAAGTTGCAGGTCGTTAAATTTTACTAGCAGTGGTTCCAAGCAATTAAACCGAGCATCCTTAGACCCGGAGATAACTAAGGTCCTAAATATCATCGGTTTTTTCTATAATAAAACAGTACAATTTAAACGTAATCATGGATAATGAAGTTGTCTGAATGTTAAGACGTTAAAGGACACTATATGCATCGAGAGCATCCACTCTAAACAAGTCTTCTCGAATTTTGTTATGAACATATTAAGAACTACAAAAACAATTCCTATTAAGAACTGAATACCAAACGTATATATAGCCTAAAGCCTTCCTCCAAAAATGGAATATCCAGCAAAAAAAAGAATTTTTAAAACAAACTCATGAGCTTTATAATATTAGTATAGATTTCTTTTTTGAGATCTTTAATTCATATTTAAACTCTACACACATTTTTATTTACTAACACTCCCTTAGCGCAAAGTAGTGTTTCTTAACATACTCAATTTTCATAAATCTATTCCAACAATCATTAAGAGTATATGAACAATAATTTACCTAAGCTCAATTCTTATTGCTGTATATGAGCTTCAATGTAGTGTTAGTCGTGTTTATCAAATTGTAATTAATCAGGCAATTCAGAACACGCAACATCGTGGTACCACACAGTTCTCAGTTCACATTAATATTAAGTATCAGGTAAGCAGAGTATTTAAAATACCATAATCATTTTTTCTTTTTTTTTTTTTAATTGAAGACGCTATCTAACGTTATCATTTATAATTTTATATCCATAGAGCAATTTTAGTTTGTAAAAAAAAATAACATAGATCTGTACAAAGTGTATATCTACCAAATAATGAGCAATAAATAGGGGTTACTTGTTGCATTGTGGTTAGCATAACAGCTTTCTATGCCCATGGTCTCGGGTTCAAACACACTAGAGGCCTTAGGATTTTTTAATAGGAGTAAAAGTTGGTCCCGAGCCTGTGTGTTGTCAGGTACTCGTTAAAAATCCCTATCTTAATTAAACCAGGATAGGTAAAAAATTAGAATCCCACTGTAGCATCGTCCGATTAGCCATAGCAGCATAAATGGACGTTAAATAAATAAACATAAACAATATGAGCAATAATCGAAAGACTAAAAAGTTAGTAGAGGTGGATAGTGACATGGATATTATTTTTTTTAAAGCAATACTTATATTGTTAATGATACTATACTGAAATTATATCGCCGAAAAGAAACTATCTAAAATATGATGCATATATAAAACCATTAAAAAAAATCAACATAAATAATTGCGAAATTTTTATATTTTTGTTTTGTTTGTTTAATGTCACTTTATGCTACTATAGCTAATCGGACGATGCTACAGTGGGGGTCCTAAATTTTGCCTATCCAGGTTTTATTAGGATAGGGATCTTTAACGAGTACCTGACATCGCACAGGCTTGGGACCAACTTTTAACGTCCCCTCTTAAGGATGGCATAACTAAAGATTTTTCACTTCCATTAAAAAATCCTTGGACCACCTGCGGGTTTGAACCCGTGACCTTTGGCATGGGAGGCTGTTATGCTAACCACCCAGCTACAAGTGATCATTTTTTTTTTCTATTAATATTTATGAACATAAACAATGGTTAAATATCTATATTCACAATGGTGAATAACCAAGCGATGAAGCTATCAGTTGATTACTATTAAAGAGGTATATAAAAAAAGGAGGTAGGTATTATTATATAGGTTTGTCGCAAAATTTAATTTAAGTTTTTTTTTTTTTTTGTAATCCTTCCCTCCGATCGTTTTTATCTCCTTCAATCCTTACCTCCAATCCAAAAAAAAAATATTGACATTACTGCTAAAAATATAAAAATACGTAATAGCGTAGCGGGAAAAAGGAATTTTATAAAAGATCGAGTACTTTCCTATACAATTTAAAAAATATCTATATTCAACTGTATTTTTAGCTAAAATAATAATAAGAGGCTCTTTTCTTCTTCCCTCCGAGTTTTATACCTATTTATTCTATGTTCATTTACTAATTAATATAATTTCTCCCGCAGTTTATTTTTTAATTAATCTATATTTATAAAAGAAAGTGCCAATTCACTCGATTTTCTTTTCATCGCACTATCTCAAAAACGACAATGGTTGTGAAGTTTAAATTTCTCCAGGAGTCTCGTCTTACCATCTAGATGTGCAATAAGGCTGAGTTTGGGAAAATTCGTCCTCTAACTGATTTAAATTTTTTTTTCTTAAACATAAACCAAATTTGGTTTTCGAATAACTCAAAAATCATACGCATCCTGAAAAGCTATTAGTACTCATGTGAATGACAGTCAAATTTCTAACTTCCTAGAAGAAAAATCGTCTCAATCTGATCAGTAATAACATAGATACTAAAATACTTATATTTTACAAAACAAATATATTTCGGTATATTTCATTACAGGTGGAATAATCAGGATTCAGTCTTTTTTTTTAATTTTGCCAACGTTTCGGCTCAAGCTTATGAGCCATCATCAGGGCATTACTGAGCCATGTCCAAGCATAAACTTGTTTAAATTTGAGCCGAAACGTTGGCAAAATTTAAAAAAAGACTGACTCCTGATCATTCCACCTATAATAGTTTATAACAGTCGACTATACATCCTCAATATAATTAGGTATATTTCGTTTCATAACCATGTTTCGTGTGTAGGTTTCTATCTTATCCATATGCTTCATTTATGTTGGTTTTTAAAGTGATCAATAGGCTGAAAAACGTTTAATTTTTTAAATGGGAACAGAACTTAGTTCTGAATCATAAAAACAATGCGAGCTTATTCAGTTGGAAGGATACACCCCCGAGTGGAAAAAATACGCTACGATGGTATAGAATGATAACGTTTTAAAGCAAAAATGTCAGTATTAGATAATCACGGGTTCGGCTACTTGCTAAGGTATGTTATTGTAGATAAAACTGAAGAAAATTAATATCTGACAATCAAAAATAATCATTTATTTGTCATACGTAGACATAGTTAAAAGTTTAACACACTTCTGTCTCAGATATATTTATATTGTATAACATCACCTAACACAGTTGTTAAAACAACATTGTTAATGCGCAGCAAAAAAATGAAATAGTCGCGTGCAAAGCCGTACAGCTAGTATCTATATATTAGCATCAGTCTGTTGATTTTGTTTTTATTTCTTTATCCATTTAACCAGCCTTAATTCTTTATGCTACCCTGCCTAATCGGATACTACAGTTGGAGTCCTAAATTTTGATAAGGTTTAATAAGGATAAAGATTTCTAACGACTACCTCATATCCCACAGGCTCGGTATCACCATTTTGCTTTCCCTCCAAAAGAATGGTATAACCAAGGATTTTGTACAGCCTTTAAAAAACTCTTGTCACCTGCCAAGTTTGAACACGCGACCCTGGTCATAGACACTCTGGATGATGCTATTTAACCGATTGAAGCAGATAATGAAATGTTTTTAAGATTTGTCTTTTTCACCTCGAGGCGGTCTCATGCATCCCCATCTTTATGTCAAATAAAAGTGGCTCTCCCCTCACACCCGCAGGCAATGTTTCCTCGGATCCTGCCTTTACCAAGCCATCAAATCCCATCACCCTCTCTATATCTCCAATCTCCTACAGTTCAACCCTCAATTCATTCACATTTTCCTACGAATATAAACCTTCCGACATAAATAAAAAATATTAATGATATTTTCTTTCCCGTGTCATTGGTTCTTAGAGTTCTTTCCCATCAAACTTCCGTCAAGCTCACTGCCTTTCCACATTCAAGTACCTTCTTTATCAGTACCTTCGCGCATACTAAAATAACGGTTTTTGACAATAAGATAATGATTACATATTAGTTGAATTGTTATTTATAATTATTGTATATATTTTGTTCATTTGTGTTATATTGTTTTATTTTTCGTTAATTTTATGTCTTGGCCAGATATAGCTTTCCTATGGTGTCACACCTAATGTGATTCTTAGAGAGTTTTTATTCTTCTTCATTTTCTTGATTTTTTTTATTTTCAGAATTTTACAAAATTGAATATTTACAAGTTAATGGGATTAGTAACACACGATAGTACTTTGAAGAAGCTACCCATTGGTAGCACTCCAGTATTTAATATAGGTTGGAGGTCTCTTAGCCATCTTATTTTAAGTCGCCTCGGTGGATTGTCAGGAACAGATCTGAAGGAGAGGTTTATTTATATCGGGCTAAGTCTTCAATTGACTCACTCGCTGGACATCCAAACCTTCTGGTACAAACATCACTGATAGACACACTACCACAAAATCCACCAAGGAGACTGAAACGCCCCTGGAGCCGAGACCTGCTTCTTTAGCAGAGATCTTCCACGCTATGAATGATTTCACTGGGAGGTTTCTTCACTCACGAGTTCAGAAGAATCCCGAAGAAGGTTTTTACTAATGATGATCAATGTTACAATATATTCCCAAAGCCATTTGTATATTACTTTTTCTTAAATTAAAAAAAAAGTCTTCAGCTTGTGGGATGTTTAGGTCTTTATGTGATTTTATTAACAAAGGCAAAAAGTAACCATTTAACGGGAATTGAGGATTTTTCGAAGGATTTTGGATGCAAGGATTAAATGAGAGAGGAATTTAATTGTTTTTTGGACCCTGGAGTTCAATGCCGTGGATCCAAAAAGAAATTTCCTGTTATAATTTAATTACTTCATCACTTATCCTTGCCCGTAACATTTCCTTCATTATAGCTTTTTAAATTTAAATGAGATTAGAGATCAACCAAGTTAATATATTTGATTAAATTTAATTTGATGTTATTGTTGGATACTGGGAAATCTTATTATGTATATCAGCCTCACATTTCCTTATTGGCATGCCCTCTCAATAGATCTATTCATAGGCTTACAGCCCTTACAGGACTTCGGTCGTTGAAATTATCCTCGTTCGCTCCTTCCTGTGTCTTCTCAAATTCCTCGTTCCAGTTCTGCCTCTTGGCTAAGCCATCAGTGATTTTCTTTAAAAGTAGGGTTACGTATATACATATGAACTAAAAAAAATCTGGTACGAGCAACTCCGTTCTTTTATTACCTCGGATGTTAAAATCAATTTAAGAACTATTAAATAAATTAGATGAGGAAGATGGTTGGGGGTGCGGTCATAAATTAAAACCACACAATTAAAAATAAGAGTTATTTTTATTATGTGCCGACGTTTCGGCCTACAATGTGGGCCTTCATCAGGGCTAAAAGAAACAAGATAACAACCAATGTAATTAGACTTAATAATGCGTTAGGTATATAATAATAATATGACAATAATAAATTATGGGAACATAAATAATATTAAATGTAAAATGATATAAGATGACAATTATAAAGTATGGAAATAAGGTGACAGTTATAAAGTATGGAAATAAACAAAATTAAGATGATAGTTATAAAGTATGGAAGTAGACATAATTAAGATGATAATATTGTAATGAGAATATATAAATAGAGACTCAGTAAATGAAAAAAAAATGATAAAGGAAAAATATGTGAACAATTAAAATTTTAAATATTAACAATTATGAGTTGATATATGACGGTAATATATTAAAAACATAGTTAAGAGTATAGGTAATATATAAAAAAATATAGTCATTACAAAAGAGAATTCTCCTGAAATTCAAAATAAAGACAATTCTCCTGGCCAATAACTTCCCTACCGTGATCATAAACAAACTTATAAATAACTACAGAAATCAGTCTCAACCTCAATTAACCTCTCTTTCTACTCCATCATCATCACCAACTCTCTTATATAGATCCGTACCTTACATTCCCTCTCTTTCAGAAAAAATTAAAAAATCATTAAAATCCTTCTATCCAAACCTCAGACTTGCTTTAAAATCCCACTACAAACTCTCCAATATTTACAGCCGACTTAAAGACAGTATACCAACAGACCACCGTTCAAAAATTGTTTATAGAGTCCCTTGCGGAACTCCTAATTGCAACTCTGCCTATATTGGTGAAACCTAAAACCTTCTCAAAGATCGCATCACCCGACACAAATATACAATTTCCTCTAAAAATTCTACCGCTTCAAAACTTTCAGAACATTCCTTAACCCTTAACCATTCCTTTGATTTTGATAAAACATCCATTCTTGCCACTGTTCCCAACCATGACATACGACTCATTACAGAAGGCATTTACATACAACTAGAACCCCTTCCTGTTAATCAAAAGACTGACAAACATAACTTGTCACTAGCTTATTCCCAAATATTAAATTTAATAAAGCATCCCTAGCTCATTTTTTAAACAAACCATCTGATCATCTCTTCATAATTTTATTTTTATTTATTTATTATCAATTTTTTATTTATATATTTATTTAATTTTCGTACTCCGCTTTTTTATTTATTTATTTGTTTACCTACTAGATTACTGTTTATTTATCATTTCCTTCGACAGCTCCTTATCGTCATTCGTTATTACCTTATCATCATTCATCATTTATTATCGTCATCCGTTATTACTTAAAATCTTTTAATCTTTACCTCGTCACTATTTCTTACAATTTTATCAAATACTCATAAGTAATAACTCAAGTACTCTCAAGTAATGACTTTTGGCTATTTTTTAACAATCGAATCAGTAAACATAACTTAGCTTCTTGGAATTTTCCTAACGGACATTCTAGTTCTCATATTTTCCGTTCCACGCAATGAGCGTTTTTTTAAACTGAGAAACATCACTTCGTAGGCAAAGCTTGCACGTCATGTAAGTATTTTTTCTTATTTATAAGGGTCTTTTTTCATCGCCCATTTCTTTCTCCCCCTTTCCATACTCATATATTTCTCCGTTGCATATCCTGACATATAATTATTAGTTTAATATTACATTATTTTAAAATTTAAATTATTATTTTTTATTCATACTGTTTCTCTTTTGTAATGACTATATTTTTTTATATATTACCTATACTCTTAACTATGTTTTTAATATATTACCGTCATATATCAACTCATAATTGTTAATATTTAAAATTTTAATTGTTCACATATTTTTCCTTTATCATTTTTTTTTCATTTACTGAGTCTCTATTTATATATTCTCATTACAATATTATCATCTCAATTATGTCTACTTCCATACTTTATAACTATCATCTTAATTTTGTTTATTTCCATACTTTATAACTGTCACCTTATTTCCATACTTTATAATTGTCATCTTATATCATTTTACATTTAATATTATTTATGTTCCCATAATTTATTATTGTCATATTATTATTATATACCTAACGCATTATTAAGTCTAATTACATTGGTTGTTATCTTGTTTCTTTTAGCCCTGATGACATTGTAGGCCGAAACGTCGGCACATAATAAAAATAACTCTTATTTTTAATTGTGTGGTTTTAATTTATGACCGCACCCCCAACCATCTTCCTCATCTAATTTCTCTACGGTCAACAAAACTCCATCATTATTAAATAAATTAATGTTGAGTACATTCAGGCATTCTATTCTGAAGGCTTATAATTAGAATACATTGTAATTAACTTTTTTTTTGGAGGGAAAATTAAATTTTCTGAAATCAAGTAGTCAAAAAATTATTTCTGATTTATAAGTAATATAGCCGTACAACCTATACCGATGGAAAGCGAAATTTTTAGAAAAGTTAATATCCCATAAAACAAGACGTACAAGTTAATAGAAAGCGTATAAGCATATAGACATATGTTATTTGTAATGCTGTGATGAGGGAGGTTATGGCAATTCAGTGTTGCCACCGTAATGTATTGTACCAGTTATATTCTTCCGTACAGAAAAAAAAATGGAAAGAGGTTATTAATCTATAAAGTAACATTCATAATAATTATTTCAACGTTTAGATAATTCATGGTAGAACACCCATAGAAACTATATTAAACTTTTAAAATACACGTATTTTTTTCTAAGTGCAATTTTCTGACAAGTCTAAGCTATATAATGCTGACTATTTTTGAAGTGTTAACTTCTTTTGGCGCATCGGGTTCACTTGTAGCTGGGTGGCGATCATAACAGCCTCCTATACCAAAGGTCACGGGTTCAAACCCGCAGGTGGTTTTAGGATTTTATAATGGGAGTAAAAAATCCTTAGTTGTGCCGTCCTTCGGAGGGAACGTTAAAAGGTGGTCCCGAGGCTCTGCGATGTCAGGCGCTCATTTAAGATCCCTATCCTAATAAAACCTGGATAAGCAAAATTTAGGACTCCCACTGTAGCATCGTCCGATTAGCCATAGTAGCATAAAGTGACCTTAAATAAATAAATAAACAAAAAATTTTGGCGTCACGCTCTGAAGACAGTGAGCTGCACTTGACTGCTGTGTCGCTGTATTTACTACATAATTTTCTCCCTCTAATGTACCTTTAATTTTGTAAATATGACAAAAATAACCATATTATCTTGTCACCATTAAAATAGGTAAATATATAAGTTGAACGGATACGATATCCAACTAAAGGAGAAAACATAAAAAATAATTTTTAATGCATTTTTCGTTTGTTAACATAAGAACAGTAATATACGTGTATGATATACCATTGGAAAGATAAAGATTTTATAAAACATATTATCTTATACACAAGTTTGTAAAATTAAATAAAGAGTGATGAAAAGTCAACAAAACTGACTGATTATTTTAGATAATAATGTAATAGATTTTGAATAAAACTCGTTTTTTGTAAAAAATTCAATTTAGTTAGTTTTTTTTATTAGTTTCACTCATTTTTATCTCTAGCTGCATTTGAAAATTCTCTAATCGTTTTTAAAAACTGAGGTAAGTGAAAGTCGTGTGTTGCATGCACCAGATTTTTTATCTTTCGACGGTATATTATACATCAATATTCCTATTTTAATGTTCGGGGAGGGAGGAGGAGTGAGGGAAAGTACCTAAAAAATATGTTTCTCTTTTTGCCTTTAGTTGATTATCAAGTTCCGTTATCATACAGATTGATAACATGCATTAAATATCTATTTATTTTATTTTTGTCCATAATGATAAGAAATAACTAAGATGAATATTGCTGAGTAATGTCCAGTTAAGGACTCAAGGAAGCAGAAGGAATTTATCAGGCTAATGGGAAATCGAAATATCGACCTCTGGTTGGAATTCGTTGATGGGACCTTGGTACACTTTGTGTAGGGTTGACCACTGAGGAAGTTGGGGCAACTCCCCCGGGCTGGCTACACAACTCCGCCCTGCCCTTATTTGCCAAAGCAAGTTGCTAACAGTTCGCTTAAGACTGTGCTCGACCGTGTACCCAACTAGTCGTCAGCCTGTCAAACAGTTCACTTATGCTAAATTAATCAATATTGGCTAATTTGAGTAATACTTATTATTAAATTCACTTTCCTATGAAATATATATCTTCTTCCACAGTCCAATTGTTAGATCTTCACGTCTCCCTGATTTTCCTAAACTTAGATTACGGTGGCATCTCGTAGATAAAAGAGAAACGAGTGAATTAGGTCATGAAATTTTATTAAGATTCGTCTCTGATACCTAGAGTCTTATCCCATCTCTATTGAGAGTCAAAATGGCCTTCTTCCCACCTGTAGGTGGCTTTCTCGATTATTTCCAAGCCAGCAACCTCCCTATCTTCTGCTGCTTATTTTTAATTTTACATACCTAACCATACTTGAGATGTTACTGCAACTTTTTCATCAAAATCGGCTAACTTTACCCCAAGCTTTTTGCACTTTTTTTATGATTTTCTCAAAAACGGCTCTTACGATTTTGATTAAACTCGCTATGTTGATGAATAAATTTCAGGATGGCGTAGGTTCCATTATGATTGAAATAGTCTGGCAGGGCTTAAATGCTGATATTTTAACATTCCTTCCTCTAAAGTACCTTTAATTTTGTAGATTTCAAAAAATCTGGCACATCATCTAATTAGCATTGATAATTAATATCTAACTATTCGATTTGAGCGAATTCGATAAACAAATAAAGGAGAAAAGTGCAGACATATTTTGTATGCAATTTTTCTGTTTTTGATGATAAGAACAGTAATATAGACATATAATATACCGATGGAAAGAGAACGATTTTAGAAAAAAATTTATTTGATACAAAAAGTTGTAAAACGCAATATAAAGTGACGAATACGGAATAAACACATTAAGGATTAACAATTTAATATTCTTAATAATAACTTTTATAATCTAAGTCATATGTTTCTAACGAAAATGAATGCACGTTTTATTAAAATCAACTTCAAATATTTTTTAAATTAAAGTATAATTAATAGTTTTTAAATTGATTTTAACAACGGCCGTAAGTGAAAGTCCTGTGTTGCCTCTGCACCAGATTTTCTTTTTTAAGATTTTTATTTTTCAATATTTTTTTTTTTTTACAAACGGCCACATGCCTCAAACTTTATACATGTTGTGGTAATTGCACCAATTAAATGTTACTTTTGCGTTATATTTACAGTAGGGGTTAGTGATAATTGTAGCCTATGTTACTTTTGAACAGTAGGAAAAACCTACAAAAAAAAAAAAAAAAAGAATTTAAGTAAAAACAAAATAATTACAAAAAAAAAACAACAAAAAAAAAACAAAGTAAAACAAAACGTATTATAGTAACAAAAAAAAAAAACTAAGTGGGAACGAAACAATACAAATAACAATATTTTGGTTATATGCTAATATATTATATCTTTTTTAAATTTTAAAATTAGTCTAGTATTACATCTTTTGTACGTAACGTTTTAGGGTTTTCTTGTCGTAATCGCATATTTTTTGAACTATTGGGTTGTCACTAGAAGGAGTAAGAGAAAAGAAAAGTTGTGCCAGCAAGTACGTATATTTTTTTATCGACGGGAATTGTAAATCCGATAACATGATTGTGATTCACGTATAACGAGGATAGTTATTAACGATGCGCATGCATGTGTTCTGCACCACCTCCAATTTCCGATAATTGGAATAACATGCGTAACTGTAATGACTGGGGCAGCGTAGGTCAGAATGGGACGAATGACAGTTTTTTAGAGAATCAGTTTGTTTTTTTATGATAGTTTTGAGTACCTATTGAAGTATGGGGTTCTGCACCAGATTATTAAGAAAAGAGATTCCGTATTTCCGTCCTTTATACCCCTTCCTATAGAACCTAAACATACGAACGCTCCTGTCAGTCCTACCAGCTTTTGGAATTTCCTCCCATCAAACATCCACCATTTATACCATATAATTTATATTGAGGGTGTATAGTCGACTGTAGAAACTATTATAGGTGGAATAGTCAGGAATCAGTCATTTTTGAAAAGTTTTTTATTTTGCCAACGTTTCGGCTCAAGCTTGTGAGCCATCATCAGGGCATTACTGAGCCATGTCCAAGCATAAACTGGACTGATGATGGCTCACAAGCTTGAGCCGAAACGTTGGCAAAATAAAAAACTTTTCAAAAATGACTGATTCCTGACTATTCCACCTATAACATATAATTTATATTATCCCGAATTTATGTCATCTAACGTTAAGAATATTTAATAACAAATTTAAGTTCGACTATAATCAATGTTTACTTTCACTTACCTATATATTAAATATAGTAGACCTGCCACTGCCACGGGTGCAATATGAATCAGGTGTCTTAAAAAATCTCTGACTGACCAATTTAAGGATTATCACTTTGGGAGTTTTAGTTCATCCTAACGAAATAATGCAATTAGCAAGAAAATATGTTTATTTTATAAAGCAATTATATTTATTCGTCAGCAGAAAAGAAAAACATAAATAAAAATTTATTAAATTTATTTGTTAATCACAGATAATGGAAAATTTAATTTTCCAAAGTAACTAAATCTTGATTGCTATGTATCTATTCAAAAACTACAGAAATAACAACAGTTCCTATTTTATTCGGTTTATTACTATTCTATATTTCAAATAGACTATTTAAAATACATTTTAAATAATAAATATAGTTTCCATAGGAATCCCATTTAGTTTGCAGTGAAACGTCTGTTTTCATGAAATAGTATTAAATTAGAAATAATTAATATCAATGATAATAATAATAATAATAATATAGTGTAATGTATTGAGGATACTGAGGGGAGTCCTTAATTAAATAATTTTAATATTAAACAATTAATGATAACGAACCTTTGTCGGCAAAACATCAAAAGGTGTTTACCTAGCCCCCTAGATTTCCCATCGGTATGGGCCCCCCCAGCGGTACCAGAAACCTCTGGTAGTTTCCCCCCAGCGGTGGCCAACAAGAATATTAAGATGGGTGAAAAGATAAGAATAATAGCACAAAGGCTATACCGCCAACCGCGGTACTTCCCATCTCGGCCCACCCGAGGTGACAAGAATGAGAAAGAAGAACCGAGGAGTTAGTCAAGTTTTATCCTCAAGAAGAGTGAGTCGTGTTCCATCTACAAGAAGAGGAGGTGGCCGTCGGGGTTCTGAGAGCAGCTGGAGGATGATGCCAAGAAAGGGGACTAAAGACTGATTTCACCTTCGCCAGCCGGTTAAGTGTTTCAAATCTATATTGTTATTTGTAATATTGTATGGCAAAGGTAGTAGAGAAAATGTCCCTCAGTATTCTCAATCAGAGTTTTAGGCAATAAGTGAATATAATAATATGTGTAAATTAATAATTATAGTAATGTATTAATTGAATCTTGTTTACTTTAATCTTACCCTGCATGCCACCTATTGGATTGGTAAACACGATACCTTTGGAAAGGAGATCCATGGTATCATTAAATATAGTTTATATATTGACTAAATATAGTAAGTAAGCTAGTTTTTGAAGCTACCGCTGCCTTAGAAAAGCAGCCGACCAAAAACATAGCAATAGACTTAGTGAACCCGACGGTTCGATGCCGATACCACCAAATTCCGCCTACACAGACTCGTCCAATGTTCACCGTTCAAGCCCAAGCCCCCAAGATCAATTGATTGTATTGATAAATTGATAGTAACAACGGCCGTAAGTGAAAGTCTTGTGTTGCCTGTACCAGATTATTTAGAAAAGAGATTCCGTATTTCCGACCGTTGTACCCCTTCCTACAGACCCTAAACATACGAACGCTCCTGTCAGTTCTACTAGCTTTTGGAATTTCCTTCCATCAATTAATATCAATCTTCTTCCTCCAATCAATTAATATCAATGATAATTTATACATTTAAAACAATTTGCCTTTTATGCTAACAACTTAGTTACGATTCATTACGCTATATTAAAGAGTATATTTGATCAACAAACAACAAAAAATAATTCCACAGTCACCTGACGTAAACCTGGTTAAACACTTATGTGATGAATTAGGACAGAGAATGAAAAACCATAACATCTAAATAAAAGAGAGCTTAAAGCTGCCCTACAGACGGAATCGAATGCAATTTACAATGAGGTAATTAACAATGGATTAATAATTTGAATTACAGAAGATCGTATATATAGGAAGGGTGCTGGGCGTTGATGGTTTGGTAAAGGAATGATCCGAGGAAATATTGTCTACAGGTTTGAGGGAGAAGCCACTTACTTTAACTCGTCGTAAAGATGGGAAACGTGAGACCGTCAACTTGATACAAAATAGAAAATACGATGTATATGTATGTAAATTTATAATAAAATATTACATCACTCTTTCATGCTCTTACGATTAGATTTACATCTAACTAATAATTTTTATTAATAGATTATTATTTTTCACTTACTAGGCGCTCTGAACTGAAGAGAAACTGCGAAGGTTATTGGAGGCACAGATTCGGTGATAAGAAGGTATTAATTTTAGAAGTTTTTTTTTAATTAAATTTTCATTTTTACTTTCACTTTCCTATATATGGAATATATAGTAAGGGAAAGTATTGCGATAGTGAAAATTTTCAAATTTCAGTTTTCAACGGAAATACACGTTTTAGGGTCTCTTGAGTCCAAATGACCAAGTCCCGCAAAAAAAGTCTGTGTGTGTGTGAAAGTCAAGCGCAAAAATTACATGAAACTGAAATTTCATATTTAAGACAACTATACGCCCGAGATGATACACCAACTTTTTCATCAAAATCAGCAAATCAGAAGAGTCACTTTATACCATGCATTCTGCATCTCTTTACGATTTTCTCAAAACGGCTATAACGATTTTGAGTAAACTCGTCATATCGATGAAAAATTGAACGGGCTTTAATATCATGTAGGTTTCATTCTTATTGAAATAGTCTGATAGGGCTTAAATGCCGATATTTCAAAATTTCTTCCTCTAAACTACCTTTAATTTTTTTGCATTCCTAAAGATTAACTATAACATCTTAATGGCATTGATGAAGGACGGCTAAATATACAGGTTGGACGATTTTGATGGCCAACTAAAGGATAAAAGAGCGAAACTATTTTTTAATGTAATTTTTTTTTTTACTAATAACAGGAATACTACCCATTAACAATTTAATATAGTTACATTATTTAATCTAAATCATATGTTTCCCACGAAAATGAATATACGTTTTATTAAAATCAACTCAAAATATTTTTCATATTGAAGTATAGTTAATTGTTTTTAAATTAATTTCAACAGTCGAGGTAAGTATAAGTCGTGTGTTGCTCGCACCAGATTTTTTATATCTATAATATAGCTCAATGAGCGGCGTGGTCTAGTGGATAGAGCGCTAGTCTGCTGTGCTCCGGGTCCTGGATTCGAATCCCGGTTGTGGCAGAATACTATTTATTCTGTTGATTCAGTCAGGGGGCGACCCTAGGGTATGGAGACCCTTCCGGGGCAGACCCAACCTCTATAAAGTGGGTACCCAAAATAATTGGGGAAAAACCTGGCGGCTGAGCGCGATTAAGGCCTAATCACCTCATTGCACTGCCGTTGGCCTAGAAACAGTACGAATCTCTATAATTACTGAGCCCAAGACCCTTCATGGCTTGTAGTGGTACAGGTTTTTTTTTTTTTTTTTTTTTTTTTTTTTTTTTTTTATATATAGCTCAATAAGCGTGCCAGATGTTTTCAAAACATCATGATGAACAATACCGATAGATAGTCAAACAGTTTTTTTTTTTTTTTTATTTCATTCTTCAGGCTTCTATGACTCTTGAAATGTGTGAAATATTTTAAATGTTACTTATTCAGATCTCTGAATGAAGTCGTATGTATATTTAGCGCGACATAAACTTGCATTTGTAACGGATGGCATCGGGGAACATTAATAAGGCTTTATCGAATGCAGTACTCGATCATAGATAGCTTTGTGCCAGTGGCATACCGACAATGTAGTTGGTATCCGAGGACTTCGGCTTATCGAACATTTTGGCCTATCAGCACAACAGCAAAGGAATTTTCCAGCATCACTACCGCCCTAGATTTTCCACATAGCTCCTATTACTAGGCAACTCTTTAAAAACAGATCATTGAAACATTCTATCAAATATAGCTGATGCACTATGGCACCTTAGGAACCTGAATAATTTGTAATAGATAAATAAGTCCTTCCATATTAATAAAAAAAAAATTAAACCTTGGTATTTATCTGTGAACCAAAGATCTGGTGCGTGCAACACACGTCTTTCATGTACTACGGTTGTTAAATTCAATTTAAGAACTATCAAATAACACTATAGTTGAATAATTTTCAGGATTCATATTAGGTTTCGTTGGAAACATATGTTTAGGACATAACAATATAACATTGTTATGTACAATAATCACTTAAATTATATGCCCTATTCGTCACTTTACGTTACCTTCTACATCTTTGTAAATAACATTTCTTCTTATCTCTTAAAGTTGCAAAATATTTGCATCCATATTGCTTTCTTTATTCTAAAATAAAAACCAGAAAAAAACAAAAACATAACAAATATTTTTAATCTCTTCTATTCTGTTTGGTCAAAAAATTGGTTCAATTTTATATTTAGCCATTTTTTACTAATGATAATAAATTTATATGTTTTTTTTTGTTTTGTTTTTTAATCTACAAAGTTAAAGGTACTTTAGAAAAAGAATATTCAAAATATCCGTATTTAAGCCTAGTCAGCTTATTTCAAATAGTATGAAACTTACATGATATTAAGGCACATTACATTTTTAATGCCATGACTGGTGGAAGCAGTCGCAGTCATTCAAGCCAGAGAGGGCAATACGTCTTCTAACATGTAAATTAAAATTTTAAATTGTAATTTAAAAGTTAAAATTGTAAAAAAAGAAAATTTTATAAAGGAAGATTTCTAAATTATTTGTTTATTGGAAAAAATATTGTATTTTTTTAAAAATAAAACTTGTTTATTCCCAGTTTAATAATGTTTATCATTGACTACGAACCTTTCTATATTATATATAAAAAAAAAAAGTTTTTGTAAAATTCAAATATTTTTAAGTATTGCTATACTTCCGACGGGGAGCTTGGATTAGGGGAGCCCGTGGTTGAGTGGCTAGCACGCTAGTATCGCACGGCAAAGGTTGTGATTTCAAATCCTAGTCACGGGGGGACTTTTATAGCGATATAATTAAATGGGGATTCACTCACAGCCTCTCCCCCGGGTATGTGATGTGAGACCCGTCAACCTACTGTTGGCCACTCCCGAAAATAGGCGCGGGGAGGAAGGGCCCGACTCTTTAAAATTAAATAGAGAAACGTGCTGAGTACATTCTCCAGGGAGATAATACACGAGGCCAAAGGCCTTCACGGCCTATCGCGCCAGAAAGAAAGAGAAGAGAAAACATATAAAGATTTTTAATGTTTCTTCTATTCGAGAGATTCTGTTTATTGTTTCGGACACTAAATTAAAACCTTATTAAAAATTAAATATAATTACATTCAATTGTGGCTAGTTCATTAATATATACCTATGAAGGTAGTCTTTAAAAATCAACACTATACTCAGTACTCAAATGCATCGATATATGCACCGAACATATGAGGTGTATTTATTTTATAAGTATGTATATTTCAAGAGATATTTGCTTTTTTTTTTTTTTGTCGCCCCCTCAGAAAATAGTTGAACGGTTACTCTGACTTATTTAAGAACACATATCCGGAAGTTGATTTTAATTATTCGAATAAAGACCTAAAATTCTAAATTTACGACACAAAATACGTGTATAGATAATTGTTAACTAAAAGGGTTACAAATTAAATTTTCAACATTTCCTGCTTTAATGTGGTTGGACTAAGCGAAAATCCGATTATACCATTTATTCATTACAAAATATTCGTCTGATCATTTTTGAATAAAATATCGCTTTAATTTGAATTGCTAAACTTCTATTATGAACAAGTATTATTGATATTTATATTTATGTAGAGGAAAACCCGCGAAATAATGTTTAATGCGCGTGCACGAAAGAAATGTTTACAGGATAGAACTTTGACTTTCCTGTCAATGATGTTATTTTCTATGTATTAAATACAACTGAAATTAAGCAATATCATATCGTAGCATGTTTTCTTTTATTTATCTATAAATGAAATATAATGTAAGGGAAAGTATGTTAAACATTTGTAAATTAGAATTTTCATCAGAAATAACCGTTTTAGTGTTTCCTCAGTCTAAAATACGAAGGCTCACAAAAAGGTCTGGATTTTTCATAATCTTTTCTGTTAGTTCTTCTGAATAGGCAAGTTATTTAAAACATTATATTTTAAGGATGTCTGTCTATATCATAATCTTCGAAGTTTATCAACTTTATAATCTATAGTCAGGTGACGAGACACGCCTTCCTTTTTATAGAGTACTTGAATTTATAATTGAAACTTTTTTTTTTAAACTTAATTGATTTCAAACATGATTGTATTCATACCAGTTAACTTCATGGACAACTAGTGCATGCGATAGAGGTAGGTTTTTAGCTTGTGGCATGGTAGCCTTGATGGATAGAGTAATACCCAGCAGCATCTCCTCTTGGCTTCATTCCTATTTATGACAGAAGGTCCCTCATCCAAATTCTTTTCAGCTTTGTTTTGAAGCATATCGGGAGTGTATGTTTTATATATATATATATATATTTTTTTTTTTTTTTTTTATTGAGATATAACACAATTTGTTACAAAATGAACAATAATAATATTGATAAGAGACCACATTCATACTATATATACAGAAAATAATAATAATGGTCAAAATACATAAAATAGAACATAAATAAATTCATATATATACAATAAAATAATAATAATAAATAAAAAACAAAACAAATCGAAACAAAAGCCTATTATTGAGATAAATAAAAAGTTGGCAAATAAATAAACATATTACAAACAATCATAACTATATACAATTGCTAAAGGGACCCCACCAAACGCTTTTCCCTCTTGTGGAGGACAAAGCGGAATCCAAGAGATCCCAGCGCCTCTATCTCAGCCGCATCACTGGTCTGAGCCAGTGGAGGCTGAGTTAGGTCGCTGTAGCCACAAACATACCGTTTTATATATTAGTGTGAAAGTATATCCGTGTAAGTAGTCGTGAAAATGTTTGTAGATAATCCTGATTTGTTCGTTGAATGTTTATATCTAAAGGTCTGTGTACATTGTTGCACATGTACCATGGATAATTAGTTATAGTTCGGAAAGTTTTTGATTCGAAGATTTGAATTTTCTAATAATCTTTGCTATTTGGCAATTTATTCAATTTTAATAATATGTTGTTAGTAACATCTCTAGTATTTACTACTATTTAATATAGGAAATTTAAGTTTCGCAACACTTTTCGTTTTTGAGCCTAATTTTCCACATACAGACAAATGGCAAAGATTTTTAGAAAATTCAAATCTTGAAATCAAAAAACTTTCCGAACTATAACAATCCCCCATTTGTCTGATATGTGTGTATGTGATCAAATAAGCTCAAAAACGAGAACTCCGTAAGTCCATATAGGCCTTATGATAGTCATGTAGAGGAATCTTTTGTAGTTATGTGGGAGGTTAGAGCGTTTGTCAAGTAAGTGTTGAAGTAATCGAAATCAGCGAGCAGTTTCTTGCGTTTCAGTCTTGTGTGCGGATTCCATGCGAGACGTTTGTCAAGGAGGAGACCTAGGTAGCGGATCTGTTCAGCCGGGACAAGCGGAATATTATTATAGGATGTCATTGGTTTACGACAGAGGGTAAAGATAATTTGGTGGGATATGTCTGAACTTATTTTCATTCTCCAATACTGACACCAAATCTGGAGGTCTCTGATGTGGGATTGTAGAGTTCGAGAGGCAATATTGACTATTGGATCGTTATTGACTGATAACACACAAGTGTCATCAGCATACGTGGAAAGGAAAGTGTTAGGATTGGTTGGGGTGTCAGCTGTATAGAAAGTGAAGAGAAGAGAACGGAATTTTAAATGTAATTTTTTACATTAAGATTGACGAAACTTCTGAACATGGAAAAATGCATAACTGATATTAGTAGCTAATGGTTACTAAGATGAAGGAAATCCCCAAAATAAAGATTCAAAATAATTATTGGTGTATAATAAAATTTTTGAGAAGAATTAAGACCCAAATAATTACTTATCATTATATATTTCTTACGAATAGTTAATATCAATAAAAATATTTTACGTAATTCTATTGATCATTATACTATCAAAAATTAATATATTAACCCGGGTTAGAAATTAGTATATATTATCAAAATAGTTCTAAACACAGACTGGTTTCTTGGCTTGCCATCTAGTTAAGACCATTCTTCCTTGTTCGACCTAATGTTTTACATCACGAAGGTTCACCGATTTTTTTTTATTTAGCTTTCGTTCTCATAATCGGTTGTAACCCTACCCACCCGATAGAGACATTAAAGAGTGCGTGACTGAATGGCTAAACGTCGATGAGTCTGCCTCGTCTTTTCCAACAATATCCGTCTACCAAAATCCATATCTCACAACCTATGATTTTATTATTTTACTAAGATTTCAAGTTCAAATTTGGCTTGATATTAAAACTATTTGACCCTCCCCACTACTTAGAGTTCATCACTTCGGGGTTAGAAGTTCAGCATAACGATAAGTACATATAAAAAAAAAATGTTTGTTTTATAACGTCTGTTCATTATTATATTTAATCATCGGCAGAAATGAGATACAGAAATAAATATCAGTTCAGTCTGTTTGTTTGTTATTTTAAAGTGTAGCATATATTACAGAAATTTTCCCATGAAAACAAAACTTGATTGCAATGTATGATTTTGAAAAATCATATAACACAGGTTCCTATCTTATTCGGTCTATTACTAAGTTACATATATATAATATACATATATATATATATATATATACCAATGTTAGCTCCATGGTTTGCTCGGAAATAGCAATTTACAAGAACGAGTACCTTACAAATCGTAAGACTGGGAACTAACCACGGGTGTACTAACAAACATCTTGCGCTTATGAAAATTTAAAAAATGGAAAATGTGAAGTTTTCAGGTGCGAAAAATACAAGAGAGAACGCGACTTTACGCAGGAGGAAGAGACTGCATTTAAAAAAAAAAAAAAAAAACTTGGACAAGGGATATCAAAAAGATAGAAATATTCTTTAAAAAAATACAAATTGTAAACTTTAGATTTTGAAGGATGAACAAAGGCTTAAGGTTTTCGAAAATAAGGTACTGCGTAAAATATTTGGTCCGAAGAGAGATGAGGCCACTGGGGAGTTTATAAGGTTGCACAACGCGGAATTGCGGAACTTATATCCTGTGAATATAATTGAGTTGATAGCTTCGCGGAGACTCAAATGGGAGACCAAATTGTTGGGCTCGGTGAGAAACGGATTCCGAGAAAGTTGGTATTCGCTGATCCTGCTGGTAGGCGTCCGAAAGGTAGGCGGAAGCGTCGACGGGAGGATTGCGTTAAGGCTTATCTCGGGGGCTTGGGCTTGAACTGTGAACATTGGACGAGTCTGTGTAGACTGAATTTGGTGGTATCGGCATCGAACCTTCGGGTTCGGTAAGTCTATTATTATTATTATTATTCTTTAGATTCAGTTAATGGTTTCAATAACTCTGTCCTTATAGATATATCTTTTTTAAATTGTACACTGACCACATAGGATTTGTTATCAAGTCTTGAGTGTCATTTGTAATATAAATAAATAAATAACAATGTTAGTATTTGGATTCACAACAACTATTCATTTATCTTAGCAACTAATATTTGGAACCGAATATGTTTTACAAATTATAGCGCACTGTATGCAAGAATATAATTTGAATGATACTGTACGGGAGCAATACTAAATCTGCCATAACCTCCCTCATTACAACATTACAGGTAACATATATTCATAAGTTTATAGGTTTATACCATTTTAGCTTGTACTTCTTTCAATGTGTATTAACGTTTCTAAAACCTTTCGGTTTCCAACGGTATATTATACATCTATAATAACTACTCATTTCAGGAATAATTATTGGATGCCTTGGTTACAGAAAATATATCTTTGCATTTAAAAAAAAAAAAAAACTAAATTACAATGTATTTAACAATTAATCCTTTAGGAAAGAATTTCCAAAATGATGGTGAAAACCGTATCTAAATTCGTCCACTGGTTTAGAAGGAGTCTGCGGAAACCGAGAATCGGGTATCACATTATGTATATATGTATGAATAGCCAACTTTAAGATAAGGTTCTAAAAAAAATAAACCTCTAAATGCAAAATTTCAGAGTATGCAGATAGCAAAAATTAGAAAAGTTAAATTTCTTGAAAACACGGTTATATCAACAAAACGAGGGACCTTGTTTTCTCGTTCAAAACGACTCAAATAATGAACTGACGCTTTGATATCACATGTCTTTTGCAACAATTGAAACTGACGGACATTATTAAACCAAAAGAAACATGTTAACTTGAATAAATAAACATATAAATAACTGTAAATCTGGCTGTAAACACGTATCTAAGCAAATCAACGGCGTATTTTAACTAATAAACAAGCATATGAAACCTCGTTTCATTTTGAAACCTTTAAACTAACGTGTTACAAAACATTGTGATATATAATTAATCTTAAATGCCCGTGGTTATTTAGCTGTCAGCCTAAAAGGAGGAGGAAACTGTCAAAACCTGCATTACAGGCAAGCCGACTAGGCATATGTCTTTAATATCAGGCAGGTTGACTAAATTCAATTTCATACACTTCGTTGTATAAGTACTGTATGTGTATAATGTTGTGGATGAAACTGTGTAAAATTATACAAAATAATCATAAGAACCAGTGCACGTTTTGCTGTTCGACATCTTTTCAATATAATTTTAATTAACTGAACACTATTTTTGTTTGAGTAAGATAATTTGTTTTCATCATAACATTATATCAATTTTTTCATCCTATATCCTTCATCATTTTATCATTCAGTCAGCAGGGTATCTGAGTTTAGGGTTTTCGACTATTTTTCTACTGAGCGGTTAGAGGTCAAGGTTTTAGTTTGTAATTTTATGCAAATTTCTTGTATGGAATTAGAACCTTTATCAGTTTTCGGCGGCATATCAGATCACAATAGATTTTAACGAAAACAACAAATTTAAATGAAACAAAATATCACGATCAAAATCATTTTCTCAAATTAATTACAAAATAATTATAATTAAACTGCTTTTGAAGGGTGTCGTTAATAATAAACAATAAAATAATAAATGGAGATAAAAATAAAGTGACCTATAAAATATTACAAAATTATAGACCGAGTAATGTGTAGTGAATAATGAAATACATTCGAAGTTATTCACGCAGTATTAAAGAAATAAACACATGCTTGTCTTATAATTATGAATTAATGCATAGTGAACTAAGAAATATGTACAAAGTGCACTGCATAGTATATATATATGTAATAAAGATTAGGATCACTTGTAGCTGGGTGGCTAGCGTAACAGCCTCCCATGCTAAACGTTTTTTTTTTTTTTTTTTTGTTTTTTTTTTTTTTTTTTTTTTTTTTTTTTTTTTTTTTTAAACGTCACGGGTTCAAACCCGCAGGTGGTCCTAGGATTTTTTAATGGGAGTTAAAAATCCTTAGTTACGCCGTCCTTCGGAGGGGACGTTAAAATGTGGTCCCGAGCCTGTGCGATGTCAGGTACTCGTTAAAGATCCCTATCCTAATAAAACCTGGATAGGCAAAATTTAGGACTCCCACTGTAGCATCGTCCGATTAGCCATAGTAGCATAAAGTGACGTTAAATAAATAATAATGTAAAGATTTGCAATCCAAGAAAAAATAAAATATAATTATTTAAATCAAACATATGTATACAAAGATTTAAAATAAAATGAAAATATTTCTTTCTGTTAACGCCACTTATCCGATTATTTTTATGTTCATATTCTAAATTTCTCACAAAATTTCAACAATCATTTTTACTTTCACTTACCTATATATGAAATGTATAGTAAGGGAGGAAAGTATTGCGATCGTGAAAACTTTCGATTTCCTGTTTGCAACAGAAATACTCGTTTTAGGGTCACCTGAGTCCAAATAACCAAGTCCAAAAAAAAAAGGCCTGTGTGTGTGGTAATTCTAGCGCGTAAACGGAAAGTCCTAAGAAACTGTAATTTTATATTTAAGACAACTATACGCCCGAGATGTTAGAAAAATCAGTTATCATTCATTTCATGATTTTTCATCAAAATCAGCTTATCAGAAGAGCCAGCATGCATTTTGCACCTTAAGATTTTCTTAAAACGGCTCTAACGATTTTGATTAAACTCGGTATGTCGATGTAAAATTGACCGGCTTTGATATCACGTAGGCTTCATTTTGAGTAAATAGTTTGGCAGGGCTTAACAGCCGATATTTTAAAATTTCTTCCTCTAAAGTACCTAAAATTGGTAGTTTTTATATAATTGGCCATATGATCTGATTATCATTGCTAAAAAACAATTGAATATATAAGTTGAAAAAATACGATATCCAAATAAAGGATAAAACTGAAAAAAATGTTTTTTAATGCGATTTATTGTTTTTGAACATGAGAACAGTAATATACATGTATAATATATCATTGGAAAGCTAATGCTATTAGAAAACATGTTATCTTATAAACAAGCTTGTAAAAGTTAATAAATAGTGCTAAAAAACCGATAAAAATAATTGAATATTCTAGAGAATAATAGAATCAGGAAAAAACATATGGTTTTTATATGTTACTGATGGAACAGAGTTCTGCGCATGCGCGTGAGTATGGCAGTCATATTTCAAGTCGGCTCTCGGATTTCTTGCTTTTACAGTTGGATTTCACTTCAGCACAGTCTTGAAAACATCACCAGGCTTCAGGATAACAACAACAGTTATTATTGGAGCAAACAGCGGTAAGTTGTGATATAATTTACAGTGTAAAGTGAATGCTGAGTCACCTCTTCATATCAGCTGATTGCCAATAGCCCGGCAAGGCTGGTCTTGCTTAACTTTTTTTAAGTTATTGTTTTTTTCCCACATCTGGTTATTATTTAATTACTTTCTATACATGAAATGCGATATTATCATCAAGTAATGTCCTCCAAAGTTTCAACTAAAAGATCTAGATCTAGTGGTTCAATCCCGTCACCTACAAAACAAAGACCCCGCCGTGATACTAATAAAAGATTAAATCTACAAGCAACCCCTTCCGGTACTAATTCAGAATCTGAACCACAACCTGGCACATCGTCACAAGGGATGACTGACGAATCGCCGTTTTTCACCCCAAATCCTTTTCAGATTTTACATAATGAAAAAGAAAACATGGAATCTACTCCTATACCTAGTGAACCACGGCCTCCTCCAATATTTGTCAAAAATATTAGAAATTTCCAGTTGTTGTGTGCGCAATTGAACAAAATTACCGAATCTACCAGCTACTACTGTATGAGTAGAATCAATGATACCAAAATATCTCCTACTACTGCCGAGACATATAGAAAAATAGTGAAATACCTAACTGAAACCAAAGCAGATTTCCATACCTATCAGCTACGCCAAGAGAGAGCTTTAAGGGTTGTAATCAGAAACTTACACCCCTCGACACCAGTTGAAGCTATTAAAGAAGAACTAACGGAGATGGGCTATAAAGTGCGGCAAGTCACTAACGTCCTAAAGGATAAAATTCCTCTACCTCTCTTTTTTGTGGATTTGGAACCAGCTGAAGGAGTTGAAAAAATCTATGACCTCAATAGATTGTACTATTCCAGTGTAAGAGTTGAAAAACCTTACGCAAAGAGAGAGATAATTCAGTGCCATAATTGTCAAGCATATGGTCATACTAAAAGTTATTGTCATCACATACCTCGATGCGTGAAATGCGGTGAACAGCACAAGTCTGTGGAGTGTACAAAACCAAAATCAACACCATCTGTATGTGCTCATTGCCTGAAGGACCACCCGGCCAACTATAAAGGATGCCAAATCTATAAGGAGCTGAGGACCAGGTTTCAAAAACCTCAAGTACTGGATGAAACAGCAAGACAAGTAAGAAACAGAAGAGAACCCTCAAAACTTATTGATGCCAATTTATCATTTGCCCACTTACTTGGAGGTGGGAATCAAAGTACTGAAGCCGTGGCCCTGCCGGAACTACAAAATGTACCTCAATCCATTCCACATATACCTCTTTCTCAAAATGTAACCAATCCTAAGAATCCTAATCCACCACAAATCTCTCATATTCCTCCTCCTTCAAACGCCACAGACCTTACCAGTTTGATGACATCCTTTATTTCCGAAATTAAATCCCTTGTTATGCCCCTAATATCACTCCTTACGAATCTCGTAACAAATCTCATTCCTGCCTTAAAAAACCCATAAATGACCTCACCTAATTCCTTATCCATTCTCCTTTGGAATGCGAATGGTGTTAGAACTCACACTGACGAACTTACAGCCGTACTGCAGGACAAAAACATTGATGTTGCACTCATTACTGAAACTAGACTAACCACTAAACAGTACTTTAAAATACCAGGATACACGACATACCGGACAGACCATCCAGACGGCAAAGCCCATGCCGGTACTGCTGTCATAGTCCGCCGATCCCCACCCATCACTTACACCCAATTTCCGCCCACGATTACCTACAAGCAACTTCCATCGTTATCAAAACCTTTTCCTTTCCGCTTATCATCGCATCAGCATACTGCCCTCCTAAACATCCCATTTCCTCTGCCCAATTTGGATCCTTCCTCAACTCCTTGGGTAATCACTTCATTTTGGGTGCAGACTTAAACGCTAAGAACCAACAGTGGGGTTCTAGAACCACCAATTCTCGTGGACGGACATTGCAGTCTGCACTCAACTCCCGACGCTTTCATCTCCTACCTCCCGATTCTCCTACCTACTGGCCAACAGATCCTAACCGTAATCCTGACATCCTCGACTTCTTCATCCACAGCGGATTAGGCTCTCTGAATTTTTCCATAGCTCGCCTTGATGAACTATCCTCTGATCATAGTCCATTGATTCTAAATGTATCCATAACACCTATTCCTAAACCTATCCCACCGACATTCATTAGGGGCCTGTCAACTGGAACCTCTTCCGCGAAATTCTCACTAATGATATTGACCTCAGAGTGATTCTCAAAACCCCAAATGACCTTGACGACGCCGTATATTCCTTTACAACCGCTATTCAACAAGCCGCCTGGACTGCCTCCTCTCCCAAACAATCCCAAATAATTCCTTACAAAAGCCATTTACCACAACACCTGACAGACCTCATCAACAGCAAACGTCGAGCTAGAACATTATGGCAACGCACCCGCCACCCAGAAGATCGCCGCTCCTATAATTTTTTTTGTAGAAAATTAAAGCGGGAGTTAGCGATCTTTCCGTTCCCAATCCTACAATACCTACCTCTCCTCTCTTTCGACTCGTGACAATTCCCTGTGGAATGTCACGAAGAGAATCCTAAAATCCCACACCATTTCCCATCCTCTCCGGCGCTGTGATGGTTCCTGGGCTGCTTCTGACAAGCATAAGGCCGAGGAATTCGCACAGCACCTTTCCAAAGTTTTTACTCCTCATCCAGAGCTTAATCCAACCCATACTGCAGCAGTTGAAGAGTTCCTCACGTCACCAATACCACTATCCTTACCACCTAAAGCAGTTAATCCCTCTGAGGTCAGATATCTTCTTAAAAAGCTTCCTCTCCGCAAATCTCCTGGATAAGATCTCCTTACTCCCCAAATCTTAAGACAACTTCCACCTAAAGCCATTACATTCCTTACATATCTCTATAACTGTATCCTACGCACTACCTATTTTCCTCTCTTATGGAAACATTCAACTATGATCCTTTTCCTAAAACCAGGCAAACCTTCTAACAACACGTCATCTTACAGACCTATCAGCCTACTTCCGATCCTCTCAAAAATTTTCAAAAGCTCCTACTAAAACGAAACTAGCCAAATTTCAAAATTTTCCTTCACATCAGTTCGGATTTCGTCCTCAACATTCCACGGTTCAGCAAGGACTCCGAGTTGTAGACCACATTTCCTCCGCCCTTGAGTGCAAGGAGTATTGTTCGGGTGCCTTTCTGGACATAGCTCAAGCTTTTGACCGGGTGTGGCACCCGGGACTGCTCTTTAAGCTCAAAACCCATTTACCTCAATCCTTATACCTAATCCTCCGATCCTATTTATCCAACCGCTCCTTCCGAGTTCGCTGTGGTTCCGAATTTTCCGAACAATATACTGTTGAGGCCGGTGTTCCTCAAGGCAGCGTCTTAGGACCCGTCCTCTACATCCTCTTCACCGCCGATATCCCTACCGACCCCAATACCTTTCTGGCAACATTTGCTGATGACACAGCCATTTTATCATCCAATTCCGATCCTGAAGCAGCATCGCTAAATCTCCAAAAGCACCTTTCCCTTGTCGAAGACTGGTGCAATGCTTGGCGCATTAAGGTAAACGAAAGCAAATGCACTCACGTCACATTCACCCTTCGACGCAAATCCTGTCCAACGGTTAATTTCAATTCCATACCGCTTCCTTCCTCAGACACAGTCCGGTATCTCGGCTTTTTACTAGACAAAAGACTGACGTGGAACCCACATACAAGACTAAAAAGAAAAGAACTCAACCGCAGATTCGGCCAGTTATACAGACTACTAAACAGAAAATCTCATCTTACAGTTGACAACAAATTACTAATATACAAGACAGTACTGAAACCTATATGGACCTACGGACTTGAACTGTGGGGGACAGCTAAACATTCTAACATTAAACGCATCCAATCCTTCCAATCCAAAGTCCTCCGAACAATAGTTAATGCTCCTCATTACGTTACCAACTGTACCCTACACCATGACCTTAATATTCCGTTTGTTTTAGACCTGGTACCATCCAAATTTTCCAAATTTCATCAGAACCTTAGTCATCATCCTAACCCTCTAGCACAATCCCTATCCAGCACCACCCATCCCTACAATCCTCCTCGAAGATTGAAACGGCAGTGGCCACGAGACCTATTGTAAACATTTAAACTGGAGTTCTGACAATGGTCAGATCCTCCACTCATGTACGGTATGTTTGTGGCTACAGCGCCCTAATTTAGCCTCCACTGGCTCAGACCAGTGATGCGGCTGAGATAGAGGTGCTGGGATCTCTTGGATTCCGCTTTTTCCTCCACAAGTGGAGGAAAAAGCGCTTGCTGGGTCCCTTTAGCAATTGTATATATTGTATATAGTTATGATTGTGTGTAAGATGTTTATTTATTTGCCAACTTTTTATTTATCTCAATAATAGGTTTATGTTTCGATTTGTTTTGTTTTTTATTATTATTATTATTTTATTGTATATATTTGAATTTATGTTATATTTTATGAAATTTGACCATTATTATTATTTTCTGTATATATAGTATGAATGTGGTCTCTTATCAATATTATTATTGTTCATTTTGTAACAAATTGTAATATATCTCAATAAAAAAAAAAAAAAAAAAAAAAAAAAAAAAACTGTTGGAACAGATTGGATGGAAAGAGAGAATTATTATCAGTGTGTTACCTAACCAATTAAAAAGGTGTTGTTACCAAATATTATCACGTATACCTTCCCATTCCTAATCTGTTAGGCTTGTTAACTTGTGTTACCGTTTAAATAAAATTTACTAATACCACCTTCATCTATTTGTACTAAGAAATCAATAGTAAAATTTAAACAAGTCCTATAAATCAGCTCGCCTACTAGGCAAAGTGAAATGAAATCCCTAGGAAGACCTCACTGGACCCAAAACAAAATAGCTAATGAAAAATGGTAATAAAATAATGTGAAAGCGTACCCTATTAAATAAATTTTATATTAATGCGATAATAACCCAACAGAAACTAAACAAATCGAGAAACTCGGAAACCTCGCCGGTGCTTCCAAATTTATGGTAGGGAGTAGGGCGACATGGCAATTGCTCGCAGCCTCAATACGTCAATACGAGTCGCCGAGTTTTATTAAATATACTAATTTAAACACACCTATAAAGAATATTAAACTATGAAAAAAAATTTATAAAAAGCATATAAATAAATGTAAATAGGGCTTCAACAAGTATCTAAGCTATTTAAGGGAGTATTCTTAGTATTAAGAAGAAGATAATATCCCGTTGCTTTTAAGAAATTGTTATTGTGCATACATTTTTTTCAGAAAAAAATGTTGTACAATATAAAGCTTTTTTTTTTCGTTCCTTTAAACTGATAATTACAAAGAGGTAAACTCTTTAGATTACTGAGGGAGAAACATTGACCCCAAACCAATTTTTCTATTTAATGCCTCAAGAGCTGCCTTTCCGTCTTTCCAATATTGAAGTTTGTAGGTCTTGGGCCATCAGGTGTTAGCGACACTTGACTCTCTTAAAATTGTTATTTTAACTGAAACTCGTCCTTGCCAACGGCACAACTTCCGCAACTTATAGGGCGATATGAAAAATCCAATCTTTAGATTATTCATCCATAAAGCTATACTGCTGATAAAACAACCTTGCTTTTTCTGAGTAGCTTGAAGTATACAATGTTCCTGGCTACATAATCGTGAGTGACAACTATTTAAAATTATATATGAATATATATGTACAATAAAAATAAAAAAAATTAAAAAAATTGTGATGAGGTTTGGGCAACACACGACTTTCACTTACCTAGGCTGTTAAAATCAGTTTAAGCGTTATTAAATAACCTTAGAGTTTAAAAAAAGTTTCAAGTTAATTTAAATAAAATTTTTATTCATTTTGTAAGAAATATAGGGAGCGGCGTGGTCTAGTGGATAGAGCACTAGTCTGCTGTGCTCCGGGTCCTGGGTTCGAATCCCGCCTGTGGCAGAATATTATTTATTCTGTTAATTCAGTCGGGGGGCGATCCTAGGGTATGGAGACTCTCCTGGGGCAGACCCAGCCTCTATAAAGTGGGTACCCAAATTATGGGGAAAAACCTGGCGGCTGAGCGTGATTAAGCCCTAATCACCTCATTGCACTGCCGTTGGCCTAGAAACAGTACGAATATCTATATGTACTGAGCCCAAGACCCTTCATGGGTTGTAGTGTTACAGGTTTTATATATATATATATATATATATATATATATATATTATATATATATATATATGTGTGTGTGTGTGTGTGTGTGTGTGTGTGTGTGTGTGTGTGTGATGACAGGGATCTAAGGATTAGAACGCTCGGCTATCGTGTGGGTTTGCTTCCTCTTTATATATATTCATAAGTTTATGGGCTTCCAACAACTTTATATTAGGTTGTACGATTTCTTTTATAGCATATTAACTTTTCTCAACCTGGCCCTTTCCAGCGGCATGTTATACGTTTATATTACTGCTCATATTTCAGAAATAATTTGTTGATGACTTGATTACAGAAAATTAAATTTTCTATTGCAAAGAAAAACTTAGTTGCAATGTAGTTTACTTATAAAACTTTAGAAAAGAATTATAGTGCCCTAAAAGATAGTGAAAACAGTATTAAAATCGGTCTTGTGGTTTAGATTAAGTTTGCAGAAACCAAAATCGCGTTCATCATCATTTTATATAAATATAGATAATATAACTATATTAAATTGTTACGTATAAATTTCAGTAATAGGTTTATGCCCTATTCCTCACTTTATATTATCTTTTAAAACATTCTGTATCAGAAAATATTTTGTAAAGTAATGTACTTACAACTTTACAGAAAAAAATTCAATAAATAACAAAACATTTAACTAAAAATTCAATATTTGTAAAAATAAAGCTAGAAAGGATTTCGTGATTCTTTAATTTTGTTAAAATCATGGGCGGATCGTATTTCCTATTATGTTATTATTTATTTTTTGGTTGTTACCATTGTTATTTAATTATTTTTATTTTGTTTTTGTGAGGATGGGAGAGAGAGAATAGAATCAAAAATTACATAAAATAATATTTTTGCTCTTTTATGCGTTAGTTGCTCATCAAATTCGTTTAACTTTTGTATTTTCCGTTGTTTATCAATATTAGTAAGATGACATGGTTAATCTTTTGGAATGTACGAAATTAAAGGTACTTAGAGGAAGAAAAATTTAATTTAAGCCCTATCAGATTATAGCAATTAAAATGAAACTTATATCATTCATATTAGAGTTTATTAAATTTTGAATTGAAAGTTTAATAAAAATCCTTTGCACCGTTTTCGAGAAGATCGTAAAAAAAACAACTAAAAAAACATTACATTTAAAAAATACTTTTGCTATTTTCTGCTTTAGTTGGTTATCAAATTTGTCCAACTTTTATATAAGGCCATTATCTATTAATTCTTAAAAGAAAATATGTTTAATTTGTTTCAATCTACAATTTTAAAGGTACTTTAGGAAAAGAAAATTTAAAATATCAGCTTTTATTTAATTCAATTTCTAATTGGACTATATTAATTCTATGCCGATAATTCCAAATTGTATATAGTCTATTGATCTAATTTTGTATAATCTTGCAATAAATAAACCATTTATTTTATTGTTTAATGTGTCTCAGTAAATTGAATAACACATAGTACTTTAGAAAGGAACCAATTCTAATTCATCAGTAAATTAAATAACTTTGCGTAATTATCCTAAATAACTACCCATAGCATCCCTTAGTTTAAATCATGTTTTTTACATTATTGTAATCATAGAAATTGCATAGATCTGTTAAATTTAAAAAAAACTGCAATCACCAATATTGTAAAGCAAGGCCCGAATTCATAGTTAATAAAAACAAAAACAAACAGGAAAAGTATAATTAAATGAAGAAATATTCCAGATTGAATTGTAAGAATGAAATATCTCAAATCCAGTTCGGATTTATTAATTTTCGATTCATTTAGTATCTTCAACGCTCTTGGAATGAGACCTTTGCTCTTGGATGAAAAGATAAAAGTTTGAAATATTGTCTTCTGGGATGAATTTCCTAGAGGAATCAGAAGAGGACCTTGGAGAAGTCATTGCAGCTTATACAGATTTATAAAATATTATCCTCCACCGAAGCGTGAGAATCAGAACTGGTAGGATGACCCTGGAAGGAAGGAGTAAAGGGAATCTTGTCAGCGAATAAGGCGTCTTGATGTTTCAGCGGTCTTAAGAAAGTCTAGAGAAGACTGAAGTAAGATCCATGAGTCACTAGAAGTTCTGAGCTGTGCGCTAATAGAAGAGACTATACCAACCCTTCCGTCTCAAGTGTAAGTTCTAGTTTAATCATAGTTCACGATAATGAATCATGGAAAAACAACTGTGGTATATTGCATCATTATAGCAAATTCGGTTTGTTTAAAAGCTAATATCATGAAAGTAATGTGAGACATCAGAATTAATCTTGAGTCTTTCAGATAGTATGAAACAGACAAGGTTTTGGCAATGTAGGCACAACATTACTTTAAAATTAAGCATCGCATTAATGCACACATTTCCCTAATCAAACCAAATATTAGTCGTGCATACATAAACACGTCATAGATATCTTGAAAACATTTTAACGTTATGGGCTTTATTAAACTATTCCCAGTTTTATATTCTGCCTTTATTTAGTCAACCATTTTTAATTTATTTATTCGATGACCCGGCTGACACGATGGTGTAGATTCTGGTTTATGAATCAAAAATGTTCCTGAGACCACTGGCAACGTATATTTCAACCTCCCTATACGACTTATTACCCTTAGTACGACGTAGTGTCGATTCGAGCTGGCTGAAGCTGGAGTGTATATGCTTCACATTAGGGGATGGAGGTCCCTCTTCTTTAATCACTGGTGCATCCGTCTTCCGGTCCACTTTCCTTGCAGCATAGCCTTTGGACAGGAGTTCAGCCAGTGCTCTAGGTGTTAGAAGGTCGTTTCCAGATGTAAGGTTTACCGTCCTTATCTTTGTCACTTGAGTCCTGACACACCTCCAGAATTGGCAGTGGTTATCGTGGGTTCTTCAAAGCTGTTCATGCCAGAGGGAGGTTCCATCCAGTCCAATGTCCAATCACGTCGAGCTGTAGGCTTAAAGGAGTGCACACCAGAATGAAAGACGGTCATATAGAGGGAAGATACAACAGCCCATCGGGTTGCTTCTACCGCACAACCAGACAGTTGTCGAACGTTGAAGTCCACAAGTATGACAAACCGACTCCTACCTTGGGCGCGCTGCAGAAACAGCTTCATAAACGTTAAAACACCCTTGGGTATCCTATAGACACAACAAAAACTACGTTTTAGGCGGACATCGATTGTGACTATATGAGTAACCGCAGTAGAAACTTCAGGGTTTGGTACTAACCTTGATGGAACATCTCTTCTGACTATAGACTGAATAACTACGCTCCCGTGAGACCCTTGGTTGTACATCTCGCGGTATGCGACGTATCCTGGGAAACACAGCGGAGCAGAGGTGGAAAGTGTAGTATCGGTTAACGCCACCATCGATGGATGGGGCAGCTGCAGGAGGAGTTCCACTTCAGAGATTCGGCCATTGATTATTTCTAATCGAATATCTAAATTAAAATTTACAATCGAATAGAGTCCGTTTGGAATAATAGGTGTTAGAAAAGTAAAGATCTGAATGAGGATAAGGGAGAAGCACGGCGTATATTGGAAGGAATGGAGTTCCAGAATGCAGTGGAACGGACAGGAAAGGATCGACAAAAGCCTTTTATTTTGTGGGAAGGAATGTGGAGGTCGGAGTGGCATATAACATTCTAATAAAGTATGTCAATACCCTCTAATGATACACTTTGCTGTTTCTTATATCAGTATTCTTTTGTGAAGCTTTGTACATGAGGCAGTAGGCTCTTCATTCCATGATAGTTAGATCTATGGCAGAAGGTCTGTTTATTCCGTTATTTCAAGATTAAATTGCGCTTTTGCTAAACACACAATAGAGTACATATCTGGTCCCTTGTTGTGTTGGCAATAAATTTGGCGGTTTCTTACTCCTTGGTATAATAACAATGTCCAATAAGAGTATGGAGTTGTACAGGTCTTAAAAGGGTGTACGCTATACACAATTTGCCAAAGTTATCAAGTTCACATAATTTTTAATGTTTTACATTGATATTGTTGAAAAAAGAGGCGAATGCGGGTTTGCTCGTAACATCAGCCCGGTCGTTATTATGATTCGTTGAATTATCTGTCGACCCGTTTAATCCCGTTCAGCATAAATAAAATACAGATTAAAGGAGAAAATCTAAACAAAACGTATAATATCTAAAAAAATAACAAAATATTATGTTTATGTAAGGTGTAGATTCTTTAAGGTGAAGGTCAAATTCTATGAATGAAATGGAGACTGATTTATACCTTCACCACTCTTTATTTGATACATTTGACATGTCTAAATAAGGCTTTTGGTTGTAAGCATCCACTCACACTACATGAATTTGTTCCTTTGCCGTTGATGATGACATTTTAGCCGAAACGTCGTGCATTAATTTTTTAATTTAGTAAAGAGTGGTGAAGATATAAATCAGCCTCCAATTTCATTCAAATGTTTATGTGTTTATCCCTTCTCAGCTGATTCACACCCAATAAAAAAAAAACCTAACACGCTTGCACAGACTGAATCCAAAATAAAACAAACAAATATAAAATTAAATAATGATTAGTTTGATTATTTTAGATTTATTTATTTATTTATTTAACGTCACTTTATGCTACTATGGCTAATCGGGACGATGATTATTTTAGAGAAAATATACAGACAATTTAAATTTTAACAGAGATCCATAATTAATCGACTTATAAACACTTTAGTTTTGTTTTGTGAAATTCTATATATTACGAAATCAATATAAATTGCTTTAAAAAAAATATTACTATCAATAAAAAAAAAGAAAAATGTGATAAACATAAATAATTTGAAATCGAATAGATGCTAAAAAATATGAGAAAAAAATTCTAACTGTAAAATATTATTCGGCTGAAACAGCGTAAACGTCTTAAAAATTTATCGTTTTAATCTGGGCAATTAATTGTTCCGCTATATTCAAAATACATTGCCCACAGGTAGTGGATGAACTCAATTCAAATCTCTTTTTCTTTTTTTTTTTCAGGTAGGGGGCTCCTAGGCCGAGGTAATAAACCGTCTTTTTAGATCTTTCAACCCCCTCTATTTCGATTTGTTACCGTTAATTGCTTAGTAATTAGGAAACAAGAGAATTTTTCTCTTTTCTCTCTTTTTACTTCCTCTTTTTTTTTTTTTCTTTTTTTCATTCCGCTTTTTATCCAACTTCACGACTCCGGAGGAGTGGTAAGTAAAATTAAAGAGAAAAAATACAATAGCAACACCATCAGAGAACCGGCTTCGAGGACACTATTAGATTAAAGCGTTCTTTTTGTCGCTATAAAAACGAAGCTTCTCCCATCATTCTCAATAATTGCCCACAACTTCGAAAATATTTCTTTATTATACCTTTTTTTCGTTATTCAATATTTTAGGTCACAATCAACGGAAGCTTGACATTGCGAAATTAAATTTTAGAAGTAGCCAGATAGGATTAGACTGGACAGTAGAAAATGAGTGATGGCTCAAAGCTAATTTCTTTTTGCTGAGATTCCAAATCCTTTTTCGGTAATGTACTTCGTCCTCTTGGGCAGACAAAAGGCAGGATTATGGTGGAAACTGACTCGGATGCTGCGTTACGAAGATTACACTCAACAAAATACAACCTAAGAGACTTACGTATTCTTCTTGATTTACTTGGAAACGTAGGGCTTTTTTATAATTTTCGTAGAATATTCTTCAACAACTGCATACCTGTCTGTCTCATTGTGTCAATATTATTTCTAGTGTGTTTAAAATTAATTTTTATTAAAACTCAATAATGTCAAAAATAATCTATTTATTGCCTTACATACTTTTCAGACCCGCCATATAGTGCTCCTGTTCGACTAAAGTTTAACATGGAATAGGCATACCCCTGAAATGGCAAGAAACTCCTCGCCGCCTTCGGTCACTTCAGTACTTACGCTTTAACCTTTTACTCAACAACAAATAGGCTCATGTACATGACCATCATAAGGTCTGCCTGGGTTACTGAGATCAGGTTTGGGGCTCTACTAAACCATCAAATTCTTTCCATGTTCAATCCTTACCATCCAAAATCCTTCGTAAAATCCTCATCGCTCCTAACATCGTTTATAATAAACTCATCCATTAAGACCTTGATGTTCCACATGTTAACTTAGCCTAAAAAAATACTATTCCTTTCATTACAAACTTCATTCCCACTACTTTAAATCCGTGATTTCTCTTCGACTTAATTATCACGATAATCCTACGAGGCGTCTTATGAGAATAAGAAGAAGGGTAGCTTCTCTACAACTCTGCTACATGCCATTAGTCGATTAGCATATTTACTTGTTTTATGTGATACAGTAGTAAATTCCTATGAATAACAAATTATAGGAAATAAAAAAACCAAACAACATGCAAATTATTACACAATGTTATATTATTTCCAGGAAGCGGCGTGGTCTAGTAGATAGAGCATTTGTCTACAGTTCTCCAGGTCCTGGGTTCGAATCCCGGCTGCAGTAGAATATTATTTATTATGTTAATTCATTAGAGGGGTGAACCTAGTGTATAGAGACCTTCCTGGGGCAGACCTAGTCTCTATGTGGGTACCCAAAATAATTGTGGAAAAACCTGGCGGCTGAGTGTGATCAAGGCCTAACCACCTCATTGCACTGCCGTTGGCCTAGTAACGGCACGAAGCTCTATATGTATACATACCTCTTCAATTTCAATCTATACTCTTCAGGGCACCCTCTTGCTCCTTTCTTCTTGAACCCGCTCTCCTCGATCCTCTAAGCGAATCGCTTACAGTATAAACAACGCCTTAGTCCACGCAAAACAAGAAACATTTAAAAAAAAAATTCTCTTTGAAGCAAACAATATAAAAGAGCTCATTACTATTTATACGCTAGAGCTGGAAATAATATTAACTAGAGGGCAATGGAAATAAGAGATACAGTAACCCATGCGAGGGACTGGTTCCAGTGAGCCATCACTAACGAGGACCTAAAGGGCCTGGAATCCTCTTTGCCTGGAGAGGTCAGAGTTCACTAGAGATCGGCGGATGGGATTGCTACCTGATTCCTCCGGCTAGCTTGGTAATGATATCCTTTTGGTCTTCTTACACATCGCTGCAATCCAAAGAGGTTTAGGGTTAATGTCTTCGTTTCAAGGAAATATCTTTGGAACGTATGGTTATACGAGTATGTAGCCATGGTATTAGAATCTTTGCTAGAAGGGATAAAATACGATTCAGATCCGTTCTATGAAATGAGGTGATCCGCCTTATCTTCCTATAAAACCATTTAAACTAGATTGCATTTAAATATCCGGTACACGCAACGCACGACTTGTATTTATCGGGTTTGCTAAATTCAGTTTAAGAAATTTTAAATTAAAGGTAAAAGAAGTTCAAAAACATATGTTTTGTTTTTACTACCACTTACTATACATAGTAAGGGAAAGTATTGCGATCGTGAAAATTTTCTAATTCCAGTTTTCAACGGAAATAGACTTTTTAGGGTCCCCTGAGTCCAAATAACCAACTCCCGCAAAAAGGTCTGTGTGTGTCCGTGTGTGGCAACTCCCGAGCGGAAACTAAAAGCCCTATAAAACTGAAATTTCATATTTAAGACAAATATACGCCCGAGACGTTATGAAACCTTTTTCATCAAAATGTGCTTACCAGAAGAGCCACTTTATACTATGCATTTTCCACCTTTTTTCGATTTTCTCGAAAACTGTTTCGATAGTTAACAAATAACACTTTTATATAAACTTTTGTTTATTTAAACACTATGGAAACAGAAACATAAACTTCTTAATTCTATAATATACTATAACTTTACATAAAGAACATATTGACCGGAGTGCTCTGGCCCTAGGATTTGGGGGGTACATATATGAAGGAATAGTGGAGGAGATGGAGGAAAGGCGGCAGAGATCAAATGGAGGGACATATGGATCACTTAGCACCTATAATGTCAAAGTACTTCTTGTAGGGGTTCAGGTATGTGTTTTGGGCTAAAGACCCTTCGGAGGTAGAAGGCGGCATCCTTTGTAATAGGAGGCAATATAAATATTACTAATAACAATTAAAATAATATCTTTATAATTATAATTACTATTGTAATAGCAATTACAATAGATGAGTAAATCTCATTCCATAACTACTCTCCCCTTTAAGCACGAAGCCCCTTGAGTGCAATGTTGAATTATGTTAGTTGAAATTATTTGAATATGTATAACATAGGCTATTGGAAATTTTGGATAGGAAGGCTCAGAGCAGGAAAAAGGAACAATTACTTTTTAACCTATGCTTACAACAATTCTTAAAATTAAGAAGTTATACAAACAAAACAAATTCAAAATTCTAATACAACTTAATTACAATTATGATAAATTGACAACAGTGAATTATTTTTACTATTTGTACAATACTGTAACAATTGTATGTATAGAAGGTTAGATTTTTGTAGACAATTATATAACATAATAGGTTCTTACCAACACATACAAATAATTAAATACGTAAATAGAAAACTGAATTGAGTAAACGCATTAAAACAAATAAATATTTAAACACTATACTACAACATGTAGATTATTTTTTAGTTATGCTGAAAATTATTTTAATTTTAATTATTTGTTAATCATGAATTATCATTTACAATTTGTTTGATAGAAGGAGCTGTTTCCAATTTTCAGTTTTTTAATAATAATATTCGAAAATTTAATTAAATACCTTAAATTGATTATATACAATTAAACTACTATATTTAAAACAATATTCTATAATAGTAATGCTCCAGATGTATTTTTACATAAATATGATATGTTGAAATATGCCATCATTTCTGAAACTTTATTCGTGAGTACTGAATTCTACTAAATAAATTTTAACGTTACAAAAGTCTTGAGCAATTATACTTATTTTCTATATTTGTTTTTATTTTCATGGTTTTATTTTATTATTATCATTATTTTTCTATTTATTATTAATTTTTTTTTTTTTTTTTTTTTTTTAATAATTATTCAGGTTATATTCCCACTAGTTAGATTGCTATTTTATTTACTTTAGTGTTTATGTTTATAAATACTTTTAAATATTTATTTTACAATTGATATTCAGATACTTATTATAATTTAATACATATTTCATAGCAGTTTACCAATATCGTTTTTTCTCTTATTTCTCTCCCTTTTTTTTTTTTTTTTTTTTTTTTCACACCTCGACCCGCCAGATAGGTAGTAGAATTTTCATCAGGTCTAAGCATCCAGAGGCAAATTTCATCCTTGCCCTTGGGCCATCTAGAAATATTTTGAATTTCATCTTTTACTCTACTTTTTAAAATTTTGTCAATATCACCAGAGGTAACTTTCTTTTCTGTTAGTTTCGTTTTTTTCCTAAAGAAAGAATATTTTAACAACTGTTCCGGATTAACTTTAAAATTATCCTTTTTTTGATTTACTATAATAGTTGATATATCTTTTATTTTATTATTATTTAATGGCTTAATTTTTCTAACATCAATCTCACTAATACTCCCGGGTTCCTTAGGCTTTGTAAATTTCTTTATTTTTAGTTTTTGTTTTTGAAGTTTACTAACATTAGACGAATTTTGTTCGAAATTCGGGCATTCAAGTGATTTATCATTTAAAATAGATTCTGTTTTACAATTAAGTTTATCTTCAGATTGGGAAATATTTAGTAAGTCTGTATTTGGGACTAAATGATTTTCAATTGTGGTTATTGAACTATTTTCTTGACAAGATTCCATGGACTCCGTATTTTTCAAATCATTTTCAATTATAAGCTGTTTTAATTTATTGGATTCGACCACAAATAATTCTTTCTTTTCCTCAGACGGTTTTAATAAGTTTAAATCTGGTTCTCCTGTCATCGTTTTTACTATATCTTTGTGATCTATTTGATTTTTTAAAACTGTTTTTAATTCTTTAGTTATTTTATTATTTTTTAAATTCAAATCAACATCCATAGCCAAAATATCTGATTTACAATTCAATATTGTATTTTCTGTTTCCGAATCTCTGATTTCTCGATTTGGTTGTTTGTCCAATTCAGTTTTATTAAAAGAATTGTTTAAAGTTAGGTTAGGTTCAGCATTAAATTTAATGGTATCCTTTGCACTATTTCCCGCTACCTTACTATTTCCCTCAATTACTTTATTTAGATCTGGTTGTTCCGTTTTTAACAAAGTGTTTTCATATTTTACTCGGTTTTCTTTACTGTTAGTTTTCGCTAAAAAGGTGGGTCTTAACTTCTCTACTTCTTCAATTTGTTTTTCTAACCGTCTTATTCTTACTTCGAGAGAGTTTTTATTAGTAGATGGCTCATACTCTGTTTTATATGTTGGTTGTCGATATGGGTTTGAATTAAAATGATTTTTATAATTATTTTGATGATTATTATATCGTTTATGATATTGTTGCTCCTGTTTGGCAGAAGTGATTTCGGGACTGTAAAATTCTTTTTGGGGATTAGTAATGGTTCTTTGATGGCAATCAAAATATGAGAATGATAGGTTATCAAATAATAAGCATTCTTTTTTCCGGATGAAGTCCTCTAATTCACCAAATTCATATAAATCATCTATTTTGGTTAACAAAAATTTTTTTTATGAGCAAAGGCATGTTATTACAAAAATGTTTAATAATTTGGATGTCCAACTGTTTAATTAGGGGTCTAAATATAACATTTCCGTCTATTTTATATTTAACAATTATTGAAGTTCTGATTTTACCTAATCTTCGCAAAAAATCTAAAGGGTGTTCGTTTGGCTGGATATTTGATTTGAATAGTTCGGAAGTCAGTTGCTCAATTGACCTATGGTCACCAAAAGATTTTTTTAATAATTCTATTAATTGTTCCGTTGTTTTAAATTTATATGAAAACTTTATATATTCGGCATCTCCGGTTAATCTAGCTAATACTTCGTTTAGTAAAAACTTTTCATTATCATATTTAAATAAATTATCATCTGCACATGCAATTTCCTTTGATTCTCTAATAGCATTTATAAAAAATAAAAGTTCTTGGGAATTACCATTGTAATATGGTATAAAATCTTAATCAACTCTAGTTATTCGAAATGATGTCATATTAATGTTTTAATTTAATACAATTTCAATAATCTTCAAAAATCTTAATAGCCTCTTTCTTAGGCAGTAAACAAAGACTTTAACACAATACAAACATTAAAATATCAATAGAGTATCTCTTACTTCAGTGATTTTTCTGTTGAAATAATTTCTCGTGGAGTGAAGTCCAGCGAGGCTCAGCAAGACATGTTGGGTGAGCATTTTCTTGTCTGAAGAAGGGTTGCAGATGATCTTCATTTCATAGTTAATCTTCAAATAATCTTCGATAAATTCAAAATCTTGGAGGGTTCTTGGTCCGACTGCAGAGTTAATTAATTTACTCCTCGATACTTGCAGTCCCTACTTCGGGCGCCAGTTAACAAATAACACTTTTGTATAAACTTTTGTTTATTTAAACACTATGGAAACAGAAACATAAACTTCTTAATTCTATAATATACTATAACTTTACATAAAGAACATATTGACCGGAGTGCTCTGGCCCTAGGATTTGGGGGGTACATATATGAAGGAATAGTGGAGGGGATGGAGGAAAGGCGGCAGAGATCAAATGGAGGGACATATGGATCACTTAGCACCTATAATGTCAAAGTACTTCTTGTAGGGGTTCAGGTATGTGTTTTGGGCTAAAGACCCTTCGGAGGTAGAAGGCGGCATCCTTTGTAATAGGAGGCAATATAAATATTACTAATAACAATTAAAATAATATCTTTATAATTATAATTACTATTGTAATAGCAATTACAATAGATGAGTAAATCTCATTCCATAACTGATGATTTTGATTTAACTCGCTATATCGATATAAAATTTGATAGGCTTAAACATCATGTAGGTTTCATTCTGATGAAAATGGTCTGACCGAGCTTAAATGCCGATATTTTTAATTTTCTTCTTCTTATTGATTCTATAAAAATAACTATGTAATCTTGTAACCATTGATTATTAACAGCTAAATATGCAAGTTGAGCGAATTTGATAAACAACTAAAGGAGGAAACTGAAAAAATATTTTTTTAATTCAATTTTTTTGTTTTTGAACATAAGAACAGTAATATAGACGTATAATATACCGTTGGAAAGAGAAAGATTTTAGAAAAAAATATTATCTTATACACGCTTGTAAAAGTTATTAAAAATTGATAAAAAGCCGATAAAACTAAGTGATTATTTATTATAACAATATAATAGAGTTTTTAATAAAACACATGTTTCTATATTAATTCAATTTATTAGGTTTTATTAGGATAGGGATCTTTAACGAGTACCTGACATCGCACAGGCTTGAGACTAGCTTTTAACGTCTCCTCCGAAGGACGGTATAACTATTTTACTCCCATTAAAAAATCCCAGCTCAATAGCAAGGACAATATCCTAGCTGACACGCCAAACACTATTCTGCCAGATAAATTATTTCCAGTGAATATTTTGGTTCTTAAATAAAAAATACAGAATGTATCGTAAGTATGTGGGCTTGAATCCTATGACAGAAAGAAGAATGGAGCGATGTAGAGCGCCGACAATAAAAAAAAAAAACCATCCATTAATTTTTCAATTCTATGTATTTGATATGCGTCACCTTAGAACCGGCTTTAGCACATACCGTTGGAAAGCTAAACATTTAAAAAAAAATATTATCTTATATACAAATTTGTAAAAGGTAATGTAAAGTGACAAATATGGCTTAAACTTATAACTGATTATTATGCATAACAAATTTTATATAACTATATAATTCATAAACTGAATAATTATTATATTATTTTTAATTGTTCAATGTAGGGAACAGTACGAGGCATAAGAAACAATCTTAAAGGTACTATATATAACAGATACACACACGTAATGGCGTATGCTGATGACGTCCACCTGGTAGCCAGAGCGCTGTCCAGAGCGTTGGAGGAGTTGGGTGGATAAATAGAGGTCTCAAGATCAACGAGAAGAAGACGGAATACATGAAGAACACCCCGAATATATTTTGATATATTTTTTGACATTTAAGCGTAAAGAATCCAGCATGTAGGGGAAATTTGTCGAGAAGATACCATAGAAGAGATTTATATGTATATATATATATACATATATGATTAAAAATAATGAGGAGGACAAAACACATTTTGATGAATAAAGTTAGGAGTGACTTTATTAAAAATTCTAACCTTGATCTTTATGTACTTAACTAACTATGGGTAGTCAAATTATTATGATGAACCTCACGGTGCAGAGGGTTGGGTATCCTCTATTGGTGTCTTAACGGTTTTATTTTAAACATGAAAAATACAAAAACATTTTAATCACTGCTAGGAAAACAGTTTGAAACTAAATGCATTATCAAATTTTCAAACTTAAACCTACGTCAATTGAGATTTTCTCGTATTTTTGCCAGAGTTTCTAGATATATGTCTTGCATATAGTTTTTTTTTTATCTCGTGATGGATTCATCAGGCTTTTTTTATTTTCAATGTACTTTTCCAAAAAGAATTTAAGAGATGTATTATTAAATTTGCTTAACGGAATGTCAGCCTGCACTAACGCTCGACATTTTCACTTTTTCTCTTTGTTCGATTTTTGAGATCCTGTGCCAATTTGTTGGAATGTTTGGAATCGTTGTGTAGTGGGTACAGAGCCTTGTCACAGCAAAAACAATACCAAATGTCTCCGTCACCCCTTAATATTTCTTTTATAAACTTGCGAAGATATTTTAAAACTCGTTCTTTGTTGTTTTAATTTGCGACTTTCCCCATTCCGACAAAAATAAATATAATAAATCACAGAATGAATTTTATAAAAAAAAAAATATATTTAAATGTGTTTGGCAAGAGTGGCACGCATTTCACGGGACACAGATGAACACTAAATAAGAAATTGGTTTGGTTTTGATAATTCAGAGCCAAAATCAAGGGAGATCTCACAATTGTTTTGTAGGGTTTGGTTCTAAGAATTAAAAGCTACAATAGAAAGGCCAATTCTAGTGAAATTTTTATCCATGCACTCGTAATTCAGATTTGTTGCAAAGAAATATAAAAATTTAAAGGTGAACATATCAGCCATTGAAGAATGGTGTCAAAACTGGAGAATTAAAATAAATCCTAACAAATCCCATCAAATCACCTCCACTCTTACGTCGTGAACCTATGACTTCCTACCCCACCGTATCCTTTAACAATATCCTACTTCCTCCTGTAGAACAGGTTCGGTACTTAGGACTCCACTTCGACAAACGCCTAACATGGAATCCTCATACTAGACTGAAACGACAGGAAACTGCTCGTAGATACAGATTACTACAACACTTACTCGACAAACGCTTAAAACTTCCTACTTACTACAAAAAACTCATTTATATAACAATTATCAGGCCTATTTGGACCTATGGCACTGAGCTATGGGGGTCTGCTAAACCATCGAATTCCTCTCGCATCCAATCCTGGCAGTCCAAAATCCTTCGTAAAATCCTCAATGCTCCTTACATTGTTACTAATAAAATCATCCATAAAGACCTAAAAATCCCATTTGTTGAAGACTTGGTTCGTTACAGATATACCTCTTTTCATTCCAAACTCCCTACCCACTCAAACCCTCTTATCCGTGACCTCTCCTCCATATCTATTCCCGACAACCCACCGAGGCGCTTTAAAAGAAGATGGCCAAGAGACCTCCTAACATAAATTAGACATTGGAGTGCTACAAATGGGTAGTTTCTTCTCCAGACTATCATGTGTTCTAATCATATATAAAGCCATATATTTACTTGTTGTATTTATTTAATACAGTTGTAAATTTCTTTAAATAAATAAATAAAAAAAGGTGAACAAATATGGAGAAAAATATGTAAAAATTCGCGAAGTACGTAAGAAATATGTAGATTTAAATTGGCATAATTTGATTGCAATTGCTTAAAAACATATACAATGAGTTGTTTCAAGGTGATATCGAAGTAAGAAGCCAATATGTGTTTGCATAAGAATCCCCTATTCATCACACAAGGAACTGATAGTCAAGTGTACGAATTTAAATAAATTTTTTATACATTATTTGTTCTTCAAACATAAAGAGACCAACATATCAGTAAACTTGGTGAGGTGGTATGCATTGAGAATACTGGGAGGAATAGAAATAATTTAGAATCATTTGAAATAGAACAGTTTCCGGGCTACAAGCAAAAACGTTTCTTAGAAGGGCTATACAAAAAATATATCACTCCACTCCTAAAGCTGGGATAGCAGGGTACCTGAGGAGTCTTAGCCCGGCCGAGATCGGAAGCGGAAGTCCAGCCACGGACGGGAAGGTCGGGGGTCAAGCCAGGGAACAATTATGCAGATATGTCCAAAGGTAACTTTATGTAATATTATGTGGTAAATATTACCTAGTATTCTCGATAATAACAATGCCTCAGGTTACTAGGTTTTATGTGTAATAATAATGTGTTTTTATGTGTACTATTTTATAGATAAATGTATATTTTATGTTAATCGCTTTATTACCCTATATGCCACCGAACATAGTAGAGGAGAGACTATAGAAGAGATTTATTTTCCTTTTCTTCTTCTTTTCTGGAGAGAAAAATTATTAAAAAAAAAAATTGAGAAGGACAAAATACATTTTGACGAAAGAGGTTGGAAGTGACTAATCGGATTGTGGACTGGATGTCGGTACCTGGGGTAGCGAGTCTCCCTCCAAGGCACCCCTCTAAAGAGGAAATAAGTTGCTAATTCACTTTTTTAAAACTACCAAATTTAATTCATCTCTCCCTCTTTCCCCTGAAGTGGTAACTTTTTTAAAAGATTTAGCACAGGATGTGATTTTCAGGGGAAAAAAATTAGGAGTCATTAGCTTAGTAATAAGAGTAATTGAGCTTGAACGTTGAAGTTTTGAAAAGTTCATAAAACATTTAACTTCATCATAATAATTTCACTTTTATGTATCAATGCAAGAAGATGCACTAATTCCTTTGACAATTTATTTAAAAATTATATTTCAATTCATTATTTCGATCTAATGGTAAGCTCATTTTGATGAAAAAGATTTTGTAACGTTACAGGCGTATATTTGTCTGAAATATGAATATTTCAGTTTCATAGGACTTACCGTTTCCGCCGGGAGTTACCACACACGGACACACACACAGGCACACACATACTCAGACCTTTTTGCGGGACTTGGTTATTTGGACTCAGGGGTCCCTAAAATGTGTATTTAAAAACTGAAATTCGAAAATTTTCACGATCGCAATACTTTTCCTTACTATATATAGTAAGTGAAAGTAAAAAGTTGCTTAACATTTCGGGTTTATAATTGTCTTAAATATGTAAGTCCAGTTTTGTACAACTTCTCGTTCTCGTGCTGGACTAATTACATAAGCACACACACACAAGATGTTATTGTGGTGGTTGTTTGGACCCTAAACGTGTATTTCCGTTTAAAACTGGAATTCGAAAATTTTCATGATCGTCGTACTTCCCTTTACAATAAATACATCATATATAGGTAAGTGAAAGCTATACAATCGTAATAAGAGCAATGAAATGTCAGCTATAAATTTGACAAAACTAATTTCTTTACCTTTGATAGTCGGTTATCTAAATATTAATTTATTTTTAAAGTTTATTACTAGTAATGTATTAGATCAACATTATAAGTAAATACTAATACAAATATACTGAAAATGACTTTAGATGGAACTAACCATTGATATGACTTGAAATGTAAACATTAATTACTAATTTCATTCCCAAGCTTAACATAAGAGCTTTCCTATAATAGGCTGCCACGAAGCGGTTAACTATCAACTATCAAATTAAACCACATAGCTAATCTAATATCCGAGTGTAGGGCAGAACCCAATAGGGGGAGAATGAAACATGTCACTTTCACAATACTGCTCTTCAATATCAAATTCCATTTCTCCCAATAGCTTTTGAATTGCCTTGGCAGCAACTGTCAGCGTCAATTATAGTTAACACGGGTTATACATTAACCCAATCCTCAACAATTTACGAGTTAAATTAAACTTACTCAGACAAAGCGAGTTTCGAATTTTCAAAGATAAATGTGTATATTCTACTTCTTTCAGTGGCGCTACAGGCCCTTAGCCACTAGTTAGCTCTGCTGTGAGATTATACTCGCGTTACGTGTTAAATCTTATAATTTTTTTTTATTCTACCCCTGCCTTGCCTTAGAAGGCTAAACGGGCGCGAGATGAAATCCCCTAGCACCGAGATGCGAACTCGTTATTATTTGGTTTCAAATTTTGGTCATATGTGGTTGCTAGGCAACGCGTGTTCAAACACGCTAACACACTCAGCCACCCCACTCCATATTGTATCATTGCTCCATATGGCCATCACTCCCTACTCCTATTTTTGTGGTTGGCCACCAATTGGCGGACGTGGTCACATACCCGGGCGGAGCCTGTTAGCGAATCCTCATTAATTTAAATGATTGATGAAACTCCTTCGGGGCTGGGATTCAAACTCACAGCCTTCGGCTTGAGAGATAAGCGCGTTAGCCACTCAGTCACGTGCTCCCCGCATGCTTTTGTTTATTACTTTCACTTACTATATATAGTAAGGGGAAGTATTGCGATCGTGAAAATTTTCGAATTCCAGTTTTCAACGGAAATACACGTTTTAGGGTCCCCTGAGTCCAAATAACCAAGTCCCGCAAAAAGGTCTGTGTGTGTGTGTGTCTGTGTGTGTGTGTGTGTGTGTGGTAACTCCCGGGCGGAAACGGTAAGTCCTATGAAACTGAAATCTCATATTTAAGACAACTATACGCCCGAGACGTGACAAAACTTTTTTCATCAAAATGAGCCTACCAGAAGAGGCACTTTATACCATGCATTTTGCACCTTTTTTCGATTTTCTCCAAAAAGGTTCCGACGATTTTGATTAAACTCGCTATATCGATGTAAAATTTAATGTGCTTTAATATCATGTGGGTTTTATTTAGATAAAAATGGTCTGACAGGGCTTAAATGCCGATTTTTTAAATTTTCTTCCCCTAAAGTACCTTTAATTTTGTAGATTCAATAATAATAACTAGATTATCTTGTTAACGCTGATAAAAAACTGGTAAATATATAAATTGAATAAATTCGATACCCAACTAAAGGAGAAAACAGAAAAAATATTTTTTTAATGCAATTTTTCGTTTTTGAACATAAGAGCAGTATGATATACCGTTGGAGAGCTAAAGATTTTAGAAAAATTATCATCTCATACACAAGCTTTTAAAAGTTAATAAAGAGTGATGAAAAGAAGATAAAACTTACTGATTATTTTAGATAATAATATAATTGATTTTTTAATAAAACACATGTTTCTATATAAATTCAATTTGATTAATTCCTTAATAATTTCACGTATTTTTATCTCTAACTGTATTTGAAAATTCTTTCATTGATATTTAAAATGGAGGTAAGTGAAAGTCGTGTGTTGCCCGTACCAGATTTTTTAATCATCTTATAGGCCGAGAAGCACCGACACCAAATATATTTCAAGCTCTTTAGATTTATACTTATAAGGTCTTCATAGTTATTGTTCTATACTTTTAGTTTTTGTTTTTACTGTGTATGTTTCGCTGCCAAAAATGCAATGCGTTTAATAAACTCACAAACTCACTATATAGATGAAAAAGTTAACATGCTTTAATACAATATAATTTTGATTCTGATTAAAATAGTCCAAAAGAGCATAAATGACAAAGTTTTGTATTTTCTGCCTTTAAGTGCCTATAATTTCGTAGTTTCAAAAAAATTAAACATACTATCTTCTTAGCACTGCTAAAAAAACAGCTTTATATAAAAGCTGAACAAATTTGATATTCAACTAAACGAGAAAAGAGGAAAAATATTTTATTAGGTAATTTTTTCCGATTATAACAATTGTAATATAAATGTAGGGGAGCCCGTGGCTGAGTGGCTAGCGCGCTAGTCTCTCACGCTAAAGGTTATGAGTTCGAATACCAGTCTCGGAGGGGATTTTTCAAGCATTTGATAAATGTGGATTCATGCACAGCGTCTGACTCGGGTATATGAGACCCGTTAGCCAAATGGTGGCCATTCATGAAATTAGGTGCAGGGGTTATGACCCTACACTATAAAATACATCGTGAAACGTTTGTTTATTGTTTATTTATTTAACGTGACTTTATGCTACTATGGCTAATCGGACGATGCTACAGTGGGAGTCCTAAATTTTGCCTATCCAGGTTTTATTAGGATAGGGATCTTTTACGAGTACCTGACATCGCACAGGCTCGGAACCACCTTTTAACGTCCCCTACGAAGGACAGCGTAACTAAGGATTTTTACTCCTATTAAAAAATCCTAGGACCACCTGCGGGTTTGAACCCGTGACCTTTAGCATGGGAGGCTGTTACGCTAGCCACCCAGCTACAAGTGATCCCACATCGTGAAACGTGAATGTAATCTTCCAGGAGGTATAATGTAGATAGATAGATATACATTTTTTTTCTTTTCTTTTTTAATTTTTCTGGAAGTTTTTCCTAATATAAACACTTAAATGAGCACACATTAACTTCCTTTTGTTAATCAATTACTTTATTTCTTAAGCATTCACATCTATCAACGTTTCGGGGCTGTTTCCCCATTTTCAAGACTTATTTTTTTAAAAACACTTGTTCACATATAACCCATCACTCCACTTCCTAGCTTACTGCTATTCGTCCTGATGGGTGTTCATTGGCTTACTGTTTGGTTATATATGAAAAAGTGTTTTTAAAAAAATGAGTCTTGAAAATGAGGAAACAGCCCCGAAACGTTGATAGATGTGAATGCTTATGAAATAGAGTAATTGATTGACAAAAGGAACTTAATCTGTGTTCATTTAAGTGTTTAAAATAGTTTTTATTCTGGGACTGGGTCCCATTAGAATAACAGGTTTGTACAGTAAGTAACATTGTACTATACTAAAATAACAAAAGCTCTGGAATAATAAAGGATCTATATCTGACCAAGAATTAATGAAAGATAAAACATAAATACAAATAAAAAATACAATTATATGAAATGAAATCTTCTAGTGACGAAAATAACGATATAAAAAACTAAACAAATACTGTAACGATCGAACCAAAGGAAAAAAAATATATAAAATATTGAATACAACGTATTCATATGAATTATTGAACAATATACCCTTGAAAAGCAAATGATTTTAGAAAAATTGCTACGTTATACTATGAAAGGGACATAAAGTTAAGTTGTTTGTTTGTTTATTTATTTAACGTCACTTTATGCTACTATGGCTAATCGGACGATGCCACAGTGGAAGTCCTAAATTTTGCCTATCCAGGTTTTATTAGGACAGGGATCTTTAACGAGTGCCTGACACTGTACAGGCTCGGGACCACCTTTTAACGTCCCCTCCGAAGGACGACATAACTAAGGACTTTTTACTCCCATTAAAAAATCCTAGGACCACCTGCGGGTTTGAACCCGTGACCTTTGGCATAGGAGGTTGTTATGCTAACCACCCAGCTACAAGTGATCCCTAAAGTTAAGTTGTATTGTATTTAATAATTTATAGATGAGGAAGAAGGTTGGGGGTGCGGTCATAAATTAGAAACACACATTTAAAATTAGTGATATTTTAATAATGTGCCGACGTTTCGGCCTACAATGTTGGCCTTCATCAGGGTTGACTCTGAGACACTGTCTAAAGGAGTCATTAATAATTTATATTGGTATATTATTTAATCTAAAACACATGTTTCCAACGAAACTGAATCTAATTATTTAAACCAAACTCCTCTATATATTTTACTTAATAATTCCTAAATTTATATTACCTACCATGGCAGGTAAAAGTCGTAGGCCGCACCAGATTTTGTATATTCAATTTAAAAAAAACAAAAAAAAAAAAAACCTTTTGGGGTCTTTAGATTAACACATTAAGTCTGAATGAGCTTTATAGTACAATATATACACCCAATTTGTTTTATCTCACTGTTTAATCGCCCGAAACTTTCCTTTGACAAAATATTACCCCGCGAAAATTATCTGAAGAAGTTGATACGGCGGAGCATTGTGTGCCGAGGTGGGCAGTTATTGGCAGGCTGAATAAGACGTTATTTAGCGGCCCCTCCAGTTCCCAATATCCCTCACAAATTAGAGAATACAAGAGCTGACCCTTAGACCATAAACCCCTCGCCTCCTGAAAAGGCTTTTGTCTTGAAGGCCACTAAATCAAGGTTCGGCCATTCCAGCAACGAATATCTTTGCCCTCAACTTCCACGTAAGAATTTCAGTAAAGTACCTCCGGAGCCGGAGGAAGGTGGGAACTATTCTAATATAATTTCTGATCAGATTGAATATCATATGCCAGCTAGATCGTTTTCCAGGAGAATGCCGTTCATAATCCTAACATAACTATGTTCCTTTAATAACATTCTAGTACTTTGTATTAGTAAGTCAGGATCCTTAATTTTCACAAACTTCTAAATCAGTGGACGAATTTTGGTACGGTTTTTACAATCATTTAGCGTGTTCTTTCATGAAGGTTTAACAATACATGGCAAGTTTTCTTTACATAGAAAAATTTAATTTTCTGTATTTTTTATAAAATTGTCTATGTAATGTAACAGCAACTTTTTCATCAAAATCGGCTAACCAGATGAGCTACTTTATACCATGCATTTTGCACCTATTTACGATTTTCTCAAAAACGCCTCTAACAATTTTGATTAAACTCGTTACATCGATGTAAAATTAGACGAGCTTTAATATCATGTAGGTTTCATTCTGATTAAAATAGTCTCACAGGGCTTAAATGCCGATATTTCAAAATTTCTTTCTCTAAAGTACCTTTAATTTTGTAGTTTTTATGAAATTGGCCATATCATGAAATCTGATTATCATAGCTAATAAACAGGTAAATATATAAGTTGAACGAATTCGATATCCAACTAAAGGAGAAAACTGCAAAAATATATTTTTAATGCAATTTTTCTTTTTTGAACTTAAGAACAGTAATATACATGTATAATAAACCGTTGGAATACCAAAGATTTTAGAAAAAAATATTATCTTATACATACGATTGAAAAAGTTAACGGATGAGTGATGAAAATCCGATAAAACAAACTGATTGTAACCTGCGGGTGGTCCTAGGATTTTTTATTGGGAGTAAAAAATTCTTAGTTATGCCGTCCTTCGGAGGGGACGTCAAAAGGCGGTCCCGAGCATGTGCGATGTCAGGTACTCGTTAAAGATCCCTATTCTAATAAAACCTGGATAGGCAAAATTTAGGACTCCCACTGTAGCATCGTCCGATTAGCCATAGTAGCATAAAGTGACGTTAAACGAATAAACAAACAAAAAAACTGATTGTCGTAGATAATAATAAAATTTATTCTTTAATAAAGCAAATGTTTCTTTTAAAATCCAATGTAAATGATTTTTTATCAAATTATTTTCTATTCTAAATTTGTTTAAAAATTCTTAAATTGATATAAATAACGGAGGTGAGTGAAAGTCCTTTGTTGCGTACACCAGATTTTTTACAAAATGTAATCGATTACTATTTGTCATGAGATAAAGTGATTTTATGTGAAAGATATACACAAAGTTAACCTTTCACAGGATTAACATAGATTTAATTAATGTACTATATATAAAATGATGTTGACGGGTATGACAGACATTAAGAATCTATATTACTCAACAGCAATCAAACACCGCCACAGAAGAAATTAATAAGAATAAATAGCCATTGGCAGTAATGGGCAAGAGGGGTTTAATTAGAGCGATGGGAGACGTGTGCCTTTGAAAGGACAGCAGGGCATTGGCTGATTAGAGCCAATCAAGGGCCAGCAAAGGGAATCCTCGGCCAATAGCCTTTGTCCCCGCGCTAACAAATGTTTACAGATGAGCCTGCCCGATATAGTGGCCACTTTGATGTCCACAATTACCTTTATCACCGCCCTATCTTCACAAATGAATCGCGGTCATCAGCTGAAAAGAGATCTTGGTTTCTGTTGTACCTTTCACCAGCTCATTTGATCAATTACCTACTTCCTATTCGTTTAATTGACCATTTTTCCATTTGAAATTAATTGTTGGAGGACCCCTACCGCAGAAGTTAGTTCGTTTGTGTGGAAATATCAAGTTAAATCGTATTATTTATCAAGTTTCTACACTTGCGGGGACTATATATTTAAAAAAATAATACGTCTCACATGGAATCCTCATACAAGACTTAAATGACAAGAACTGCTCGTAGATATCGACTATTAAAACACTTACTTGTCAAACGATCAAAACTCTCTCTATACTTCAAAAACTCATTTACACAACCATAATTAGACCTATCTGGACGTATGGCATAGAGCTATGGGGCTCCGCTAAACCATCGAATTCCTCCCGCCTCCAATGCTTGCAATCCAAAATTCTTCGACAAATCCTAGACGCTCCATACTTTGTTACCGACAAACTGATCCATAGAGACCTGAATATCCCACTTGTTGCAGAAATTGCTAAAAAAAGATACTCCTCCTTTCATTCCAAATTACCCGCCCATACAAACCCGCTTGTCCGTATGCTCTCATCGGCATCTATTCCCGATAATCCTCCGAGGCGTCTGAAAAGACGGTGGCCTCGAGACCTGCTTACCAAATAAACTCTGAAGTGCTACCACTAGGTAGATTCTTCTCAAGACTTTTCCAATCCAATGTTCTGTAAATAGCTCATTTACTTGTTGTACTGTGTACAGTTGTAAATACCAATAAAAGAATTTTTTAAAAATAAAATAATATTTGCTCACTATAACGAATTCCTTACTGTATACAGAAGTATTACTAGAGATCTCGAAACCTTAGCCTAATTACTTCATACTAATAATTTTCGGGATGCCCATTACAGGGTTGTAAATAATATCTTATGGCATTCTTTCTCCACCAAGTTCTACAGTCGCACCCACCGCCCATTATTCAATACGTCACCGATCTAGACCTCTGTTAATTCCCAAAAAAAAAATCCATACTAGGTCTTCAGATTTGTATACAATCGCCTACAGAAACACATTCGATACAGTTTTTCTTATTTGGTCCTCTTCTTCAAAGTCGTCGTTCTTAACATCTATTCACCTGTTTGATCATCCCCTAAACATTCAGGACATAAAATTTTATATTAATTCACTATTTCTAATTCATTATTTTTAATTTATCTTTAAATATTCATTTTTACTTACATATATACGAAATTTGTGTAAGGGATCGTGAAATATATTGCGATCGTGAAAATTTTCGAATTCCAGTTTTCGACGGAAATACACGTTTTAGGGTCTCCTGAGTCCAAATGACTATGTCCCGAAAAAATGTATGTGTGTATGTTCGTGTGTGTGTGTGTGTGTGGGTGAGTGGGTGTGTGTGTGTGTGGTAAGTCTAGCGCAACAGTGAAAAGTCGTACGGAACTGGAATTTTATATTTAATACAATTATACGCCTGAGATGTTACAGCAGCTTTTTCGTCAAAATCTGCTAACCATAACAGCCACTTTATAATCTCAAAAACGGCTTTAACGATTTCAATTAAACTCGCTTGAAATAGTCTGACAGGACTTAAATTCCGGTACTTCTTCCTCTAAAGTACTTTTAATATTGCCGATCTCAAAAAATTAGACACATTCTAATTACCGTTGATAAATAACAGCTAAATATTCAAGTTGAGAGAATTTGATAAACAACTAAAGGAAAGTGTAAACATATTTTGTAATACAATTTTTGTGTTTTTGCACTAAGAACAGTAATATAGACGTATAATATACCGTGGGAAAGATAAAGATTCTAGAAAAAATATTATCTAATAAACAAAGTTGTAAAGTTAATTTAAAGTGACGAATGGGGAATGAACTTATTACTGATTAACAATTTATTATAGTTATATTATTTAATCTAAATCATATGTTTCCAACGAAAATGAATACACGTTTTATCAAAATCAACTTCAAATATTTTTTCAAATTGTTATTAATATAGTAATCGAATTATTAAATCAAAGTATATATAATAGTTTTTAAATTGATTTTTTCGTTATTGTATACATTTATTTAGTTTGGTTTCATTTTATGTAATATCACATTTCTTTTGTTTATATTGTAAATATTGTATGAATGAGATCCTTTAGCAATATTATTATTGTCCATAGTGACTGTAATACATACGAATAAAAAAAATATTAAAAAAAAAAAAGTTGATTTTAACAGTCGAGGTAAATGAAAGTCGTGTTTTTCCCACACCAGATATTTAACTTTATTAAAATAATAAAATCTATTTTTAGTATCTGCTGCACTTTTAGTAGTGTGTTCGTGAATTTGCGAGTAGGAAGGAGATCACCATGCTGATCTAGTTTTTTTTTTATAACAATTACTTTCCCATCGAAGAAGACATTGTATCAATAGGATCGCAGTTCCTCGTTATTCTGTTGTTATAAATTCGAAATATTTAATACCACAGTTTTTTTAAAAAATACAGCAGTTGACCAGAATTTCAAAATGTTCAAGATCGGTATTCTTTACTCTACTTTATATTTCATATATAGGTAATTGAAAAAAAAAATATACTGCATTGGTTTTGGAATGTTCCATGAATATGCTGTATATCACATTCTAAATTAAATCCGTCCCTGAAACCAAACGATTCTGTTAAATTAAGACGGCTGGAGTCTAATAACGTACAACATACAATGGCTTGTAACAGGTCAAAGAATAACAACTTCTCTGCATATATTAGCTACGTTTTCGACATTTTTTCACACGCCAAGCTGCTAATTTAGGGGTAAGGTGATATTGTACAAGGAGTCGCTTAGCGTGCCCCCAACCTATTAAGTTCCTACAAGGAGGCTGGAGACACTCTTCGTATAGTTCTCAGACACGCATGAACAATGCACTTTATTCAATTTTTATTCAAATGGCTCATCTTGTGTTTTTTTTATTTGCGGACAACATCTGTTCTTCCTAGTTTCCCCGGAAGGGGATATGCCTGATAATTGGTCATTATACCCCTTTCGTGGTCAATCTTGCACTGGATCTCGTGAGGAAGCACGGTACCTTGTTCTTAAGGAAAGAAAAAAAAATAGAATTACATAGCTGAATATTTCATGAAACAGGATTGAGCGGTAAAAATCATGGTATTTTTACATTACTAAGGCCGTTGTTATACATAATGTGGTTAACGAGATTTTAATGGCTCAATCATGTCTGAAATAATTGTAAATTTATCTCAATTATAAGTAAATCAATAAAACATTTCGGGCACAATTAACGATTATGGGAGCGGCGTATTCTAGTGGGTAGAGCTCTAGTATACTGTACTCCGGATACAAAGTTAAACTCCCGACTATGACAAAATATTATTTATTCTATTATGTTATGCCGCGAGGCGGTCGTGGTATGGAGACTCTTCTGGGGTATACCTAGCCTCTAAAAATTGGGTAATCAAAACTCTGGAAAAACCAGGCCGTTAAGTGTGATCTCGGCCTTATCACTTCATTGGCCTCAAAACAGTACGAATCTATGAATGAAATGAATCCAAGGTTCTTTTTTTTTTTTTTTTCCTTAATTCACTATTAAAAATACCGTTTTGGAATTCAACCCTCCTCAATGAAAACTAATATAAGAATTAAGAGATGTCTTATTAGACAAAAAAAAAATGTTTTCGATTTTACAATAATTCTAATAAATTCACATCATCTGACAAATAAAAATAAAAAACTGGAACCAATACCTATATTGAATTCTCAACAGTTGACTAGAAACGAAAATTAAGTATTAGATGTTTGGGTGGCGGTAACGAAATATGATTTTTATGAAGAAGAGTTCATATGACTGAGATATATACATTTCATAGATAAAATTCAACTCTTATAGGCCAGTTTTGAACTTGTGCCAAATGACTTGGAGGTTGCTAAAACGAATACTCTTAAAATACTCATCAACAATAGCATCCTGAATATAAAATACTCAAAATTTGCAAACGAAACTCGTATTTAACAATAATAGAAAATTTTGTTTTAATAATATATATAGTAAGAGAAAGTACTGCGATGGTGAAAATTTTCGAATTCAATTTTACACCGGAATAACACGTTTTAGGGTCTCCTGTGTCCAAATGACCAAGTCCCGCAAAAAAGTCTAAGTGTTCGGTAAGTCTAGCTCGAAAACGGTAAGTACCTAGGATAAAACTGTAATTTCATGTTTAAAAAATGTATATTGCCTGTGATGTTACAGCAACTTTTTCATTAAAATTGGTCTAGCAAAATAGCCACTTTATATTATGCATATTGCACTTCTTTTACGATTATCTAAAAAACTACACCAAAGATTTTGATTAAACTCGTATTTTGATTATTATCTATGTAAGATTTACCGAGCTTTAACATCATGTAGGTTTCATTCTGAATGAAATAGTCTGTCTGTCAGGGCTTAAATACCGATTTGTTTTTCTTCCTTTAAAATATTGGGTTGTTTCACATGAAATGTCCGTTTTTATAGTTTCTGAAATACATAAAGAATTTTGAGGGTCTCTGTTGTTTTCTTCCGAATGTTTACATATTTAAAGTAAACAGTTACTAATGATCTATCTTTGTATTATAAACATTAGCTTCCTAATCAATTACCCACTTTTTAGTATACCTCCAAATATGAACATGGAAACACGCGATTTTCGAGTAATATTTTTGTACAAGTTTAAACTCGGCCATTCAGCAACTAAGGCCGCTGGAAATATTTTCAAGGCGTTTAGGGAAGGCAGTTTTAATGAACGGACCATTCGCTGTTGATTTGCTAAGTTTTCAGCTGGGGATACCGACTTGGAAAACTTGCCCCGAGGAAGACCTCCGTCCGTAATAGACAACAAATAACTCTCAGCACAACTAAATGCAAGTGCATCTACCGTTTCCAGACATTTAAAGTGTATTAGGAAAGTAAAGAAGCTCGATGCATGGGTACCTCATGATCTCACTAAGCGGCATGTTTAAAAACATACCGTGCAGAAATTGAAAGAACTGGGCTACGAAGTTCTTCCGCATCCAACATATTCTCCCGACATGTATCCAACAGATTACCACCCGTTCAGGAATTTAGACAACTTCGTCAAAGGAAAACTTTTTGAAAATGATGATCAAGTGAAAAGTGCGTTTTCAGATTTTGTTTCGCTTCAAAGCTCAGAGTTTTTCAGTTCGGGGATAAAAAAAAGTTGGTGTCACGTTGGGAAAAATATGTAGAAAAAAAAGGTAAATACTTGGAATAAAATTATCTTGTTTTCATATCGTATTTTTAATAAAAATCCTTTATCTTGAAAACGGACATTTCATGTGCCGCAACCCAATATTTTAATTGTTTATATTCCAAAAAAACATTACCAATCTTATTTTATTAGTATTGGGGAAAAAACGAAGCTAAATAACGTAATGCAAAGTGACGAATAGGGTGTAAACTTATTACCGGCTATTTTACATAAGTTGTTATATTATTTAATGTTAATCATATGTTTGGAATAATAATTCTTTAAAATCTTTTCAACTCTTTTTCAAAGATCTTTAATTATTTTTATTAACCCAGATAAGTGAAAGTTGTGTGTTGTACACACCAGATTTTTTATGTGTTTTTTTTTATTTGCTGATTATGGTCTTTAACTTTATTATTATGTTAGATATTAATTATCTTGATAAACTTTTATTTTGGGTATTTATTGTCAACTAAGGAAATGATTCCTGACTTTTATTTCCTAAGCTTGTCATTCATTGCATATTTGTTCTGCGATAAATATTGGAATACAATACGAACCCCTTAGTTCATAAATTCTCATCGCAATCTATTTCCAATAGTCTTCAATGGTGTCTATAAAAAATACGCTCTGATACTTTTACTCATGCTAAACTCCGTAAGGTATTATAGGCCTTAGGTTGGTGAGGTATATGAGCCTTTTGCTGTTCAGTGGAAAATTAGAGCGCTTGTCTAGTGAGTGTTGAAGCTGTCTGATACGGCAAGCAGTTTCTAGTCGTTCCAGTCTGGTATAAGGATATCAAGTTAAAACTTTGTCTACATGAAGTCCTGGATATCGGATGTATCCTAAAAATGTATTATTGTAGTGACATTGAAATAAACTGTTATAGTATTAATCACTCCATATAGAATTTTTAATAATAGGTAGTGGCATGGTAGCCTTATTTTAATAAATAGTGGTAAATAATGGAATAACATAAATAATGGATGCAGCCAATAAAAACATAATATGATTTATTTTTACCAAAGGTTTTATTTTAAATGCAGTAAAAGAGAGAAATAAAATAAAATATGATGTGAAGAAATATTTATAAAAATAATATAAATAATTAATACAGAGAACTTTTTTTGTAAATAATACAAACTTAGAAATAAAAAATCTGTTGCGGGTTACACACGACTTTCACTTACCTCCGTTTATAGAATCGATTAAAGAATTTTCAAATTCAGTAAAAGATAAAATGAGCAAAACCATAAAAGAATTAATTAAATGGAATTTCTATAGAAACATGTGTTTTATTATAAAATCTATTACATTATTATCTACAATAAACACTTAGTTTGTTCGGCTTTTCATTACTCTGTATTAACTTTTAAAAGCTTATGTATGAGATACTATTTTTTTTAAAATCTTTAGCTTTCCAACGGTATATTATACATGTATATTACTGCTCTTAAATTAAAAAACAAAACATTGCATTAAAAAAAATATTTTTTTCAGTTTTCTCCTTCAGTTATTTTTCAAATTCACACTTAGCTGTAATTTATAAATGCTAACAAGATATAATATATAATATAATAATAAAATATAATATAATAATAATAACCATATATAATATGGTAATTTTTATAGAATCTACAAAATTAAAGGTACTTTAAAAGAAGAAAATTTGAAATATCGCCACTTAAGCCCTGTCAGACTATTTTAATCAGAAGGAAACCTACGTTATATTAAAGCCCATTAAACTGTACATCGATGTAGCGAGTTTAATAAAAATTTTGAGACAATCATAAAAAAATGCAATATGCATGGTATAAAGTGGCTCTTCTGGTTAGCCGATTTTGATGAAAACGTTTTTGTTACATCTTGGGCGTATAGTTGTCTTAAATATGAAATTTCAGTTTTATAGGACTTTTCGTTTCCGTCTGGGAGTTACCCCCCTCCCACATACATACACACACACACACACCTTTTTGCGGGACTTATTAATTTGGACTCAGAGGACCCTAAAACGTTTATTTCCGTTAAAAATTGGAACTCGAAAACTTTCACGATCACAATACTTTCCCTTACTATATACAGTAAGTGAAAGTAAAAATAGGTTAGGAAAAAAATGGAAAATGTATATGCAATAAGTCCAATAGGGATTGATGAGTATGCTGTGTTGTGTAAGCAACCTGATGTATTTATTTGGGCATCATTGAATATTAATTAAGCATTTCGCTCATGTAAAAGACTCAATTGCATTATATCATTTTTATTGATTTCATTTTTTTTTTAATTTATTACATTTATTATTTAAGGCACCATTAAACTAAGTAATATAGCAAACATTTTAATGAAATGAGGTGGAGTCCTTCAGTACCCAATATTCAATATAAATTATTAATGCATTACATCGCATTATTTTTCCTGTCTGCTTATGTGTTGATATAAAAACAATAATAGTTATGGTTTATCTTGTTCCGGAACCATTAGTTAATGTTAGTAACAGAAAGCGCAAAGCGTGGCCAGCGCAAAGTTCACTAATGCAATACGGAGTTCTACGACGATAGCCAACTAAAGACATCTGTAATAATAAATATAGTTTTCCAAGCCTACATCACTTTAGTACATTATGATACTTTCTCTTACTTGTATATAAAAAATCTATAGTTTGCGTATTTTCGAATTTTCAACAGTTTAAAGGCACAGTATTTACTGCGAATAAGAAATATTCTGAATTGTGTGGAAAAGTTGCGCATTTAGTTTGGGCCAAATGAGGAATAGTGTGAGAACTGGAGGATTAAAAATAAATCCTAAGAAATCCCACCAAATTACCTTTACCCTTCGTCGAAAACCGATGACCTCCTGCCCTACCGTATCCTTTAATAATACGCCAGTCAAACCTGTTGAACAAATCCGATACCTAGGACTCCATCTTGACAAACGTCTTACATGGAACCCTCACACGAGACTAAAAAGACAAGAAACTGCCCGTAGATACCGATTACTACAACACTTACTAGACAAACGTTCAAAACTTCCTATTCATTACAAAAAGCTCATTAATGTTACCGTCATTAGACCTATCTGGACTTATGGAATCGAACTTTGGGGCTCTACTAAGCCATTTAATTCCTCCTGTATCCAATCCTTACAATCCAAAATCCTTCGCAAATTCCTAAATGCTCCTTATTTTGTCACAATTAAAATCATCCATAACGACCTTAATATCCCATTTGTTGCAAACCATTCTCGTAGCAGATATACCACTTTTAATTCCAAACGCCCAACCCATATAAACTCTCTTTTCCGCAACCTTTCAACCTCACATATTCCTGACAACCCCCGAGACGATTGAAAAGAAGATGGCCTCGAGATCTACTTACTTAAATAAACGTCGAAGTACTACCGCTGGGTAGTTTCTTCACAAGCCTTTTACGCCTTTTATTAGAATTCATCACTTTTACTTACTGTATTTATGTAATATACAGTTGTAAAATTCAATAAAAATTAAATAAAAAAATAAAAAAAGTTAGGGCCATCAGGAGGATGATTGACGGAGTTAATCCAAAACTATGGATGGTTAAATAATGATTTTAGTCAATTCCACGAATGATTTTTTTTTAATTTGTTTTCTCGATCCTTCTGATAATGACCAAAAATTTAGGTCGAGACGTCGCACACTAGAAAACAATCACAGTGCAGTGTCCAGTATGCTATAACTCATGACCTAATAAGGATAAATTAAAAATTCAATTTTATTCATGAGGATGGGATTTCGTTTATAGGGCTCAATCAGACCTGAAATAATTGTACATTTTTATTACGTATGAGTTAACTTTATCTTTTATTGCATTGATTACTTTATAGCCCTTCTCTGCCCATTTATCGTTAATAGCTTCCGTTGGTGTTGAGGTGTGTATGTTTCTTATTGCAACCCTTAGAGCTATCTCATGGAGTAACTGATAAATATGAAAATCAGTTTTGATGTCGGTAAGATATTTAACAATCTTTCTGTAGGTTTTGGCAGAATCCGGGGATATTTTTGTGTCGTTTGCTCTACTCATTCACGAATAGCTTCCCGGGTTCGATAATTCATTTAGTTGTGCACATAGAAATTGAATTTTTTAAATATTTTTGACGATTATGGGGGGAGGTGTGGGTCCCTGGGCATAGGAGCAGATTCCATTTTACATTATAAAGGATCTGAAAAGCATTTGTTGTGAGAAAAAAAAATCTGGTGCGAGCAACACACGACATTTACTTACCTTTACTATATATATATATATATATATATATATATATATATATATATATATATATAAATTCAAGAATTTTCAAACAAATTTATGAGCGAAAATAAATTGTTAAAGAATTATTTAAATTGTATTTTAATAGAAACGCTCTGACTCGGCCTCCACTGACATACACCAGTGAAGCGCTGAGTGGGAGGCGCTGGGATCTCTTGGATTCCGCTCCTCCCCCCACTTGTGGGGGGAGCAGCCGAGTCTAGGGTTCCTTTGGCTGATTGTATATATTGTATATAGTTAAGTATGCTTGTATGATTTTTATTTATTTCCCATCTTGTATTTATCTCTACTACAGGTTGTTGTTTTGATTTGTTTCTTGTTGCTTTTTTTTTTGTATATATTTGAATTTATTTATTTCCGATTTTATGTAAATTGACTTTATCATTATTGGTTGTATATATTGTATGAATGTGTACTACATCTCTATTACTACTGTTCATTATGCAACAAATTGTAATATTTCTCAATAAAAAAAAAAAAAAAAAAATAAAAAAAAAAACATGTGTGTTATTGAATAATCTATTATATTATTTATTTATGACAGTTAGTTTTATCGGCTTTTCATCAATCTCTATTAACTTTTACAAGCTTGTGTATAAGATAATATTTTTTCTAAAATCTTTAGCTTTCCAACGGTATATTATATATTTATATTACTGTTCTTAATTTCAAAAACAAAAAAATTCATAAAAAAAAAATAAGTTTGCATTTTTCTCGTTTAGTTTGATATCGAATTCGCTCAACTTATATATTTTCCTGTTTTTTAGCAATGCTATTCAGGTGATATGGTTACTTTTTTGAATCTACAAAATTAAAGGTACTTTAGAGAAAGAAACTTTAAAATATCGACATTTAATACCTGTCACACTATTTAAATAATAATGAAACCTACATAATATTATAGCCCGTTCAATTTTACATCGACAAAGCGAGTTTAATCAAAATCGTTTGAGCCGTTTTTAATGAAATCGTAAAACAGTGCAAAATTATAAAGTGGCTCTTTTGGGTATCTGATTTCGATGAAAAAGTTTTTGTAACATCTTGGGCGTATAGTTAGTTGTCTTAAATATTTTTATTTTTTAAAGATATACATCTTGTGCAAACATAGTTAAATATAGCCAATTTCACTTCACACACATTCTAAACAAATTCGCATCACCGACAAATTATGAATTTCTTATGTTTCTAGTCAGACAACAATAAATCAAATATTACAAATAATAGCTAAAATTAAATCAAAAGAGATCACCTGTAGCAGGATTGCTAGCATAACAGCCTTCTAGCCAAACGTCACGGATTCGAACCCGCAGGTGGTCCTAGGATTTTTTAATGGGAGTAAAAAATCCTTAGTTATGCCGTCCTTCGGAGGGGACGTTAAAATATGGTCCCGAGCCTGTGCGATGTCAGGTATTCGTTAAAGATCCGTATACTAATAAAACCTGAATAGGCAAAATTTAGGACTCCCACCGTAGCATCGTCCGATTAGCCATAGGAGCATAAAATGACGTTAAATAAATAAACAAAAATGAAATTTCATTTTCATAGGACTTTTCGTTTACGCGCGGGAGTAACCACACACACCTTTTTGCGATACTTGGTCATTGGTCGTGTACTTCCTTTGAAACCTGGAATTCGAAAATTTTCACGATCGTAATACTTTCCCTTAATAAAAATTTCACGTACAGGTAAGTGAAAGTAAAAAGGAGATTCGTCTGTCATTCCCTGAGACGATGTGCCAGGCTGGGGTTCAAAATTGAAATTGGTGCAGAATATTTGAGTTATAATGGTTTTTAAAGGTACTTTTTAAAAAAGAAAAGAACTTTTAGAATGGTTTATATTGTATTCAATGTAGAGTAATGGTTTCTTAGCCGAAACGTTCAAATATAAAAACATAGAGTTGTGAAGTAAAGTAGCCTTAGAAAAACTAATAAAATTTATACTTCATTTAATATCTTGGATTACGATAATTTCCTTATATCAAGATTCCGCTGCAATAATATTTCGAGTAAAATACCATCGTCGAGGAGGAAAGGAGGCGTTATTTTATTGTTTTGGACTACGGGGGCCTTCAGGGAGGTTTGGGTTTATTCTCCAGCCCCCAGTTAATCCTCTTATCTCGAGTTACGGTTATACGATTTTCTCCCTCTCTCCGATATTAATAAAAAAGGAAGAACCTAAATTCTTTAATTTACCTCTCTTCTTATAATCCTGGAAATCTCATTGAATACTGTCCCCTTCCCACCTTTGTCCCCAAATTCAGAAAAACTTCATCCCTGTTTATAAATAAGAAGTTTTGGGGAGGCTCTTCATAAAGAAATATCTCCAATAGTTGTTGATATAGTACGAGGCATGTTTTTTAAGTAAGTATTGGAATTAAAAAAAAAAACGTGCAAAGATATCGCAATAATTTTATTTTTACATGAAAGCCTAATCTACTTTTCTACATAATTTCCATGAATTTTGAGACACTTATCATAACACGGCATCAGTTTTTGAATACCCTCCTCAAAAAATTCTACCGCCTGAATTGTTAACCACTTTTTTAGACCAAATTGTTACTTGTGACGAAACATGGGTGGCTTACGTCACACCAGAATCAAAACAACAATCCATGGAATGGTGACATTCATCCAAAAGAGTGAAGTTTAAGCAAACAATTTCTGCCCGGAAAATCATGTGCACAGTTTTGGGGACAGAAAAGGAGTATTGCTAGTGGAGTTTCTGCCTCGTAATGAGACAATCAATGCAGCGTCTTATTGTGAGAGAGAACAGCTGATGCGCTCGATGACAACAGTCATACGTTACTTCGTCTCTCAGATTTTTGCTCTTTTCAGTAGGAATTCGCTTGAGTTCAGTCTGGAAAACATCACTAGACTTCAAGAAAACCACAGCAGTGAATATTGGAGAAATATCGGTAAGCAAAGTTATAATTTACTTTGTACAATCACGAAAAGTGAAAGGAGGGTCACTGATCAGCTGATCGCCGCTAGCTCGGCAAGCTCGGGCTTGCTTTTCTTTAACTTATCTTTCTTTTATTATTCTTCCTTCACATTCTCATTTCATTATTTATCTATTATTATTTTTATTTTATTTATTATTTTTTTATTTATTTTTTTTTTATTTTTTTTTTTAAATAAATGAGATATTTTCATCAAGTTATGTCCTCAAAAGCTACAAGTAAAAGATCTAGATCTGTAGGTTCAAACTCGTCTCCTACAAAACAGAGACCTCGCCGTGAAAATAATAAAAAAATGATTCCACCAGCGACCGCTTCAGCTACCTCTTTAGGATCTGAACCACAGCCCAGCACATCATCACAAGGAATGACTGATGAATCGCCGTTTTTTACACCGAACCCATTTCAGATCCTCCAAAGTCAAAATGAAAAAGAATCTATGGAATCTTCTCCTATACCCAGAGAACCACAACCTCCACCAATTTTTGTTAAAAATATTAAAAATTTTCAACTACTTTGTGCGCATTTAAACAAATTAACCGATCCTAATAGTTATTCTTGTATAAGTAGAACCAGCGATACTAAAATATCCCCGACTACCGCCGAAAGCTACAGAAAAATAGTAAAATATCTGAGTGAGACCAAAGCTGATTTTCATACCTATCAGTTGCGCCAGGAGAGAGCTTTAAGGGTTGTAATTAGAAACCTACACCCTTCGACACCAGTTACAGCTATCAAAGAAGAACTGACAGAGATAGGCTATAAAGTGCGGCAAGTCACCAATGTCCTAAAAGATAAAATTCCAATGCCTCTATTCTTCGTGGACTTGGAACCATCAGCAGGAGTTGAAAAAGTTTACGACCTCAATAGATTGTACTATACTAGTGTAAGAGTTGAGAAACCTTACACTAAGAAAGAAATAGTTCAGTGCCATAATTGTCAGGCATATGGTCATACGAGAACTTACTGCCACCACACACCACGCTGTGTAAAATGCGGTGAGCAACATAAATCAGAAGAATGCACAAGATCAAGATCAACACCCGCTGTATGTGCTCTGTGCCTCGAGGACCACCCGGCTAACTACAAGGGATGTCAAATCTACAAGAACCTCAAAAGCAGATACCAAAAACCTCAGAATCTGGATGAAACAGCTGAACCGATCAGAACTAGAAGACAACCTTCAAAAAAAATTGATTCCAATGTAACATTTGCCCATCTACTTGGAGGTGGGAACCAGAACAAAGAGGCCCTGCCGGAACAACGCATACTTCAAAATCCTGAACCCCTTCCCCAACCACATATTCCTCAAAATTTAACCAACCATCAAAAACCTCATCCGAATCAAATTTCTCATATTCCTCCTCCATCAAATGTCACAGACCTTACAAGTTTGATGACATCCTTCATCACTGAAATCAAATCCCTTGTTATGCCGCTAATATCACTACTTACTAATCTCGTATCAAATTTAATCCCATCCTTAAAAAATCCTTAAATGACTACACCTAACTCCTTATCCATTCTCCTTTGGAATGCGAATGGTGTTAGAAATCACACTGACGAACTTACAGCTTTATTGCAAGACAAAAACGTTGATGTAGCACTTATTACTGAAACTAGACTAACCACTAAACAGTTCTTTAAAATACCTCAATACGTAACATACCGTACGGACCACCCAGACGGAAAAGCCCATGCCGGTACTGCTGTCAATGTGCACCAGTCCATCTTCCACCACATACTCCCTGTCCCCTCCTATGATTTCCTACAATGCACCGCCATAGTAATCAAGACTTTTTCTTTTCCGATCACTCTCGCATCAGCGTACTGCCCTCCTAAACATTCCATCTCCAACATTCTATTCGAATCTTTCCTCAATTCCTTAGGAAACCACTTCATTCTGGGTGCAGACATGAATGCTAAGAACCAACAATGGGGTTCCAGATCCACGAATTGTCGTGGGCGGAATTTACAGTCTGCACTCAACTCTAGACGTTTCAACCTCCTGCCTCCTGATTCCCCTACCTACTGGCAAACTGATCCTAACCGTAATCCTGACATCCTTGACTTCTTCATCCACAGCGGATTAGGCTCCCTAAACATGTCGGTGACTCGCCTTGATGAACTGTCCTCTGACCATAGTCCATTGCTCCTTAAAATATCCCTAATTCCTATTCCTAAACCCACCCCACCGTCATTTATCAGAGGACCAGTAAACTGGGACCTTTTTCGCCAAATCCTGACCAGTGATATTGACCTCAGTGTGAAACTCAAAACTCCAGATGACCTTGACGATGCCGTAAACTCCTTCACCATCGCTATTCAACAAGCTGTTTGGACTGCCTCCTCTCCCAAGCACTCCCAGATAAGTCATAACCAAAATCATTTACCACAACACCTCATAGACCTCATCCGCACCAAACGACGATCCAGATCCTTATGGCAACGCACCCGTCACCCTACAGATCGCCGCTCCTATAACTTTTATTGTAGACAATTAAAGAGGGAGCTGGCGACCTTCCGTTTCCAATCCTTTAGTTCCTTCCTTTCTTCTCTTTCTGCTTGTGACAATTCCCTGTGGAATGTCACCAAGAAAATTCTAAAATCCCACCATATTTCCCATCCCCTCCGTCGTAGTAATGGCTCCTGGGCTGCGTCTGATAAAGACAAAGCCGAGGAACTTGCCAAATACGTTTCCGAAGTCTTCACACCTCATCCAGAATCCCATCCAAACCACACTTCAGCAGTGGAACAGTTCCTTCAGTCTCCAATCCCGCTTTCATTACCTCCTAAAGCAGTTAATCCCTCTGAGGTCAAATATCATCTCCGAAAACTTGCACTCCGTAAATCTCCTGGATACGATCTCCTCACTCCTCAGATTCTCAGACAGCTTCCATCTAAAGCCATTATATTTCTTACATATATTTACAACTCCATTCTACGCACTACTCATTTTCCTCTCTTATGGAAACATTCCACTATAATTCTCTTCCTAAAACCAGGTAAACCTCCTAACACAACGACATCATATAGACCTATCAGCCTACTCCCAATCCTTTCAAAAATCTTTGAAAAAATCCTCCTCAAACGAATATTACCGTTATTAGAATCCCACACTATTCCTTCCCATCAGTTTGGATTCCGTTCCCAACATTCAACCGTTCAGCAAGGGCTCCGAGTCGTTGACCATATTTCCTCTGCCCTTGAGAACAAGGAGTACTGCTCGGGTGCATTTCTGGACATAACGCAAGCATTTTACCGGGTGTGGCACCCGGGATTACTCTTTAAGCTCAAAAATCATTTACCCCAATCCATATACCTAGTCCTCTGATCCTATCTATCAAACCGCTCCTTCCGAGTTCGCTGTGGTGCAGAATATTCCAATTATTATCCAGTCGAATCCGGTGTTCCTCAGGGCAGTGTCCTTGGTCCTTTCCTCTACAACATATACACGGCTGATATTCCTGTTTGCCCTAATACCTTCCTAGCAACGTACGCTGATGACACCGCTATCCTATCCTCTCACTCAGATCCCGAAATTGCATCTATAGGCCTCCAAACGCACCTTTCTCAAATTGAAGACTGGTGTAACAACTGGAGAATCAAAGTTAATCAATCCAAATGCAAAAATGTCACCTTTACCCTTCGAAGACAATCCTGCCCTCCAGTTCTCTTTAACTCCGTTCCGCTTCCTTTCTCCGACACAGTCCGGTATCTTGGCTTCCTTCTGGACAAAAGACTAACTTAGAACCCGCATACTAGACTTAAACGACAAGAACTTAATCGACGATTTGGACAATTATACAGACTACTGAACAGAAATTCTAAATTATCTATCGAGAACAAACTGCTAATATACAAGACAGTACTGAAACCTATCTGGACCTACGGACTTGAACTGTGGGGGACAGCCAAATATTCTAACATCAAACGCATTCAATCCTTCCAATCAAAAGTCCTCCGAACAATAGTTAATGCTCCTTATTATGTATCCAACCATACCTTACACCGCGACCTAAATATTCCATTTATTTTAGACCTTATACCATTAAAATTCTCTAAATTTCATCAGAACCTTATCCATCACCCTAATCCCCTAGCTCAATCCTTATCCAGCTCCACACATCCTTACCATCCTCCTAGAAGGTTGAAACGGCAGTGGCCTCGAGACCTCTTGTAAAATGTATATTGGAGTTCTAGCATTGGCTAGATTCTCCACTCACGTGCTGTATGATTGTGAATTGTATATAGGTATGAGTGACTTTTGTATATATTTTATTGATTTTGTTTTGTATATATGTATATTGTATTATTATTATATAAATTTATTGTTTAGTATATATCGTGTGAATGTAGTATGAATGTTGTACTTCATCATTATTAAAAATGTCCTAAATTGGACAGATTGTAATATTGCTCAATAAAGAATTGTTTCTATCTATTCTCTCTTATTGTGAGACATTGAAAAATCTGTGTCGTGCAATCCAAAACAAAATACGTGGCAAGTTGAGTAAGGGTATTGTTTTGCTGCATGACAATGCCCGTCCACATGTGGCTTATTGGACCAAAGATCTCATCAAATCATTTAAATGGGAAACTCTAGATCATCCTCTATACAGCCCTAATCTGGCGCCCAGTGACTACCATTTGTTCCTGCGCTTGAAGAAACACCTGGGCGGTCGGCCTCTTCAAGACGATAACGAAGTCAAAACATTTATGATGCAGTAGTTAACAAGTCAGGCGGCAGAATTTTTTGAGGAGGGTATTCAAAAACTGGTGCCGCGTTATGACAAGTGTCTCGAAATTCATGGAAATTATGTAAAAAAGTAGATTAAGGTACAGGCTTTCATGTGAAAATAAAATTATTGCAATATCTTTGCACGTCGTTTTTAATTCCAAAACGGTTCTTATGTAAAAAACATGCCTCGTATATCTATCACGCAGAAGGTATTCAGAACTTGCTGGACAGAAGGGCATATCAAGGTTTGCAATTGGTTTTATTCATTATTGTTTTTCTTCTCATGTTAATAATATATGTTTTTGAGGGAATCGAGGATTAATCATTGAATAATAATTGTATTACTTTCACTCACTATATGTATAGTATATAGAAGGGTACAAAGTAAGGGAAATACACATTTCAAGGACCCGTAAATTAAAATGATCAGGTCTAGCTAAAGATTGTGTTTTTGTGTGCGTGTTGAGTGGTTTGTCTAGCAATAAACAAAAAGTCGTACAAAACTGAAATTGCATGCACTAGTATGGGTCTGTAATGCTACAGCACTTCTCAACCAGAATTGAAGCCTTGATTTTGAAGATTGAAATTACTTCTATTGGATATTCCGGAGGCGCACCATTCAGAACAACCTTTTAATTTCATTTAATATTCTATCTGAACCGTGACGCGACTGAGAGGGTGGCGCTGGGATCCCTTGGATTCTGCTTGTCCTTCCACAAGTGCTCCGTCCGGAGTACCGGAAAAAAATACAGTGATAAAGTAAAAAATAAATACAGAAGACAAGGATAACATATAAAGCCAAACTGATGGATATAATAAATCGACTTCTCATTCTAATGAGAGAGAAACAAAAAAATAATATATATGAACATAAAACTAATTTAGATGATAGTTAAAAAAAAAAATATATATAAAATTATCCTTCTATTCCTGTGCAAAGCTTTGATCAAAAAATAATTATATACAATGCCTATCTAATTAAAAAAAAAAAAAAATAAAAAGGAGAAAAAAATAAAAATAACTTCTATGTTAACACTTCTATGATGTTTTTCTTATTTGAACATTCTCATTTAAAATGTGTTATTGTCGAGATTCCTAGGAAATTGAATGGATAAAAAGTAATTGAATAGACGGGATTTAAAGGTTGAAAGGGTATTAAAGTTACGGATATGAGAAGGGATGGAGTTCCATACGAAAGATGATCGGATAATGAAAGATCTGTCGAAAGCTGCGGTTCGATGGGGCGGAATATACAAATCAGAAGACCGTGCACGAGAGTTGCGGGAATGAATCGAGGATTTGAATAGTGGGATGTCAGAGATGTATGATGGACGGCGGGATCGGATTACTTGGTAGAGGAAGGATGCCAAGAAGTACTTACGATGATAGGAAGGATAAAGCCACTTTAACTCTTCGTAGAATCGAGTGACAGAGGTGTCTCTGGAGATCCCAAAGATGTATCGGATGAAGCAATTAAATAGCATTTTTAGTTTTTCCTAAAGGTCTCCAGAGACACCCCAAACACCGTACAGCAATAGTCAAAGTGGGGGAATATTAAGGAGGAAACCAGTTGCCTACGGGTTTCTAGAGGAAAGAGGTGACGGATGCCATTTAATCGCTTTAGAGGGATGAAGGTTATTAATAAGTTATAGAAAGTTCTTGGAATCATGTGATGTGAAATAAATAATGAAAAAGCTATAAAATCAAAATTAAGTTCCCTAAAATAAGAGCGCCCTGGAAATATACAGTTACGTCCCTTATCGAAAGACTTCCTCTGAGAAAAGTGACAATGAACTTGGAGAAAGTTCATCAGCAGATCCAGGGCTATTTTTCCTTTGCTGGTATTGATGTGACGACCAAGCTTCCATGGAAACCACTACATCTTTACATCAGAAATGAATGTTCTCAAAGTCGTTCGCAATTCCTATCGTATAATATGTTTTCCTGTAGATGCAAAGAGAAATGTGGTAAAAATACAGCTGCAAAAAAGGTGGACTTGTTCTATTGTATGTCTTTATTGCGGATTCGAATCCTGCATAATAGACTAAATATTAAATATAACATGGAAGAAGACGAGTTTGACAATACGCAGCCTTTTGCCCAAAATGATACATTATACACATCAAATTTATTTGAGACTGAAAAAAAAAAAACAACTAACGAAAATGCTTTATATTTTATTTAAAGTTGTTAGTGTATCATTAAAATAATTTTTTGTTTTTTTAATCAATTAAAACAAAAGTTATTGGGAAATTGTTCTTATTAATTGCAAAAACGCTTTTCTTTTCCTTGAATATACACAATAATGGTTTTAAGATTATATTACGTTGAGAAGATCTAATTAAAACGGAGTATTTTATTTTTTTACTAACAGAGCACTTTCAGTAAAAAATTGATTATCAACTTTTTTTCTTCGTATAATTAGAAGTAATTAAAAATAATATACATCTAACTTGTTAGACATTTAATGCTCTAAAAGATTGTTTCTTATGTATTTTTTAATAAACTGCACAACTAAATAGTTATTGAAGCTAAACCCCCGACTTTTCAGACATTTTGTGTTTTCTTGACAATTTGGCCAATATTGACAACCACGTATCTCAGTAGGTGTTCCGAATTATCCAACATGTTACATACCAAACATGTAGGCAATTTATTTTTCTTTAAAATTGCTAACGACAAAGTTTGCTCTAAAATGTCGAGGAACAGATTTCGAAGGAAAAAAACTGAAAAAAGTACTTTTTTTAGAGGTTTTTCCAAGATGGCGGAAAACGCACAAAGGTGAAAAGTTTAAAAACGTGGGTTTTTAATGAGGGGAGCAGTACAAACAATCGTGCCTAAAAATTAAATTTACCCCACCTTTTTCTAGCCATCCATTTTTTTGGTCTAATTCTACTGGGCTATTAGTTTAATCGATTTATAATTGACTGTATTTTAGTATAAATTTTTTTTATCTTCATTATAAAAGTGTTTTAGAACTTAAATATCGTGTAATAAAAGCACTAGATTTTTTTAAATATAATAGTAAACTTAGGAATATACTGCATTCCTCGTTTCAATAAAGTATTTCATTTTTTTAAAAAAATGTTTTCTTTTATTTTTTATTTAATATTGGATTATAGTACTCCATTTTCATTAATTTTGGATGTCCCATAACTACTCAGAAAAAATCTCTAACGTGGATTTAAAAGATTCTTTATCACCTTACTTATGTTTTTTTTCCTCTATAGTATTTAAGTATACGTCAAGGAAACATACACCGGAATAAAAAATCATTTGATGTTTATATATATATATTTCTATTTTCATATTGTATTTACCAATTAACAGCTTAAGATCACTTTTTTGTACACTGATATAACTAGTTTCATTAAAATTGTTCTAGTTTCATAAAATTGGAAAAATATGGAAAATCAAACATATAAAACGGGATTCCAAGAATATTCTATCTAGAATTTTATTTAAATCTTTACAATTAGCTCGAAGTTTGGTTCGAGGTCAATTCACGTAACTACACACAGAAAAACAGGGTTATTAATAAGTTATAGAAAGTTCTTGGAATCATGTGATGTGAGATAAGTAATGAAAAAGCAATAAAATCAAAATTAAGTTCCTAAAATAAGAGACCCTGAAATATACAGTTAATTGCTCTCTACCAGGAAAATTCCATCAAAATTAAATAATTACGTATACAGAGCGTTCAAAGAAAGGAGGATATCATTTGAAAGGTTTATTGCGTTTAATAAATATTGATTATAAATGTTTCTGATTGAATTCCAAATCTTTCCTAATTATTTTCTGATGAACTGTTTATCCATAAATCAAATAGAATTAAAATCAACTATATTTTTAGCGACTTAAAACGTCTATATTATACATTAACTTATTCAACTTTCCAACATCGAGAGATCAGAAAATATTTATAAATTATAATGAGTTATGAAACATGAGGATGGATAGTAACCAGTAGCACTTCATATTTGACTAGATTAAGTCACATTGATCAGTTATGAAATGACTCATTTTCCGACTACTTTTTACTTTTACTTAACACAATATGAAATATGCAGTACGAGAAATTAGTAGGATCTTGAAAATTTTCAAATTTTAACAGAAGTATGCATTTTAGAGCCGTGTGTACAATGCTTGTTTAAGTGGAGCTTCATGGTCAAATCTGTGGTTAAACGACTAGTGTGAATTAGGCTTGTACAATCTCTGATCACTTGATTAACTCCAACGATAATTGCTAAACATGGTATTAAGTTGATTAGCCGTCAAGGGCCGTTTAAGTCTGTTCTCTGACTATTTTATAGCCTTACCTAGTTATTGTTACTTTCATCTTGGTTTTATAGAATCCACTGTTTTAAGTGTATTACTGTTTTTATTTATTTTCTTTCCGGACTTTGTATCACATTTATCATACATACATACAATATAATAACAATAAAACACATACATTTATACAAAAAAAAACAGATTCAAAATAACGAGAAATATATACATATAATGTTATCAAAAACAAATATATTAACAATAATAAAATTTAATGTAAAAGTTATGTATCATATATCTTCACCATTTTCTTCCTTAGGGCCTGAATCTTTACATAAAATACTCTCTTTTTAGGAATCGAAATTATTTTTCAGCTTTCACTCTTTCATTATTCACAGCTACCTCAAAGTCAATTTGTGCGTCTGTGAATATCTTCATTTTGGTGCGTTCAAAGTTCTCTCACATGTGTTAAATTTTTAACATCCGTCTTCTTATTATCTATCACAGTGCAGTGAGAATTGACTATTCTAAGTAACTGTTTTTCCTCCAATTCGGAAAGATTAGCTGATCTTCTTTTTCCAATTTTCAAAATTTCCTTCCTTCTCTAAGAAAACACGCACTCACTACAACTGGGCTGACTTGCAGCGTGGGCATTGGCACATGAGAGGAAAGCCAATGTTCAGCTCTCTGACGGCTATTCAAGTTAACAGTATGTAGCGGACGATACATCCGGTAGCAGATGTTTCACTTGCTCGCTCAAAGATGGGGCTTGTGGCGTCTACTAAAGTCACTGGCCGAATAATAAAAGACGCTATATTCAATAATATTGTTTTTTAACTAGGTAATACAATCGTAAATATCATTGTTCATGTAACTGTTTCAAGATAATACATAAACCTTACGATATAATACATAAACTTGACTTCGGGCCAGGAAACTAGTCTGGTAGAGAAACTCTCGCTATTAACAATATACATTGTTTTATCAGTATAGCAATAAGTAGCAAAACTCGTCAGATCACCAACCTGCTTCCACCAGGTAGTGTCTTCCTAGGCCAGAGTACCTATGCCTTTGTGTCATAGTGTGGTCAATCTTTATTTAACATCCTCCATCTACTCTCTCTCCTCCTTCCTTCCTATACCCCTCATAGGATAGGGTGCATGGCTTCATGTGCACCTATGAGGAATCCTTTCCGCGGCTGTATTGCTTCTACCACACGGCGCATTTCACTCCTTACCAGTCCCCTCTGCTAATTGGTAGGTGCGGGTTCACCCTCTGGCAGAGTAACCTTATACCTGGAACTGCGTTACGTGCTTCTTCCACGGCGAGCACCACCTCCTATCTTATTCTCTTTCCTTGCATGAACACGCAATTGTCGAGAACTTCTGAGACCCCATCTTACCAAAAAAAAAAACCATACCTTGACAAGCACAAAAACCGTATTGTACTAGAGTTTAATCACTTGATTAGGATTTAAGTGATGATGAACAATGAACAAAGTTCTTTGTTTAATTACTAAATTGCACATCCGGTCTTAAGTCAATATGACCACTTCCGCCAAATAATCTTTGCGCGCGTGTATGTGTCAGCATATGTGGTGAGTACAGCTAAAAAACGATAAGTCGAAGAATAGTGATATTTCATATTTAAGACAATTCTGTGCCTGGGATGTTAAGCAATCTTTTACCCAAAAATACTGATAAAAAGCGATAATGTCATCTATTGTACACTCCGTTTTCTCTCAAAGTTTGTAAGATCCAAATAGTTCTATGAAGTACACAATATTGTTTGGAATTGGCAGGAATATGAGAATAATCGATTCCTGATAAGTAGCCTAAACACAATTATTTATTAATTGACCTAACCGATGACCCGTGGTTTTATATGGTTTAATTTATAAGCATGTGTAAATGTTTATAATAATCTAATTAGAACATCTTGAAAACGCCAAAACGTTGGTTAAAACAAATAAATGAAGGTTGAGTGAAGAATGTATGAATAATAGTGATTAAGAGTTGATATAGCATCCTAGTTTATACATCTGTATAAATAAATTTTCGGGTTTGCCGACGAGTATAATCTTTCGAAAACAAATGAATTACAATATTTAGTATATTTGTATATAATCTTCACTCTTTTAGAAATCTTTACATAAAATACTTTTTTTAGGCATCGAAATTTTTTTATTTATCTTTCATATTCAACTAAATCAATTTGTGTTGAGAAAATTTTACATTCTTGTCGTCAATATTGTGACTATAATGTGCTGAAAATTATTAACATCTCATTCTTAATTATTTACACATGCATAGAATTTACATAAAATTTTCACCAATTGAAAGATACATCATTAGTCAATATTTCATTTCTTCCTTTTAAAAAACACCACTCATACAACATCACTTGAGTGGAGATCATGCCATGGAGGAATCCATATATTTCAAAGCTCCGCGGGCCACTGCAGTTTAACCTTCTAGCGGGATTGGTAGCAGATGTTATCATTGCTCGCTAAAGATTGGGGTTGTGGGTCTACTAATCACTGGGAATAATAAAAATATATTCATAATAGTGTTTTTTATAACTGTAAACAATGAAATATCATTGGTTCTGGTTCAAGGTATAATTTAAACCTGACATATAATACATTTGACTATTTCGGAGGACTTTGGTAAGAGAACTTCGATGTTAACAAACGTTTTAGTCGTACCAATAGTTCAAGATCCGTAGGTCCAGATGCTTCAAGTATGTTCCTTGGAGATAAATATTTTGTGTCTGTCAATCTTATGTTAACATCTATCTACTTCTCGTTTCTTTTATATAGAGTCAGGTTATAACTTCGAGAACCTTCGGGTTTTCCGGCGATTCCGTCCTTTAAGTCTTGTATGTAGGGTTCCTAGGGCAATACTATTATGCTTACGGTTACACGCGAAGATACCCGACTTATCTTGATGAGCATGGAATTTGAGACATGTTACAAAAAAAACGCCCTGACAGCACGTAAAGTATTGTCTAAGAGTAAATGAGGTTTATGTGTGATAACAATTGGACTTCTTTGTTTCACTTTACACCCGTCTAGTTATATGACCAGTGTTCGCAAATAATCGTTGCCGCTGTATGTGTTCAGATTGTGTAGTACAGGATGGAAATACGATAATGGATAGTGATTTCTCAATATTTCCAGAAATTCTGTGTGTGGAATTAAGCAATTGTAAAAATATGATAGAAATCGATAATGCCATGCTGATGTACACTCCTTTTCTCTCAACAGGTGTTAAGATCCAAATATTCTTCAACAGCAACTCAAAACGGTTGAGAAAGGATATGAGATATCGACGTATAGTAGCGTAAAAATGGTTTTATTGAATGACCTAATCCAGTGGCTTATATGGTCAAATTAAAGCTTGGAAATGTCTTCATAATAACGACACTGAAACAAACGTTTGCTTCAATAATAAAGGGAAATGAAGTTATAAATGGAAAGATTGTTAGAATCTGTGGTATACACTGAATCAAATTTTGGGAAGTGAAGATTTTTGAGAGATCTTAATATTCGGTAGGATCGTCTTATTATGAAAACCTTTGTCGACATAATTTTTTGCTCGCTCCAGAAATGAAGTCGATAACTTCTGATAATTAAAATTGCTTTTCGAGTTTCAAGGGCCTGGAAAAACTTTTGCCCTCGAATATGCGGTTTAATAAATGTTCTTTTGATTTTTTCTTCTATAAGTAAAGAAGACTGCGGGCTCGCTGGCAACAGGAACCCACCAAAGGCTCGGGTCTCTTCTGTGTAAGTGCACGAGCGGAAAATCAAATCGGACTTTTCTCTCAGCCCCTAACAGATATAGGCCCTGGGAAAGCTTCTATTGAATGTGGGCTATGTCACTTTTTGTTGCCTTTCTCTGTTCCGGTTAAAGAAAGAAACTGTTCTTCAGTCGCTATATAATGTCATGATAAATAATGATCGTTATGAATAATTTAAATTAAATTGACACTATTAGGAACAATAAAGCAAGGAACTCTTTTATTCATTTTAATTACTTTCATTTACTATATATGAAATACCTCTATAGTAAGAGAAAGTATTGCGATCATGCAGTCAAAATAACCAAATCCCCAAAAAAGGTGTTTGTGTAGTAAGAACAGCACGAAAACGAAACGTTGTACAAAACTAAACTTTCATTTTTAAGACAAGTATAGGCTCAAAATATAACTTTATTTATTATTTGCAACATTATCTTTAAAACGGGCTGACCGGAAGAACAAAAGTATGCATTTTGCACCTTTTTACGATTTTCTTAAAAACGGCTCTAACGATTATGATTAAAGTTGCTGTATCGATGTAAAATTTGATGGACTTAAATACAATGTATGTTTAATTTTGATTAAACATTCTGACAGGGTTTAAAGGCCGATAGTTTAAAATGTTCTTTCTCTGAAGTACCTTTAATATTGTAGATTTAAATAAATTAACCATATCATTATGTTAGCATTAATAAATAACAGAAAAATATATAAGTTAAACGAATTCGATACCAGTTGTTTCTCTGCCCATTCAGTAAACACTTGATCCCAATCCATAAAATTATACATACCACAGATCCGCCTTCTTCGAAAAATCGTTATCACTATTCGTGCAACTCCAACGTATGTAATATTTAAAGCTGTAGATGATAACTATTCATTTTTACGAAATCCGTCTACTATATGGGGAGCCCGTGGTTGAGTGACTAGCGCGCTAGTCTCTCATGCAAAAGGTTGTGAGTTCAGATCCTGGCGGGACTTTTTTAGGATGTAATTAAATAGGGATTCACTCACAGCCTCTCCCTCGGGTATGTGAGACCCGTCAGCCAAATGGTGGCCACTCACAAAATTAGATGTAGGGAGTGATGGCCCTACACCCTACGCCCCTATGTCACTGATTTGGCCCAAACCAGTTACTACTCCTCTACATAATCCATTCCCACTCCAAACCACTAGTTTTAACCGTTGCTTTCTCATCCGTTTCTGATAAGCCTTCTGAGGTGACTAAAAATAAGAGATGGCCTCGAAAGATTAAAAACTGCAGTGCTGTAAATGAGCAGTTTCTTTGATTTTTTTATGTATTTTATTCCATAGCTCTTAATTTCAATAAATAATATTAATTATTATAAACATTAACAATTACACGTAACAGGGCACATTTTTACTTCCGCGTACATAAAAATGTTCATCCAAAAAAATATATACATCCTACAATTCAATTTTTTTAAACAAAAACTTTTAGAGTTATCACTATACGATAATTCATAAGCCAAGTATTAACGAACTGACTGGCACCTATTACAAATACTATAAATACTATACGGACATGACAATAATTGATTGCGCATTTTGAGGCCAATGACAAGGATAGAGAAACTCATTTTTTAAACAGATATCAAAGGTTAAAGATCTATTATCTATTATTACTATTCATTAATTATCATTGAAGCATTTAGCGTAACTTTTTAAAGAGGCCTCCGTTTTTTTTAATGCAACATTCAGTACGTCGAATCCATGCTTCCCTGGCTCTTCGTAAAGCATCAGGATGGTACTTCATAGTATTGCATGCCAACTGCCAAAGAATAAACCAGAGATTTCATCCATCTGCACAAAAAATAATCTAATGGCGTTAAATCGGGAGTTCGTGGTGGCCATTTAACCATTTCGACCGACCCATCGATCTCCATAAATTTCATTTAAATAATCATTGACGCTATTAGAAAAGAGAACGTGAGCATTGTCTTTCATATACCACAGCCTTTGCCTAACGCATAGAGGAATATCTTTAGTACAGTAAAAAAACAGGCCAAACCCAAACATTCAAAAACCAATGCTGAAACCTGTCAGAAATTGTTCAGGACCCTTTCCTCATTAATTGGTAAAAAGTCCCAGAGTTTTCCGCGTTGGGTTTTTTAGGGAAGAGGAGGAGAATCAGAAAAAAATTGTTTTGTTTGAGGTTTTTGTGAATATCTCAAAAAAAATTATCTTTATCGAAAACATTATTCTATACAAAATTAAAATACTTTCATATATCTTCAAAAATGTACATATAAATGTTTTTTCTGAAATGAATGGTTGCGGAGATAATGATGGGGTAGTATACAGGGGTTTTCCACATGTAGTAAACATTTCTTTAAACTCTACTATTGAGCTTTGGGGCTCTACTAAACCATCAAACTCTTCCCGTATCCAATCCTTACAATCCAAAATCCTTAACGCTCCTTACTTTGTCACCAACAAAATCATCCACAAAGACCTTAATATTCCATATGTTGCTGATTTGGCCTGTACCAGGTATCACTCCTTCCATCAAAAACTCCACTCCCACTCTAATCCACTAGTTTCAATCCTTGCTTCCACTTCAATTCCTGACAATCCGCCGAGGCGTCTGAAAAGGAGATGGCCTCGAGACCTTCTTGTGTAGATTCACTACTAGAGTGCTGCCAATGAGTAGTTTCTCTTCATGTTTTTTTCATGTGTATTATCATTGTAGCCTCTTTACTTGATGTATTAACATACAGTTGTAAATTTCAATAAATGAATTTAAAAAAAACAAAAAAAAAAAACTCTACAAATACGAGAGTTTATGGGCAACTGCCAGACTTGTTTAACATTCGTTATTGTAGATAAGATCAATCACAATTAACATACAAGTGAATTCTCATTCAATTATGACAACAAAACATAATTAACCATTGCAACTATACACCAGTGAGTTAAGCTTAAAATGTTGAGGCCCGAGGCCTACGATGTTAGGAACACTCCCTTATCCTTATTAAACCTGGATAGGCAAAATTTAGGACTCCCTCTATAACACTGTCGGAATAGTCGCTGTAACATAAAGTAACGTTAAATGAATAAACAAAAACAAGATTTAATAAAAACCTCAAAACACATGCATGAGCATCGTAAATAATTGTCCTCGTCACTCACGAATCCAAACTATGTTAACGGATTTACTTGTCCCCTCGATTAAAAACTATACGTACTCATTGGCACAATTTTTTTTTCTCTAACTTCTACTTGTGACAAAATACATTCGTTCAAAAGATAAGTGATTACGACAAGAACGCCCTAAGATGATACACGCATAAACGTACTAAACACGTATTTCTGCATTAATTCTAAAAACTGATTTATAAAAAAAAATATTATGTAAGTTTAATATCTAATTTTTGTTTAGATATTCGCATATAACAATTTTGTTTTTATTTGTTATTTTCTTTTGTTTTGCTTTGTAATTTAATTTGTTTTTACTTTTAGGTTGCCCTTCCATTTTAATAATAAATTAGGCTATAATTACCACTAACCCCGCTTTTACATACTACTAAATTAACATGTAAGTATTGGAGTACCACAATATGTAAAAAAAAAATAAATAAATAAAAAAATCTGCGGCTTGTGGCCTCATGTAAATTTATAAAAAACAAAACAAAATAAAACAAACAATTGTTGTAAACAAAAATTTATTTAACTAACTGTATTAAATGGCTTCAAGAAATTATGAAATTGATTGAAAATATTATGGATTGGATTAAAAAAATTATGAAGTTGACTAAAAAAAGCTACATCAATTATCTTGAACAGTGCTTAATCAGAAAGGTTATAGTGTATTGCGGGTACTGTAGTCTCCCAGTGCCGTCCTTCCTTAATAAGATTAACCGTCCTGAGATTTTTGGAACGAAAAATGCATTTTCTTTCTTGATCATAAACATAGACTTAAATAATGCCGTAATACTTATTAAATATACGAAAGGGATAGCATATGTGTATATTATTTTCGCTGACTGAATTTATACCACGATAGCATGAGTTCCGAAATAATATTACAAGATAATAAATACAAGATATCCAGTTAACAACATATAACCTTATTTTTAGGACATGCACAAACTATTATTAAGTATAATCATTGGATGAGAGGTGTCCTGGATCAAACTACCCGTTTCATATCGAAACTGTGCAAAAAAGTGAATTCCGTTTGGCAATACAGCTTTCCACTTCCTGATAATGTAAATTTTAATATTTAGCCAATATATTTATAAGATTTAAAAAGAAAACGAGTGGTTAATGATAAATGTTTGCGTGTCCTTCTTTTTTATATTTTATTTCTAGTAATTTACATAACTATTAAATAAAAACAACAAGTAACTGTGTAGTAAAAATATATTACATGAGAATGGGTAAGAACGAATGGCTGCGTACATGTGAGTTTGAAATTATTAGAGGGATATCCATTTCGAGCAAGGTTTGCGATAAAGGGCTTATTATTTAATTATTTAAGCATATTAAAGCTATCGGGTTGGATCCGGGAGGAATTAAATGGTGTATTTGAGCAATGAAGCTCGATTCCATTTATACAACTAATTATGATCATAATGACGTTAATAAGCGTTTTGTAAAAGTCAGGAAGTTTTGAATGCTTGGCTAGTTAGCGTTGCCCAGTGATGCGGCTGAGAGGGAGGCGCTGGGATCCTTTGGACTCTGCTTGTCCTTCCACAAGTGGGGGGACAAGCCCCGTCCGGGGTTTCCTAGCTGATTGTAAATATTGTACATACGTATGAATGTGACATTTTTTGTTTATTTATTTGTTAACTTCATTTATTTGTATTTATTTTATCTACAAATTTTTTTATTGTATACGTTTATTTAGTTTGGTTTCATTTTCTGTAATTTGTTTTTCCTTTTTTTTTTATATTGTAAATATTGTATGAATGTGATCCTTATTATTAGCGATATTATTATTGTCCATTGTGACAAATTGTAATACATACAAAAAAAAAAAAAAAAGTTAGCGTTGCAATTGTGTTTTTATTCGTTTCTTTCTTGTATGAGAATTCCAAGTAAGGTGTTTTTTAACATGGAGTCCAGGGCATGGGATTTCTACTACAGGACTAAGTGGAACATTATTAAAAGATATTGGAGGAGGTAGGGGGTAGGAAGTCATCGTTATGCGACAAAGGGTAAAGGCGATTTGATGGGTTTGTTGAGACTTTATTTTAATGCTCCAATTCTGCCATTATTCATCAATCGATGTGGGACTGAATGGTTTGGGATACACCAATTGGATCATTATGGACGGAAAACACACACTTGATAGGATAAATAGTGAGGATAGTATAAAGTAATATTTTTATGTTTTTTTATCTTAATATTTTTCTATGCACAGCTGTCATTCGGTTCACAATCAGTGAATGTGAATGACAATACGTTTGATGTGGTGGCGTAACAGGCATGATGGCGAAAGGATGCTCTGCGATACCCCTTCCTGCCGTGATTCCTAATAAGCAATTATGTAAGCAGGTCCCTCGTCTAACTTCTTTTCACTCTTCTGCAAGTGCTGTGGAACACGTTGGTAGCTAACCATGGTACCAAGGTAACCATGTTTTGAAATAAATTGTTGGTATGCCCATGTTACTTGTCGTCAGATCGCTTAAAGATGATCCGAATCTGTTCGTTGACTGTTGGAATGTAAGTACCTGTATATTTAGTAATATTGCTAACGTAGCATGGGGGATTTATTATAGTAATAGTAATTTTGGATAGAAAAATTGGAATTTTATGTATGTGTGTCATTTTGTGGTCCCGTATATATGTAAAACGTAAGAAATGGAATCTAAAAGTATGAAATGAAAAACTTCTTATTATCCTGCGATAAAAAACCCTTAAGAATAAAACAAAAATACTGAGTTGATGACCGAAACAATATGATCATGGCTTTGTACAACAAATTGCTAAACTAAAAAAAAATAATGAAGGTTGTATAATATGTATATATTTACAAATTAGACTGTTAGAATGAAAATTAAAAAAACGAATAAAGCTACTTCATCAGTCATAATTAAAATAATATAAACTAAACAAAATTGGTATTTTCTAGCATCTGCAGTTTAAGGTTATAGTCTGTTTGACTGGGCAAGGAGAAGGTGGTTGAAAAGGAGCGATTTGAAGGAGGAAGCAGTTCTTACATGACGGATCTCAGGAGGGATAAAAATTCCAAAGAGAGGTTTCTTTGGCTAGAAAGGGCTTGTCAAAAGCAGCAGTACGGCGAGGAGGAGGGTAGGGGTCAGAAAGGCGGGATCTGGAAAAACGGGACTGAATTGATGATTTAAATTCAAGGGCTTGGAAGATATAGCTGGGACGATGATTTCTGATAACGTGGTAGAGGAAGGAAGCTAGAAAATACAGGCATCTGTAACGAGGATAAAGCTCACCTTAACTCAGCGTAATAAATAAACAAATTCTTTATTATCCTGGGACATGTCCTGTTAGAATAAAATATACAAAATGTACAAAAAGGACTTTAGAGTCTTAGAGTAAATTAAATAAATATAAACAAGTTGCTAATTACTGGTATAAAATAGACATATCTATATGAGGAGAAAAAACAATAATAATAAAAAAGCTTATTTACAATTCTATTGAGCCTGGATATTCATTAAGGGATAAAATATGCGGGGTTTGAAGGTAGAAAGAGAATCGGAGTAACGGATGGAAGGAGGAATAGAATTCCTAGGATTGGGGATCGAATAAGTTCGTTCCGTTTCGAGAATCAAACTAAAATGGCCAAATATCGTGAAAACAAGCCCTTTTTTTAAAAAGAAACGAGTCGTGGCTTAGCTGAACCCTTCAGTTTCTGTATCGGAAAGCGACGTATGAAGTGGTCTTCGAAGTTCAAGTGAGCGAAATCGCCTTCGAAACAATGAGCAATTGAATTTATGGTAGGTGAAAAGGTATGTAACTCCCTAACAGGGACTTCATCTACCATGCGTTGACACCCATAGAAATCTACATCAAATGATTTTAATAAGTTAAAACACGTCATTTGACTTTGACGAATAGATTCTCAGTTTTGGTTTATCAATTGTGCATTCTTGGACTAGGTTATTTGAGTGCAAAATATTTATTACAAGCTTCAAAAATAAAGAAGTAAAAAAAAATGGCTAGTTCGATCTAGGAAGGAAAAAATGTTGGTTTAGGACGGAAAAAAAGAATACAGCGTGAATTTCGGGAACGACTGTGTCTGGTAATCGATACTCCGAAACTAGGTTTGGGAAATTCAAAAGACGTCAATACTGTCAAGCAGTTCCACAGTTTAAAATTTTAATTTCTGCTTATGTAAGGGAAATCGATCGTTACTTAATTTGTCGTCTCCAATGCATCCTACAAACGATCTCAAACGAATTACAGATTAATACCCATTTTTTTGAAGAATACTGTCATGAAACAGCGAAACTATTTATAATAGCACTCTTGTTACAGCATACCTCTATGCGTTCATAAAGTACTGATCCACGGCTTAGCTGTCTTCAAGCATGGCCCTTTTACCGATCGGGGCAATGTCAGAAGCTTAGAGAAATATGAAAAAGTGCTTTTAAGTAAATAGAGTAGACATCAGATGTCAAGAAGATAATTGAAGGAGTCTTCAAACGGTTGCTGAGCTCATCAGATCCCTTGTTCAAGAATCTCCAGAAGCAAGAAATTTACGAGGTTTCTTAAACGCTAAATTATTATATCAAGCCTTTTAATACGTCGATGTCTTAGGAAACTCGAAAAATCGTCATGTTACTTCGATAAACAATTTCTTTTTAATTAATAATTTTGATTTTCACCTTTATAAATTACAATTAGCAAGAGTTATATTTGATAAACATAGGTTGGCATGAGGGAGACAGCACCTAGTGGTGCATCCTCCTGAAATTCAAAATCAAACTATTTTTTTCGGCTAGAGGTTCCCCATCCAACTCCTTTTTAGTCTACGCCGAGTTATGTAGGGTATGTCAGTTGTAGCCATATTTTGTTAAAGTTTGTTTATATGTCCATTACGTTTGTCGTGAAATAGTTTTGTAAGTCCATCGAATGTGGTTTTTTGTTGTTGGAATACGTAATTCAGCATGAAGAGTATCGTATGACACAAATGGTGGTGATTAATCGCCAGTCTTAAAAATTGCGATTGGAAGGTTTGTATTTTTCGTATGTGTTTCTTTTTAGCAGGTCTGTATATTTGGCAAGCATAAGTCCATATTGGTTTTAATAAATAAGTCTATACATTTAGTTTATGTCTGGTGGATAATTTAGAACATATATATAGTATTGAATATAATATTCTAAGACGAAAGTTTAGAGTTTTACGTTCTATGGTGACGTGTGGGCCCCGTGTCAATCTTTTGTCAAATATTAGTCTCAAGTACTGTAATGGGTGATTGTCTATGTAAACTAAAGGGCAGAATCCGCGTCTATGTGTAATAACATATAGGGACTTGTCATGGTTAATTTTTAAGTTCCATTTCTTACACCATTTTTGTTCATCGATTATTTATAGGAGCTCTGTAGAATTTAATAAGTATTTTATTCGCCATAAACAGCTCAAAAACAAACAAGTAGGTGGTTTCAGAATTTTGGCCAGGATTTTTCGATTTTGCCCTAGTGTGCGACGGGATATCCCCAAGTTGCCGTTTGATGGAAGCAGGGAGAAGACAAAGGGTAGAAACTTAGGCCGGCTATCAGCGGCACCTTATCTCATTCCAGGCCCTAACTCCCTCCAGCCCCGACGTAAATCAAAACAGTAATTGCACTGGCCTCTCTTCCTCTCCCAACTCCTCTATTTCTACCATTTTCTTCATCCTACTTCCGAGGAAGAGGAGTCAGTGGCACACAACTAGAAAATGAAGATTTATAACCTTTACGTTTAGTTTTATTACTTGAGCTGGTAGTTTCGTTAGTGAAACAATTATTCTTCCCTGAAACTAGTCAACACAAAATATTACCAGTATACAACTATAAACTCGTCAGTAGGCTCAATGTGTATAATTAGCTAATTGATTGTATAGATTATTGAATATTCCCTATATATAATAAGATATCGCGATTTTTGGTTTCCGTAATTTAAACCTCAGGAAGGATTGGTAGTGGGATGTTATAAGGTATTCATTCGTGAATGCTTATAAGTTAAATACATCGTTTATCATTAGATGGGAAATTACATTTTCTTAAAAATTCTTCTTCTAGTGCAAGATTTTAGAAAAATAATAAGTACCAAATCGTAACATAAGTAGTTAAAATAAATGGAAAGTTGTTCTAAATCGTTAAACTAACGCTGTTGATAATAATTTATAGTTTTCGACCATTTCTTGAAAATTATTTTATATTTTTTTATTTATTTACAATTGTTTTTGTTTGAGCTTTAATGTTATTTGCTATCTGCAAAAAAAAAAAAAAAATGCAATAAGCAAATATGATGACCGAAAGTCGGTTAGAGCAAGGCATCTCTAGGCCACCGCCTCAAAAGTCGGGGTGGGTTGTACGGGTTCGTGTAGGATTTAAGTGTTTGGGCCGATGGGTTCATGTTGTAAGTCATTCTGTCATGAAATATTTTATAATATTCTTTGGCTGTGTCTGAAACTGTGAGTATGTCCAAGTTCTTGTGAAGTAATTCGTTGGTTACATAAAACGGTGCATCCACGATTTTTCGCAATATTTTCGATTGAAGGGTCTGAATTATTTGGATGTTAGAATATTTGGCAGATCTCCATAGCTCTATCCCGTATGTCCATAATGGTTTGATCAGTACTTTGTAAATAGTACGTTTGGTGTTCACGGATAATTTGGATCGTTTGTCAAGCAGACGGAATAGTAGTCCAAATCGTCTGTTCAGTTGTTGTCTTTTAAGTCTAATGTGGGTCCTCCATGTCAGTCTTTTGTCTAAGTACAGTCCCAAATATCCTACTTCATCTGATGTCGGAATGGGTTTATCCTCGAAATAGACTGCTGGACAATCCCCATGATTGAGCGTGAAAACGATAAATAGACTCTTGGATTGATTCATTTTCACTTTCCATCTATTAGTCCAACTGGATAAATCATCAATGTTTTTCAACATGAAGGATGCGAGAATTGGGTTTTGAAGGGATGTCATCGTATCGTCTGTATCAACGATAGCTGTATCGTCTGCAAAAGTGGCTAGTAAGGTGTGGTCATTTTCTGGTAAGTCTGCCGTGTAGATATTAAATAGTAACGGTCCCAGTAGATGTTCCTCTTTAAACTAAATTAGACTCTGATAGAAACTAAATTTGAACTGTTTGAAATGTATTTAGGAAAAATTCATTAAATTGAAAGTAGTAACAAATCGAATAAAATAGGAACCGTTTAACATTACAAACAAATAAACTGAACCAATCTTTATTCTTTAACCACTTTGTGTTTCTAATTTCTGCCGATGATTATATATAATAATAAATATACGTTATATATAAGTATACAATTTTCTTCCTATTTGCACTTTTTGTTGTGATTTCCCTATTACAACTCGATACGGGAAAGTGGGACAATTCAACTATTTTAGATATCTAGTAGAGACCATCCAGCCATCAGGACTGAATCCAATAGCCAATCAAAACAGAATCATAAAATTACAAAAAGCCTTTAAGCTCACATGGAGCCATTACAATGAAAAATCTATATCTAATACGGTGTTCCACCGGAAGAACTTTATGCTTCAAAAACGACGGTGATTTACGGCCACGCAAAAATAAGAAAACTTGAAAAGCAGAAAAGAAAAATTCTAAGGAAAATAGAAAAATATATAGTCCAGTTTTTCGGGAATTTGGATGAAACGTCCATCAAGGGAGTTATACAAACACACTGAGACAGGAACGGATGACTTTAGAAAAAGAATAATGAGATTTTATGGGCGTATTTGTAGAATGGAAAAAGATAGGATCACAAGAAAAATATTTGAAATAACAAATTCAAGTAAAAAATCAAAAATGGATTAATAAAACAAAGAGGATCTTAAAGAAGTGGGAATTACAAAAGATTGCACCAACGATAGAGAACGTTTTAGGAAAAATCATTAAAGATACACTCTAGTAGAGTCTTCACTGAAAAGAACTAATTATAAATGGTCGGAAGAACGCAAAAAAGAACATAGTGAACGTTTGAAAAGAATTTGGGAAGAACGAAGAAAGAAGAAGAAAACATAATAAAGTGTCAAGTTCAATTGCTCTCTTAAAATGGTATAAACGAAAAGAAAAAAAAATGTTTGTTATGATGAATAACACAATGGTCAAATTGAAGTTCAGCATATATGACACTACATTTAAATTGCACTCGTGCGAATCAAGGGGCAGCTAGCTAGTTCATAATACATTTTTGGGTTGGGTTGCACCGATTGGTGGAGAATATTTTGGACCGATGGGTTCATTTTGTAAATCAGTCTATCGAGAAAACTGTAAAATAATATTCTGTAGTAGTTTCTGGAATTGTGAGTAATTCGTTCGAAACGTAAAATGGTGCATCGATGACTTTATTTTATTGACAAAGTTTTCGTTAAACTTTAGATTGAAAAGACAGAATTATTTGGAAGTTGAAAGTTTTGGCAGCTATATCATTCAGTAAATTATTCACTTTTGTTGTAGTATTTGGGGATAACAGTGTATAACCTAGATCATAGTTTTTTAAAATAAATTATTAATGTGTTTGGAGGAGAAGAGGCTCTGTTAAATTTATTAAATATTGTAATAACATTAATTGTCAAACTGACTTGAATTTTTTTTTTAGGAATTGCTATGTACATAGGAGAGCGCGTGGTCTAGTGGTAGAGCGCTAGTCTACTGTGCTCTGGTCCTGGGTTCGAATCCGGCTGTGGCGTATATTATAGATCTGTATTTCCGTCGGGGGCGATCTAGGGTAGGAGACTTCCTGGGACACACCAGCCTCATTAAGTGGGTCTCGAAAATGGGGAAAAACTCGCGAATCACCTCCTTGCGCGGTCGTAATCTAGAAACAGTCGAAATCTTATATGTTACTGGAACCCAAAACTCTTCATGGTTGTTATAATACATTTTTTTTTTTGTTAATAATTGTTATGATTGCTTTATATGGGTAGTGTACATGAATGTCCCGTTTTCAAGGATAAGGATTTTTATTAAAAATACGATATGAAAAAAATTTTTTTTCGAAGTTACTCCTTTTATCCTAACACATTTTTTCCAACGTGGACACAAATTTGATCCCCGACTGAAAACCTCCTGAGCTTTGAAGTGAAAACAAAATCTGAAAAACCTCTTTTCACTAATCATTCTTTTCAAAAGTTTTCTTTGACGAAGTTTGTTCTAAATTCTGAATAGTGTAATATTCTTTTGGAGACTAATGGAAAAATATGGTGATGCGGAAAACTTCGTAAGTTTATCGACGTAACCCATATATCGAACTTTTTTCAATTGACACCAATACACTTTTAAATTCTGGAAAACGGTAGATGAACTAGAAATTGAGTTAATCGAGAGTCTTTACTGTTTGTAGGGGTTTTTCATATGTATGTTTGAGGACATTCGTTGTCTATTATGGACGACGAATGGTTTCCGTTTCATTAACATTTTTTCCCAATACCTTAAATTTCTAACAGTCACTGCATGAATGCGAGTCTTAACTTGTATCTAATTTATTTCTAGGCCGAATGGTGCTCCTTCCAGCTGTCTGCATATGGATGGCCGAGTTTAAACTCATACAAAATATATTACTCGGAAATCGCGTGTTTCCATGTTCATATTTGGAGGTATACTAAAAAGTGAGTAATTGATTGGGAAGCTGATGTTTATAATACAAAGGTAGAGGGTTAGTAACTGTTTACTTTAAATACGTAAACTGTTGGAAGAAAACAACAGAGACCTGCAAAATCCTTTATGTATTTCAGAAACTATAAGAACGAACATTTCATGTGAAACAACCCAATATTTGCTAATTTTTGTAAATAATGTTTATTAAAATGTTTCTTTTAGGGATAAATTGTTTTACGTTATTTGAAGTTAGCCATACATCAATACATTAACTATATATATATATATATTATAGAAGATGGTGGAGGGGAGTTGTATGGACATGGAATGTAGATCAAGGGATGTTAGGAGAGCTTGCGATTAGGCCGCAATCAGTGCCATATCAAAGCAGTTCCATCTCCTCCTTACGTGTACCTATTCAACACGTGTAACAGGCACTGTTGACATCCACTAACATGTATTGTGACTACTTCTGTAACATTAATCACGTTTGCTAACCTAATATACAATATTGTGGCACATACTAAACATAAAAATACACCATTATTGAAAGATAATGGATGTTTGGAGCTATATACATTTTTTTTCGAAATTAAAAGAAGTGAGGAAACGAAAAAAAATAAAAAACCCTGTAACAGGTTTCCGTATAATAACATAAAAGAATAATCAATGAAGCATATATGTAGCACAAGTTATGTTTTAAACTAAAATGAGACTAAAAATAATCATCTACCATATATTAATTGCCATAATTATTTATTTACTTTAGTGGAGCGGCGTGGTCTAGTGGATAGAGCGCTAGTCTGCTGTGCTCCGGGTCCTGGGTTCGAATCCCGGCTATGGCAGAATATTATTCATTCTGTTAATTCAGTCGGGGGCGACCTTAGGGTATGGAGACCCTCCTGGGGCAGACCCAGCCTCTATAAAATGGGCACCCAAATTAATTGGGGAAAAACCTGGCGGCTGAGCGCGATTAAGGCCTAATCACCTCATTGCACAGCCGTTGGCCAAGAAACAGTATGAATCTCTATATGTACTGAGCCCAAGACCCTTCATAGGTTGTAGTGGTACAGGCTTATTTATTTACTTTAGGTGATTGTAAAATAGTTAACAAGACAAAACAAGAGCTTGCATATCGTATAAATGTGGCGGTCATTAAATGAAACAACTAAATAGTTTCAACTATTTATTGTGTACCAACGTTTCGGCCCCCATTGTTGGTCATCATCAGTCATAATTATTAAATTAATTGATATGTTGACTTTCCTTTTTGTTTTGACTTTCCTTGTTGTTTATATTGTAAATATTGTATGATCGTGATCCTTTAGCGATATTATTATTGTCCATTGTGACAAATTTTAATACATACGAATAAATAAATATATAATTAAAATTGATATGAGTTTCCATTCGCCTACAACATGCCCTGATGATGACCCACAATGGGGTCGAAACGTTGGCAAACAATAAATAGTTGAAACTATTAATGACCGCCACTCTGACTAATTTCTTCCAGTAATTCTCAAAGGTCAACTAATTATATCCATAAATCTTTTCAGTTAGTAAATATTTCAAATCGAAAGAAAACCCAACAATAGTGTATACATTTTTTTTTTTCTTTAACTTCATTTATTGATTTGCACCTTTACATTATACATTTAAACTACAGGATATTACGATTTCCGAATACATTTGAACCGAATAACTTCATTAGTTTACATTATTAATCGGATATATTTAAGAACAATAAATTTTTCGGTCATCTGGAACATAAAATTAATGTGTTAAATACATGACTCTGCGTTAGCACAGAAACGCAAGAAACTGGGTATCCTATTCATGTGATTATAGAAAAAATTCGTGAAAATACAGATAAATAAGCTGCCAACATCGCAAGATGAAATTATTTCTGAGGTTCTATGATTAAAAAATGTAAGAGAAGATGAAGCTAAAAGAAGGAGTATTGTTAAACGGAAAAAAATAAATAGTATAGTGAAGAGGGAGGAGTTATTCATTGAAAATTAAAAGAAAAACGTGTCGGTGAACAACAAAGAAACAGAAGACTAAAGCATAAAATGACAAAAAAGAAGCAAGAACTGACACCGGAAAGTAAATTTGTAGAAATGGCCAACGACCCTAATCAAAAAGTAGAATTGATACAAAAAGGAGTGAACCATATAGTGATAAAAATAAATACGAGGTACTAGGTAGTTTAAGTTTGAAATATTTGTGATTTTAAAATAATGAATGAATATCTGAATATTATGTTTAAATTAAAATTTGGTTTATTAGACCATTAGAAAGCTGATTATTTAAAATAATTGTCAATTATTTAAATACTATTAGTTTGTAAGTATTAAACTTAAAATACAATTTGGTTTTTAAGAAATATTAATACATTATTTTCATGTGCTTCTTTAATAAAATAAGTCCTGTGGTTATAGTTTATAAAATTTATAAACTTAAGAGATAATTTGTAGTTACAGTTCTACGCGACTTAAACGACAAGAAACTGCCTGTAGATACCGACTACTACAACACTTACTAGACAAACGTTCAAAACTTCCAATTTATTGTAATGTATTGAGGATACTGAGGGGTGGAAATTCTTTATTAGAGAAATATTATATTAATTAAATAAATGTTAATAAGCCTTTGTCGGCAAGAGATCAAAAGGCGTTTACCTGAATCCATGGGGGCCCCCAGCGATACCTCGGGAAAGTTTCTAGACCATAGGACAAAGGACCCTCGGCGTGGGGTACTTTCCACATCAGCCCCGCCCGAGGTGACGACGATGAGGAGGAGATTCGACAGAGTCAGTCAAGTTTTATCCTCAAGAAGAGTGAGTCGGGTTCATCTACAAGAAGAGGAGGTAGCCGTCGGGGTTCTGAGAGCAGCTGGAGGATGAAGCAGAGGATGGACGTCTTAAGATGATTCCACCTTCGCCAGCCGACAGAGTTTTAAAGGTATCTCGTTATTTGTAATATTGTATGGCAAAAGTAGTAGTGAAAATGTCCCTCAGTATTCTCAATCAGAGTTCTAGGCAATGTGTTTATATAATGGATATGTGTAAATTAATAATTATAGTAATGTATTAATTGAATCTTGGTTACTTTAATCTTACCCTGCATGCCACCTATTGGATTGGTAAACACGATGCCTTTGGAAAGGAGATCCAATTGTATCATTAAATATAGTTTATATATTAACTAAATATAGTAAGTAAGCTAGTTTTTGAAGCCACCGCTGTCTTAGAAAAGCAGCCGGACAAAAACATAGCATTATTAGAAAAAGCTAATTTATGTTACCATCATCAGACCCATCTGGACATATGGAATCGAGCTTTGGGGCTCTACTAAGCCATCTAATTCCTCTCGCATTCAATCCTTACAATCCAAAATCCTTCGCAAAATCCTAAATGCTCCTTATTTCGTTGCGAACAAAATCATCCATAATGACCTAAATATCCCATTTGTCGCAGAACTAGCCCGAAACAGATATGCCACTTTTCATTCAAAACTCCTAACCCACACGAATCCTCTTGTACGTAACTTATCATTCCCATCTAATACTGACGACCCTCTGAGGCGATTGAAAAGACGATGGCCTCGAGGCCTACTTTAATTAAATTGACATTGAAGTGCTACCACTGGGTAGTTTCTTCACTAGACATTATCACGCCCATAAGTGCAAATTACACCATTTATTTCTTGTATGTATTATATGTACAGTTATAAATATCAATAAAATGTAAAAAAAAAAATAAAAAAGTAGTTACAGTTCATTTTGCAACGAAAATGTGATTTGACATAATAACCGTGTTTGGAGTCTCTATCCCGTCTCGTCAGTCCTTAGGACACTGATTTTAAAAAAATCATAAATTTCTCTAAAAATATCAAGTAAAGTGACTGTCCTTTATAGATGCAATAAAGTAGATGTTGTAACCACAGCATAGAAAATAAAATGTTCTGACTTTTAACTAAAAAAAAAAACACCACTTTCAAAATTACTTCAGAAGTTAACCAAATTTCAGATAACCATATATATATATATATATATATATATATATATATATATATATATATATATATATATATATATATATATATATATGTATACTTTTTTTTTATTCAATTACTGAATCCTCTGGACATTTAGCCGCAGAAGAATAAGGAAGAGATAGAGGACATTAGGGACTATTTCCAGGCCGTTTGTTTAAACTTGTCCCGGGTTTGACTAATGGCATTTTGATGTAAAGCCAATGTAATGACCCTTATCAGATCTTTCATCAGGTCACCTTGCGTCCCCACTGCCTCACTTAAATCCTGTCTATCTTCAGTAATTTCACGTGTTTTACAAATCCATTTCCTGTCCGATAGACATCTATGGATGGGTAGTTATTGAGTCCTTGTTTCCTGTCAACATTCTTAGCTCTACATCATTTACTTAGATTTCTGATAGTGTGAGCATACATATTTATTTTGTTAGACTCTCTATGATAATAAATAAATCGAATGCGGTCAACGCACGACTTTCACTTACCTTGTCTGTTAAAATCTATTCAAGGACTTTTAAATAAACTTATGGTTGAATAGAGTTTTAAGTTACTTTAACTAAAAAGTTTATTAGGCTTCGTTAAAAACATATGGTTTAGATTGAATAATATAAATATATTAAATTGAAACGTATAATGATCAGTAATAAGTTTATACCCTATTTGTCACTCCTAATCACCTTTTACAAAGTTGTGTATAAGATAACATTTTTTCTATTGTTTTATTTTTTCTAACGGTATAATATACGTCTATATTACTTATCGTATTAAAAAAAAATCCATTAAAAAATATTTTTGTTCTCTTATCCTTTAGTTGGTCATCAAATTTGTTCAACATTTGTATCAAGCCATTATTAATCAAAGCCATTATTTATAATGCTCTCATTATAAAAAAAAAAAATCATTATAACCGTATGATTTCTTAATGGAGAAATTTATTCTATCATTATCCACAAATCCTTTTTATTTCGGTACATTGCATTTTGGAGGAAATCAACTTGAAAAAAAAAAAAATAGAAAATGCAAGAAACCTGTAAACGCATACATTACTTTCAGGATATACGAAATGAGTATTTTTTTTTGATTTTCTGAACTTTTCTTGAATTGATTATTAAATTTTTGGTTGAAACATACATCATGAACGAAGATCACCAGTCGTCACTTCACCATGTCCCTGAACACGTTTTTCGAGTTTCACACACAATTAAATTTAATTATAAAAGCTATTATTGTCAGGACGATATGCATAATCTTTCAGAATGTACAAAATTGAAGATAGTAAAAGAAATTAGTCCGGGTGGCTGTTAATAAGTGAAAAAAATAGGTAGTTTCAACCATTTATTTTTTGCCAACGTTTCGACTCCCATTGTGGGTCATTATCAGGGCTAAAAAGATACAAAAGAAATATATTTACAATAAGATTTAATATACTATTTTTACTTTCACTTACTATATATAGTAAGGGAGAGTATTGTGATCGTGAAAATTTTCGAATTCCAGTTTTCAACGGAAATACACATTTTAGGGTCCCCTGAGTCCAAATAACCAAGTCCCGCAAAAAGGTCTGTGTGTGTGAGTGCTAGGTAACTCCCAGGCGGAAACGAATAGTCCTATGAAACTGAAATTTCATATTTAAGACAAATATACGCCAGAGACGTTACAAAACTTTTTTGATCAAAATGAGCATACCAGAAGAGCCACTTTATACCATACATTTAGCACCTTTTTTCGATTGTCTCAAAAGGGTTCTGACGATTTTGATTAAAATCGCTATATCAATGAAAATTTAATAGGCTTTAACATCATGTAGGTTTCATTCTGATTAAAATGGTCTGACATGGCTTTAATGCCTATGTTTTAAATTTTCTTCCTCTAAAGTACCTTTAATTTGTAGATTCTATAAAAATTACCATATTATCTTGTTAGAATTGATAAATAACAGCTAAATATGTATGTTCTGCGAATTTGAAAAAACAACTAAAGGAGAAAACTGAACAAATATTTTTTAATGCAATTTTTTGTTTTTTGAGCATAAGAACAGTAATATACATGTATGATATACCGTTTGAAAGCTAATGACTTTAGAAAAAATATTATCTTATACACAAGCTTTTAAAATTTAATAGAGAGTAATGAAAAGCCGATAAAACTAACTGATTATTTTAGATAATAATATAATCTCAAACTGTACTTGAAAATTCTTTAATCGATTTTAAAAACAGAAGTAAGTGAAAGTCTTGAGTAGCCCGTACCAGATTTTTTTAAATTTAGCTAAAGGATGACAATATTAAAAAAATAAAAAGGAACTAGATGTGTAAAGAAATCGATTAATCTAAATCTTATTGTAAATGTATCTCTTTTCTAACTTTTTAGCCCTGATGATGACCCGCAGTGGGGGTCGAAACTTTAGTAGAAAATAAATGGTGGAAACTACCTAATTGTTTCATTCATCGACCGCCACCCGCACTAAATTCCACGTACTTTAGAGAAAGATAATGTAAACTCTTTCAGACTATTTCAATCAAAAAGCAACTTATTAAATTCCATTAAATTTTGAGAAGGTACTAATTGCACGGTGTAAAGTAGTACTTTCGGTCAGCCGCTTTTAGTAAAAAAGTTCGTGTAACATCTCGGGCGTACAATTGTCTCAAATATGAAATTTCAATTTTCTCACACCCATTCGTTTTCGTGCGGACTCATCACTCACACAAATGACCTTAACCTTAAAGGAATGGTGTGTAGAACATGCGGCTCATTCGGAAAAGAGCTCAGATCTCAATAGAGTTAAAGGAGGCGTCGGTCTCATAAGATAGGAATAGCATAATAGCTGATAAAGATGTCCATTAATGAATTAGGCACATAGTCATGCCTGAGGGCAGTTCCGTGGTGTGGTGAAGGTGAACAGGGAGTTTATTTTTTTAGTGAGTAGGAACCTCACACTGTTGTGGGCTTGTATATTGACATATCGCCTATGCAAGGTTTTTCTCTTAGCATCAATAAAAAACCACACACATACCTTTTTTCGGAGGTTGCTTATCTGAAATCAGGGGACTCTCGAACGTGTATTTCCGTTAAAAACTGAATTCGAAAAACTTCCACGACAATTACTTTCCCGAGCTATATGTTTCATATACAGGTAACTTGAAAATACAGGATTTAATTGTTTCGCTGAGCTATTTGTATCCGGTAACTAGACTTAATTAGTTACTGAACTAGACCAAACAAATCTTGTTAAGTTGGTATGAACCTTCTTGCCTTCAGTGATAAGGTCAGATCTCTATAACTGTTGAGGTTAGGGAATACGCATCCTCCTAAATTATTTATAAGAACATGACAATGACTAACTTAAAATACCACTAAATATCCTTAATAATTTATATCGAATAGTTTGGCGTGGGCTTCTGATGAAGGATTATATTTTTGATTGGCCGTCGAAGTGATTAGAAATATAGTGAACAACAATTTACAGCGCAAAGAACGTTTTAACCCACATTGCGGGTCTTCTTAAGTGCTTACAGATTGAACTGAGGAAGCGACTGACCTGTACTTACCAATATATGAAATTTATACACACATATATATCGCCACAACACGTAAACGAGTCAAAGCCTCCTCCAAGATATCCGTATGTTGGCTCTATCTGTTACTGCAGCTCTTCAGCTCCTAGCGCCTAGAAGTTTATCTAAAAATTCTTTAATTAATTTTAAGAATGGAAGTAAGTGAATGTCGTGTGTTGCGCGGGCCATATTTTTTATTCATACATAAAGCATTCATTAAAAAATAATTCATTTGAATATATATATATCACATAGGTACGATACGACCATTTATGTTAAAATCCATCTATATCGAGACTTAAATGTTCCTTCTTACATGTTTATTTTGTATTTATTTTATTACGTTTCGTTGTGTTGTTTAAAAGTAGTGTTTTTAAAGAATTTTTTCGAACATATATTGTCAAAACAGCAGCTTACTCCCCTCTCTAAGCCCTTGGACCCTTCCATACCCAGCTCCTGCATTCCTATAACCCTCCTCGAAGGTTGAAGCTGCAGTAGTCCAGAGAACTCCGGTAACTATGCAATTGGCCATCCCTCACTCAGCCTCTTCTGGTTCTCAAGACCAGTGACATAGCTGAACGAGCGAGCGGCGCTGGTATCTCTTGGCATTATTCCTTGACATTCAATTATGGTTTTCGGGATTCGATTCGGAGCTCTTAGGGGGTAGTACGTAAATATTGTATTAAAATGTAAGCGTTGCAAAGGTAATTTTGTTTTCTCATTATTTTTGTATTTATTTGATTTTTCTTTTATGTGTATTTCTTTATTTTATATCTCCTTTCTCTGTACAAACGGAACTAATGATTTCTTAAAGATTGAATACTTATTCCCCCAGAGTAAAGCCATGTAAATCAGCCGATTCTGTTATTTCTAAATAATAATAAAATATTGGTTTGTCTGTAGTCAGCAGCGTTTTTTACTGGTGATTTCAATAAAAACTTCAGATTTTTTAAAAAAAATTTTAATTAATTATACATGATACATTTTGATCTATTACATGTAACTATCTTTCAGGTATATTTTTTAATTCCGTCTATCGTCAATAGTTGAAGGACGACCCAAGCGTTTAGCGTCTTCCAAGTCAAAATTTCCAGTTCTGAACCGAGCAAATCGTTTACGGACGGAGCTTTATTCCAAGGCATCATCTTCAGACACACTGCGAATTTTTTTAACCATCTGTGCAGTGGATTTTCGTTTTTGGAAATAAAAACCATTAAATGACGAAAATGATTTTTTTTCTCTTCCATTTTGAGCAAGCAAAATACCACTTAATGAAAAAGAATCTTGATTGAAACTGGTGCAAAAAAAGCGCCTAAACTAATCTTTTTTTTACAATATGTAAACATTATTGACCAAGTAAACATAGGGATCACTTGTACCTCGGTGGCTAGCATAACAGCCTCCTATGCCAAAGGTCACGGGTTCGAACCCGCAGGTGGTACTAGTTATGTCGTCCTTCGGAGGGGACGTTAAAAGGTGGTCCTGAGCCTGTGCGATGCCATGTACTTGTTAAAGATCCCTATCCTAATAAAACCTGGAAAGGTAAAATTTAGGACTCCTACTATAGCATCGTCCGATTAGCCATAGTAGCATAAAGTGACGTTAAATAAATCAACAAACAAAACATGTAAACATGATTTCATGAAAATTTACGAGCTTATATTATAACCCAATTAAATGTAAGACGTCAAAAGTAAACTTATATATTTTGTCATTCGAATGATCCCAAAACTCTACATGTGTTTTATTATTATTTTTTTTTTAAGTTACAAATGATGCAATTCTACACAAAAGAAATCTAAAAATAAACTACAATTACTTGACTAAAAGCACACGATAGTTTGTTCTTTCTAAGTTCTAATATCAAGTGAATTCAGGTAATTAGATTGTAAATAGATTAGAAGAAGAAGACGAAGTGGAAGTTGGGCCTTAATCTATTCATTAAGGGGGAAATGACAAGGGGGCTACTAAGTAACTTTTAACAGAGAAAATTTAAAGCGTTTACTTTCGCTTTCTCTAGCAACTTGCACCTTCAATTCACCTTTATTCAGACATTTTTAATAGAAAACTAATGCAATCTGTCACACTTAAATTCATATATCAATATTACTTTAGGTATTAAGACTGTAAGAAACCATGCATGACTTAAAACAAACAATTAAATAAAAAGTTAGAAATAAGCCCACAAACACTATTAATGAAATATTAAACAAAGTGAAAATGGAATAAATAGCCCACGTTAATTTTGGTTTTCTAAATATTCAGTTTTAGTGTGTTAATAAAAACCGGTAAAGAAATAGGACTCGAATTAAATACCGATAAGACGAAATATATGATTAGTAGCAGAAACGGTGTCGATCTTGGTGATATTGATATATCAGGTCATACTTTTGAACCCGTGGAGAAATTCAAGTATTTAGGTTCAATGATAACAAGAAAAAATGAAATCCAGGAAGAAATAAAGTCCCGGTTAAAGGTGGGAAATGCGTGTTATTATTCAGTTGATAAGTTACTTAGTTCGCGGCTTCTATCTAAAAACTTAACGGTTAGAATTTATAAAACTATTATTCTTCCAATGGTTCTTTACGGATGAGAAACGTGGCCGCTTACTTTGAAGGATGAACAACGGCTTAAGGTTTTCGAAAATAAGGTATTGCGTAAAATATTTGGTCCGAAGAGAGATGAGGCCACTGGGGAGTTTAGAAGGTTGCACAACGTGGAATCGCGGAACGTGTATCCTGTGAATATAATTGAGCTGATTGCATCGCGGAGACTTAAATGGGCTAGTAATGTTGTTGGGCTCGATGACGAGCGGATTCCGAGAAAGTTGGTATTTGCTGATCCGACTGGTAGACGTCCGAAAGGTAGGCCGAAGCGGAGATGGGAGGATTGCGTTAAGGCTGATTTCGGGAGCTTGGGCTTGAATGGTGAACATTGGAAGAGTCTGTGTAGGCGGAATTTGGTGGTATCGGCATCGAACCTTCGGGTTCGCTAAGCCTATTATTATTATTATTATTATTATTATTATTAAATATTCAGTTTTATTAAAATGTCTTTCACATCGTTTTGTCTAAGTTTTGGAGAATGACATTATCTTCATAAATATTTAATCTGTATTTCATTTATTGCACCAACTTTTTAGTATCATTTATGCAATACTCATATCATCTATATTATTGTTAAAAAACAAATTAAATACCGTTCATGAGCAATGGTACAATTAAAAATTCTGATTGGTCAAATTTTTTTTTTTTACGGGTAACCTAATAATTACATGTTCTCTATTTACAATGAAATTTAAATATATTGCTACATATAAATACGTATATAAGAATTAGTTTTAGAGTAGTTCATTTTTCTGTAAAATGTAAAGTACTCAGGACTTGCCCTCAGGTAGCAAGATGTTTAAATTACAATATGCGATTATTTATTTCCCTTTGAATATCATCATCTTTACTAAATATAAAAATCTGGTGCGGGCAAAACACGTCTTTCACTTATCTTTATTCTTAAAAGTTGAAAAATCATCAGAAATAAATTGAGTTCTAATAGAATAATGGTGGTGCAGAATATTCCAATTATTATCCAGTCGAATCCGGTGTTCCTCAGGGCAGTGTCCTTGGTCCTATCCTCTACAATATATACACGGCTGATATTCCTGTTTGCCCTAATACCTTCCTAGCAACGTACACTGATGACACAGCTATCCTATCCTCTCACTTAGATCCCGAAATTGCATCTACAGGCCTCCAAACACACTTTTCTCAAATTGAAGACTGGTGTAACAACTGGAGAATCAAAGTCAATCAATCCAAATGCAAACATGTCACCTTTACTCTTTGAAGACAATCCTGCCCTCCAGTTCTCTTTAACTCCGTTCCGCTTCCTTTCTCCGACACAGTCCGGTATCTTGGCTTCCTTCTGGACAAAAGACAAACTTGGAACCCGCATACTAGACTTAAACGAGAAGAACTTAATCGACGATTTGGACAATTATACAGACTACTGAACAGAAATTCAAAACTATCTATCGAGAACAAACTGTTAATATACAATACAGTACTGAAACCTATCTGGACCTACGGACTTGAACTGTGGGGGATAGCCAAATTTTCTAACATCAAACGCATTCAATCCTTCCAATCTAAAGTCCTCCGAACAATAGTTAATGCGCCTTATTATGTATCCTTATACCATTAAAATTCTCTAAATTTCATCAGAACCTTATCCATCACCCTAATCCCCTAGCTCAATCCTTATCCAGCTCCACACATCCTTACCATCCCCCTAGAAGGTTGAAACGGCAGTGGCCTCGAGACCTCTTGTAACGTGTATATTGGAGTTCTAGCATTGGCTAGATTCTCCACTCACGTGCTGTATGCTTGTGAATTGTATATAGGTATGAGTGACTTTTGTATATACTTTTATTGATTTTTTTTTGTATATATATATATATATATATATATATATATATATATTGTATTGTTATTATATAAATTTATTGTTTTGTATATATCGTGTGAATGTAGTACTTTATCACTATTAAAAATGTCCTAAATTGGACAGATTTTAATATTTCTCAATAAAGAATTGTTTCTATTAAAAAAAAAAAAAAATAGAATAATATGTTGCAAATTAAATAATCTAACAATAGAAATTCTTATTTACAATAATCACTCAAGCGTTGCAATTTTTCGTCTTTTCGTCTTTCAGCATTACGTTTTACAGCTTTTTATATAAAATATATTTTTTTCTACAATCTTTAGATTTCTTTTTTTTTTTTTTTTTTTTTTTTTTTTTTTTTTTATTTATCGAGCAATATTACAATCTGTCCAATTCAGGACATTTTTAATAGTGATAACGTACAACATTCATACTACATTCACACGATATATACAAAACAATAAATTTATATAATAATAATAATAAAATATACATATATACAAAATAAAATCAATAAAAATATATACAATAGTCACTCATACCTATATACAATTCACAAGCATACAGCACGTGAGTGGAGAATCTAGCCAATGCTAGAACTCCAATATACATGTTACAAGAGGTCACGAGGCCACTGCCGTTTCAACCTTCTAGGTGGGCTGTATGGATGAGTGGAGCTGGATAGGGATTGAGCTAGAGGATTAGGATGATGAATGAGATTCTGGTGGAATTTGGAAAATTTGGATGGAATCAGGTCTGAAATAAAAGGAACATTAAGGTCGTGGTGCAAGGTATAGTTGGAAACATAATAAGGAGCATTTACTATTGTACGGAGGACTTTGGATTGAAAGGATTGAATGCGTTTGATGTTAGTACGTTTAGCTGTCCCCCACAGTTCAAGTCCGTAGGTCCAGATAGGCTTCAGTATTGTCCTGTAGATTAATAATTTGTTGTCAACTGTAAGTTCAGATTTTCTGTTGAGTAGTCGGTATAACTGTCCGAATCGTCGGTTGAGTTCTTGTCTTTTAAGTCTTGTATGTGGGTTCCAAGTCAATCTTTTGTCTAACAGTAAGCCAAGATACCGGACTGTATCTGAAGGAGGAATTGGAATGGAATTGAAGTAAACTGGCGGACAGGAGTTTCGTCGAAGAGTGAAGGTTACGTGTTTGCATTTGGCTTCGTTCACCTTTATGCGCCAAGCACTACACCAGTCTTCGATAAGAGAAAGGTGTCTTTGCAGGTTTAAGGATGCTGTTTCAGGATTGGAACTGGATGATAGGATGGCGGTGTCGTCTGCAAAAGTTGCCAGAAAGGTATCAGGGTGTGTAGGAATATCAGCAGTGTAAAGGATGTAGAGGACGGGTCCCAAGACGCTGCCTTGAGGAACACCGGCCTCAACGGGATAAAGGTTAGAAAATTCTACACCACAGCGAACGCGGAAGGAACGGTTAGAGAGATAGGATCGGAGAATGAGGTATAGAGACTGGGGTAAATGGGTTTTCAGCTTGAAGAGTAATCCAGTGTGCCATACCCGGTCAAAAGCTTGCGCAATGTCCAGAAACGCACCAGAACAATACTCTTTGCATTCAAGAGCTGAGGAAATATGGTCTACAACTCGGAGCCCCTGTTGAACTGTGGAATGGTGAGGACGGAATCCAAACTGATGGGAAGGAAGATTTTGAGATTCTAGTATGGGTAGGATACGTTTAAGAAGAAGCCTTTCGAAGATTTTTGAGAGGATGGGGAGTAGACTAATAGGCCTGTAGGATGAAGTGTTGTTGGAAGGTTTGCTTGGTTTTAGAAAAAGAATGATAGTGGAATGTTTCCATAACAGAGGAAAATAGGTGGTGCGTAGGATGCAATTGTAAATATAAGTAAGGAATATAATAGCTTTCTGCGGAAGTTGTCGTAGGATCTGGGGAGTAAGGAGATCGTGTCCAGGAGATTTACGGAGGGTAAGTTTTTGGAGAAGATATTTGACCTCAGAGGGATTAATAGCTTTAGGAGGTAGGGAAAGTGGAATCGGTGACAAAAGAAAGTCTTGCACTGTTGCGGTGTGATTGGCTTGGGATTCCGGGTGAGGAGTGAAAACTTTGGAGAGGTGTGTGGCGAATTCCTCGGCTTTATCTTCATCAGACGCACCCCAGGAGTCATCACCACGTCGGAGAGGATGGGAAACTTGATGGTATTTTAGGATCTTTTTCGTGACATTCCACAGGGAATTATCACGAGCTGATAGAGAGGAGAGGTAGGAATTAAAGGACTGGGAACGGAAGGTCGCCAACTCCCTCTTCAACTGTCTACAATAGAAGTTATAGGAGCGGCGATCTGTTGGGTGTCGGGTGCGCTGCCATAATGATCTTGCTCGGCGTTTGGTATGGATGAGGTCTATAATATGTTGTGGAAAATGATTTTGGTGAGGATTTATATTGGGGTGTTTAGGAGAGGAAGCAGTCCAGACAGCTTGTTGGATGGCGGTGGTAAAGGAATAGACGGAATTATCTAGGTCATCTGGGGTTTTGAGGGTTACTCTGAGGTCAATATTATCGGCCAGGATTTGGCGGAAAAGGTTCCAGTTAACAGGGCCTCGGATGAATGATGGTGGAATGGGTTTTGGAATTGGAGTGAGAGATACTTTAAGGATCAGTGGACTATGGTCTGAGGATAGTTCATCAAGGCGAGTTACAGACAAGTTTAGGGAGCCTAATCCGCTGTGGATAAAGAAGTCGAGGATGTCAGGATTCCGGTTAGGATCGGTTGGCCAGTAGGAAGGGGAGTCAGGAGGCAGGATATTAAAATTTCGGGAGTTGAGTGCAGACAGCAAATTTCGTCCCCGAGAATTCGTGGTTCTGGAACCCCACTGCTGATGCTTGGCGTTTAAGTCTGCACCCAGAATGAAACGATTTCCTAAGGAATCCAGGAAGGATACAAATTCGGAATTGGAAATGGAATGTTTAGGAGGGCAGTATGCAGATGTGAGGGTTACCGGAAAGGAAAAAGTCTTGAATACTATGGCTGTGGCTTGTAGGAAATCATAGGTGGGAAGTGGAAGTAAATGATGAGAGAGGGATTGGTGGACAATGATAGCAGAACCGGCATGGGCTTTGCCGTCTGGGTGGTCAGTACGGTATGTCATGTATTGCGGTATTTTGAAGTACTGTTTAGTCGTTAGTCTTGTTTCAGTTATAAGTGCAACATCGATTATTTCGTCTTTCAACAACGCTGTCAGTTCGTCAGTATGATTTCTAACACCATTCGCATTCCAAAGGAGAATGGATAAGGAGTTAGGTGAATTCATTTAAGGATTTTTCAAGGCAGGGATTAGATTTGATACTAGATTTGTAAGGAGTGATATAAGCGGCATAACGAGAGATTTGATTTCGGAGATGAAGGATGTCATTAGACTGGTAAGATCTGTGACGTTTGATGGTGGAGGGATATGAGAAATTTGATGTTGAGGAGTCTTTTGAAGATTAGGTAAACTTTGAGGGATAGATTGTTGTACAACAGATTGAGAATGTTGAGGAAAATGTTGTTCCGGCAGTGCCTCGACTTCATGACTCTGGCTTCCACCTCCAAGCAAGTGGGCAAATGACACATTAGAATTTACAAGTTTAGATGGTTCTCTTCTGCTTCTGATTGGTATAGCTGTTTCATTCGGATCTTGAGGTTTTTGGTATCTGGTTCTGAGTTTCTTGTAGATTTCGCATCCCTTGTAGTTAGCCGGGTGGTTCTTGAGGCACAGGGCACATACAGCGGGTGTTGATCTTGATCTTGTACATTCTTCTGATTTATGCTGTTCACCGCATTTCACACAGCGCGGTACGTGATGGCAATAACTTTTGGTATGACCATATGCCTGACAGTTATGACACTGAACTATTTCCCTCTTTGTGTACGGTTTTTCAACTTTTACACGGGTATAGTACAGTCTACTAAGGTCATAGATTTTTTCGACTCCTGCTGATGGTTCTAAGTCCACGAAGAATAGAGGCAGTGGACTTTTATCTTTTAGAACGTTGGTGACTTGCCTCACTTGGAATCCTAATTCTGTCAGTTCTTCTTTGATAGCTTCAACGGGTGTTGAGGAATGTAGGTTTCTGATTACGACCCTTAATGCTCTCTCCTGGCGCAGCTGATAAGTATGAAAGTCAGCTTTGGTCTCAGTCAGATATTTTACAATCTTTCTGTAGGTTTCAGCAGTAGTCGGAGATATTTTAGTATCATTGGTTCTACTTATACAATAATAGCTATTAGGATCAGTTACTTTGTTTAAATGCGCACACATCAGTTTAAAATTTTTAATATTTTTAACAAATATTGGTGGAGGTAGTGGTTCCCTGGGTATAGGAGAAGATTCCATGGTTTCTTTTTCATTTTGGAGGATCTCAAATGGATTCGGTGTAAAAAAACGGGGATTCATCAGTTATTCCTTGTGATGATGTACTGGGCTGTGGTTCAGATCCTAATGAGGTAGCTGACGCGGTCGCTGGTGGAATTATTTTTTTATTTTGTTCACGGCGGGGTCTCTGTTTTGTAGGAGACGAGTTAGAACCTGCAGATCTAGATCTTTTACTTGCAGACTTTGAGGACATGACTTGATGGAAATATCTCATTGATTAAGAAAATAATAATAATAAATAAATAATGAGATAAGAATTAAAGATAAAAGAAAGATAAGTTAACGAAAAGCAAGCCCGAGCTTGCCGAGCTAGCGGCAATCAGCTGATCAGTGACCCTCCTTTCACTTTTTCGTGATTGTACAAAGTAAATTATAACTTTGCTTACCGAAATTTCTCCAATATTCACTGCTGTAGTATTCCTGAGGTCTAGTGATGTTCTCCAGACTGAATTCAAGCCAATTCCTACTGAAAAAAGCAAAAATCTGAGAGACGATGTAACGTATGACTGTTATCATCGAGCGCATCTTTAGATTTCTAACGGTGTATAATACATCCATATTACTATTGTTGTGTTCGGGAAATGACATTACTTTAAAAAATATGTTTATCATTTTCTACTTTAGTTGGTTATCATATTAGTTCAGCTTGTATGTTCAGCCGTTTTTATCAATGCTAATAAGATATGTTTCATTTTTTCGAATTCACAATATTAAAGGTACTTAAGAGAGAAAAATTTAAAATATTGGCAGTTAAGCCCTGCAAGACTATATTAATCAAAATGATATTAAACACCGTTAATTGACATCGATTTATTGAATCAAAATCAATAGAGCAGTTTTTGAGAAAATCGTGAAATGAATGGTATGAGGGAGAACTTCGGGTCAGCTGGTTATTAGTGAAAAATTTGGTGTAACATCTTATTCGTATATTTGTCTTAAATATGAAATTTGAACTTCTTACAACTTTTTATTTTCGTGCTAGACTTACCAAACACATTCACACTGACTTTTTATCGGGACTTGGTCATTTGGATTCAGGGGACGCTAAAACTTAAATATCCGGTAAAAACTAGAATTTTAAAGATCACAATACCTACCTTTACCATATTTTTTTACAGCATTTAGTGGCGTAACAGTCTTTAATTGCTCAGTACAGTTCCTGGGGTTTGCTGATGACATATCAGTAATTGGAAGAGCTATAATAGAGTAAGTATAATAATGGAGCAGCAGCAAGAATTGGACGAAAGATAAATGAAAATAAAATAAAAATATATCCGGGCCGACCCAAGGGTCACAGAGAAGCAAATTTAATGACTGAAAAATCAATGTTTGAAAGCTTCTCTGAATTGATATACCTTGGCGCTTAATAAAATACCAGGAATTTTATAAAAGCGAAAATTCATAAAACGCATCATGTCCGCAAACCGGACTTATTTTAGTCTCCAGAGGCACTTCTAAAGTAGAATGATCTCGTCGTCAGAAAAAAACTCTGATCAGACCATGATCCGAGTGCTGGACGATATCAAGAGCCCAAGAAGCAACCCTCCTTCGGTTTGAGCGTCATGACCTAAGAAGAATCTTTGGCCTAGTTATGAATATTAACGAAGAACAACGATTGAGAGGAAACAATGTGCTTCGGTGGCTATATGAAGATAATCACGAGGTGAGATTAATATGAATAGGGAGTTTGAGATGGGCATACATCGCATGTCAGAAGAGCAGAGACTAATGAAGCTACTTGGTGAACGGATCTTCACATCAAGAAGGGTAAGCAGGACGAAGCTCAGGGGGACCGATGGAATGGAAGCCCGAGGTAACCTTGATAACCACAACTGGAAGGGAGTAGCAATTCCTAGACATGAGAGAGGCCGTGGCTCTAAGTGAGTTGTAGAGCCATTCATGATGATAATGATGATATAATTCATATCCAAGTTAATGAAAGTAAAAAGAAAAAAAATATGGTATTTGTATTTAAAATGATATAAATTAGGAAATACGCTAAGTTGCTCATAGATGGCCAGCTGTTTTCATTACAAGACTTAAAATCAGAGAAAGACAAAAATACTAAGAAGTGATGAAAAAAATTCTCAAAATAAGATCAAAACCAAAAAAAAAAGGTGGGAACATCAATCCCAGAGTGGCATTTTCTCCAAAAATCCATGAAATTGAAAAAGCCATAAAAACTGGGGAGTCAAGTGAGAAAAAAATCATTAAAAAAAAGAAGGAAATGAGCAAGCTACAAACCAATCTTGTGACATACCAAACAAAGAAACCTCACATTTAGAAAGACAAAAAATAATGAAACAATATACGATGAAATAAGGAAAGGAGAGGGTGTGGCCTGGCATAGGAAAAATTTAGACTGAGTGTAATGGGCATAGAAATGCAGGAAAATAGAGAAAAAGAAGCGACTCCGAACTCTTAGGTACATCTGAACAGTTAGTCACTGATTACGACTCAATTTAGCAACTAACAATAACACGCATTTCCCACCTTTAATCGGGACTTTATTTCATCCTGGATTGCATTTTTTCTTGTTATTTTTGAGCCTGGATACTTGAATTTCTCTACGTGTTCAAAAGTATGTCCTGATATATTAATATCATCAAGATCGCCACCATTTCTGCTACTGATCATATATTTCGTCTTATCGATATTTATTTCGAGTCCTATTTCTTTATCTGTTTTTATTAACACACTTGTATTTAGCTGTATGGTTTCCGTGTCTTCACCTAGCAGTACCAGATCATCGGCATACCCCAAAACCGGAATCTTATCACCCATATTTAAACCTTTCTCGATACACGTCATTTTTTCTATGACATATTCTAAAGAATATTAAATAAAAAAGGTGAAAGGGAGTCACCTTGTTTCAAATTTTTTTAATTTTATATATATATATATATATATATATATATATATATATATATATATATATATATATATATATATATATATTGGGAGCGGCGTGGTCTAGTGGATAGAGCGCTAGTCTGCTGTGTTCCGGGTTCTGGGTTCAAATCCCGCCTTTGGCAGAATTTTATTTATTCTGTTAATTCAGTCGGGGGGGCGACCCTAGGGTATGGAGACCCTCCTGGGGCAGACCCAGCCTCTTTAAATTGGGTACCCAAAATAATTGGAGAAAAATCTGGCAGCTGAGCGCGATTAAGGCCTAATCACCTCATTGCACTGCCGTTGGCCTAGAAACAGTACGAATCTCTATATGTACTGTGACCAAGACTCTTCATGGGTTGTAGTGGTACAGGTTTTTTATATATATATATATATATATATATATATATATATATATATATATATATATATAGATAGATAGATAGATAGAGAGATAGATAAATAGATAGATAGATAGATAGATAAATAAATATCTTATACATTATCCTATTAGATAACTGCAGATTCATTTGTGGCTTATTTATGAATATTCGTAGGATAAAAACTTTAACAATTTGAAAAAGTTCCATATTTTTCCAATAATTCCTGTGTAAATGTAATATCCCTATCAGTACATCAGTAGGCAAGTGGATGACAAAGGTAAGAACAAGGGAAATTCATTTTCATAGCCAGCACCTTATTCAGAGTTTTAAAAAACAAATTTTCTCAGGGGTTCATCATGGTAATTTATCTCTATATAAAAGAAAGGGAGGGGGTTGGGGCAATAAGGAGGAGGTCCCTAATAAACATGATTACCCGGCCTCGGTTCACTCTGATGAGATTTCTTTCTCGAGTCAAGTGTGTTTCCTTTCCCCTGCCTCGAGGTAAGGAGTCTCAGTGTTTCATCAATCTTTATGAAACCGTGGGAGTGAGGGAGAGCTAACCACTGTTCTCAACCGACCTCCCCAGTCTCCTCCCTTTTTACATGAATATAGAAGGACCTTGTTCTTCCTACCTATGAGATACACCTAGCCGTATATATTCCCTCCTCACTCCTGAAGGGTAGCCTTGTATAAAACGGCTCTTTGAGGAGAGTAAGTGGCCGTATTGTCGGTTAGAAGTTATCACCGCGGCTTTGTCCGCTCTCCTTTTCTTTAAGAAATAGCGCCTTGGGAAGGAAAAGCACCTCAGGGATAAATGAACGTTAGGAAATGCGATTAGGGAGGATTTTCTCCAACTACATTTTTTATAAGACTGATTTTTCAAGTGGTCTGTCCTGAATATTTATTGATAGCTGTACAAAATGGAAAAGTCCTTAGTGAACCTTGTTCCAATACAAACAAAAATACAAAATATACTATAAATTTTAAAACAGATTCAAAACACCTCAGTTGTCATTATACAGATAGAATTAAAAATCGCTACAAATTATTGCACAATGGTTTAATAAGTTAAACGCGAGGTTTCAGAAAAAAGTAAGTTTTTATTTTTTTTATATTGTTCTACCACATCAAAAAATGTCTGTGTTTATAGGAGTGTAAGAGACATTTTCTGAAAAAAAACGGTGATTGTCACTTTTCAAAAAATAAATATTTTTGTTTTATTTCTTCCGCTAAAAATTAGCTATTGGTTTAATAATCATGATCATGATTTTTTCATGCCTTGGACTCCTATGAATTAGAGAAAAAATCATCGTTAATTTATTTCAAATTTTACTATTAAAAATATCCTCACACAAAACTGAAACGACAAGAAACTGCTCGAAGATATCGATTACTACAACACTTGCTAGACAAACGTTCAAAACTTCCAGTATATTACAAAAGGCTTATCTACATCACAATTATCAGAGCTATTTGGACGTATGGAATCGAGCTTTGAGGCTCTACGAAACCATCTAATTCCTCCCGCATCCAGTCCTTACAATCCAAAATCCTTCGCAAAATCCTGAATGCTCCTTATTTTGTCACAACTCCTCCATAATGACCTAAACATCCCATTTGTTGCAGACATAGACCGTGATAGATACTCCTCTTTCCATTCTAAACTCCCTCCCCATAGAAACCCACTTGTCCATAACTTATCTTCCTCAGATATCCCTGATAACCTTCCAAGGCGACTGAAAAGAAGGTGGCCTCGGGATCTACCGTCTTAAATAGTTAGTAAAGTGCTACCACTGGGTAGTTCTTCCTCAAGACATTTTCATGACTTTTTATTTTCATACTACACATTTACTTATTGTATTCTTTAGTACAGTTGTAAATTACTATAAATGAATAAAATAAAAAACTATTAAAAATTAAATGAAATCGAAAAATAGTTATATAAAAAAAATCTCATTAACCGTTTGAATTAAAAAGCTAAAAATTTAGGTGAATTATTTTTATTCGACATCAAATTGATCCCCCCAAGTTTAAGTCAAAAAAGATTCGCGGTAAGCTTTACCATCTTAACCCGGTTATACCCTTTGCGTTCAAAATGTAAAGTAGAAAATGGACTATCCATCATAAGAGTTGTCATTACATCTCACCTAATCAAAGTGTAAAGAAAATAATATCATTCATACATGAAAATGGACTTATACATACAACAGAAGGTTCTAGTTTGCTTTATCAGAACTTGAATTACTTACCCATGATCTTGAGTGGAGATTTCAAAATCGATTTTTCATAAGAAACATTAAAGCCTTTAATAATTTTTTTAAGACCGCATTGGATTTAAATATGTCAAATAATTGAAATGAAAGTACAACAAAATACGGAACTACAATTAATGCCGTTTTTTCTAGATATATAAGTAAAATTTAGTGAGAAGTATTTTTATTTCTTATTTTAGTTATCACAAACCCATTGTATCCTTCTTAGAATACAAAAACGAGAATAAATAATGATTTTTATTGAATTATAAAAATTTATAACTTTAATTTTTTATTCGTTTCTATATATATATATAGTAATGAAGTTTACACTAGTGCCGTGCGGTCTTAGGCACACACATTTTTTTTCCCTCTTCTTCTATCTTCTATTTTCAATTTGAAACTCACTCCTGACCAAAAGCTCGCAGTGTTAAATGGCTACAAAAAAACAAACATTAATTCCTGGATTACAAAAGAGTTAGATTCGGATGCAACAGTGGCCGATGCTAATCATTTGTGGAAGTGTATTAATAGTTAGTAAAGCCCGCAGATATTTCCAAAATATATTTGGTGTGCGTAAAACACGACCTTTACTTACCTCCGTTGTTAAAATAAATTTTAAATACATTTAGAGATATGTATATTTGATTTATTTAACTCAAATAAAATTTTCTGATTTAAAACACATCTTAAATATTTTCTCTAAGTTTTCGGGGAATCACATCTCCTATAAGTTCTGGCTTGGCCACATAATATTTTTTTTCGGGGTAGAAACATTAGGGCTGATTTTTCTGTATTTCTTCCAAAACACCTTTTCATTTGAAAGTATCATCACATAACTGAAAATAAAATTATTATACAAATAATCAAAGAGGTATATCTAAAAAAATAACAATGTTACATAGTTCATAATTAAAAATAATAAACTTCTAATATTTACCTGTTTTTTTTTTTTAGTTCCTTGCTACATTTGCTTATCAATAACTTCGTTAATTTTAATTTTTAAACAAATGATAAAAATAAAAATAAATCATATATTCCTCAGTTTCTTGTCGGTATTAGGAATATAATAATATTAAAACGACTTTTCTTTTTCCTTTCTATGTTCGTTACGGTGTTGAGCTCAAAAATCTTTTTGATTTTTGTCTATCTTTGACAATATCCGAGTCTTGAGAGAATTAATAAAATCTTCTCTGATTTGTGACTAGATTATATATATATATATATATATATATATATATATATATATATATATATTATATATTATGCTCTGTACTGATCCTAAAACTATATACATATTATTTTCAATTACCTATATACGAAATATATAGTAAGGAGAGTATTCGATATGAATTTAAGTTTTCAACGCAAATGCACGTTTTAGCGTTTGATAGACACTGGGAAATACACAAGTTGAACGAATTTGATAACCAACTAAAGGAAAAAAGTGATGAAAAGCCGAGAAAAAAACTAAGCTACTACTTTAGATAATAGATTATATTGTTAAATTATTTATTCTGAAACAAATTTTTGTATCGAAACTTAATATATATCTTTAATCTTTGATTTTATTATAGGATTCTAAAACTAAATTACTTCCGCAAATTATCCTAAATTCTCAAATAACTGTTATTCTAATCACATAATTATAATTTAAATTTTATTATTTTATCACCTTATAAAGGCAAAGAGGTACAGGTAGTAAGGTGGCAGGGTTAGGATTGAAGCGAACAGAAGGAATCCAGATAAGAGCTAGTCAGACTGACATTTAATTTGTCTATTCCATCCTCCTAATCTCCATGCAATCTTGTCTGCTAATTAATTGAATCTGATAAACTCACTTGATTCAATCTAGGTTTTCCTCAGAATACATTGAACGCATTTCTGTACCACCCAATGAACATAAACTTTATTTTAATACCGTTAAGTTTTATGTTGTTTATTTTAATTAAGATAAACAATGAGAGTTGATTATATATATATATATATATATATATTTTTTTTTTTTTTTTTTTTTATCTCACACATATATGAAATGAATTATTTTTGTTCTTAAACCTTGTACATTCCAAGTTCCTATTCGTATTTTCCATTTCCGTAACCGTTGTCGTTTCCGTTTTGACATTTCCGTTTTTCTCAAGTCAACTAATATATTCATTTCAGATTGAATCAAGAAAAAATGGTAAGATAAATATTCATCAATATATCTATGTATTTTTGGTAAGGTAAAATCTGTTCAATCGATTGTTATATAAAAATTAAATAATCAGATTTAGCTCAAAATTGAGAGAGAGAAACAATACTTTATTGAGCAATATTACAATCTGTCCAAGTCAGGACATTTTTAATAGTGATAACGTACAACTTTCATGCTACATTCACACGATATATACAAAACAATACATTTATATAATAATAATAATACAATATACATATATACAAAACAAAATCAATAAAAGTATATACAAAAGTCACTCATACCTATATACAATTCACAAGCATACAGCACGTGAGTGGAGAATCTAGCCAATGCTAGAACTCCAATATACATGTTACAAGAGGTCACGAGGCCATTGCCGTTTCAACCTTCTAGGAGGATGGTAAGGATGTGTGGAGCTGAATAAGGATTGAGCTAGGGGATTAGGTGATGGATAAGGTTCTGATGAAATTTAGAGAATTTTAATGGTATAAGTTCTAAAATAAATGGAATATTTAGGTCGCGGTGTAAGGTATGGTTGGATACATAATAAGGAGCATTAACTATGGTTCGGAGGACTTTAGATTGGAAGGATTGAATGCGTTTGATGTTAGAAAATTTGGCTGTCCCCACAGTTCAAGTCCGTAGGTCCAGATAGGTTTCAGTACTGTCTTGTCGATTAAGTTCTTGTCGTTTAAGTCTAGTATGCGGGTTCCAAGTTAGTTCTTTTGTCCAGAAGGAAGCCAAGATACCGGACTGTGTCGGAGAAAGGAAGTGGAACGGAGTTAAAGAGAACTGGAGAGCAGGATTGTCTTCGAAGGGTAAAGGTGACATGTTTGCATTTGGATTGATTAACTTTGATTCTCCAGTTGTTACACCAGTCTTCAATTTGAGAAAGGTGCGTTTGGAGGCCTATAGATGCAATTTCGGGATCTAAGTGAGAGGATAGGATATCTGTGTCATCAGCTTACGTTGCTAGGAAGGTATTAGAGCAAACAGGAATATCAGCCGTGTATATATTGTAGAGGGTAGGACCAAGAACACTGCACTGAAGAACACCGGATTCGACTGGATAATAATTGGAATATTCTGCACCACAGCGAACTAGGAAGGAGCGGTTTGATAGATAGGATCGGAGGACTAGGTATAAGGATTGGGGTAAATGGTTTTTGAGCTTAAAGAGTAATCCCGGGTGCCACACCCGGTCAAATGCTTGCGTTATGTTCAGAAATGCACCCGAGCAGTACTCCTTGTTCTCAAGGGCAGAGGAAATATGGTCAACGACTCGGAGCCCTTGCTGAACGGTTGAATGTTGGGAACGAAATCCAAACTGATGGGAAGGAATAGTGTGGGATTCTAATAAAGGTAATATTCGTTTGAGGAAGATTTTTTCAAATATTTTTGAAAGGATTGGGAGTAGGCTGATAGGTCTATATGATGTCGTAGTGTTAGGAGGTTTATCTGGTTTTAGGAAGAGAATTATAGTGGAATGTTTCCATAAGAGAGGAAAATGAGTAGTGCGTAGAATGGAGTTTTAAATATATGTAAGAAATAGAACGGCTTTAGATGGAAGCTGTCTGAGAATCTGAGGAGTAAGGAGATCGTATCCAGGAGATTTACGGAGTGCAAGTTTTCGAAGAAGATATTTGACCTCAGAGGGATTAACTGCTTTAGGAGGTAATGAAAGCGGGATTGGAGACTGAAGGAACTCTTCCACTACTGCAGTGTGGTTTGGATGGGATTCTGGATGAGGTGTGAGACTTCGGAAACGTATTTGGCAAGTTCCTCGGCTTTGTCTTCATCAGACGCAGCCCAGGAACCATTACTACGACGGAGGGGATGGGAAATATGGTGGGATTTTAGAATTTTCTTGGTGACATTCCACAGGGAACTGTCACAAGCCAAAAGAGAAGAAAGGAAGGAACTAAAGGATTGGGAACGGAAGGTCGCCAGCTCCCTTTTTAATTGTCTACAATAAAAGTTATAGAACCGGCGATATGTGGGGTGACGGGTGCGTTGCCATAAGGATCTGGATCGGCGTTTGGTGCGGATGAGGTCTATGAGGTGTTGTGGTAAATGATTTTGGTTATGACTTATCTGGGAATGCTTGGGAGAGGAGGCAGTCCAAACAGCTTGTTGAATAGCGATGGTGAAGGAGTTTACGGCATCGTCAAGGTCATCTGGAGTTTTGAGTTTCACTCTGAGGTCAATATCACTGGTCAGGATTTGGCGAAAAAGGTCCCAGTTTACTGGTCCTCTGATAAATGACGGTGGGGTGGGTTTAGGTATAGGAGTTAGGGATACTTTAAGGAGCAATGGACTATGGTCAGAGGACAGTTCATCAAGTAAAGTCACCGACATGTTTAGGGAGCCTAATCCGCTGTGGATGAAGAAGTCAAAGATGTCAGGATTACGGTTAGGATCAGTTGGTAGGTAGGGGAGTCAGGAGGCAGGAGGTTGAAACGTCTAGAGTTGAGTGCAGAATGTAAATTCCGCCCACGACAATTCGTGGATCTGGAACCACATTGTTGGTTCTTAGCATTCAAGTCTGCACCCAGAATGAAGTGGTTTCCTAAGGAATTAAGGAAGGATTCGAATTGAATGTTGAAGATGGAATGTTTAGGAGGGCAGTACGCTGATGCGAGGATGATCGGAAAAGAAAAAGTCTTGATTACTATGGCGGTGCATTGTAGGAAATCATAGGAGGGAACTGGGAGTAGGTGGTAGGAGAGGGGCTGATGCACAATGACAGCAGTACCGGCGTGGGCTTTTCCGTCTGGGTGGTCCGTACGGTATGTTACGTATTGAGGTATTTTAAAGAACTGTTTAGTGGTTAGTCTAGTTTCAGTAATAAGTGCTACATCAACGTTTTTGTCTTGCAATAAAGCTGTAAGTTAGTCAGTGTGATTTCTAACACCATTCGCATTCCAAAGGAGAATGGATAAGGAGTTAAGTGTAGTCATTTAAGGATTTTTTAAGGAAGTGATTAAATTTGATACGAGATTAGTAAGTAGTGATATTAGCGGCATAACAAGGGATTTGATTTCAGTGATGAAGGATGTCATCAAACTTGTAAGGTCTGTGACATTTGATGGAGGAGGAATATGAGAAATTTGATTCGGATGAGGTTTTTGAGGGTTGCTTAAATTTTGAGGAATAGGTGGTTGTGGAAGGGGTTCAGGATTTTGAAGTATGCGTTGTTCCGGCAGGGCCTCTTTGTTCTGGTTCCCACCTCCAAGTAGATGGGCAAATGTTACATTTGAATCAATTGTTTTTGAAGGTTGTCTTCTGCTTCTGATCGGTTCAGCTATTTCATCCATGTTCTGAGGTTTTTGGTATCTGGTTTTGAGGTTCTTGTAGATTTGACATCCCTTGTAGTTAGCCGGGTGGTCCTCGAGGCACAGAGCACATACAGCGGGTGTTGATCTTGATCTTGTACATTCTTCTGATTTATGTTGCTCAGCGCATTTCACACAGCGTGGTATGTGGTGACAGTAAGTTCTCGTATGACCATATGCCTGACAATTATGGCACTGAACTATTTCTTTCTTAGTATAAGGTTTCTCAACTCTTACACTAGTATAGTACAATCTATTGAGGTCGTACATTTTTTTCAACTCCTGCTGATGGTTCCAAGTCCACGAAGAATAGAGGCAGTGGAATTTTATCTTTTAGGACATTGGTGACTTGCCGCACTTTATAGCCTATCTCCGTCAGATCTTCTTTGATAGCTGTAACTGGTGTCGAAGGGTGTAGGTTTCTAATTACAACCCTTAAAGCTCTCTCCTGGCGCAACTGATAGGTATGAAAATCAGCTTTAGTCTCAGTCAGATATTTTACTATTTTTCTGTAGCTTTCGGCGGTAGTCGGGGATATTTTAGTATACTGGTTCTACTTATACAAGAACAACTATTAGGATCGGTTTATTGTTTAAATGTGCACAAAGTAGTTGAAAAATTTTTAACAAAAATTGGTGGAGGTCGTGATTCCCTGGGTATAGGAGAAGATTCCATGGTTTCTTTTTCATTTCGGGGATCTGAAATGGGTTCGGTGTAAAAAACGGCGATTATCAGTTAATCCATGTGATGATGTGCTAGGCTGTGGTTTCAGATCCTAAAGAGGTAGCTGAAGCGGTCGCTGGTGGAATCATTTTTTTATTATTATCACGGCGAGGTCTCTGTTATGTAGTAGATGAGTTTGAACTTGCAGATCTAGATCTTTTATTTGCAGACTTTGAGGACATGACTTGATGAAAATATCTCATTGATTAAAAAATAATAATAATAATAAATAATTAATGAGATAAGAATCAAAGATAAAATAAAGATAAGTAATAGAAAAGCAAGCCCGAGCTTGCCGAGCTAGCGGCAATCAGCTGATGCAGTGACCCTCCTTTCACCTTTGTGATTGTACAAAGTAAATTATAACTTTGCTTACCGAAATTTCTCTAATATTCACTGCTGTAGTATTCCTGAGGTCTAGTGATATTCTCCAGACTGAATTCAAGCGAATTCCTACTGAAAAAAGCAAAAATCTGAGGGACGAAGTAACGTATGACTGTTATCATCGAGCGCATCAGCTGTTCTAGCTCAAAATTAAAAAAAAATCCAATTTAATGTAGTAAAAACCCAAAACATCTAATTTGCCTCAAAACAGTTTGATGAATCGGATATCTGTTCGGGTTTGACCCTGATACGAGCAACATCATGGAAATCCATTCTCTTGTCCTGAGCCTTTCGTAGTTAAATGAAAGGTTTGAGCGTTTGTCCAGTAAGGTTGAAGAAGTCGAAAATATCGGATAGTTTTCAGTCTTGTATAAGGATTCTAAGTAAGACATATGTCAAGGTGGAGTTCTATGTAACAAATCTGTTTAACAGGGACAAACGGAGTGTTATTGAAGGACTCTATGTAATTACATGAAGTCCATTTCATGCTTATATGTAAATAGTATGGTAGATGTTATAACAATTGCTAGAAATGTGATAGTGAAGCAATTGAAAAGTTTTAACAATCATATGACGAATTTATAAGTATATAAATATATATAAATCTTATATAGATGTTTTACTCACGTGAATCGTGTTTTGTTTTTTCTTTTTTAACTATAGGGAAGTAATTTCTGAGGAAAACAATTTTCAAAGGTTAAGTTTATTCCGATATAGATTTAAGTTAATTTATTTTTTATTTAAATTTAAGGTATATATACCCTCAATTTGATATTTTGGGATTTTTTTGTACTATTTTGCACATTTCAAAATTTTTACTGCACGATTTGTTACGTTTCGAGGTTTTTACTGCATGAGGATCCGGTCTCTAAATGTAACAGTATAAAATTTTAATGTACAACAATCATCAGAGTTTATGCCATATTCTTCATTTTATATTACCTTCTATAAATTTCTTCAACAACATTTTTTTTTTTAATCTATCTTACCAACGGTATATTATTCATCTAAAATACTATTCTTGTCATCAAAAATAAAATGACCTAAAACATATAGCTCCTTCAGGTGGTTATCGAATTCTTTCACATGTATATTTTGCCGTTTCTGATCAATGCTTATAAGATGATAGGTTACTTTTATCGAATCTGCAAAATCAAAGTTATTTTGAAGGCAGAGAATGGAAAAAATCGACATTTTAGCCTCGTCGGAATATTAAAATCGGAATAAAAACTAGATGATACTAAAGCCCATCAAATGTTACACAGAAATAGCGACTTCAAATCAAAACCGTTTACGAGAAAATCGTAAAAAGGTGCAAAATGCATTATATAAAGTAAAACTTGGGTGAATATTTAGTGTAACATCTTGGTCTTGTAGTTCTCTTAAATATGAAATTTAAATTTCGTTCGACATTTTGTTTTCGTGTCACCATACCATACTTACCATACACACACTCTTATTTTCGTTGGTTTTGGTTATTTGTACTCACGAGAAACTAAAACTAGTATGTCCTGTTTGAAACTGGCATTTGAAAATTTTGCGATTACTATATATTTCATACTTAAATATGCACTCCTTAACTTCCATTTATTATACATTTATTTTCTTTCACAATTTGTTACATAGTTTTTCTACGTTTCGGGGTTCTTTCCCCATTATCAATACTTTTTAAACACACCACTCTTTATTTACATTTATAGCTTACTGCTATTCGTCCAGTTAGAAGTTTATTGGCTGTCTGTCAGTTAAGGAGTGCATATTTGAGGTGAAATATTAAGTATTAAATATAAATATTAAACTTCCTAAAAAATTATAAAAAGAAATATAAATATTATATATTTATTATATTTAATATATAAAATTATATATATATATAATATTAAAGTTTCTGTTGTTCTCAGGTTTCAGGCAATGAATAAACAATTTTATATATGCGACGTTTCGAGAATTTATTGTTCTCATAATCATGCCTTAACAATGGAAAAACAAAAAAACAGAACATTAATATTATTATAGAATAATTAATATATGATGTAATTGTTAGAGATATAGAAAAGAATACATTGAACAGTGAATTTTATCTATGTACCTACCAGTATTCACTGTTCAATGTATTATTTTCTATATCACTAACAATAAACATTATTAATTATTGTATAAAATATAATGTTCCTTTCTTATTTTTTTTTTTTTTTCCCAATGTTAAGCATGATATAAGAGAAAATAATTCTCAAAACGTCGATAAAATTATTTACTGAAACCTGAAACAACAAAACTTAAATTGTCAACATCGAGAACTATCAAAAATATATATATATATATATATATTGGTAAGTGAAAGTGAAAAAAAAAAAAATCAGATATTTTATTTGTATTTAAAATAATCTAAATCAGAAAAAAAAAAGGATAAATCAAAAAGATAACGGTTTATTTAGCAAAGTAATTTACTAATAAATATAATATCTTTTTTACATTAAGTAATACAAACTCTTTGGATGGAATCATAGATTTATACCCATAAATCATAAATTAATAATAAAATCATATATATATATTTCCAATATGGTAACTGTAGATTCATTCGTGGCATAATAATGAATATGTAACAAATATTATTTTTAAAACATAACTATCGTTTGCCTTATTATAGTGTCATGGTTAGGTTGTATGAATTTAAATATCTGTGGTGTCGTCTATAACCAGCTTGCTCAGGTAATATTTAAATATGTTGCTCAAAGATTTGTGACATCTGATTCCGGACTTCTTTCTCCATTGACATGAAACACCTTCCCGACCAACCAAGTCTTGGCGAGTGCTTCATTGAGTATTAATTCAACTCTAGCGGCCTTATAGTGACATTTCCACAGCTTGAAGTAGCTCTACGGAATTTAGTGACCCTTATGGAAAGTATCTTGATGGCAACTTCTTCGGGATCTTCGGAAAATTTCCTCGAGATATAAATTTGGACCTGGCAGTCTTCTATCACTACCCAGGGCCTGTGAAAAAAAAAATATATTAAATCTAAATAATAATAATAATAATTTCTTATTATATTCTGGTTGTGATTTATTTGTTAACGCCCTTTGTGCTACTATGGCTAATCGGACGATACTACAGTGGGAGTCCTAAATTTTGCCGATCCAGATTTTATTAGGATAGGGATCTTTAACGAGTACCTGACATCGCACAGGCTCGGGACCACCTTTAACATCCATTCCGAAGGCGGCATAACTAATCTATTAAAAAAATCCTAGACACCTACGGATTTGAACCCGTGGCCTTTTGCATAGTAGGATTATATTCTGGACATGGCTTTAGAATAATACATGAGGCAATGAGTTTGGGTTTAGTTTTATAAGTAAGAATAAAAAAAATTGGTGCGGGCAACACGTGTGTCGTCGTAAACTTTCACTTATCTTGACTATTAAAGCAATTTAAAAAATATTTTAGGTTGATTGTTATATAAGCTGTATTAATTTTGTTGGAAACATACGATTTAGATTAAATAATAAACTGTGTTAAGCATATTTCCCTATTCCGTCACTTTATGTTACATTTTACAACTTTGTGTATCAGATAATATTTTTCTAAAATCTTCTCTCTGCACCGGTATATTATATGTCTATATCACTCACTGTTCTTTTATCAAAACCAAAAATTTCATATAAAAATAGTTTTGCTCTTTTATCCTCAGTTGTTCATTAAATTCCTTACAACTTGTATATTTCGCCGCCCTTAATCAATATTATTAAGATAATATGGTTAATCTTTTGGAATGTACAAATTTAAAAAAAGAAAGAACATTTAAAATATGGCATTTAAGCCCTGTCAGACTATTTCAATCAGTATGAAACCTACATGATTTTAAAGCCCAATAATTTTTAAATCAATATATCAAAGCGAGTTTAATCAAAATCGTTAGAGCCGTTTTAGAAAAAATCGTAAAATGGTGGAAAATGCATGGTACAAAAAAGCTTTTCTGGTAAGCCAATTTTGTTGAAAATTTGCTGTAACATCAGGGCGATTATTTGTCTTAAACATGAAATTTCAGATCCGTACAACATTTATTTTTTGCGCGTGAATGAAATGAAATGTGATATAATATTTAAATACGCGATGAAACAAAAACCTTTCAGCAGCACTTGGCAACCATTGAATACAAAAATATAAACATAAAAGAAGTATATTATACTTTTAATATTTACCTCTTTTCCAATTGAATGGTGATTATATCATTTGCCAGTACATTTATCATAGCTGTTCCATTTTTTTTATTCATTCTGCAATTATTAATATTTATATTTGGCGTTAATACGACCTGAAAAATATGCATTATCAGTTTTTGGACTATCACATTTCGTAAAATTGTTCTTAAAATATCATCATCATAACTGACTACGTAATCAGAATGGGTGAGGAAAGAACAGTGAGATGACTGTAGTACGGAAATCCTGACGGAAGAAGGCCCCATGAAAGACCGAAGGGAAGGTGGAAGGACAGCGTTTCAAAAGTTTGAAGAAAGCGAGAGTATCTGTGAGGCGTGTCACCGACAGAGAGCCCTGTGAAAAGTGGTTGAGATGACCAGGAACCGCTTTATGCGTCTGTAGCGTCGATAAAGTGAATTCATAACTAACAGCTTTACAACCCAGAACAAGTCTTGGCGGATATGAGACTTACTTTCGTCTTTTTGGTCTCGCACCAGCTGCAAACCTGGATATAATAATGCCAACTAAAACCTCTTAAACTGTCTACTCATCTTAGCCATGGTCTTTCACGTCTCTTTTTCCAATCGACGCACTCAAAGAAAGCGATATCTGCGTAGTTTCACTTGCCCTCAATCACATTCACGTACCCAGGAAATTCTTTAACATCCCACCATTTCAAGCTCAGTCCTGCATTATGATTTTGTTTGAATATACAACCATCTCTTGCGATTCCAATTTCATCTTCTTGATGCTTTTCTTTGAAGATCTGTTAACTATCAGCATCAGATCCGAGCAGAACCATAACCTTAGAGGTTTTACTTGACAACTCTCGATTTCTGAATCTTTATTCTTGATGGAGGGGATTCTTTTAGACTTTTTGAGTTATCAGTTTTGACATTTAAATAAATGCATAAAAATGTTGGCAGTTTGAAGTGGTTGACACGAAATGTGACACACGCATTTCATTTGCTTACACCAGTTTTGGCGAGGATGGTATCAGAAATGTAACGGTCATGTATGATCCTGAATCTCATATGTATTTGTTGAAAATAAAGTTAAACACCATTCATCCCCTTGAATCAGACTTTTATTTGGCTAAACCGAAATGAAAATGATAAGAGGCTATAATGTTGTCACTAACTAGCTTTTTTTTATTCCAGACATCCTTAAAATAATATAATATGGTAAAATAATATATAATGGTAAGAAAGACATTAGTGCCCTTAAAGAGTTGATAAGCCTCATGGAACTTTTAATAAGTAAACAAGAAGATCCAGAAAGACTTTTTAGAAGCATTTAAAAATAAAATATCATCATGATTATTAAGTAAACCATTCCAAATAAACACAGGGCTTAGACAAGGTGACGGCCTGTCACTGATTCTGTTTAATGTTGTGCTGGATAAGATAATGAGGATCTTCTGGGAAAATGATGATGCAGGTGCAGTAATTGGAACAATAAAAGACAATGTGAGAGTAAATTGTCTGGCCTTTGCAGATGATCTGTCCCTGCTAGCGGAAACAGAGGAGGAAGCTATAAAACAGATAAACACCCTAAAAGAAATAGCTGAGAAAACAGGTCTCCAAATTTCCTACGAAAAGACGGAGGTGATGACAACAAATGCAAGGTATGACAAGAAAATTTTGGCCACAAAATATGGACAAATAAAAGTGACCAAAAAGTTCATTTGAAGGTAAAGGTATTTACCTAGGGAAGATAATATGCAACAACGGGATAGATAAAGCAGGCCTAGATGAAAGATTAGCCAAACTAGAAAGACTGTACTTTGCAACTAGAAGCATGTACAGTAAGAAAAGTTTATCCTCCAATGCAAAAAAAAGGCACTACTGTACAGTAGTAAGACCAACAATATTGTAACAGTTTGCCTTCCGAGAGAAATTTCTCAAGATTGAGAGAAAAATTCTTAGAAGGACCCAAAATAACACAAGAGGGCTACAGGCTAAAATCCAATGAAGAAATACATGGAAATTTGGAAAACCTTGAAGTAGTCATCAGAACTAGAAGACTAAGGTTTTATGGCCATATGGTAAGAATGAGCAATCAGAAACTGAACAATCAGATTTTTGACAAAGTTCTAGGCTATAAGAATATGGGTGGTTATGCAAAGCAAATAAAAGAGGTGCTCGAAAGGTTAAAAATCAAGAAAATAGACTGCTTAGATAGAGAGCTTTTCGGGAAGAAGTTAAATAAGTTGGAGTTCTTACAGGAAAAACAAAGAAACAGGGAAGAAAATGGACAAAGGAAGAGCGGGAGGAAAAGTCCAGGAAGATGAAAGAATATTGGAGAAAAAGGAAGATGAAAGATGTGAAGAAGACAGAATGATATTCACGTGGTTCTTGATGGCCAATTCGTGCAGAAAAAAAAAAAAATATCATCAATCTGATAATTTTAAATTTTCTATATCCATTTAAAGTTGTTTGGAAAATTATCCGAAAATTGGATTGTCCTAAAAATAATGTAGAATTTCGGTTAAAAAAAAAAAAATGTTCTGCTTTCGTTAGTCGAGCCACTGTCCAGAATGTCTTACAGTGTTCAACGCATGGATGCTAGAGCGGAGGGTGAGGAGTTCAGGTCTATAGGATGGTTTTCCAATTTTTAAGGTTAGGAACAGGTAATAATCTCCTTTAATGTGTTTGTAGCCCAACTTTTAAGCTTAGGTAATTATTTCAATCAACAATGTCAACACTCATGACTACACCTCCTAGAACTCGTTTCTTCCTTACATCTATCTTGTCTGTAAGTTTTCTCTTGCACATTCCATGATTGTCATATACGTCAGATACAAAATAATGAAGATAACAAATATATATTTTATATTAAATAAATAAACATGAATATTTTTTCTTATGGTAATGTTTTATTCTGTTTATGATATCTAACAACTGCTTTGCTACCAGATCCATGCTACCTTAGATAAGATATAGAAAGAAATTAAAAGTATTAAGGTGCCATAAATGTTACTGGATCCCTAGGTTTCAAAAAGCAACAACCTTTTTTATGCCCTATAAAAAAATAACACACCTTCTTCAAACTTTATTACGCGAAAATCTGGAAACAATTTTATATTTCATACATGTCACGATGAAAGACTCTTAACTAACGACTGAAAGTACTATACCCTCTTCTTTCCAAATCGTTAAAATTATACATTCTTTAAATATCATAACGGTAGTGGTCAAAAAAAGGTCTGTACCATTATAAAAAATTATGGGTTTCATGAGGACCCGTACTGCTTCATGACGTCTGTACAAGGAGCTAATATCATGTAATACTGTGCCTGATATCATGTTTAGCCCCCTGGCTTTTTTACTTCGTTCGGGTATCCACTTTTGGGCCTGGGTAAGACCTTTAGTCAACCGAGGATAAAAAAACATTTATATAATAATTAATTTAGTATAATTATTATTTTAATTTCACCTTTCAGAGCCTTCGATGAGAATATACTCCTACCTGAACTGAACAAGTAAAAGATAAGGCTCAGATTTTGCGTGCTGAACCCCCGCTAGAATTTTCATAGGTAGTTCAAGTCGTTGGATGGATTCTATTGTGCTCTCTAGAATCAGGTCATTACAAGATAATATAGTTGGGTAAATCCCAGAGCTCCTCAATCCATAGAGCTGCTTAAGCTCCTCCCCCAGTTTTTTTTTTTCTTTCCAGCAACTGTTTTTGAAGATTATCTTCCGATGGGATACCTATCTTTATAACCTGTGATATTCTTTTTTTTTTTTATTTTATAATAATGACTAAGATGTTAGGCCGATTATTCAAAACTGTGAGGTCCATAATGATAGGGTTCTCCTAATAAATTATTGTTTCGTGACCGGAGTAATTGGTAATAGACTACATGCAGATTCTCTTTACAGCCAGAATTGAACAACCCGAATTGAAATATTCGTTGTCATTGTTCTTGGTTAGTAAAAAGAAACCTTTCTGTTTCAGAATAACATTTATTATAAAGCTGTTTAATTAATTAATTTGCAACTAACTCTGCTGCAGTTGAAAGAGTGTTGGAGTCATTATTAATCACATAGCTTTGCATATTATTTTCCTCTTTTCGGTATAACATGTCTCCTCAATTATCTTTATCTTCAGATTTCCTGAGAAGATAAAACCCTAACAATGAGGATTTCGGGTATTTTTTTTTAGCGCTATTCTCTCTCTCACCATGAGTTTCAACCTTTTTAAATACGTCTTTAACCAGTTTGGTACTCCAAACGAGTACCCCACACGTGTTCATTGCCATTTTTTAATTTCTTCCGTTCAGATGAGATTTAAGAGTAAACATGGCTCAGCACCTAAATTCGTCTTCGAATAGTTTGTTAGAATCGGCTTTGATCTTCAGCAGTCGGTGTAAATGTAGATATTCGTAAGAGTCCGTGTTTCTCAGTTTATTGCTTCATTAGATAACTCCATATTGTTACCTACTACTTATGCGCAGTCCCTAAACTAAATTCGTGGCTTACTTTGGGGTAGTAAAAAAAGAGACTTAAAAATTCTTAAAAAAAATAAGAAAAGAGAGTATCTTAAAGGCAAAATAATAGAAATAGAAAAATACAGAAGCGAAAATAACGTAAGAGAGATGTACAAAGATGGACAATCCCATCTTTACTAACTTTCTAGGTATTAAAGTTTCGTTTAAAGTTTAGTATTAAAGTTTTTAAACTTTCGTTTTAAAGTTGAGTTGGTAATCTTAGCCAAAATGTTCCAGCTAAGGGAGTTAAGTACAAGGCAGAACCGCAGAAGACTAAAGTTAATCACCTTGAAATACGCCTCTTTTCTTATAGGTATATATTCATCAGCATTTATACCTTTCTTCTGACTCCAGCTCCGGTCCTCCCACGACTTCACTTGATGTCCTTCTTCATCGCTCTACCCAGACTGTCCTAAACCTTCTTCCATCCACTAACTAATTCTTTAAAATCTCCTTTTTTACCCTCTCTATCACTCTTTTGTGGAAATCTTGTCTGTTGAAAATTTGAACCCCCTCTCTTCTTCTATTGGTACTTGTGACAACGAAAGACGAAGTTGACATGGAAGTCTTCCAGAAGGGTGATTTTTTAAAGCTTCTTTAAAGATTGAAAAATTAATAAAGTATTTTTTCAATAATCATGAATCTTCTGTGTGGGAGTGCGCCACTTGGCTAAAAGCTGGGTCTCTTCTAGGTTTCGTGGTCTAGTTTGGGAAATTTCTAATTGCTTATCGCTTAATTTACATGTTACTATCAAAATTAATTAATAATGTATTATACTATCCGTCAGTAGTGGAACAGTTGATGTTTAAAGGAAGAGAGAGAGGTGGCTTTACGAATGGAGATGGGCAGCGAATTCCAGAAGGATGAGGAACGAACGAGAAACGATTTGTGAAAGAATGCAGTTTTATGTAATGGGGTATAAAAATTGATTGATTGGGTTCTAGTATTTAACGAATGGATATCAGATCGAAGGGTGAGGAGCTCTATTATGTTGGAAGGTTTTCTATTTTTTAGAGTTTGGAATAAGTAGGAACCAAGGAAATATTGTCGTCGAACAGAAGGATAGAGCCATTTTAAGATGGTATAATAACCAGAAATATGATCACGTCTACGGGCTCCGAAAATGAATCTGATAAAACAATTCATATGTCGTTTTAATTTTATTTCTAGTTCATCAGTTAGTCCCCCGTACACCAGGCAGCCGTAGTCAAAGTTCGGGAAGATAATAGAGGAAACAAGTAGCTGACGGGTTTTTAAAGGTAAGGATTCACGGAAGCTATAGAGCTGTTTGGGTATGGGAATGGATTTTAGGGATATTTCGGATACATGGTTATTCCAGGATAGGTTTTGGTTAAAGGTAACTGCAAGATTTTTAACAGTTTTCTAGAAAGGAATAGGGATTTTATTAAGAAAGAGCAACGGGTAGTATGGAAGGGAGTTCAAGGTCGGTTTAGAGCCGATGAGGATAACTTTAGTTTTACTTGAATAAAGCTGCAGCTTGTTATTATTTGCCCATTAACAGATTTGATCTATATCATACTGTACTTTATGTGCTGCTTCTATATGATTAGAAGGGTGGAAAGAAAAGTATATTTGCAGATCATCGGCGTAAAGATGTAAACAGATTTACTTCAGCTAAATTGAAGCATACCCAAGAAAAATACTGTGTATTATCTTATATCTATCATCTTATATTGTTTTAGGGGTTAGAAAAAATAAAACGAACATATGAAAAGATCAGATTTGCTTGTTTGATTATTCATTTCATGCCACTTCATGATATTGTGGCTAATCGGGCGATGCTACATTGGGAGTTTTAAACATTGCCTATTCAGGTTTAATTCGAATAAGGGTCTTTAACGTGTAACTGACATAACAAAGGCTCAGGAGCACATTCTTAACTAAGAATTATTTTAGACCTATTGCATGGATTGAATCCGCAACCAAGAAGAAGGCTAACCCGAAGAAATAGCATAGAATACACCCCAGATTAGATTTTATTATTTGTTTACATATTTCTATGTATCCTATTATTCCATGTAATAAATTTAAACCATCGACTTATTTTCGTATCCAATCCTTACAATCCAAAATCCTTTGTAAAATCCTTAACGCTCCTTACTTTGTCACGAATAAGCTCATCCTAAAGACCTTAATATCCCATATGTTACTGAATTAGCCCGAACCAGATATCAATCATTCCATGAAAAACTCCATTTCCACTCTAATCCACTAGTTTCCATCCTATCATCCTCTTCGATTCCTGATAATCCTCCGAGGCTTCTTAAAATAAGATGGCCCCGAGACTTTCTAGTTTAAAATATTTTTATAGTACTGCCAATAAGTGGCGTCTCTTCATGTATTTCATGTCAGTTTACTATGTCCATCTTATTTACTTTTATAAAATAATACAGTTGTAACTATCAATAAATATGTTTAAATTTAAAAAAAAATGGAAGACAAAAAAAAATCAGACTTCGAGATCTTGACAACTAATTTTATACATACGAATTATGATAACACTGTTTTGTTTATAGGTATTTATATATATATATATTTTTTTTTTTTTTATTATAGGTCAATATTCAAAAGTATAAATATATTTTAAAATTACTCACAGTTCCTTCCCCATAGAGATAAAAATCCGAGCTGTTCTCACCAAAATCGAGTTCCAAGCTCAAATCCGCAACTGGATAGACGATGTCATAAAAAACATGCAATTTTTCGCAAATATCTGAAATGTCGAATTTTAACTCATCTCTTATCTCCTCAACAGATAATTCCATCCCAGAAACTTCCGTCATCAAATAAACTGTCAAATGTAAACACAAGTTTAAAATCATCATCTGGTTAGACTGTGTATTTTTATCGCGTTGAACGAAAGGAACATTTTATCAGTTTGTTTAAACAACCCATCGTTACGTCATGTTTTCTAATTCAGCGATTAATCAACGGGTATTAAAGATTAATAGCTCAAGACAAATTCTATCAAGTATTTAAAGGTGGGTGTCGGAACCACACTAATGGAATTGAGCGCTGCTTTTCCCCATCTGTTATTACTAGTTCAAAAAGGTTATAAGATACATCATTGAGTTTTTCATCAATTTATAAGTTCTTTTTGAGTATCTTTTGTATGTTCGAGGGATCGAAATTTTATAGCTTTACTAAAACTTTTAAAGTAATGAAAATGGTAATGTAATTTTTTTTTTTATATAATATTCTGTTTCTATTATTATAGGAGTATAGAATCTAAACGTGTCAAAGGATAAACGCAATTGTGAAATAATACTCATTATCAGGTGTATGTGCATTAAAGTGGTCATAATCGTTGACTATAATACATGGGCTGTTATATTCCAGGGTTTTTTTATTCATTCATGGCTCGAAACAAAACTTCTGTTATTTATTATTTGTATATATTTTATATAATCTGAAAAGTTAGTTTATCATTTAAATTGTATACATTACAATAGGTAAATTTAAGGAAAATAATAAGAAAAATGCCCTACAATATACACATTATGGTTCATCATTTGGAAAAATTAAGTTAGACCTTAAAATAATTTTATATGTCAATTTTTCTGGTCTTTCCATTTAAGAAATTTATATAGCCAACAATGCGTTCTGCTTTACCAAAAACGTATAAATCAATTTACGGTTTTGAAATTATGTCGGTAGGAACTAAATTTTTAAAAAAAAATTTCACTTTATTTTGTTTTGTATGTATTGATATATTTAAAATAATTTTAATTTTTCTGCGATTTTTTGAAAATTCTTAAAAAATCACCAAGTCTTTATATGAAACCCAAAGTTTATCTAATAACGATTTTAAACAAAGTAAAATTCAGGAAAGATAGATATATAAAGATTTATTTAAGAATAATTAGTTACAGAGACATTTATCTAAAATAATCGACAAAACTTATAAATTTTCATGATATAAAAATGAGCTAATAATATGCCAATCGTACCTTTGAAATTGAATTTACTAAGAAACAAAATAACGTTATAATGGGTGATATATCTTCATTAGAACGAGAATTGCAAACTTTTGTCCCGAAAAAGTGCGGTTGGAACGTCTGTACGTCGTTTTAGCTGGCTACTTTTGGCTTTCATGTCTGTCCAGTGCACATGCGTTCTTGATGTTTCTCCTTTCTCTCCTAGGGTCCTTTCTATTCATTTTTTCAATTTGAATTTTTCTCGGAAGCCATGGAACACTAGAAATTTCTTCTTAATTGAAGCATATTAATACTGTTTGTGGTTAGTTTTTGTTTATTTTGTATTTGTCATTACTCCTTCCTTTTGAATAAGAAAATACTGAATAAAGCATTTTTTTTTTTTAACTTAAACTAAGGATGTCAGCACAATAAGCCACATCTAACTGAAACACTCCTTGAAGATTATATATATATTTTTTTTTATTATTCATTTATAACATAACAGAACATAAATACAGTAATATAGACGTATAATATACCGTTGGAAAGAGAAAGATTTTAGGAAAAATATTATCTTATACACAAACTTGTAAAAGTTAATAAACAGTAACAAAAAGCCTATAAAACTAACTGATTATTTTAGATAATAATATAATAGAGTTTCTAATAAAACACATATTGCTATATAGCTTTTTTCAGTCAAATTCATAATTTTTTCAGTCGAATTCATAATTTTTTCAATCAAATTCATAATTTTTTTAGTCAATTTCATAATTTTTTCAGTCAAATTCATAATTTTTTTAGTCAAATTCATAATTTTTTCAATCAAATTTATAATTTTTTCAGTAAATTTCATAATTTCTTGTACCCATTTTATACAGTTAATTTAATGAGGTTTTGCTATATTATAGTCCTAAATTTTGCCTATCCCGGTTAATTTAAGATAGAGTGGGATCTTTTACAAGTTACACTTTTTAAATCTTTTAAGAGTCATAAGGCCATCATCTACAAATGTAGGGCCATCTGCTGGTTTTGAACTTGTGGCCTTAAGCATAGAAGGCTGTTATGCTAGCCATTACTCCACGGGTGACCCTCGATGCATTTAACGAGCTCAATCTGCCAGGTTTGAACCCGTGACCTGGAGCATATGATTCCTTAACATCTTGTTGAATGCATCGAGGGTCACCTGTGGAGTAGTGACTAGCATAACAGCTTTCTTAAGGTCGCAAGTTCAAAATCAGCAGATTGCCCTATATTTGCTTTTAGAGAGTAAAAGCCTTAGTTATTTCGACCTTTAGGTCTCCCGTTGTACCGTCGAATTAAGCACAGTACCATAAAGTGTCGTTAAATGGATAAACAACAACAAGATTTAATAAAAATGTTGGGTTTCTTGGTAGCAAAACCTCATTAATGTGACTGTATAAAATGGGTACAAGAAATTATGAAATTGACTAAAAAAATTATGAATTTGGTTGAAAAATTATGAATTTGATTGAAACAATTATGAATTTGACTGAAAAAATTATGAAATTGACCGACAAAATTATGAATTTGACTAAAAAAAACCTATATTAATTCAATTTAATTAATTCTTTAATGGTTTCACTCATTTTTATCTTTAACAGTATTAGAAAATTCTTTAATCGATTTTAAAAACGGAGGTTAGTGAAAATCGTGTGTTGCCCACACCAGATTTTTTTTTTGTAATTAATCTATTCTTTTTTATCTACCAAATCAATTATTGTCATCGGCTTTTCATAACTCTCTAAGTATTATCTTTTACAATTTTGTGTAAAAGATAATATTTTTTCTAAAACCTTGAGCTTTCCAACAGTATATATATAATAATAATAATAATGTTCTTATGTTCAAACCCACAAACATTGTATAACAAATATTTTAGTTGCAGACCGAACTCGTTTAACTTATTTATTTACCCATTTTCTATCAACGCTTTTAGAGGAAGAAATATAAAAAATCGGAATTTAAGCCCAGTCGTATTATTTCAATCAGAATGAATCCTGTATTATACTAAAGCCAATGAATATAATATCGATATATTGAGTTTAATCAAAATGTGGCACTTCTGGTTCAACGATTTTTATAAAAATGTCTCCGGCGTATAGTTGTCTAAAAAAACAATTTAAAATGTACAAAAACAAGCAAACATATTCGCTGATCTAAACGTTCATAGGTTTTAAACTTTACATATAACCCTAAAAATGTTATATTATAATAAAGCTGGATATTATTTTTACCCGACACTTTTTTTTTTACCGAAGGGTAAGGACTCGACAGACGCGACTAAACAGCAGTGCCAGTGACAAGAGAAGCCTGGAAGGGACAGGCCATGTCCAAGGAGTGAAATATACCTAGCTCCCTCCTTCTTTCTGGAAATATATCAGTTCATCATCAGCTACCTTCGGTAGAGTCCATAATATCATCATAACTTATCATCAGTCACCAGCATCCTAACCTTTTTTATAATAATATTTTTTGAAACCTGTTAAGGAATCATATAAATTTTATGTTTCGGTTTATTATTTTATTTATTTATTATAATAATGGAGCTTCGTAATCGAACCAAAAAAAAAAATCTGGTGCGCGTAACACACGACTTTCACTTACCTTCATTATTTGTATCAATAAGAGAATTTTTAAACCAATTTAGAAACGAAAATAAACTGTTATAGAATTGTTTAAATTGGATTTTAAAATAAACATGTGTTTTTATTTTATTATCTACGACAATCGGTTTGTTTTATCGGCTTTTCATCACTCTCCGTTAACTTTTACAATACTGTATATAAGGTTATATGTTTTCTAAAATCTTTGGCATTCCAACAGTATTTTATACATGTGTATTACTTTTCATAAGTTCAAAAACAACAAATCGCATTAAAAAAATATTTTTACAGTTAACTAGTTAGATATCGAATTAGTTCAACTTATATATATATATACCTGTTTTTTAGCAACACTAATCAGATGATAAGGTCAATGTGATAAAATCTACAAAATTATAGGTATTTTAGAGGAAGAAATTTTAAAATATCAGCATTTAATCTCTGTCAGACTATTTTAATCAGAATGAAACATACGCCATATTAAATCCCATTAAATTTTACATCAACATAGCGAGTTCAATCCAAATCGTTAGAGCCGTTTTCAAGAAAATCATAAGGTGCAAAATGCATGATATAAAGTGGCTCTTGGTAAGCTGATTTTGATGAAAAAGTTGCTGTAACATCTCGGGCGTATAGTTGTCTTAGATATAAGAGTTTTCAGTTTCAGAGGAGTTTTCTTTTTCGCGCTGGACTTACCACACACCCAAGGACAAACACACAGACCTTTTTTCGGGACTTGATCGTTTGGGCTCGAGGGGAGGGGGGCTAAAACGTATAATTCCGTTCAAAACTGGAATTCGAAAACTTTTACGATCGCAATACTTCCCCTTACTATATATTTCATACATATATAAGAGAAAGTAAAAACGGGTGAATACATAAGTTGAACGAATTTTATGATCTACTTAAAGGCAAATAAACCAAACATTTTTCGTAAGTAATATTTTTTTTTTTAATTTAAGAAAAGTTAAACAGATATAAGAGTAAAGTATAATATCCTGTTGAATAGCGAAATATTTTAGAAAAAATATTATCTTATATAAGAAGTTTTTCAAGGTGATGTAATGCGACGAATAGAGTATAAACTTAAGGAATTATTGCACATAACATTTTTTTTTTTTTTTTAGAATACAATAGAAAAATAATTTTTATTATTTTTATTTATCACATAATTTATTTAACAAAAGAGTAAAATAACTAAAAGTGAAAAATCAATAAATAACTTCTGATATGTTGAACAAAACCTTACATCGAAACTGATTCATAATAATTGATCCATATGGAAACATGAAAAATAAATAATAAATTTTATTTTTGAATAGATATTTTATTTGAAATATCAGGCTTGTGGAGCGTCTGTTTGAGATGACAATAGGTATGGTATACAATAAATGATGGTTGGGAAGAAGCATGGTGGATATGACTAGGTAGGGAGTTCCAGAGAGTAGTAATGCGGACAAGAAACGAATGATCAAAACTTGTTGTTCTGTGGGCAGGAATGTAAAGGTCAGAATGGCACAATCTTGTTTGGAGTGAGCGGACTGACGATTTTAATGCCAGAAGTCTGCGGATATAAGGAGGTAGCTAGGAGATGATGGTTTGGTAAAGGTATGATCCTAGAAAATATTATCTGCGGTTTGAAGGAAGGTGCCACTTTAACTCACTGTATAAATGGGTCACATGAGACCTTGCAAAGGACAAATCTTTAAAAAAATTATATTGCTATATAAGATAAGATAAGATAAGATAAGCCTTTATCTACACATATTTACAATTTTTGTTGGTACATAAACTTTATATATATTTATTTTTATTTTAAAAACACTTTTAATAATTGATGTAAGTAAAAAGAAAACAATGTGACCAAATATTATATACAACTTTTAAATAAAATTTACTAACATCTCTTTTATTAAATTGCCAAAAAAAAACTTAATTAAATAATATTAAAATTGTTTCTTTAGATAAATAAAAATAAAATGGTTTTCTACTAATGTGTAGGCCTCTCCTGAAGGAGGAATAGTCTTGATCGGTGACCAGCCGTAGCTTCTGGGTTATGAGTTCGCCGCTGGTTTTTCAATATCTTGGCATTTTAATTCCCAATATTTTCGGTCTTCTGTTTTCCTATGCCAAGATATTCCTTCTTGTTTCTTAATTTCGTTCGACCATCTTTTGAGTTGCCCTCCTTGCTTACGTTGCTTTCCGAGAGGTGTCCATTCGGTAATTGCCTTGCTCCACCTGGGGTCTTTTATTCGCATTAAATACCCAGCCCATTCCCATTTCAGCTTCCTTATACAACCCACGGCATCCCTCACCAAAGTGGTCTCTCTCAGAGTCGTATTTTTTACTTTATGCTTTAAATTCACATTTGTCATACTCCTCTCCATTCTTCTTTGCCAAACGTTAATTCTTCTTTCTTGAGTTTTAGTGAGGGACCATGTCTGGCTTCCATAAGTCAAAGTTGGGAGAATGCAGGTATTGAATACTAACCTTTTCCATTTAATTTCGGTGGAGCTTTTCATTAAGTTTTTAAAGACCCAAAATTTTTTCCAGCAAGAGGCAATCCGTTTTTGAATTTCTTTGGAAAGGCGGTCATCGAATGAAATGGTCTGTCCTAGGTAAGTGGTGTCTTTGACTAATTCTATTTTTGCGAGAACATTTTCTATTTTGGATATATATTGTTATATAACTGGATACAAATCTTAAAACATTTTTGAACATTAACATTATCTCAGATTTTTTAGAACACCTTATATAATCCAATTATTATTAGTATTGACAAAATTAAAACATATGAAACATTGAAGGAAAAGGCAGTCTGAGAGCCTATATACAGTATATACGATATTGTCGTTGTTTCTTTGAGACCCTATCGTCAATAGAAGCTTTTAATTCAGGACGAAAATGTCTGAAATCAAATCAATATTTAATCTATAAATGGGTTTGGGCTGGGACACAGTGTTCCCAAATGCACAATATACCACCTCCCGGACCTACATTCATTTTCCTTTCCCTTGCAGCCAATCCTAAATTGAAAGTATCATTCATCTGTTTGTTCTATACACTGGGCTTCAGTAGAATCCGTTATTGAATTTGACCTTAAATTAAATTTTGTCACCTAAAGTACTCTCTAGTTTCGAGAAAAAAAAACTAAACAAAAAAAAAAAAAAAAAAAGGAATGGCTTTTTCATTCAAAGTTATTAAACTTGACAAACATATCTGTCGGTACTCAGTATTTGTTATCTACATTTTATTGGTCAACGCTTCATCGCATTGACTACAGTAATATATTTATTACAACTATGTAATTCTACGTTTTAATAGCCAGTTGTTTTTTTTACCTTGCTGTGACACACACACAAACACACATATATACATGAGTCCTCAAACCACTACATATATAACAAGCATCTTATATCTAAAAAAACATTAAATAAACATCGATTCCGAAACATAAAACATCGATTTTCAATAAATCATTCAAAGTAAGTTCACGTAGAACATTTAATATGTTTAATAAAAAAATTAATTTAAACCAATCATTAGAAACAATTAAAAAAAATATAAGAGAAATAATAAATGAGAAATTATTTAAGTTTAATAACAATATATTATATTAGAAAGACTTAACTAATATTTTTAAATATTATATTTTAAATTTTGTGTTGTTAAAGTTTCTAATGTATATAGCTTATATAAGAGCATTAGATACGTTTATGTGAAAAGAATGATAGAGAGTTAAATTTCCTTTTATGTTTATTTATTTTTATTTTAATCTCAAATAAGATGTTCCTGTGATTCGTGGTTTTCATCAGAAGAACTCATCTTCACCAACTTGATGTGAAAGCACAGAAAAATAAGTAACACAAAATGAAAGAAGATAAAATGTCCAAAAAGGTTACAAAGTCGAAGTTTCCCAAATAGGACAGTAAGTTGCTTCATGCAGAAAATAAAATTTATTATTTTTAATAATATTCTAACATTTCAAGCAGCTATTAGTCTTATACCGTTAGGTTTTATAATTCCCGGATCGTTAATAAACATTTCCATTTTATTAACTTTAAAATGGTGCAAAACAAATTGACCTTCATTGGCCAATCAAGGATGCAAGACAGCCAAAATAAAAAACAGACCATCGTTGAGAACTTCATTTTCCCGTATTTTTTTATTTATTATTTTTATTTTTTGTTTTTAATGTTGAATGAAAATACTAAGTGCCCATCGGTGGTTTGAACCAACACCGCTCAGACCCACATCTTTAAGCAACCCAGCGACGTCAACTGCCCTGTTTTTTATAAATTCTATATCGTAATTTAACTAACTTCTCCCATAAAATTTATCGAAATGAAGAATATAATTAGAAATAAAATTAAACGGAAGATTGCAATATGATATCAAATAATAAGTAGGTTTCTATGTCTTCCAAAAACAGTTTATTTCAATAAACTTTAAACGAGTCAACGTTTCGGGGGCCTTCTCCATATGCAGATGCAATAGGAAAGTAAAAAATTGTAAATCTTTCATTGTTGACATATATTCAGTAATAAATTAGTTTGTACTTCCTACAGTAAATAGGATGACCCTAATCCATAAGGGGCCAAAGAATATGCGAGTTTAGATGGTTGTTGTTCCTTAGTGGTAATTTCTTTTAAAAAAATGTCAACATAAATTATTGACAACAATTTAAAAAACAAAATGGATATTCTAATTTTTAAAATACTTAGGTAAATATAATTTGTATGTAACATTGTTATATATATTTTTTATAATGTTTTTAATTAGTATATAAAATATTTATCTTTTGATGTTAGTTGATAATTTGTTGATGTATTTTAGTGATTCCTGATGATGGGGAAGGCCCCCGAAACTTTGACTCGTTTAAAGTTTATTGAGACAGCACTGAAACCTATCTGGACCTACGGACTTGAACTGTGGGGGAAAGCCAAATTTTCTGACATCAAACGCATTCAATCCTTCCAATCCAAACTCCTCAGAACCATAGTTAATGCTTCTTATTATGTCACCAACCTTACCTTACACCGCGATCTAAATATTCTATTTATTTTAGACCTTATACCATTAAAATTCTCTAAATTCCATTAGAACCTTATCCATCACCCCAATCCCCTAGCTCAATCCTTATCCAGCTCCATACATCCTTACCATCCCCCTAGAAGGTTGAAACGGTAGTAGCCTCGAGATCTCTAGTAACATGTATATTGAAGTTCTAGCACTGGCTAGATTCTCCATTCACGTGCTGCATACTTGAGGATTGTATATAGGTATGAGTGACTTTTGTATATATTTTTATTGATTTTGTTTTGAATAATATTTTTATTGATTATGTTTTATATATATATATATATTGTATATTGTATGAATTTATTGTTTTGTATATATCGTGTGAATGTTGTTTGAATGTTGTACTTTATCACTATTAAAAATGTCCTAAAGTGAACTGATTGTAATATTACTCAATAAATAACTGTTTCTGAGAATAAAAAAAAAAAGTTTATTGAAATAAACTGTTTTGGAAGACAGAAACTAACTTATTATTTGAATATAATTAGGTATTTGTCCTATTTAGTTAATTATTTGTTTATTTATTTTACATGGCTTTATACTACTGCTAATCGGACGATGCTACAGTGGAAGTCCTAAACTTTGCCTATCCAGGTTTAATTAGAATAGGGATCTTTAACGAGTACTAGACATCGCGCAGGCTCGGAACCACATTTTTATGTCCCCTCCAATAGACAGCATAAATCAGGATTTTTTACTTCCATTAAAAATCCTAATACCGCCTGCGGATGGTGAACCCGTGACCTTTGTCATGGAAGGCTATTATGCTAGCCAATATGCTACAGATGATTCCTTATAACCTTTTCAATTCAAGACATACAACTCATATTTAAATTCAATATGACCATCATGATACAACAGTTTTAGTCCATGATTCGTAAAAGGCCGAGCAGTAAATAAGTTAAATTTTAAACCTAGTACATGAAGAACATTACGCAATCTCAAACTGCTATTTGAAGTATTAAGTTAAATTACACCAATAACAGTAATCTCAAGAGAGTCATTTGGCACTTCAACGCATTCATCTGTTTCCAGAGGTGTATATTCCATAAATGGATATAAAGGGGATCCCATTTAATTAATTATTAGAGGAATAATATTTTATCATCTTCATCTTTATTGGCGTGACAAATTGAAACTCATTGCCAGATCTATTCGTAGAGCCTTATCATTTCCATTACTAAGTCCTAGAAAGACCATACAAACACTCTTTATTTTGTACATTTTTTTTTTAATCTCAGGGCTCTTTTCGTCTCAGAAAAAAAATTCATTCTTTCATCGTGATATGGTTAAGTAGGCTTGTCTTTTTATTATTTACCCAGGTTCTAAATGTGGGTATCCAGAAATCGGGTAAAGAACCAGGCAGCTAAACGGTTCTTTTATGTATTTCTGTTAAATATATAAAACAGTATGGATCTTTACAGTATTTAACCCAAGATTGTACCAAGTTGGTTGTAGTAGTGTATATGTTTTTTTTATTTTTAATAAAATATTTATATTTTCAATACAATGTATTTATTAAATTCATTGTAAAATATTTTTTAAAAATCTGGTGCGGGCAACACGCGACTTTCACTTACCTCCGTTTTTAGAATCGATTAGAGAATTTTCAAATATGAGTGAAACCATTAAAGAATTGGTCAAATGGAATTTCTATAGAAAAATGTGTTTTATTAAAAAATCTATCATATTATTATCTAAAATAATCACTTAGTTTTATCGGCTTTTCATCACTCTCTATTAACTTTTAAAAGCTTGTGTATGAGATAATATTTTTTCTAAAATCTTTAGCTTTCCAGCAGTATATTATGCATATATTACTGTTTTTAAGTTAAAAAACAAAAAATTGCATTAAAAAAATATTTTTTCAGTGTTTTCCTTTAAGTTTGGTATCGAATTCATTAAATTTATATATTTACCTGTTTTTCATCAGTAGTAACAAGATAATATAGCTATTTTTATAAAATCAATAAAATGAAAGGCACTTTAGAAGAAGAAAATTTAAAATATCGGCATTTAAGCTCTGTCAGACTATTTTATTGAGAATAAATGATATTAAAGCCTATTAAATTTTACATCGATATAGGGAGTTTAATCAAAATCGTTTTTGAGAAAATCATAAGAAGGTGCAATATGAGTATTAAGTGGCTCTTCTAGTTAGCCGATTTTCATGAAAACGTTTTTGTAACACCTATAGGCGTATAGTTGTTTTCAATATGAAATTTCAGCTTTATAGGACTTTCCGCTTCGGCCTAAACGTTTATTTCTGTTGAAAACTGGAATTCGAAAATTTTCACGATCGCAATACTTTCCCTTACTATATATTTCATATATAAGTAAGTGAAAGTAAAAAGAAGATAAAATAATATTTAAATGATAAATATTCTCTTCTATATTATATATTTTATTCTTTAAACGTTAAACTAACTTTATTATGTAGCTTTAATCTGAGCCCATTACGCTAAATTATTCTGATTTATAATTTCCCTATTAATGTACTTCAGTTATAATGCTGGATGTAATCAGGAAAATGTTGATGTAGAAAAATAAGTTAGTAGCCATGATTAAGAATATACCCTATGGAGCTTCCTCGGGCATGAGGTTATTAAAGATTCATGAAATGAGAGAGAAAAAATCTGTAAGTCCCGCATCCCTCTTCTTTTGAGCCAGAGAAACCCTGTGATTAAATATTTAAAAAATGTGGGAGAGGGAATATATACATTTACAATTGGTTCCATTAATGATGTTTGTAATTCCCAATATTTTTTTTTTCATTATTGTTGTGAAAATAGTACAATTTTTTATACTCTCACTTATCTATACATGAAATATATAGTCAGGTTAATTATTGGCCCTGAATTTTTTCGAATTCCAGTTTTCACCGAAAATGAACGTTTTAGGATCTCCTTAATCCAAATAACTAAGTTCCGCAAGAAGGTACGTGTTTTAAGTCTGACTTAAAATGATAAGTTTTATAAACGTAAAATTTCTTATTTTAAAAGTGTATCCCATATGTTTTTCCTCATTGAATATTTTGAAAGATAGTCTCAACAATTTTGGAAAGAGGACATAATGAGTCTTCCTAATAGATATAATAAGTTAATTGAGCAGATGGCTTTATTTATAGCAAAGTTTATCAACCTCAACCAACAAAAATTGCCTCTTAATTTTTCCCAAAAAATGAAGGAAGATACTTAAAGAGCACCCTAATATAATTAACTATTAAATATACATAACTATTGAATTAATTATTTATTTGTACATTCTGTTTTTAGATAATACATTTGTTATATATATATATATATATATATATATATATATATATATATATATATATATATTATTACATATATATATATATGTATGTATGTATATTTTTTATTTATTTTTTTTTCAATTCCAAATATTTTAAATAGTTCTGTTTACATCATGCATTTTGATAAATCCAGTCCTATTTTTTCTGTTAATATTTTTGTTTGTCCTAAAAAAGGTGACAATTATTTATTTATTGTTTATCACAAAAGAGTAGTAACACATCAATCAAATGATATAACAAGGACCAATGACGAAATTTCATGTTTCATATTCCTGAATTTTTACAGCAACTTTGGCGATACAAAAGAGCAAATTTATACAACTGCAATTGCAACTTTTTACGATTCTCTCAAAAACGGGTCTTACGATTTTGATTAAACTCGGTATATTGGTGTAAAATTGTATGGGCTTTAATATGATGTAGCTTTCATAGGCTGACTTAATGGCGATATATTTTTCCTTCTAAAGAACTTTTAATTTTGTAGATTCCAAAAAAGTAAACATCATCTATTTAGCATCGATAAAAATCAACTAAATAAACAAGTTGAATGAATTTGATAACCAACTAAAGGAGAAAAGAGCAAATATATTGTTTAGGTAAATACTTTTATTTTCCAGTATTAAAGTATTATTACAGATGTTTTATATCAGTGATAACAGTGTTATCATTTTCTTTTTTTTTTAACTTAATAATTTTATTTGCACCTGTATATGTTACAATCAGCAAATGAGTTATATATGATAAACATAGCATGGGTTGGCATGAGGGAGATAGTACCCAGTGGTGCATCCTCCTGACATTCAAAAACAAACTATTTTTTCAGGCTAGGAGGTCCCTCATCCAACTCCTTTTCAGCCTACGCCGAGTTATGTATGGTATGTCAGTTGTAGCCATGTTATGTACAAGTTTGTTTCTATGTCCATTTAGTTTGTCGTGAAATCGTTTGTAAGTCAGTCGAATGTGGTTTATTGTAGTTGGAATACGTAAGTCAGTGTGTAGGGTATCGTTTGATACATATGGTGGTGAGTTCATTGCTAGTCTTAAAAATTGCGATTGAAAGGTTTGTATTTTTCGTATGTGTGTCTTTTTAGCGGGTCCGTATATTTGGCAAGCGTAAGTCCATATTGGTTTTAATAAATAAGTGTAAACATTTAGTTTCTGTCTGGTCGATAATTTAGAACGTCTATGTAATATTGAATATAATAGTCTAAGTCGAAAGTTTAGCGTTTTACGTTTTGTCTTGACGTGTGGGTCCCATGTCAATCTTTTGTCAAATATTAGTCCTAAGTACGTTACTGTATTTGTTTGCGGTAAAGGGTGATTGTCTATACAAACTGAAGGGCAGATTCCGCGTCTAAGTGTAAATGTAATATTTAGTGACTTGTCATGGTTAATTTTTAACTTCCATTTCTTACACCAGTTTTGTACGTTGTCCAAATGGTTTTGTAATATCATACTGGTTTGTATAGGGTCTGTGTTTCTCGTAATAATTGCAGTGTCGTCGGCATAACAGTGTTATCATAATTCGTATGTATAAAATAAATTGTCAAGACCTCGAAGTCTGATTTTTTTTTGTCTTCCATTTTTTTTTAAATTTAAACATATTTATTGATAGTTACAACTGTATTATTTTATAAAAGTAAATAAGATGGACATAGTAAACTGACATAAAATACATTAAGAGGCGCCACCCATTGGCAGCACTCTAAAAATATTTTAAACTAGAAGGTCTCGGGGCCATCTTCTTTTCAGACGCCTCGGAGGATTATCAGGAATCGCAGAGGATGATAGTATAGAAACTAGTAGATTAGAGTGAAAATGGAGTTTTTCATGGAATGATTGATATCTGGTTCGGGCTAATTCAATAACATATGGGATATTAAGGTCTTTATAGGATGAGCTTATTCCTGAGTAAGGAGCGTTAAGGATTTTACGAAGGATTGGTTACGAAAATAATTCAATGGTTTAGTAGAGCCCCATAGCTCTACTCCGTCAGAAAATTTATTACACGGAATAATACGATACATAGAAATATGTAAACAAATCATAAAATCTAATCTGGGGTGTATTCTATGCTATTTCTTTGGGTAAGCTTTCTTCTAGGTTGCGGATTCAAACCATGCTAGAATTCATAATAGGTCTAAATAATTCTTAGTTAAGAAGTTGCTCCTGAGCCTTTGCGATGTCAGTTACACGTTAAAGATCCTCATTATAATTAAACCTGGATAGGCAATGTTTAAAACCCCCATTGTAGCATCGCCCGATTAGCCACAATATCATGAAGTGGCATGAAATGAATAATCAAACAAACAAATCTGATCTTTTCATATGTTCATTTAATTTTTTTAACCCCTAAAACAATATAAGATGATAGATATAAGATAATACACAGTATTTGTCTTGGGTTTGCTTCCTTTAGCTGATGTACAATTTTATTTTAAGGATGTTTGTTAATTTTCAATTTATTGCGGTTCTTTTGATTGGTGACGTACTTCAAGTGCTGGGGCATACTTTTTGACTGTAGCCGAGAATCTGATCTTTTCATTTTTTTTTTTTTTTTTTTTTCCTTACATGGTAACCCCACATAAGGACCGTTTATTATAACATCATGCACCATACCTTAAAGGTATACTACATGAATAATAATATGATTATATTAATTTACATATGAAAGTAGTATTACATTAACAATTATTACAGAATAATGTTTCAAATGAAATAGAACAAAATAAATAAAGTAACTATCATAACAAATTTAAAATAAAATTTTAGTCAACAGAAAAGAATTACCTACCTGCTCATCTTTAGTACATATATATATATATATATATATATATATATATATATATATATATGTGGAAGCTAATCCGTTGAAAAAACAAAGTTCCATCCATACAAAACTCTCATCCTGGGCCTGTCCTAACATACGCCTTCCAGACATGGGCTCTATCCACAAAGGATAGAATATATCTCCTGTTCTTCGAGAGGAAGATTCTATGGGCAGGTAAGGCTGGAAAAGAAGAAGAAATAAGGACTTCTATGAACTGCTCCAGGATCTAGACGTTGTGACGTTTACTAGGCTGGAACGCCTTGGATGGGCAGGATATAATGCATAGATGAGTCAAGACGGTATACCTAAAAAAGAGATGGAAGAGGTAATCCATCGTCCAAGAAGATTCAGACAGCCCAAGCCCCGGTGGATGGATGGCGTAGTTCATGAAGTACGAGACCTACATAGTCACTTCCGTAGCCACTATGTGAATCCACGAGAGAAAGATCCTTTGATCAATCTACGCTGGAATTACAGAAGAGAAGGAATAGCTTCGAAGGACCAATTGGGAATAGTACTCTCCATTTCAGGAGCCAGACATTGAAAAATTCATTCGGATAAATAGGTTAAGGTGGGCTGGGCATCTGACGAGGATGGATGAAGATTCGATTCCTAAAAAAATTTTCCTTGAAGAAATTCATGGACCTAGGCGATAAGAAAGACCATGCGCAGGCGAGATGGTGTTACACACGACGCCCGGATGTTGCTTGGAGTATAGAACTGGAAGGTGGCTGCACTGGACCGGGACACATGGCGCAGGCTTATCCAGGAGGTCTTGACTCAGCTATGAGCTGTTGTGCCGATGATTGATAGTATATGATCTAAATGTTCCTAACGAAAATGAATATACGTTTTATTAAAGTCAATTTAAAATATTTTTCAAATTGAAGTATATTTAATAGTTTTTAAATTGATTTTAACATTCGAGGTAAGCGAAACTAGTGTGCTGCCCGCACCAGATTTTTTAATGGTTCCTGAATTGATTTTAACAACCGGTGTTAGTGAAACTCATGTATTGCAAGCATCCGATTAAAAAAAATAAAATAAAATAACTATTATTATAAGGAAAAATATTTATGAAAGCATCATGAAATGAAGTAATTGTATATGAACTATTGGATGATCTTCAAGATGCACTAGATCTCAATGAGTTTATAACATATCATAAACCTAACAAATGGCTTAGAGGATTAATATTTAAGAGATTATGTTATTACTTTAAGATAAGAAACACATACATATGGAATTTAAAAATAAAATAAAATAATTGGATGAATTCTTAAACAAAAAATAAACAGAAATGGTGATATTTAACTACAAAATCTAATAAATAAAGAGGTAGAAAAAATTAAGTATAGGAAGTGTACGTATAAAAATCTCAGATAAAGTCATGCATGTTTGGTTTATTCAAAGTATTTTTCAAACAATAAGTTTGTATTATATTAAAAAATACTTATACTATAGTAATATAGTTTTGATAGCAATTTGATTGACTAGCTGAAGGAGTGTGTATATTAAATGACATTGTTTTTCCTACATAATTTAATTTTTCAATCTTATATTTCACTCTCCAAATGAATTCAAAATAGTTTTTAAATTGAGACTGATACATTTTACTACTCATTCACTACAAATTAATTAAATTGGTAGTTATTTTCAGCTATCCAATTTGATGTGTGTTAAAAAGTTTCTCATGCTGTGTATAAATACTCCGTTAACATATTTTGTACTCCTGCGGGGTCTACTTTCTATTAGATTCTCCTCATACAAATTCGAAACACGTAAGGCTTTGGAAAGATGTGGTAAGATCTGGTCTTCGGGAATAGACTCCACATTTCCGTTATTTTCTAGCGTAGCTTCGTCCAAAGCCGTGCATTGAATCGACAGTGGTTTAATTGCAACTCCTACATCGTTCCGCTCTACGAATAAAGATGCCAATATGACGCCATCATGTATCTTGATCACTCGCCTGAAAAAAAAAATATATATATCAGATCTAATAACGTAAATTTTAAGTAAGTTTTTGAATGAATGATTTTCCTTCTTGTACATTTCGTTCCTTAAGAATAAAGTGGACAGAAGAATTCCCCTTTGTCCATTTTTTATTTTTTTGTTTATTTTATATGATTATCTAGAGATAAAAAACCGCTGCAAATTATTACACAATGGTTTATTATTTCCAAATAACAATATTAGGGTATAACTGTTGATAAAGCTGTAGATAGGTAATTAAGTAATATGAAAAGCACTAATTCAAAGTACCATATAATAACAGTACCACTGATTTCAAAACGCAATATCTAAGCTAGTTGTTAATGAATTTCAATGATTCTTTCTTCATTTGGTCCAAAATTGAATTCTAAATCAAATGGCAACAAAAGAAATTTTTCGTATTTATTAGGTTATTAACCATTTCTTTTATGACTACATTTCTCCTTCCACTATCTAGTTTCAATCCTCGCTTCCACTACGAATCTTGAAGGTACTCCTGGTCCTCTGAAATAAAGAGAATCACAAGATCTTGTGACTTAAGATTGTTATTGGAGTGCCAGGGGAGTTCCTCTTCATGTAATTTACTTATTTCAAGTATTTTTATCTTTGGTGACAGTGACTTTATTATTTATTCACTTAATGTCACTGTATGCCAATGTGGCTAATCAGACAATGCTATAGAAGAAGCCTTAAATTTTGCCTATCCAGGTTCAATTACGATGGGGATCTTAAAAGATCAGATGAGAACATCACAAAGACTCAGGAGCATTATTTTACGTCCCCTCCGAAGGACGGCATAATCAGGATTTTGTACACCCTTAAAAACCCTTAAGGCCATCTGCCGGATTTTAACGTACGTTCATGGGCATAGACACTGGTTATATTAGCCACTACACCACGGGTGACTCTATTATTTTATGTATCACTAACTACAACTATAAATAAATAAATTAGAGATTCTTAACATAATACATATAATAGTATAAGAAACATTATATATATTTTCTTGGCACATTAATCTAATTTCCAACTTATTATTCATATATTTGTACGAATGTGGTCTAAAAGCCTAATTATTGTTTTTCATATTGAGACAAATCGTAATTTACCTGAATAAGAAAATAATATTTTTAGTTTTCATTTGCAGTTTATTGAATAACGAAATCATACACTAATGCATTCTTTTTCCCAAACAAAGGCTTCTTAAAAATTCACTCATGCAAACATATGAACAAAAAAACTTAAATAACTTTTACCTGCTCGACGAATGAATAGTGAAATCAGCCGTGACTTCAGCATTTACAAAATATGTTGTATTCGACAAGCTGGTCAATGTACAATTGGCAGCTATGTCATGGTCAGGACTTGTTACAAGCTGAAAAAAAAGAAAAATCATGAATAGTAACGTTGCATTTGGTAATAGGAAATATTGTAATATATATATATATATATATATATATATATATATATATTATATATATATATATATATATATATATATATAGTTATAGGTAGCAGACTTAGCGTCTTCTTAGAAGAAGTATGAATCATCTCATGGCTTCTCCTATTTAAAACCCAGCGAGCAATCAGCTCGAGCTCATTCACGTAGTCATTGTTAGCCAGTAATTATGTTAGTTTAGATCCATAGTATTATCTTACCGTGTAAATGTTTATCATACATAATAAATCTTTTTAAAAAGTCTTGCGTGAGTTGAAAGATTCATATATATTATTAAATATTAAATATATATATTTCAGGGTGCCTTTAGTCATATTGTAAAAGCAGATACTACATCTGAAGTTGAACAAAAAAGTTTATATGACCTTAGTCCCTTCCTCAACAGTTAGAGAGGAAAATCAAGTTTTTACTTTTTTTTTTTTTATTCGAGTTTTTCATCAGAAAAACACAAATATATCTGTGTCTCGTTTCGTTCCCACAATATAATTAGACATTTAGGAGACTTTTTTTTTTTTTTTTTACCTCCTATCTTTTCATAACTAAAAAGAATAAATATATTAATATTAATAGTAATTATATTAATATATTATATTAATTATTAATTAGTATTTATATTAATAAAGTATTTACATTTATTTTATTAATAATTAGTATTTAATTAATATAGTATTTATATTTATTTATATTAATATATTTATATTAATATAGTATTTGTATTAATCAGTATTTATTATATAATTATATACTTCTATTAATATAATATTAATATAGTATTTATATTAATTAATAATAATAATATATAATAAACCAATAAGATAATTTAAAACACGTTTAGCTTATATTGTTAAGTATTGAATATTAAATTGTAAGTAGAACAAAATTAAATTTTATACAGGAGGAAATGATTATCGATCAGAGAAAGAAAAAACAATGAAATAATCAAAACAATTAATTTTCTGATAGCTTTTCTGCCCAAATTTTATACCATCTTCAGGGCAAGTGATAGAAGCATGTCGCTTCGTGTATGATTTTTTCTCTTAATTGTACATTATGAGTAAATTTATTTGTTGCCTTCTTTTATTTATACATTTTGTTATTTTTAATCTTTTTTAATTAGACTCGCTATATCGATCGATGTAAAATTTGACTGAAATAATACAACTAGGTTAAAATGATATTTTAAATTTTCTACCACTAAATGTATCCTTTAATTTGTAGAATTCAAAATATTGGGCAAATTATCTTGTTAGCAGTGACAAATAACGGCTAAATATGCAAGTTGAGCGAATTTGATAAACAACTATTGGAGAAAAGTGCCAACATATTTTTAAATCCAAATTTTGTTTTTGAACCCAAGAATGGTAATATATTAGGTTGTTTCACATGAAATGTCCGTTTTAATAGTTTCTGAAATACATAAAGGATTTTGCAGGTCTCTGGTGTTTTCTTCCGAATGTTTACATATTTAAAGTAAACATTTACCAATCCTTTACCTTTGTATTATAAACATTAGCTTCCCAATCAATTACCCACTTTTAGTATACCTCCAAATATGAACATGGAAACACGCGATTTTCGAGTAATATTTTTGTACGAGTTTAAACTCGGCCATTCAGCAGCTGAGGCAGCTAGAAATATTTGCTAGGCGTTTGGAGAAGGGAGTGTTAATGAACGGACCATTAGCCGTCGGTTTGCCAAGTTTTCAGCCAGGGATACCGACTTGGAAAAACTTTCCCCAAGGAAGACCTCCGTCCGTAATAGACAACGATGTCCTCAAACACTCAGTAGAAGGAAACCCCTACCAAACGTTAAAGGACTCTCAGCACAACTAAATGCAAGTGCATCTACCGTTTCCAGACATTTAAAGTGTATTGGGAAGTAAAAAAGCTCGATACATGGGTACCTCATGATCTCACTGAGCGGCAGCAAGACTCCATGTTTCAAAACATACCGTGCAAAAATTGAAATAGCTGGGCTACGAAGTTCTTCCGCACCCACCATATTCTCCCGACTTGTCTCGAACAGATTACACCTGTTTAGGAATTTAGACAACTTCGTCAAGGAAAACTTTTTGAAAATGATGATCAAGTGAAAAGTTCGTTTTCAGATTTTGTTTCACTTCAAAGCTCGGAGTTTTTCAGTTCGGGGATAAAAATGTGGTGTCACGTTGGGAAGAATGTGTAGAAAAAGAAGGTAAATACTTCGAATAAAATTATCTTGTTTTCATATCGTATAATAATGATGATAATAAATTTTAATAAAAACCTTTAACTTGAAAACAGGACATTTATGTGACACAACCATATATATATATATATATATATACCGTTGAAAAGCTAAACAGTAAAAAAAAAAGTATTATATAATACACGGAATCGTTAAAAGTTAAAACACTTTCACTTACCTCCGTTGTTAAAATCAATTTAAGAATTTTAAATCCATTCAAAAATAAAAATAAATCGTTAAAAAATTAATTAAATTGAATTTCAATTACATTTTTTGAAGTATACAAAATTAAAGGTACTTTAGATTAATAACAATTTAAAATATCGGCTACTTGTCGGACTATTTCAATCAGAATGAAACCTACATCATATTAAAGCCCATCAAGTTTTACATCGATATAGTTAATTAAAATCGTTAGAGCTGTTTTTGAGAAAATTACAAAAAGGTGCTAAATGCATGGAATAAAGTAGAACCCCTGGTCAGCTGATTTTGATAAAAAGATTTCTGTAACGTTCGCATATATTGTCTTAAATATGAAATTTCATTGTCATGGACTTTTCTTTTTCACCCGGGAGTTACCACACACACACAGCCCTTTTTGCGGGACTTGGTTATTTGGAGACCCTAAAACATGTATTTCCGTTGAAAAAGGAATTCGAAAATTTTCACGATCGCAATACTTTCCCTTACTAATATTTCACATATAGGTAAGTGAAAGTAGTATTATCGATTATTTAATAACACATGTTTCTACCGACATATTATGTAATTAATTATTTGATATTTTTTTATCTCTTACTTTAAGTGTGTTTGAAAATTCTTAATTTAATTATAACAGCGGAAGTAAGTGAAATTCGTGTTATGTGCGCACGAAATGTTTACGATTATTTTACTGTAAGACTGAAAATTCTAGTTTTTATTTCACGTTAAATGATTCTAAAGGGACTTGTCCCAGAATTAATAAAGAGTATTATTATTATAAAAAAATCAGGTCGTGCATCACAGGACTTTTACTTGCCTCGGCTGTTGAAATCAATTTAGAACTAATTAATAAACAAGCTTTAATTTAATTTAAATAAAAAAATTATTTATTTTCTTTGGAAACATTTGATTAAGATTAAAATGTTAAAAGATTTACAATTTTTAAAGACTAAAATTTAAGTTAATTTTCATAGAAAGCATATTTATTTTTATTGAAAACATGTGATTAAGATTAAATAATACAACAATATTAAATTGCTATGTACAGTAATCAGTAATAAGTTTATGCGATTTTGGTCACTTTGCAATACCTTTTATAACACTATATATAACATAATATTTTTATAAAATCTTTAGCTTTCCAACAGTATATTTTACATCTAGCTTACTGTTGTAATGTGTACAAAAACGAAAATTGTATTTTAAAAAATTGTTTGCGCCTTATCTCGTTAGTTGGTTATAAAATTTGTTCAACATTTATATTTAGCTGTTTTCTTTTTTGTTTTTTTATTCTAATAAGATAATATAGGTACTTTTTTATGATTAACAAAATTGAAGATACTTTAAAGGAAGAAAATTTTAAATAACGGCATTTAAGCCCTATCTGACTATTTCAATCAGAATGAAACATACATGATATTAAAGCCCATTTAATTTTACATCAATTTAGCGAGTCATGAATCAAAATCGTTACAGCCATTTATGGAGAAATCGTAAAAAGGTGCAAAATGCGTAGTACAAAGTAGAACTTCCGATCAGCTGATTTTGTTGAAATAGTTGCTGTAACATCTCGGGCGTGAAACTTTAATTTAGTAGAGCTTTTCTTTGTCACGCTGGACGCGGGACTTCGTTATTGGACTCAGGGGACCCTAAACGTGTATTTCGAAAACTAGAATTCGAAAATTATCACGATCATAGTGAATGTAAAATCATCCTTTTTCTTAATTATATCTTAGTGTGTATATATATATATATATATATATACAAATATATACGTGGTCTAGTAAATAGTGCACTAGTCTACTGTTCTTCGGGTCCTGGGTTCGAATCCCGGCTGTGGCAGAATATTATTTATTGTGTTAATTCAGTCGTGGGGCGACCCAAGGGTATGGAGACCCTCCTGGGCACACCTAGCCTCTATAAAAGTGGGTATTGTAAAAATGGGGAAATAAACCTGGCTGCTAAGCCAGATCAGGACCTAATCACCTCATTGCACGGCCGTTGGCCTAGAAACAGTACGATTTGACTAAAATTTATTTTTATTATTATTATTAAACCTTTAGAAATGAAAGTGCAAATGTTCTTAAGAAGTTTTTTGCCTTGATACAGATGGGTCAACGAGATTTGTGGATATCTTGGCATTTAGTGTCACAAAAAACGAAGCACTGATAGTAGATCCCACTATCAGATTTGTAACAAATGACAAGGAACAAGGCATAAAGATTCGAGAGGAAAAATAAAACATTTATACGAAATGTATTCTATACCTGAAGGAAAAATCTCTTGAGGAGTTTGGCGAAAGAGAATTTACAGTCGTGGGACTTTGGTTCGGAACCAGGGGTACAATCCCAGTAGCCACTAGATCATTGGAGAAGTATGGAGTCGAAAAATATCAGTTGCAAAACATAGAGACCATAATCTTGGACTCACTGGGAATCCTGCATCACCACATATATTGAGGCTAGTCTGGATTTTTATATGTTCATGATCGTTTTCGAAATCAGTAAAATCTATGTATTTCTATCTGACAGAATCTCCTTCTGTCTTTTTTCTTTGAAATTGTCTGGATCCGGTATGCTGTGTGCTCATAGCAACCAGCGATGTTTAGGAGCAGATCCAAATTGGAATTTCCTACTCATATATTATATTATACATTCAAATGATCCTTCAGGAAAACAAAAGGTGATTAAATAGAAGCTATTATTTAATAGACAAAAAAGTTGGAAGAATATTTAAAAATGAATCTCGAAAGCATACCTAATGTAGAAAAGTTTAAGGAAATTATATTAATTTCATACAAAAATAGTTATACATAATAAAATATTAAAATTTAAATGAAAAAAGTTGCTTTAAAAATTTATATCGGTTTTAATTCATGTAAATAGTAGGAATCGTCTTAGAAAAACTATACTTATGTCATTGCATCAATCTATTGCGATATACATATATAATAATACTAAGCATAATGATTCGAAATGACTTACATGGGCCCACTTTGTAAAATATGGAGTTGTCTCATCGAATCTTACAAATAATTGATAAGGGGCTAGTTTTCTCATCACATTATGGTATTGCTCGATATTTTTACAAATTTCCTGGATCTTATAATAACGCCCGGTTACATGCACCGAATAGAGAGATAGGAAAAATATAAAATAGAGCGGGGTCAACATTACACTTCTTGTCGGAGGCGAATTATTCATGAAAATGGCTATGCAGATTCAAATGCTGAAATTTCTGTTTACTTTAATCGATACAATTGTTTGTATAACGACACAGTAATTCGCTATATCTCAAATGCCATAAATCATGAGAAATACTCGATAAGAACATCAAGATCTTGCAAATCATAAAAGTTTTTCTACTTGGCAGCTAATCTCTATGAAAGTATACCGCTTTGCGAAATTGTAGCTTAGTTGTTTTTGTTTTTTTTTGTTTTCAAATGGGACTAGATTCGCTAATAAAGTTATAGATGTAAGATATGGAGTATAGTGGGGTTTGGTCATGCAAAGGAAGAGGGAGCAAGGATAGCTTTAAACTTCCAAGCTTGCCATTTACCAAATCGTAAACCTTAGCTGATAAGATTCTTGCTTCTACAATAATTTTCTATTCTGGAATAAAACTGCTTATTTCACTTATATCTTATTGAGTGCAAACCACTGTGTATGCGAATAAATATATAAAGGGGCTAGCGGAATATGCATGTGAAATCTGCCCCTGTGTATATTAGAACCTAATTTATACCATTGAGTCACACCTATGAAAAACAGTCTTGTGCAAATCTTTAGCACCTTAATCCTTATAAGGGGGATGTTATGGAGGAGGAAAGAAAAAACAAAAAAAAAATGTTTTCTCCTGAACAGCTCAACCGATTTTAACGAAAAAAACAAACATATGATATAGGTTTTAAAAAAGAGTTTTAACAAATATTCATCATAATTTTTTCCAAGAAAATGTTGGTCAAATTTTTTTTTTAATTTTTCAAATAAAAATTTCATGTAATGATGGTTTGGTATGCCTCCGATTTTTCGCTACTTTATTTCATTGGAGGGTCCTCCGTAATATATATATATATTTTTTTCTACTTTATCACTATATACTTTTAATATATTTTTTCATATTATTATATGTTAATATAAAAACCTATGATGTCAGACTTGCATGGAATGTTTGAACAGAAAACCGCTATCGTCTTCTACCACTGGAACTATTCCGTTTTTTTTTTTTTTTTTTTAAGAACTTGTATCTCTGTATATATAAAATTATTGGGATTACTTGTAGCTGGGTGGTTAGCATAACAGCCTCCCATGCCAAAGATCACGGGTTAAAACCCGCAGGTGGTCCTAGGGTTTATTAATGGGAGTAAAAAATCCTTATTTATGCCGTCTTTAGGGGACGTTAAAAGGCGGTCCCGAGCCTGTGCGATGTCAGGTGCTCGTTAAAGATCCCTATCCTAATAAAACCTGGATTGGCAAAATTTAAGACTCCCACTGTAGCATCGTCCGATTAGCCATAGTTGCATAAAGTGACGTTAAATAAATAAATAAACAAAATATAAAATTATTACTTATTCCTTGCTTATATGTTTCACTTTAAAAAAAATAAATGTGTAATGGTACATGTGAAAAGGGCCATAGACTAAGCTTAATGCCCATTCGTTTTCGGAGCTATAAAAGGCCATGAATGGCCATTCGAAATTTATCGTGTTACAGGTAGCTACTTACCTATCTACTGTGTAACTATGCTGTGCCAAAAAAAAAAACAACATAGGAATTGTTTGGGACAAAAAAAAACCCTCAAATAATACAAAGACATTTTCCAAACGGCTTCTTTTTTTTTTTTTTAATGTGAGAAAAATTCAAATAATTTGGGACTATGGAGAGAGAATGATTAATCAAAGCACATAAGAAAGAAGTGACCGCTTAATTAGAAGCTCGATGGGATAGACAAGTTGGAAATATAAAAAAAAATGTATAATCTGTCGCTTAAAATAATTTATTTATTTAAAATATTTAAGTAAAACAATGTGGGAAATAATTCCGTTATAAGGTGTTTTTTTAATATAGAAATTAGTGACTCTTTATCAACTCTAAGCCAAAAAGAAATGTTTCCTTAAAGTTCGTCAATTTATTCCTGCTGGGTTACCCAAGTTATTCAGAGAGAAAGAAAATTTTGGACATGGCTAAATATTAATACTAATTAAAAATTATTACGGAACGTCTTCTCGCTGGCCCTCTGTTGAGACTAATGCCTTAAATAGTAATGCTTAACTCACCAATTAAGTGTTTTAATACAGTCCAGTAAATCCATTTTATTATTTTGATTTTTTTATGACGATTCTCTTTTTATTGTAGTTATCATTTAGTTATTTACTGTTATCCGACAAGTGCGATTACAATTCCAGAATCATGTGCGTTAGGTGAAATTGGCAATGTTTATTTAAATTTGTATAAGATGTATATCTTTGACAAATAAATATAATTCTTCCATTTGGTTCATGCAATGAACCCTCTCCGTAAATCTGACAACACATTGGTTAGAAGTGATAAAGAAAAGGCAGACCTATTTGCTGCACATCTTACGGATGTATTTCATCCTCATGATGTCTTGCTTGACTAACAGCACTGCTCAGACATCCAACAAATTCTCACTTATTCTCTTCCTCTTTCTCTACCTCCTCCACCATAATTTTGCATTAAAACCTTACCTCATAGAAAAGCTCCTGGTTTTGACCTAATCACACCTAAAATTGTACGACTTCTTCCTAAGAAAGCCATAATCTTCCTGACATCTATTTATAATTCTATCCTCCGACTTACTTACTTTCCTCTAGTATGGAAGTTTTCAATTATAAAGATGATTCCAAAGCCAAACAAACCGTTAGACCGAGTCACTTCATGTAGACCAATTAGTTTATTACCGTTATTTTCCAAAATGTTTGAAGTATTATTAAAGCGACTATATCCTTTCTTAGAGTCTAAATCCGTAATTCCTAACCACCAATTTGGCTTTAGACCTGCACATTTGACCATACAACAATGCCATAGAGTTGTTGATTCGATTGCTGTGGCATTAGAAAAAAAAGAATTCTGTACAGCAGCATTTTTAGACGTCGCACAGGCATTTGATTGGGTGCGGCATGATGGTCTCCTCAGTAAAATCAAATAAATTTTACCACATACATATTATTTAATAATTAGGTCGTATCTTGAGGATAGGTTTTTCGTGGTCAACCAAGATGGCAAGCATTCCGACTACTGACGAGTTGGTGCGGGAGTTCCCCAAGGCAGCATTTTGGGTCCAGTTCTGTATACTATATACACTTCTGACATACCACAAACACCCGACACATTACTTGCATCATACGCAGACGACACCGTGATACTCTCAACAAGTACTGATCCGACCATAGCCTCACACAATGTTCACACTCATTTAAATTTACTTCAAGATTGGCTTGATAAATGGAGTATTAAAATAAACATACAGTCAAGTAACATTCACGCTAAGGCATTCTGAGTGTCCTCCACTAACTCTTTACAATGTTCAGTTACCCAAACAAACAGAAACAAAATACTTAAGACTCACAATGGATAGACGCCTGTTATGGAAATCACACGTAACTACCTTAAAAAAAAGACTGAATCATCATAATACTTAGACGACTTCTTCACCATAAAAACAAATTATCACTAAGCAACAAAATCATTCTATACAACATGTTACTTAAACCTATATGGACGAACGGTACTCAGGTGTGGGGTTCATGCAAAAAATCACACTTGCAGACATCTTTCAATCTATATTCCTCCGCTTCATCACTCACTGTCCCTTTTACGTAACCAATAAATCATTACACAAAGACCTCAACATACCAATCGTAACGGATATCATTAAAAAATATTACAAACATTTTCACGACTCACTCACTGGACATCCAAACCTAATGGTACAAACATTACTGACCGATACACTACCACAAAACCCACCAAGGAGACTGAAACGCCTCTGGAGCAGAGACCTACTTCTTTAGCAGATCTTCCACGCCAAGGAGTGCCTTCATTGGGAGGTTTCTTCACTCACGAATTCAGAAGAATCCTGAAGGAGGTTTTTCGTAATGGTCATCAATGTTACAATATATGCCAAAAGGCATTTGTATATTACTCATTGTCAAATAAATAAATAACTGTATTTGGTTCATAGTTTCGGGAGTTCTGAAGTATCTTGACAGGTAAATCCTCATATTATGATGAAGAGTTTTATTTTATTTATTTTTTCTAGGTTGATTTTTTTTTATTGTAATTTACAACTGTATATTAAAATACAAGTAAATATACTACTCAATGATAAAATAAAAGAGAAACTGCCCATCGGCAGCACTCTAGAAGTCATTCTAAACATAGTAGTCTCGCAGGCCATCTTCTTTTTATACGCCTCTGTGGATTATCAGGAATTGAAGGGAAAGCAAGGATGTAAACTAGTGGACTAGAGTGGGATTGGAGTTTTTCATGGATGGAGTGATACCTGGTACGGCCCAAATCAGCATCATATGGAAAATAAAGGTTTTTGTGGATGATTTTATGTGTTACGAAGTAAGGATGGTTGAGAATTTTGCAAAGGATTTTGGATCGTAAGAATTGGATACGGGAAGTATTTGATTGTTTAGGAGAGCCGCAAACCAAAATGCCGAAGGTCCAGATAGGCTTAGTGATTGTAATGTAAATGAATCTTTTACATTTAAGCTAAAAATTAGAGCGTCTATCTTCTAAATGTTGAATTAGACGAAATCTGGCATGCCGGCTGGAAGCACTACCTCCTTTGTTAAACTATATAAACTATAAAGTTAAACATACAATAAGTGAGAAGAATTAAATTGATTTTTGCTATGAAAACGCAATTAGAAAATCCGTATGTAGAGTTTTTTTATTTATGTGCTATGCAGCTGTCCTTATGAGTTCTAAAATTTGTTATTAAAATTATTGCAGTTATTGTATGTGAATCTTTTATGCTGAACCATAAATCTCTGAGGCCTAAGACCAATGGGGTTTAAGTAGGTATGTATATGTATTCAGTTTCTGTCTAAGTTTTAATTTCGATGATTAGGACAGAAGAGGGTATAGTACTTTTAGTCGCTGGTTAAGAGTCTTTCTTTTCATCACGACATGTGGGGTCCAAAACATTATAATAATAATAATAGGCTTACCGAACCCGAAGGTTCGATGCCGACAACACCAAACTTCGCCTGCACAGATTCGTACAATGTTCGCCGGTCAAGCCCAAGCCCCCGAGATCATCTTTAACGCAATCCTCCCATCGTCGCTTCGGCCTACCTTTCAGACGCCTACCAGTCGGATCAGCAAATACCAACTTTCCCGGAATCCGTTCCTCACCGAGCCCAACAATTTTACTCGCCCATTTGAGTCTCCGCGATGCTATCAACTCAATTATATTCACAGGATACAAGTTCCGCAATTCCGCGTTGTGCAACCTTCTAAACACCCCAGTGCCCTCATCTCTCTTCGGACCAAATATTTTATGCAGTACCTTATTTTCGATAACCTTAAGCCGTTGTTCATCCCTCAAAGTAAGCGGCCACGTTTCACATCCGTAAAGAACCATTGGAAGAATAATAGTTTTATAAATTCTAACCTTTAAGTTTTTAGATAGAAGCCGTGAGCTAAGTAACTTAGCAACTAAATAATAACACGCATTTCCTACCTTTTACCGGGACTTCATTTCTTCCTGGATTTCATTTTTTCTTGTTATCCTTGAACCTAAATACTTGAATTTTTCTATGAGTTCCAAAGTATGCCCTGATATATAAATATCACCAAGATCGCCACCGTTTCTGCTACTAATCATATATTTCGTCTTATCGGTATTTAATTCTAGTCCTATCTCATTACCGGTTTTTATTAACACACTTGTATTTAGTTGTATGGTTTCCGTGTCTTCACCTAGCAGTACCAAATCATCGGCATACCCCAAAACCGGAATCTTGTCACCCATATTTAAGCCTTTCTCGGTACGCATCACCTTTTCTATGACATATTCTAAAGCTATATTAAACAAAATAGGTGAAAGGGAGTCATCCTGTTTCAAACCAGATCGCACCTCAAATCTCTCAGGGTAATTATGACCGATTTCTAACTTTATGAAATGTTTCCGACAAACACATCTTTATTAGGTTTACTAATTTTTTAGGTATTCCCTGTTCAATCATGATGTTATATAGCTTGGGGTCCAAGACATTATAGGGTTTAATTCAAGTTTTAAGGAAATAACGGCCCAAATCAGCAACATGCAGCAATGGAGCATTAAGGTCTTGGTGGGTGATTTTATATGTGACAAAGTAAGGAGCGTTGAGAATTTCACGAAGGATTTTGGATTGTAAAGATTGGATACGTGAATAATTTGATGGTTTAATTGAGCAGCAAACCACAACTCCGAAGGTCCAGATAGGCCTTGTGATTGTCATGTAAATGATTCTTTTGTATTTAAGCTAAAGATTATAGCGTCTATCTTCTAAATATTGAAGTAGCCGAATTCGGAGAGCAGTTTCTTGTATTTACTTCTGTCAAGCAGATGCCCTAAATAGCAAATCTGTTCTTAGGTTGAGTTTTGAAATTAATAAACCGACAGCAACTAAATATCTATTCCTATCGTGTCTCTGGACCTTGAAACATATCTTCAGAAAAATACTTTGAAGGGCTTTATTTGTCATTTAATGGAAGAAGGAAGGACGATAACTTATCAGGAAATAGATGCTAAGTTATCGACACCCAACGAGACTACAATAGCTCGCGGTGATCAGGGGAGGACACGGCTAAAGAGACTTTAATGCAAGGTTGGCAAAGGTCCAGTCTATTCCTCATTCAGCTTCAGACACACCGACGCCTGTGTCGTTATATATATGCTCCTCCCGTATTGAGTGGAAACCTTTTTTAAAAAAAGAAAAGAAAAAAGAAAGTTGTTTTTAAATTTTTGGCAAACACTTGTCATGATTGTTTGTGATTCTCGGATCTGTGCGATAGATATGTCTTTATGGGTCAGGTCAAATTTATAATTGAAGAATTGCTAGTGAAAACCCAACTAGTAAACAAATCTGGAACGGGCAACACTACCTCCTTTGTTAAAATCAATTTAAGAAGTTGAAACTATAAAGTTAAACTTTATACAGCACTATAAAAATTTCTACTGTATAAAAAAAATTACTGTATAAAAATTTATACAGCACATTTGCTGATTGTCAGATACATTCTGACAGGCGTGAATATAGATTTAAAGAGAAAAAAAAAAAAAAAAAAAAAAAAACTTAAAATAAGTTTGAAGAATTAAATTGAGTTTTTCTATAGTTATGAGAAAGAATATTTTTTTATGAGAACATAATACATATCCTGACTACAATACACTGTGCTGAGGATTTTGGGTGACTACAAGAGTACATTCCGAGGTCTCCTTCTATGAGTGTGACACAAGTAAATGTTATAACTAGAGTGATGAGTCTTGAGAATCAAAGAGTATATATAGCAAGAGATTGTAGGGAGGATGAGCAGGCGGCATGGGCACCAAAAAGCAAGTTCTTCCAGGTGTTGGGTACTGTGTCCTAAGTACAGGTATGTGTTCTTTGTCGGTACTTGGCCTGTCCTTTCTAGGCAGCTGGTTTTTGGGTGACAGTCTTAGGTATAGAAAAGGGAGTTATTAATAATTACTGTAAATTATTTATTAGTTAAGTCTCATTCTATAACTTATGAAAACACGTATAGAGAGTTCCTATGTTTTCGTCAACTATTGGTTGTTGTAAGTCCGTATGTAGAATTTTGTTATTTACGTACCAAGGAGCTGTCGTTATGAGCTCTAATTTTTTTTATTGAAATTAAAGACTGATTGAGATAAGACTCAAGTTTTTCGCTATGAGGCTATAAGCCTCAAAAAGCTCGAGCCGCGACACAAAAGGCTCGAGCCACGACTCAAGTCGTGGAAGCTCGACCGTTATAACCTTATGACATAGCATAGATAGTTACAAGCACATGGATAGGAAAGGTTTAAATTTTTCTTATTTTTTTTCATTCCCTTTTTCGGCTCTAATTTTTTAATTTTCAAAATTTTGTATCATTCTACCACAAAACGGCGGGAAAAAACGTTATATAAAGAAAATCCATCGACCTATTAACAAGATACCGACGGAAAGGGGAATGAATGTTCTGAGGAAAAATTTATTTTTTCATTTGTCGAACTATTGAACATTTTTTTTTCTCTCTCTTTATATCTATATTCACGCCTGTCAGAATGTATCTGACAATAAGCAAATGTGTTGTGCGAATTTGAGATCAGGCGCGGTAGACATGAAGAAGGAAAATGCCCAAATGCCCAGTAGCACCCCTTCCATGGCTTTATTTTATCCGAGGAGGTCCTCATCCAGCTTTCTCTTTAGCCTTCTTCTGGCTGGCATTTCAGCTATTGACATGTCGTTAATCAGTCTATTGTCGTGTCCGTTAAGTTTACTGTGAAAACGAGTATAGTATAGTATATGTTGGTCAACTGTTGGTTGTTGTAAGTCCGTATGAAGGGTTCTGTTGTTTACGTACCAAGGAGTTGTCGTTATCTTATCAGTCTTAAAAGTTTGGATTGAAATGATTGCAGTTTTGTAGTGAGTCTTTTTTGCTGAACCAAAAATTTGTGGACAATAAACTTAAAAAGTCGAAAATTATCGACATAGCAAAAATTTGCTAATTTGTCTACAAAATAAAGCAAAAAAAAAAATGGAAATTTTTGGGAAAATAAATACTAATTTTCATGTTAGTCTGCCTCGAAATAGTCGGAAAATTGTGAAAATGGTAAAAATCGATTGATTCATGAGAAAAACCCGGAAAAATTGGAGGGGAAACGATATGCTGTTTTCGTGTTAGTCTACCTCAAAATAGTTCGAAAATATTCGAAATGGTGAAAGTCTATTGATTCCTCTATGAGATAGAGCCGAAAAAGCGAATGGAAATTCGTGAGAAAACTATATGGTAATTATGGTATCAGGCTTACTCAACAAAATAGTCGGAAAATTGTGGAAACAATGAAAATCCATTGATTCGTTTACAACATACAGCCAGAAAAGTGAATAAAAATTAGCTTAAAATTAAATGCTTTTTCATTTCAAGGGATTTTCGGAAAATTTTGATGATTATTATACAGAAAAAATTGTCTAGAAAACTTAAGAAATGATAATTTAAGAAGATATATTAATCTTATCACAGTGCTATATAAAGGTTGAGATAAAACTCGAGTCTTTTGTTAAGAGGTTATAAGGCTCGAGCCTTTTAGCTGAGGGCTCGAGCTGAGCCTTCAAGGCTCCAGCTTACGGGGCTCGAGTCTCTGAGCCTTCAATTTTTGAGGCTTTTTTTACAACACTACTTGTAACTCCGTTATTTTCGAAGATTCACAATAATTCCAGAGAATTTTATAATCAGCTCACCGCTATTAATTATAAAACAGAAAAAAATAATTGAAACGTCACCTATATATACGCCCATAACTCAGTTATTTTTAAGGATAAAGAAAAATAAGTATAGTGTTTTAGAATCAGTAAAGCGGGAAAAAAAAAAAAAAAAAAGAAAAAAGGAATGGATCATCTATTGAAGTGACAATTATAAGAGATGGAATTTTCCCAAAACACAGTTCTTATTAGAGATAGAGGAAAATCGAGAGTGTCGAGAACAGAGAAAAAAAAAAAATTTAGTTTATTATTTCTAATAATAAACCTTTGTAATCGATCAAAAACGAAAAAAAATTATTCCCCTTCCCTTAAAATATAAGGGCTTACGTTTTAAAACACGTAGAATCCGAATAACGAATAAAAAAAAAAAAAAAAAATTTTTGTTATTACTAAATAAATAATAGAAAATAGAAAAATAATATTCGATAGAGAATTAAATTTTCTACAAAACGAAAAAACAGTCATTGAAATCAGTTAAGAAATAGCCTTTTGAATTGAGTGGTGATAGACAATTTTATTTTTATTTATTTATTCTCTGGCTCGACAGGCCGTGTAGGCCCTTGGCCGCGTGGTGTAATCTCCTGGGAGAATATACTCACGATTCTCGATGAGATTTTACAGAGTAGGGTCATCAATCCTTATGCATATTTTCGTGAGTGACCACCATTTGGCTGACGGGTCTTCCATACTCGCACCCGGGGGAGAAGCTTTGAGTGAATCCCTATATAATTATATCCTTATAAAAGCCCCGCCGGGACTGGGATTCGAACTCACAGCCTTTGGCATGAGAGACTAGCGCGCTAGCCACTCAGCCACAGGCTCCCATATTTTCTTTGAATTATTGATTTATTTTCAAATTAGTTAACTGTCTATAAATAGCTTTGTAAACAGTTATACCCTAATATAGTTATTTCGGAATAATAAATCATTGCCTAATATTTTACAACGTTTTTTGTTGTGCTGCAATTCGGCGCTTGGATTTTTTCTCTTTATGAATTATGTGGGTTGCTCTACACAATTTAAGAGAATATTTATCCTTTTAACCATTCTTTAAGGAAGAAAACGAAAATTACCTGTGCAGTGAACTACTTACAACTTTGGCAGTTGAAAAATCAATAAATCAAACCAAGAAAAAATTATCTTCTTAATTCAACTTTGGGGATTACCAGGTTGTGAATGAAGCGTTTTTTTTTGTTTGTTTTTTTGTTCTATAATAAACAGTCATAAGGAACATATCATTATGCATTTTTTGCGGGTGGGACCTACGGGTTATTTAAGAGGACCTTGAACATCCGTATATCGATACATGCACGGCTTAAACCACAACACGTAATAACATGTACGCTAAACAAATACGAAATGCTATCAAATAAATCAAAACCACTTAAAAAACAATTTTAGTAAAACTTGTATTAACTCTAAAACCATTGTAATTTTGTTTAAAATTGTCATTATAAATGATTCAAATTTATGGTTTCTACTTTCCCCTACTTATATACAAAATATATAGTAAGTGAAAGTATTGGGATTGCAAACTCTCACTTAAAACTCTAGTTTTAACCAGAAATACGCATTTTAGAGTGCCCCAAAACCAAATGATCATTCCCGAAAATAGGTCTGTGTCCGTATACCTTTATACCTTACTTCCTAATTATTCATTCTTACCTCTCAGATAGAACTTTCAAAGTCAACCATATTCATACAACAAATTCATACTCATCCATATTTTTTCAGTCCGCAGGTGTACCTCAGGGTAGCATCTTAGGCCCAATCCTTTATTCCGTTTATACAGCTGATATTCCTATTCATCCTAGCACTGTTCTCACTACTTACGCTGATGACACATGTGTGTTATCCGTAAGTAGTGACCCAACGGTTGCATCACAATTCCTACAGTCTCACATCCAATCCATTGAAGAATATTGTCATAACTGAAGAATTAAAATCAATCCCATCAAATTACCTTTACCCTTCGCCGCAAGCCTATGAATACCTGTCCTACTGTATCCTTTGGCAACATTCCATTAATCCCCGTTGAACAGATCCGCTACCTTGGACACCATCTAGACAAGCGCCTTACTTGGAATCCTTACACTAGACTGAAACGACAAGAAACTGTCTGCAGATACCGCTTACTACAACACTTACTAGACAAACGTTCAAAACTCTCTATTTACTACAAAAGACTCATTTACATCAAGATTATCCGACCTATTTGGACCTATGGGGGTCCACTAAACTATCAAACTCCTCCCGCATCCAATCCTTGCAATCCAAAATCCTACGAAAAATTCTCAATGCTCATTACTTCGTAACTAATAAACTCATCCATAGAGACCTAAATATCCCACTGGTTGCAGACTTGGCCCACGATAGATACACCTTCTTTAATTCCAAACTACCGGCCTACTCAAACCCGCTTGTCCGTAACCTCTCATCTACATCTATTCCCGGTAATCCTCCGAGGCCCCTGAAAAGACGGTGGCCTCGAGACCTGCTCATGAATAAACATTGATGTACTACCACTGGGTAGTTTCTTTACATGTCTATTCATGCCTGTTATTGTCATTCAGCCATTTTACTTATTGTATTTGTATATACAGTTGTAAAAAACAATAAAATATATTATAAAAAAATAAAAAGCTTTATACCTTAAGCTTATCTATTTTGCACCATACATAATGTTATGAATAGTTTTATTTTATTTTTTTTTTTTTTTAAGCACCATAACTGTGAACAATTATACTATAATTTACAATACTACATTAATATACATATTTTTTACTTTCACTTACTTATATCTGAAATATATAGTAAGGGAAAGTATTGTGATCGTGAAAATTTTCAAATTCCAGTTTTCACTGGAAATACACGTTTTAGAGCCCCCCTTAGTCCAAATGACCAAGCCCTGCAAAAAACCCTGTGTGTGTGTGTGTGTGTGTGTCCGTATGTAGTAACTCCCGGGCGGAAAAGAAACGTCCTATGAACTGAAATTCCATATTTAAGACAACTATTCGCCCGAGATGTTACAAAAACGTTTTCATCGAAATCAGCTAACCAGAAAAGCTGTTTTACACCATGTATTTTGCACCTTCTTACGATTTTCTCAAAAACAGCTCAAATGATTTTGAATAAACTCGCTTTATAGATAGCTTCTGACGCTTTAGTCATAGCTTAATTACGATATTTTAAATTTTCTTCTTAAGTGAGGAAAAGTGAATAAAACTAATTGTAAGCGATTATTCTAGATAATAATTTATTTTGTTCAATTATATTAAGTAAAACACATGTTTCTATCTAAACTCAGTGCAATTCATTGACCCTCCTTCAACAATAACTTTATTTAAAAGTTATTAAATTGATTTTAACAGCGGAGGCGAATGAAAGTCGTGTGTAGCGCACATCTGATTTCTTTATATTTTGTTTAAACTATTAATTATACCAATAATGACCCGGCTGGGGTTGCTCTAGGGTGGTATTAAACTAAATAAATTTTACACTCTAAACTACAGGTAAGAATCAGAAAGCTGATTAGATACATGAAAACTGTATTATTTAGTACAGCAATCAATCATCTTCGACAACCTTAGATAAGTTATTATACGAAAAAGCCCTAAATAGCATTGGATTAAATGTTAAGCGGTCGCTTATAACATGAAAAGCGAAGAGAGTATCGATATTTTACATCATCGACTTAAAAATTGAGACGTTGATTTCCAAAAGGTACTATATCCATTCTGGGGAATTTTACAGGAAGCGCGAAATTCTCTCATTACTATATTATTAAACCAGCTAATTGGATTCTTTTCGCATTAAAATCTAGAATTATTTCTTTACTATATTAATAAAACCATATTAAAGTTATGAAATGAAATGTTCTGTTATGATTTGGAATGAAAATAAATGTGTAATAAGTATCTTAAGAAATCAATAGCATTTCTAAATCACGTTATTAAAGGACATGAGTGTTCATTAAATACAATCAAATTTGAGATTTAGATAAAACTCAATGAGGAGAATATAAAAATGTCTAAAAATCTATTTCGTAAAAAATGTCCTTTAGTACCTTTTGGAAATCAACGTCTCAATTATAGACAATCGAACAAAATTACTTTTATAAATAACAATAAAAAATGTTGTGCTCGCAACTTTTCCCTTGTTTAAACCAATTTAAGGTTTTTTAAACACAGTTAGAGATGAAATATACACATATGTGAAACTAAAAAGTTTAAAGAATTAATTAAATTTATTTTTGACAGTAACATGTGTTCTATTATATAATCTTAAGAATACATGAATGGAAATTGTAAAAAAGGGTGCAAATGACCCTTGTGGTTGAAAAACCCTAATAAATAAATTAATATTATATTATTACCTGCAACAATCAGTCAGTTGTATCGGATTTTCATCTGTCTCCATTAAATTTTATAATTTTTATTATAAGATCATATTTTTTTTTTTTTTTTTCTAAAATCGTTAGCTTTTCAACGGTATGTTATGCATCTATATTAAAGCGCTGATGTTCAAAAACACAAAAATCTTTTTCTGTCTGAGTTTAATATCAAATTTGTTTAACATATATATTTGTCCGTTTTATATGCATGCTGACAACAAGATATGGAGATTAATAGAGAATCTACAATATTAAAGGTACTTTGGAGTAAGAAAGTTTAAAATATCGACAATTAAGCACTGTTGGACTATTTTAATCAAAATGATATCATTTAGGTCATTAAATTTTACATGAATAAAGCGAGTTTAATCCAAACCGTTAGAGTCGTTTTTGAAAAAATCTTTGCATTTTGGATATTTTAAAGATTTTTTTCCCTGCATTTTGGATATTTAAGACTTACCACACACACACACACCACACACACACACACACACACACACACACACACACACACACACACACACACATACACACACACACAGAACTTTGTGCGGGACTTGGTCATTTGGACTAATAGAAGAATATTTCCGGAGAACCTTAATTTCGAAACTTTTCATGATCGCAATACTTTCCTTCACTATATATTTCATATATAGGTAACTGAAAGTTGATATATATTTTTAATATTTATGTGGTAGATGTGAAAGATGCTACATGCCTCTAACTAGGATTTGAATAAGAATTGAATTCCGTACAATAGAAATAAAAGAAACATTGAAATTAGTTAAGCAGTAACTTATCTTTCGTAAATGGCCTTTTAATATAAACATCATTGTGTGTGTGTGTGTGTGTGTGTTAATTTTCTGCACGGCTATATAAATTGTAATACAATGTATAGTAAATGCTTCTTATTATGACTCCAACTATACCTTGCACAACGACCTTAATGTTCCATTAATTTCAGAACTAATTCCATCCAAATTTTCAAAATTCCACCAGAACCTCATACATCATCCTAATCCTCTAGCTCAATCCCTATCCAACTCCACTCATCCATACAACCTACCTAGAAGGTTGAAACGGCAGTGGCCCCGCGACCTTTTGTAAATATATTGGAGTTCTAGCACTGGCTAGATTCTCCACTCAATGTGGTGTATGTATGAATGTATGTTTGTGTATATAGGTATGGGTGATTTCTTGACTTTGTTGTATTGATTCATAAGTTTATATATATTTTATTGTAATTTTATGCCGTGTAAATATTGTATGAATGTAGTATGTATTATATCTTCCAGCACTACTTTTGATGTCCAAATTGGGACAGATTGTAATTTTACTCAATAAAATTTTTGTTGACAATAATACAATATAATTATTATAAAATAATAAAAAATTAAATTTTGAAATAATTTTTTCTTCTTCCAGTGGCGCGACAGGCCGTGTAGGCTCTGGTCCTCGCGGTGTAATCTTCTGGCAAATCTCCCACGCACGTTTCACGATTCATTTTGTAGTGTAAAGTCATCATTCCATACACCTAATTTTGTGAGTAGCCACCATTTAGCTGACGAGTCTCACATACCCGAGGGAGAGGCTGTGAGTGAATCCCAATTAAATTACACCCTTTTAAAAGCCCCGCCGGGACTGGGATTCGAACTCACAAACTCTAGACTAGCGCGCGAGCCACTCAGCCACGGGCTCCCCATTGAAATAATTTAGAGTTTTTTATTATTTTTAATTTTTATCTAAAATTAGTATTAGTATCTGAAATTAGTAGGGAGTTTAGAAAGTTGCAGAACGCGGCAGTGCGGAACTTGTATCCTATGAATATAATTGAGTAGACTCAAATGGGCGAGTAAAGTAGTTGGGCTCGGTGAGGAGTGGATTCCGAGAAAGTTGGTATTCACTGATCCGACTGGTAGACGTCCGAAAGGTAGGCCGAAGCATCGATGGGAGGATTTGGCTTGAACGGTGAAAATTGGACGAGTCTGTGTAGGCGGAATTTGGAGGTATTGGCATCGAACCTTCGGGTTCGGTAAGCCTATTACTATTTTTATTATTTGTAATACTATTATTTTCGATTTAGCTTTATACTTTAAGCTTATCTATTTTGCACCATATATAATGTTATAAAACTTTAATTTTTATCGAAGCACCATAACTGTGGACAATAATACTATAATTTACAATACTACAATAATATACATAATTTTTACTTTCACTTACTTATATCAGAAATATATAGTAAGGGAAAGTAAAGTTTTCACTGGAAATACGCGTTTTAGGGCCCCCCTGAATCCAAATGACCAAGACCTGCAAAAAGTGTGAACATGTATGTGTGTTTATGTCCATATGTAGTAACTCCCAGGCGGAAAAGAAACGTCCTATGAACTGAAATTTCATATTTAAGACAACTATTCGCACGAGATGTTACAAAAATTTTTCACAAAAATCAGCTAACCAGAAAAGCCACTTTACACCATGCATTTTGCATCTTTTTACAATTTTCTCAAAAACAGCAAAAATGATTTTGAATAAACTCGCTATATAGATGTAAAATTTAATGAGTTTTAATATCATGTAGGTTACATTATGATTAAAATAGTCCGACAGGGCTTGAATGCAGATATTATAAATTTTTTTCCTTCTTTCTTCTTAGATTTTATAAAAATAACCACATTGTCTTGTTATCACTGATGAAAAACAGGTAAATATATTTGTTGAACGAATTTGATACCCAACTAAAGGAGAAAACTGAAAAAATATTTTTTTTATTATTTTTTTTGTTTTTGGACATAAGAACAGTAATACGTATAATATACCGTTGGAAAGCTAAAGATTTTAGAAAAAAAAAATATTATCTTATACACAAGCTTGTAAAAGTTAATAAAAAGCCGATAATAAATTCTTTTATCGATTGTTGTTCTCACCAGATTTTTTTATTTCAGAATATCGTTTGTAAATACATTATATTTTAAAAGAGCAGTTAATATTAATTATTGCCATAATATCGGTTATATTTCTTTAATATGACCTTTTTTACGTGAATTTTCCTTTATAATTCCATCAAATTAAATGCAAGCGGTTCAATTAGTTTGTATTGAGAGAAATATTACTCAACAGCTCAAAGAGATTTTTTTCTGAACCGTTTTCATAAATTCCTAGAACATGGTTTAAGTAAAAACTCTAACACATATTTTACTTTCACTTACTATATATAGTAAGGGGAAGTATTGCGATCGTGAAACTTTTCGAATTCCAGTTTTCAACGGAAATAAGCCTTTTAGGGTCCCTGAGTCCAAATAACCAAGTCCCGCAAAATGGTCTGTGTGTGTTGTGTGTGTGTGTGTGTGTGTGTGTGTATCTCCCGGGCGGAAATGGTAATTCCTGTGAAACTGAAATTTCATATTTAAGACAAATATGCGCCCGAGACGTTACAAAACCTTTTTCATTAATATGAGCTTACTAGAAGATCCACTTTATACTATGCATTTTGCACCTTTTTTCGATTTTCTTGAAAACGGTTCCTACGATTTTAATTAAACTCGCTATATCGATGTGAATCTGATTATTTTAGATAATAACATAATAGGTTTTTCAATAAAACAAATGTTTCTATATAAATTCTATTTAATTATTTCTTTAATGGTTTTCACGTATTTTAATCTCTAACTGTATTAGAAAATCCTTTCATTGATTTTAGAAATGGAGGTAAGTGAAGTCGTGTGTTGCTCGCACCAGATGTTTATTTAAATAGCCAACCTAATATCACGTATTGGGGTACAAACGTATTGATTACCAAATTAATGTACAAAGTTTAGCCTTCGCACTATTACAAAGGAATCGGTCGTTATCAGCCTCCCATTCAAAGTAAAAAAAAAAATATAATAAAGTAAAAAAGGAAAAAAAAAGTGAATCGAACTTTTCAATTTCCAATGAAAATGTAAGGGATCGCGTACTGTTACCCACCATTAATCTCATTAAACTAACAAGCAACATGGTAGCAACTGTTTTGCCCTCGGCCTTTATTTAGCCTTCTTCCAAAGCTAAACAAAATCCTTTCATATATTTTTTTGTAATTTATTTATTTTTTATGGATATATAAATTAATGAATCTCATTTTAAATATTGCAGATGTCTTATCAAATTATCTTAGACGTATGATTATTATTAGTACGGGAGCCAGTGGTAGGTTCAGGTCACCTATCGAATTTCCTCATTCCACCCCTATGAGACAGCTTCTTTTCCTTTAATTTTTTCTTATTTTTCTTCATCTTCCTCTTATGCTATTATCTACAGTCGAGAAACCTCAATCCAGTGTTCCATTCTTCCTGGTCCCTGCTTAATTGCCTCATTATTGGATTTACCTCTTTATCTCCAATTCTCTGGATTAAGGCAAGGATTCCTATGAAAATACATATTAGCTCCTGACTTCGATATCCCCTTGATCAACAACCCATAGTAAACATTTTAACGCAATTAGGATCAAATAAAGCTAATTTAAATTTAAGATTATAATTATTTTATTTTATTTCATTTATTTTATTTTATATTTATTTATTTTTTATTTGTTATTGAGGTATTTTATTTTTTGTTTGTTTTACTTTGTACTTATGGAATGAATGACTTCTTTTATCTCTAATACTTATTGCCCAAGATAGTGGCAGATTGTATTACTTCTCAATAAAGCAATATTATTTCTAAAAAAAAAAAAAAAAAAAATTTAATTTACATATTTGGATAAATTTACATATTTCTTACATACTTTGCGATTTTTTTTCATATTTTACTCCATATTTGTCCATTTTTAAATATTTATTTTTCTTTCAAAACAAATCTGAATTACAAGTGCATGAAGAAACATTTTCCCTGGAATTGGCCTTCTATTGTAGCTGTTAATTGCTTCTTAGAAGCAAACCTACAAAACCTGAGAGTCTATATCCCTTAATTGCTCTGAATAACAGAACCAAACCTATTTCTTATTTAGTATTCAACTGTGAGTTGTAAAGTGCACGCCACTCTTGCCAAACACGATTTGAAAATAATATGTTGTGATTGATCCTATTTTCATTTTAGTCGGAACGGGGAAAGTCGCAAAAAAAAAACACAAAAAAGAACGAGTTTAGAAATATCTTCGCCAGTTTCTAAACGAAATATTCAGAGGGGATTGAGACATTTTATATTGTTCTTCCTGTAACAAGGATGTATCCACAACGCAACGATTCCAAGAGACCCAGCACGTTGGCACAGGATCTCACAAATCGAACAGAGAGAAAAAGGCAAAATTGGAGTAAACTTTTATGACACCACCTACCTCGAGTGGGGTCAGTAAGTCCACCTTTAATACAGGTTTATGTCGAGCGTTTGTGCAGGCTGACATTCCGTTAAGCAAATTTAATAATACATCTATTAAATTCTTTTTGGGAAAGTACATTGAAAAAAAATGCCTGGTGAATCCACCTGGAGAAGAAACTACCTGCAATATATATATCAAGAAACTCTTGCAAAAATACGAAAAATATGAAGGAGGTTCGGATTTGGTCGATACTAAGGCCCAACTGACGTAGTTATACGTTTGAACATTTGAAAATGCATTTAGTTTCAAACTGTTTTCCTTACAGTGATTACTTTTGTATTTTTTATATTTCTTTCAGAACTATCACAAACTCCCCATGGTACGTTAGCAACACTACTTTACACTGTATGTACCTTCACATACCAACAGTTAACGAACCTTCAGACCTTCTACAAACGCTTTCACAACAACTTACACGGACATACAAACAATCTAATACGAAGCATGGCCACTAGTAACATGCCGGACAATACTCGCATAAGACTAAAAAGAAGTTGGATGAGGGACCTTCTAAGCTAAATCCGTAATAGGAAGCACGCCAGGAAGAAGTGCCGCTGGGCATCTTCTCTCCATCATGCCTACCACGCCAACTATCATTCCTTCATCATCACATTCACTGATTGTCAACATTTATTGACAGGTGTGAAGACAAAAAAAAACAATAAAAAAAACAAACTTTTTTTAGTATTGTAATGAAAGAAATGAGAGTACAGACTGTTATAGAAGGCTATTTAGATAGATAGATAGATAACTGTGTAAAAAACATTAATAGAACTATGGTCTTTTAGACCGTCTAGTCCGGAGCCGACCTGTTCAATTTTACAATTTGTATAACAGTAACTATATATACATATACAATACAATACACAATAACAGTAAAACAATATCACTCACTGATTCTACTATTTCATTATCAGGCTCAAACAATAAAACAATAATGATAAAAAATTACATGTATATAAATATATTACAATTTTGAATACAGTTAATAAGTTTATATCTGTAAGGCCATGCTATTTTAAAATATTTATACACAGCCATCCAGTTTTGGCCAATAAGATAGTTTATCACTTCATCGATGTTTAAATAACTCTTTCCGAAGCACCTTATTCTAATTTCAGAAAAAATGGGGCATGTAGCGAGGATATGAAACGTATTTTCTACTTCTTTTCTATTACAAATCGAACAAATCACATGGTTATTTGACCAAAATCTATTATAGTTGAGGTATACCTATTCACATGTAACTGTAAATATCCATTTCGCACCATTGAAACTTAATTTGGTATCAAACAAATATTGCGTCCTATAATCATAATTTAGGTTTTTACTAGCTGTAACCCGCGGCTTTGCTCGCAAATATTTTATTTTGTCTTTATTTAAATTTTCATAAATGCGTTTATGAGTAGTAACTATAAAACAAATATGATGAAGCAGTTGTTTGGGAATGTGGTAACAAAGAAACCACCAATAAAACAAACTTATTTTATTATTTTCTTACTGGTGTGTTTTTTGGTGGCTTCACCCTCAACCAACTTCTTTACCATATAGTCAAAACGGTCAACAACCACTTCATTATTATAAGACGTATAAATTTTCAAGAATTATAAATATTATATTTTTAACAATTACATTTATCTAAGTTGTTTTCATTTGAAAATATCTCCATTCGTTGGATCAATGTATATCAATCACATTTAAGTTGCAAACATGACTATATACCACGATTACGTTACACCTAAAATATATTGAGTAATTTTGGGTATGCCTACTTCTACTTGTTCGCTATTTTATATTTAACAGAATAAAATGGCAACTTATTAACTCAAGTTAGAATTACGGTTGATGAGGAAAGTTATTTCGAAACAACTTAACTTGTTACTATAATTAATCTAATATAACTATAAATATCTTGCTTCTAATATCGAGACACATTGAAAAAAAAGAAATTGTTATTTAAAATTATTTCCATATTTGTATCAAAGACAATGCGTATATATTTACATATTTTGTATTTTTAATTACTTAAAAATCTTAGCCCTACTCTGTATATACTCTTGGTATGTAATCCTGGGTCGTCCGCGTGGTCTCCCTCCTGTGGGTCGAGCCTCTAAGACCAGAATTCATGTCCTCGTTCAAACGGCAGACATGCCCAAACCACTGGAGTCTTCTTTCCAGAGTGGTTTCAAGTTCGGTAACTCCTAGTTGCTCTCTAACGCCTTCATTCCTCAGGCAATCCCTTCTAATTCTCCCAGAAGATCTGCGAAGGAACCTCATTTCTAACTCAGTCCGCAGAAGATGATTGTATGAAGGTAAACACATTGTTTTTCTTGAAATATTTTTTCTGCCTTTTAATAAAATTCTCAAAATTATGTTATTTTTAATCATATCCTCTGTAAAAACTAATTCATTAAAAAAATGTTGAACCTGTCTTAAATCAGTTACATTTTGTTTTCTCGTTTTTGAAAATGTTAATCTGTTTTTATTAATTTTAAATATGTGGCCGTAAAAAATCTTTTTTTTCATAAGAAACAAAATCATTTCATACTTACACATATATCTATACTAACAGGCTATAGAGAAAGGCTTTAGGCTATATAACATCACGCTGGAACCAATAGGGGCATAGAATCAGTGGAAAATGTGAGATAAAATACGGAAAAATTAACTTCGTATCCCAATGATTCCAAATGATTTACCTTTTAATTTTAAAATAATTCAATTTTCGTTTAGTTATCTTTTGCAGAAACCATTGATAAATCACAGGGGCGAACATTTAAACACATCTGGATCATTTTACGTCTAGACTGCTAGACTGTATGTCGCATTGTCAAGATCGGGTTGAGGAGAAAATCAGTATATTCTTCTGTCACAAGAAAATAAAACTGAAAATATCATTTAAGCATAAGTACTTTAAAATATATTCTATTAAAACTTCTTAATCGCGATTATAATAACAGAAATTGACGCGGGTAAAATCGCGAAATATATATAATAAAGAAAAGTATTGTGATAGTGAAAATGTTCGAATTTGAGTTTTCACCTGAAATACGCGTTTTAGGGTACTCTATGTACAAATGATTAAGTCCCACAGAAAGGTCTGTGTTTGTACATACAACATGTAGAACATTCTCGTGTGTGTGTATTGTGTATGTGGTAAGTGTAGTTCGAAAACGATAACTTGTATAAAACTGAAATTCTACATTTTAGAAACATATATGCCAGAGATGCTACAGCAACTTTTTTCCCCAAAATGGCTGACCGGTAGAGTTACTTTAAGCTATGCATATACACTTTTCAAAGTCTCAAACTCAAGCTACACCGATGTAAAATTAAAAAGGATTTAATAACATTGAGGAATAATTCTGATTTAAATGGTCTTACAGGACTTAAATGCCTATTTTTTATTTTTTTTTTTTATTTCCTCTCCTCTGAAGTGCTTTTAATTTTGCAGATTCAAAAAAATTAACCTTATCATGTTATTAGCATCGATAAAAAATAACTAAATATGCAAGTTGAACGGATTTGATACCCACTAAAGGAGAAAAGAGGAAACATAATTTTTTAGTAATTTTTGTTTTTCCGAACTTTAGAATAGATATATATAGATAGAATATAATCTATTGTTTGAAAGTATAATATTTCAGAAAAAATGTTATCTTAAATACAAATTTAGAAAGGTATGAACAGAAGAAATATCAAGTAATGGTTGTTACAATAATTCCGAAACTCAAAGTTTCTTTTTTTAAATTCTTTTTAACTTACATTAAAAGTTCATAACTTTATCTTAACAATAGAGGTCAATAATAATCGTGTGTTCCCTAAACCAAATTTATTTTATCATCTATTGCTCATTTGTCATGATGCAATTCCTTAAAAACATAATTGTATAATCATAAATAATAAATAATTTATCAAGAAGAATATATTTCAATATGAATGACTCAGTCTCAGGTTCATGAGGAGGGTGTATTGGTCAACGATACAAACAAAATAATATTTCGGATAAAATGGAAAACGGAAAAATTTAAAGAAAAAATTCCGAAACTGAAATCTTCATCTTTCGACTATTTTATTTTCACACACCTATATATAAATATATAGTAAGGGAAAGTATTGCGATCGTGAAAATTTTCGAATACCAGTTTTCAACGAAAATACACGTTTTAGAGTCCCGGAGTCCAAATGACCAAGTCCCACAAAAAGTCTGTGTGTGTGTGGTAGCACGGGCAAAAACGAAAAGTCCTAAGAAACTGAAATTTCTTATTTAGGACAACTATATGCCCGAGATGTTATAGCAACTCTTTCATCAAAATCGGCTGATCGGAAGTTCTACTTTACATTTTCTCAAAAACGTCTCAAACTATTTTGATTAATCTAGCTACATCCATGTAAGATTTAATGGGCTTTAATACGAAGTAGGTTTCATCCTGATTGAAAATCTGGCAGGGTTTAAATGCCAATTATTTTAATTTTCATCCTCCAAAGTATCTTTAATTTTGTTGATTAAAAAAAAAATTAAACATATCAACTTATTAGGATTGATTAAAGCGGTAAAATAGAAAATTAACGTAAATATTTTTTAAACGTATTTTTGTTGTTTTTTGAACATAAGAACAGCAACATAGAAATATAACATACTGTTGGAAATAAGACTTTAGAAAAAAAATCATCCGATATACAAAGTTGTGAAAGGTAATGTACAGTGACGAATAGGGCACAAAATGACTGATAATAATACGTAATTTAACATTGTTATATTATTAAATCTAAATCATTTGTTTCCAACGAAACTGAATTAACTTTTTATTTATTTAATAGTTGAAATAATTTATTCATAGTTCTTAAAAGTTCTTAAATTAATTTTAACATCGGAAGTCAATGAAAGTCGTGTGTTTCCCGGACCAGATTATATTTTTATGATCTACTAGCTGTGTCACGCAGCTTTGCTCACGAATATTGCATTTCGTATTAATTTATGTGCGTTTATGGTGAGATTGGCTATAATAAATATCAACTATCAGCTACTCTTTGTTATCATTTAAAGCCCGATCTTGACTTCTTCCTGTCAAATTTACAATAGCAAACCAGTAAAAGTGGTTATACCCATAATCGCTTAGTATGTAAAAATAATCGTCACAACTATTTTTTAAAAATAAATAACAATTGAATATATTTTCATAGGAACCTACACTCGAAACAGATATGAAACGCAATATGCTTAAAAGGGTCGATCACCTGTATTTAGTGACCAGCCAGGTGCCTTAAGATTTTTTAATGAGAGTAAAAAACAACCTTAGTTATGCCCTCCTTCGAAGGGACGTAAATGGTGGTCCCAAGCCTTTGCGATTCCATGAACTCGTTAAAGATCTCTACCCTAACTAAACTTGGATAGGAAAAAATTAGTCATCATACGATTAACCATAGTAGTATAAAAGTGAGGTTAAACGAACAGATAACAACAGTAATATGTTTAAATATATTTGTTATAAAATCTTTGCACCTTTGCTGATACATATCAGATTAAGACAATTTTACGTTTAGGTTGTTCAACCACTTTTTGGGCGAAGATTTTCAAATCCTGCCTTATTGCACATCTAGGCGGTTTTTAGCCTCACAACCATAGTAATTTTTTAGATACCAGAAAATTGAGTGGTACATTTTTTTATAAATATAGACATACAACTAATAAAAGTCCTAAATACGCTTAAAATAATAGTTTTGATTATTATACTCGAATAAATCAAAAGAAATAGTAATTTTTTCAATTTATTTAAATTTATAAATGTATATGCTTCAAGGTAATAACGATTAAAGTTGAAAATGACTCTTGAAATAAAACATGACTTAACAATATAGATAATAATATAGATTGATATAAATATTTCCGCGTTGTGTAACCTTCTATATTCCCCAGTAGCCTCATCTCTCTTCGGACCAAATATTTTAGTACCTTATTTTCTAAAACCTTTAGCCGTTGTCCGTCCTTCAAAGCAAGCGGCCACGTTTCACAGTCGGTAGAATAACAGTCTTATAAATTCTAACCGTTAAGTTTTTATACAGAAGCTAAGTAATTTCGCAACTGAATTATAACACGCATTTCCTGCGTTTAACCAGGACTTTATTTCCTCCTGGATTTTTTTTTTCGTTATCATTGAACCTAAATACTTAAATTTCTCTACGTGTTCAAAAGTATACCCTGATATATCAATATCACTATGATCGCCACCGTCTCTGCTACAAATCATATATTTTGTCTTTTCGGTATTTATTTCGAGTCCTATTTCTTTACCGGTTTTTATTAACGGACTTGTATTTAGTTGTTTAGTTTCCGTGTCTTCCTTTAGCAGTACCAAATCAACGGCGTATTCCAGAACAGGAATTTTATCACCCAAATTTAAATCTTCTTAGTACATGTCACTTTTTCTTTGATATATTCTAAAGCGACTTCGTCTTCATCAATTTCTGTTATTATGATTGCTATTAAGAAGTTTTTAAAAGAATATATTTTAAAGTACTTCCGAGTAAATGACATTTTTAGTTTTATTTTCTCCGCAACCCGATCTTGACGTAAATCTATTCCTACGTGTTTAAATGGAAAAATATAAATTAACGGGAAATTGAATTATTTATAAATAAAAGGTTAATCATTTGGAATCATTGGGAAGCGAGGTTTTTTTTTTCTCCCAAATTTTCCCCGTTTTTCCCAGATTTTCGACTGATTCTTCGGTCCTATTGGTCGCAGCGTGATGTTTTATAGCCTATAGCCTTCCTCGATAAATGGACAATCCAACACAAAAAGAATTTTTCAATTAGAACCAGTAGTTTCTGAGATTAGCGTTCAAATAAACAAACAAACAAACAAACTCTTCAGCTTTATAATATTAGTATATATTGCTCATTTTATCTAGATACATTTCCTTCTTTACGACATTGTATATTTATAAATGATATATAATAAATATATATATATATATATATATATATATATATATATATATATATATATATATATATATATATATAATATATATAATATATTTAAATATGAATTACTCAGTGATAAGTTCATGAGGAAAGTGCATTTGCCAAGGAAACAAACCAAATAATTTTTGGGATAAAATTGAAAAAAAGAAAAAATATTATATTTTATAACGAAAATTGCCGATACTATTAATCCTGAAATCTTCCGACATTATTTTTTAAAACCTTTCATCTTGACAAACAATTAGTGCATTTAAATTTTAATAATGATTGGTAATCGAATCTGAAGCTGATAAGAGTCCTTAGCAGAGTATGGAAACTTGACTAAACGCAGATAGTGTGGTACAAGAGAAGTTTGAACTTTAGCAATTTCCATATTGTTCCAGGAGGACGGTAAGGCCTCTAGATAAGGTTTATCCAGATTTATTACCGACGATTTGTAGATTTCAGATTCCGCGTCTAGCACCGACCTCCAACCTTTGTACCTAATGTCCTTGGTGTCTGACAAACATCCCACCATCTCCTAGCATCCGAATTCAAAAAGAAAATTTATGTTTAATTAGGATTTTTTTTTAGTGAAGCTTTTAGATAATATTACTCTCTGATACAATCAAAGAAATTATGATAGTGATTAATAATAAATCTCTTTATTTGTTTTCGGGCTAGATGGAGTTGAGTCCATACAAATGGAGTTGAGTTGTACAAAACAGTTAAACATAAATCAAAGAAATCTATTACAACTCTACTAAACAAAATACGCTTCCTTAACTGAAACAAATACATAATAAAAGGCAAAATAAATTGTAACTGTATAAATATTTAACAAATAAAATAATCATATATCAATCAATAGTTTAACAAATTCAAATTGTTATTTTAGTAATGTACTTAAATTATTCTTGATTAGACAGATACAAATTTCTTAGCTTTAAACATTCTGTTACATAATAAAATAAATTTTCAAATTTCTTTTTATTTTCTATTTGTAACGAAAGTTGTATTATGAGGTCATTGTCTGACAATATTTCAATGTATGTCCTCAAGTACTTATTTCTGGACGGGGAGTAAACAGAGCATTGCAACAAAAAATTATTTAGATCTTCTGGTTCGCATGAATCACAAATAGAGCATTCAACGCTACTTTCTGAATAACCATTTTGGAATCCGTAACTGGTAACTTTCAGTTTATTAGGTTGACATAGACTTAGTTGACTAATCAATCTATGTTTCCTCATAGGTCCCTTTATTTTCAAATAATATTCCCCTATATTTAGGCTACTAATTTTCCTAAAATTATATGATAGTGATTAAAGAGAACGTCCTAACCATATTTATGAAAATAATAAAAACAATAATAACTATTATTGAAATAAAAAACGCTGCAAATTATTCCACAATCGTTTATTATTTCCAAAAAAACTATGCTAGAGTATAACTGTTTATATACCTGGTTAAAGCCAATTAACTAATATGAAAAGCAATAAATAATTTAAAGGAAAATAGTCTATCACCACAGCTAGTTTCAAATTTTGGGTATTTATTCAGTAATTTATATTAATACATTGGCGGAGACTTCATCACGAAAATATTTTCGAATTTTCTCAATTTCTATCTTCAATAATAACCGAGTTTTGGAGAAGTTACATTTCTTCAAATTTGGGATTTATATAAACAAGGCATGTTTTTTAAGTAAGTACCGTTTTGCGATTCCGCCGTCGCAGCGCTACGGTCGGCGTTCCGCACATGCGCGCTGGTTACCTACATCTCTTTTCTACCCACTGACGCCATTACAGTCAGATTCTTCATTCTATACGTTGTTTACTGAGTGTTTAAGATGCCTCCGACAATCGTGAGTCCCGCTGATTGTACGATTTCTTAGTGCTAAAGGCGTAAAACCGATCGATATTCATCGAGTGATCGTTGAAATTTACGGACAAAACATTACGAGTGTTGGAATGGTAAGGAAATGGGTGAGAGCATTCAAAGATGGCCGCACAATTGTGCATGATGAAGAATGGAGTGGGCGTCTTTCGGTCGTTAATGAATATTTGGTGCAGAAAGTGGACGAAAAGGTGAGAGAAAACAGACGCTTTACAATTACATCATAGTCCGACTGCTTTCCTCAATATTCTCGTAGTGTTTTGTATCGCATTACCGGAAATAGTGTTCACGTTGGGTTCCAAAAATGTTGACGGATTTGCACAAAACCCAACGTTTAGACAGTGCATTGACTTTCCTTGAGCGGTACCACAATGAAGGTGAAGATTTTTTAGACCAAATTGTTACTGGTGACGAGACATGGGTGGCCTACGTCACACCAGAATCAAAACAACAATCCATGGAATGGCGACATTCATCATCACCCAAAACAGTGAAGTTTAAGCAAACAATTGCTGCCCCTGAAAATCATGTTCACAGTTTTTTGGAACAGAAAAGGAGTATTGCTAGTGGAGTTTCTGCCTCGTAATGAGACAATCAATGCAGCGTCTTATTGTGAGACATAGAAAAATCTGCGTCCTGTAATCCAGAACACAAGACGTGGCAAGTTGAGTAAGGGTATCGTTTTGCTGCATGACAATGCCCGTCCACATGTGGCTAATCGGACCAAAGATCTCATCAAATCATTTAAATGGGAAACTGTTGATCATCTTCCATACAGCCCTGATCTTGCGCCCAGCGACTACCATTTGTTCCTTCACTTGATGAAACACCTGGGCGATCGGCGTCTTCAAGACGATAACGAAGTCAAAACATTTGTGATGCAGTGGTTAACAAGTCAGGCGGCAGAATTTTTTGAGGAGGGTATTCAAAAACTGGTGCCGCGTTATGACAAGTGCCTCAAAATTCATGGAAATTATGTAGAAAAGTAGATTATGATACAGGCTTTCATGTAAAAATAAAATTATTGTGATATCTTTGCACGTCTTTTTTTAATTCCAAAACGGTACTTACTTAAAAAACATGTCTCGTATTTAACTATTTTTCTTATATTTTTATTTTCCGCTCCTTACTGATTCTAAAATCCTCTACACATGTTTTCCTATATTCAATAATAACTGAGTTCTGGTCCTAAAACTTAAGACAGCTTTTCTTTATCTACAAAAATAACTGAGTTATAGTTATAGCGTTAATCAACGTCTAGGTGTTAGGATGCAATATTACTTTGGTGGCAATATTCGAAATAATTTTATAAAGTAGTTTCGGAAAATAGCCGCGAACGGTGGACAAATTGATTTTGGTCTATTTTTTTCAACAATGAACCTTTAAAATTAACCAAACAAAATTATGAAAATTATCTCCCCCCTCAAAATTTGAAGAATTATGTTTCAAGATATGTAGAACCCGAATAAGGAATAAAAAATAAATTGTCCGCCGTCCGCGCATTTTTCCGAAGCTACTGGTCTATTTTTTTTTTTTTTTTTAATTCGCCACAAAAAAAGTAGTGCATGCAGCGATAATCCTAACACTTAGAAGTTGATATCGGATGGTTATTTTTAAATTAGGGGCTGATTAAAAGTGATTTAATTCAATAACTCGGGTATTTTTGAAGAAAAAAAAAAATTATTATTGTTTTATACAATACGACAGAGCAATGTTTTAATTTAAATACCTTTTAGGCTATTACAATATAAATAATAAATATACAAAATACTTAAGGTCCTAACACTACGTTAGTTGTAAATCGAAGCCCAGTGCGATGACCATAGAACAAAAAAAGTACTAGAAACAACTTCAGATTCAATACAACCATTAAATTTTACAAATAAATTAAAGTATAACTTTTTATAAAATTTAAAAATAATGTTTTTAACATACTGAATGTAAGACGAAGACACATTTTATACATGGCAGGTTAGCAACTTTAAAATAAAAATACTGTATCAATTAAGCTTCATAAAATCGTTAAAAATAATATTATGTAAAGCATTATAGTTCATTATTGTATTGTAAGTATTATATAATTTTTTTTCTTTTAAAAACTCAATTATTGACATTCTTTTATTAAGCGACGTGGGAGAAAATATACCGTACTATATTGAAATAAAAAAATCTATTTCCATCAGTAGTTTCATTCACTAAAATTACAACGTTTATCGGTATTTTAAAAAACAAATGAACAATTACCAACTATAAAACTCTGTGCGATGGACTGCGAAAAGACCTTCGAAGTTGCTAATCCCTGGATGATGCTACATGGACTTTTTATTTCTTTTCTTTTTTCTACTTGTCCAGATTTCTACGTGACTCAGTGGCACACTTTTTCCTTTTTTTTTTTTTTTGCGACTCGCCCCTCCATTCCTCAAAAATAAAAATGATTTATAGCAAGTGGTGACCCCTGGGAACAAGGTTTTTATTTAATCTAGTGAAAAATTTAGATGGTCGTCTCTGTAGGGTTATAAATCGGACATGAGCGTAATTAAGAGTCCTGAGGTTTGGCTGAATCCATGCATAAGAGGAACATTCATTACTGTTTGTAAAAATGACATCTGCTTTAATATCAGCGATGGAAACTAATTTATTTTCGATTAAAAAAGCATTATATTGGTGTAGAAAAGTACATCGATGTTATTGGTAACTATTAGTGTTTCCGAACTTCTAAAATATGACAGCTCCGTTGAAATTGACGTCATCATGCTTCCTATAGTATTAGAGATATTATCTAGTTTTAGCCTTGTACCGCTAAACTGATACTAAACAGGAAATTATTACTAAATATTAAATTTTTGTATATAAATAATTTTCCTATTATTATTGATATGTGTTATATTCAGATATCGTTGGATCTGTCTTCTCCCAGTATGTTATAAAATATTCTCGTCAATACTAACTAGACGAATCACGGAATACGCTGAGGAAATTATCGGAGACTACCAATGCGGTTTTAGGCGGAATCGCTCGACTATTGATCAAATATTTTCCTTACGTCAAATATTACAGAAAAAATTGGAATACAACGGTGTAGTCCATCAACTTTGTATCGATTTTTAAAAGGCTTATGATTCAAAAGACCGTCAGAAGCTCTATAACATCATGATTGAACAGGGAATACCTAGAAAGTTAGTAAACCTAGTAGAGATGTGTTTGTCGGAAACATTTCATAAAGTTAGAATCGATCATAATTACTCCGAAAGATTTGAGGTGCGATCGGGTTTAAAACAGGGTGACTCCCTTTCACCTGTTTTGTTTAATATAGCTTTAGAATATGTCATAGAAAAGGTGATGTGTACCGAGAAAGGCTTAAATATGGGTGACAAGGCTTAAATATGCCGATGATTTAGTACTCCTAGGTGAAGACACTGAAACCATACAACTAAATACAAGTGTGTTAATAAATACCGGTAAAGAAATAGGACTCGAATTAAATACCGATAAGACAAAATATATGATTAGTAGCAGAAACGGTGGCGATCTTGGTGATATTAATATATCAGGGCATACTTTTGAACACGTAGTACAAATTCAAGTATTTAGGTTCAATGATAACAAGAAAAAATGAAATCCAGGAAGAAATAAAGTCCCGCTTAAAGGTGGGAAATGCGTTTTATTATTCAGTTGCTAAGTTACTTAGCTCACGGCTTCTATTTAAAAACTTAAAGATTAGAATTTATAAAACTATTATTCTTCCTACTGTTCTTTACGGATGTGAAACGTGGCCGCTTACTCTGAAGAATGAACAACGGCTTAAGTTTTCGAAAATATTTGGTACGAAGAGAGATGAGGAGTTTAAAAGGTTGCACAACGCGGAATTGCGGAACTTGTATCCTGTGAATATAATTGAGTTGATAGCGTCGCGGAGACTCAAATGGGCGAGTAAAATTGTTGGCTCGGTGAGGAACGGATTCCGAGAAAGTTGGTATTTGCTGATCCGACTGGTAGGCGTCCGAAAGGTAGACCGAAGCGTCGATGGGAGTATTGCTTTAAAGCTGATCTTGGGGGCTTGGGCTTGAACGGAGAAAATTGGACGAATCTGTGTAGACGGAATATGGTGGTATCGGCATCGAACCTTCGGGTTCGGTAAGCCTATTATTATTATTATGTTATATTCAGATATGCATAAAGGATTAAAAATCAGATGTGTACAACACTTTCACCGACCTTAGTTGTTAAAATAACTTAAAGTACTTTTAAACAAATTTATATTTCAAAAAATATATAAATATTGGTAGTTAGCCTGAGTGGTGAGCCGGTGCTCAACAATTATTTGGTAAAATGTGTGTATTGTATCTGGCTGTAGACAGTTGTGTTAAGAGAAGTATAAAAAATGTAACCAGTATTTATATATACTATTGCAGTTTTGAAAAGGATCCTATGTTTGTGACGGAGGATCGAAACGTCAATAAATAAAATAAAGAAGAAGTAATTTTTAAAGACCTAAAACCCGAAAAATTACGTAAAACCCGAAGAATAAAGTTAAACAAAAAAGTAAAATGAAGCTAAGGATATCAGTGAATATTTGTTGTAAAATAATAAAAATGCCCAGTAAAAGTCTCAATAATATTTTATATGGCAGTTAATTAGGTGTTATTGTTGATTGTTAAGTAAACTGTGAAAAAAAATCACTGGTTGTTTAATCAAAGAATAAATTAAAATATTTCAATACGTTTCTAAAATGGAGGAAAACGTTGGGATATCATTATATAATTTAGAATTCACAAAGTCCATTAAAAAATATTAAAAGAATCATTTCCTTGAGTTTTAATTTGGACACAAAATAACTTAATAGTACAGAAATGTTCGTCCTTGTCAGAAAAAAAAGGAAACGAAACCAAAAAAATTGTATAAAAAGTTGACTTTTCTGAAGAATATTTAATCTAATTAAGTCAGCGAAAATCTGAGTTTCTTTCCTTTCTGTTTTCACTCGGGCTAATAATTATTCTTTGGAATTCTATTTAGACAGAGAAAGTTGATAATCCCCGGTGCTTATCGATATGCAAACAGGGAGTCAGTCCCATAAATTAGAACCAGCAGCCTGTATTTTATATTTGAATTTTCCAATTATTCCACAGTGGTCCTAATGAGTCTGGTGAATATTCATTTTTCCTCTTTTTTAATTTTTTTTGGGAGGAGGGAGAGGGGACTGGAAATCCGAATTAGTAACCGGTACTTGAACTCGCATGTTTTTCGTGTTTTTTTTTCAACTATTTACTTAAACTATAAGTAATATTTTACTAACAAAGCGGCGTACTGAATGCGCTAAATAAAAAGTTCATTAATTAATAAATATTAAAGTCTTGGATTCCGGAAGCCAAAGCACCTTCCCAATAAGGCTGTGTCATGGACAAGTTTATATCGCATTACTGGACTTAGTAGTTCGCCCACCTCCAGACCGTCTGGTTCAGTGATGTGCACCGTGAAACCGATCTCAGCCAGGGACAGTTCTCCGCAGAAGCCCTAGTGGTTGACAAAACAGCACCATCTCAACCTCCGATGCCCATTGCTGATGAAATAGCGACGAAGCTACCAACTGGCAGACCATCGCATTCATTCTCTTGGTGCCTTAGATATGATTATAGGGATCGATCTATATCCTCTAATAATTACGGGGCTCCTTTCTATCCTGGCTTGTCGATTCTGTACCCTAAGTCATCCGTGTTTGCTCTTGTCGTTTTTAGCAGTGTAGAGGTCCAAGTTTTGTCATCAAGGTGTTTCAATTTACACTGCTTTGGAACCCATTAATAGAAGGCAACTTCAGGCAGTTTATGAATTGATGTATCTACAATGGAACACCAGTAAGACAATCATAACCTCTGTGAGGCACGATGTTCTTTTGATGCAACGAAAAATCCATAATTTCAAATTAGACTATCTGGCGTTGAAACAGTAGTAACGAAAGGTCTTCGAACCATTGAGGAAAACAATCGTCCTCTACATCCATTTTTGGATTTTCCAGTCTTCAGCGCCTGCAAGATCTACGCTCATCCATGGTTTGGGAAACATATCTGATCTCAAATCGCCTAGACGTCTTCTGGTCAAAATCTATGTTGCGCATTACATCACGGCCTAAACAATCATTGGATCAGCCGGAATATCGCTTTGGTCTAACACTTTCGACGGATCCGACTTTAACCATTTGCCCAAGCAATGCACTACGCAAAAGACGGCGTCACAATTTGCTTGGAGCAAATGGCTCATATTCAAAAACGTTCAAGCATTTTATTCATTAAGGCTGTCTTAGCTGCTTTTTTTTTACCTAGAAATTAAAGGTTAAGTATATTCTTTTTTTTTACATCCTTCTTTGTTTTGATATAATGTCCAGTGATGTTAGTTTTCTTTCTCTAATTTTTTATCAAGCCGAAATATAATCCTTGTTTAACTTTTCACTTCACCAGACCTCATAAACTATATTAAATCCAACATTAATATAACATGGGCTGGTATTATTTCAAGCCATATTTATTTAGTATATTTTTAAGAAGATAGTTTTAATCATGCCAAGGTTTTAATTTCCTTTGTTTTATTGCGAATATAATAATACATTGTCGTCGTTCACTTAAGATCAATTTGAGTGGGCGGTTTGTTAAGGGAACTTGGCCCTCAACCTATTTTAAGTGCTGCACATTTAAGGGCACAACGTCATCTAGTGGCATCTAGGAGCTCTACCAAGAACTGAATGAAGGCACAAGATCAACATACGAGTTTGGAAAGGAGACAGAGAAGAAAAAGTATAGTGAGCACAGGCTCCTCCCAGTTTAGCTTGACACTTTTTATTCGTAATAGTTACTCTGCAGTATGGAGGGGTAAACCATAGGAGCGGGCCTACCCACGACCGAGAGAAGCAGCGGTTAGAAGAAACCAGAAGAAAAAATCGCCCACGTCATCAGCTAGATATGTACAATAGACAATAATTTAAACCACTAATCCTCACTATAATATCATGTAACCATATTACAATAATATACATTCATTTATTTTATAAAGTCAACTGTTCATTTAAAAGTATTTAATTAATTATGATTAGGGTTCCCCCCGGTACATCCCAGGCCTCAGTTCTTAAACACCCTCCTAGCGCAGAAACCAGCCTCTAGAAACTGGGTGCCCGAATTAATGGGGTGGAAACCTGGCGGCTAAGTGTGATTCAAAGCCGTTGGAATAGGAACAGTACAGATCTATATGTACTGAGCCCAAGATCTTTCATGAGTTGTAGTGTCATAGATTTATATTTATAATTAGAAATGGCGGTTAACTAACAGAGCGATTTTGATAATTTAAATACCTTTTAAGGTTGTACAATAGAAAGAATAAATACATAAAATACTTAGCATCTCCGCTCGAAGTCAGTAGTGCAAAGAAACTCTATGAGGTGGCCACAGAACAAAAACAAATTTTAGATTCAATACAACGATTAAATTTAATAAATAAATAAATTTCTTAATGTAATAAACGATGTTTTTAACATATTAAATGTAAGCCGAAGAAACATTTCAAATGAATGGAATGTTTTAAACATGATAACTTAGCCTCTTTAAAATAATGATTCTTTAAATCATTAAAGCTACATAAAATTGGAAAAATAATATTACGTGTATTAATTGTTTTTGTTTTCGTGCATAAAAATGCTTCCAGAGGCCGAAAAATTGTGAATTTCAAAATAAATTCCAACCAATCTTCTGGATTGGTCACAAATATATATTGCAAGATAAAAATACTCTTTTTTTTATCACAGATGTATCTCTGTTGGGCTCATAAAAATCTGAAATTTACTCACCTTTCAGATTTGTCTGATACCTAGCTTCAGTTTATTGGAAATAAATGAAAATATCTAATTTAATATTTATAATTGTTTTCAGTTTTTATCAATTTTGAAAATGAGGCTTTGATCTTCGTAACGTCAACAGTTCAATTTAAAAAAATGACCCTAGTCGATGGAAACCCTCCTGGGGTACAAATCATTTTTATAAAGTGGTTACCCGAAAATCGGGGGAGAAACTGCAGTCTGAGCGCGATAATTACGCCCTTAATCGCCTTATTGCATGACCGTTGGCCGAAAACAGTACGAACCTCTATATATACCGAATCAAAAACCATTTATGGATCATAGCGGCAAATGTTTGATTATTAAAAATCTTGTGTGAGCAACACACGACTTTCACTTACCTCCGTTTTTAGAATCGATTAAAGAATTTTCAAAAACAGTAAGAGATAAAAATGAGTGAAACCACTGAAGAATTAGTTAAATTAAATGTCTATAGAAACATGTGTTTTATTAAAAATCGATGATATTATTATCTAAAACAATCACTTAGTTTTATCGGCTTTTTATCACTCTCTATTAACTTTTACAAGCTCTTGTGTATTAGATATAATTTTTTTCTAAAATCTTTAGCTTTCTAACGGTATATTACACATGTATATTACTGCTCTTATGTCCAAAAACAAAAAATTGCATTAAAAAAATATTTGTTCAGTATTCTCCTTTAGTTCCTTTTCTATTTTGCTCAACTTGCAAATTTAGCTGTTATTTATCAGTGCTAACAAGGTGACATGGTTATTTTTATAGAATCTACAAAATTAAAGGTACTATAGAGGAAGAAAATATCGGAAAATATATATATATATATATGTCAATGATAAGTCCCCTCATCTTTACATTAATTATATTTATTTAATCCAAGTGATTTCCGTCATAATTTTCCAATCTTCTTTTTAATGTTAAGATTTATTGTTCAAAGGTTTCTACCGTTACAAGGAAAACAGGAAGATTCGTTCTTGAGGCGATAAAGCACAATCTATATTCTGCACAAATTGTTCTAATCCTGTTTCGATTAGTCACTTAGCCGATTCGAGCTTCAACAAACCGTTTTTCGAATTCATGGGGCGAGGGAAAGCGGAAGGGTAGTTGAGGATTCTGTAACAACCCGAGGTTGGATTATGAGATGAATAGCAGTTGGCGGAGTTGACAATCGATGAATATTAGAAGAGCGGATAGGGGACAAGGGGCGGGCGGCTATTACCAGATGAGAGCCTCAAACAGATCCCACCGGCTCCATTATTCACGCCTCTCCCCGGGTTAAAGTTTAAAACTAGCAGACCAGGAGCCCGACAGTTTATCTCCCGCGCACACTGGCCCTTCTACATTTTATATGAGCGATAAATGTAATCAGGTTACTGGTGCCTCGGTTAGCAGAGGAAAAATGGGCCTCTAGGATAATTGGTTGGGCTGGATTTCCAATGCCGATCGCCCCTGCATTCTTCAGGCCGGTATGGATCATCCACTTGCTCTTCAGGGATCAAATTAGCTTTTCTTCGGTTTACTTTAGCTAAAAACATAAATTCAACAAGAATTAATAACCGGTATAACAGTCTTTTCCTGGTTTACTGGTCAGGTGGCGAGGTGGCTGACTGGGTTAGCAAGCGTTGCCTAGCAACCACAGGAGACCAACATTTGAAAAAGGCGAGGTAGGGATGAACAAGAAAACAAAATTTGCAGCTTACATATCAGAATTATAAACATGAACCAAGTTTACTTAATTATTTTAACTATTGCTAATTTTTTGTTTAAAAAAAAAATCTGGTGGGCGCAACACACAATTTTCACTATTCACTATGTTTTTTAAAATTTATTTAACGTCACTTTATGCTACTACGGCTAATCGGACGATGCTACAATAAGAGTCATAAACTTTTGCCGATCTAGGTTTTATTAGGATAGGGAAGTTTAACGAGTGCCTGACATCGCACAGAAAAGGGTGATCTGTTCGTTGACAAATGGACCAAACAGATTTTTTTTTTTTTATAGCCAGTCTCATTGGCATTGAAAATTCTTTCAGGATGAAGTAAGACTTCCAGGCATTGCACTCTTCTAATATGTTTTGGATGTTCTTGAACCACTTTCTAGCACTGGCTTCAGAAACACAACGCTGGGCTTAGAAGTCCTCTCTGCTATAGATGTGTGCCTTCGTAAGAAAGCCTTATACCAGCCATTATCAGGACAATTATCTTTAAAGAGAGTGGTCATATTTTTTAATTCTATAAACTCTTTTACAGATCGTAAGATGTTGTTTTCCTACTCGGGAATCCACTTTTCGCACATTTTTCTATCCAAGCAGCTAGAGTTAGTTCGTCTTCATATGAAAGAAGCGGCCGTGGTCCAAACTAAATGGTGTCTGTGTTTCCATGAGTGTGAGTATGTTAAGTCTAGCAAAAAAACAAAAAATCGAAAAAATTAACTATATCATATTGTTAGCATTGATAAATAGCAGGTAAATACATAACTTGAACGTTTGTTTGTTTGTTTACTAATTTAATGTCACTTTATGCTACTATGGCTAATCGGACGATGCTACAGTGAGAGTCCTAAATTTTGCCTATCCAGGTTTTATTAGGATAGGAATCTGTAACGAGTACCTGATATCGCACAGGCTCGGGACCATCTTTTAACATCTCCTCCGAAGGACGGCATAACTAAGGATTTTTTTACTCCAATTAAAAAATCATAGGACCATCTGCGGGTTTGAACCCGTGATCTTTAGCATATGAGGCTTTATGCTAGCCACCCAGCTACAAGTGATCCCCATAACTTGAACGAATTCAATATCCTATATTCTTATATAATCCTATTCAATGACTAATGTAAAAAAAAAAAAAAAACATATATGTTTCATATGAAATTTTTGTGTTTTTGAACATGAGAACAGTAATGAAGATGTATTATATACCATTGGAATGCAAAAGATTTTGGAAATAATAATATACACAAAATTTTAAAAATTAATGGAGGGTGGTGAATAGACGATAAAACTAACTGATTGTTGTCGATAACAATATAATAGATTATTTAATAAAACACAAGTTTCTATAGAAACTTGATTTAATAAACCCTTTAGTTGTTTCATCTCTAAGTGCATTTAAAAATTCTTAAATTGATTTTAGCTACGGAGGTAATTGAACATCGTCTGTTGCGTTTCAAAAAATAAACAACTTTCCTGATACCCATATTTATGAACAGATTTTTCTTTCTATAATCATACTGAAATCTAATTATAACCATGAAATGTTTTAACATGATAAAGAGTCTCTATTGCGAAGTATGGTCTATTGAAATTAAATAACAGAAAATCGTTGAATTTAAAGTAAATATATACCCTATTCCACTTTCATAGAACCAGATGCTTTTTCAAGAGTCACTCATTTACTAATGCACTAGCTAAAAGTCGAAATCAGATGGACTGTAGTAAAATGTGATTGCATAGTAATCAGCCCTGGAGCATTAGTCGATTGTAATCATAAACATTGCTAACATCTCTGATGTTAGTATGCTTGGCATTGTGATATCGAATTTCCCGTCAGATACTTTACCCTACAAATATCATGAAAAAACCTTTAGAATATAGAGATATACAGATCAATTGAAATCATTATACAACTGTAATCTCCGGAACCACTATAATTAATGTCCAAATTAGGACAGATTGTAATATTATTCATTAAAAATTGTTTTTGTTACAATAATATATATATTTATATATATATGTATATATATATATATATATATATATATATATATACATATATATATAAATATATATATATATATATATATATATATATATATATATATATATATATATATATATACATATAAAAGAAGAAGAAGAAAAAAAAAACTTTATTCTGGTACTAAGTCCCCTAAGAATAACATGAAATTTAACATAGTAAAATATTCACATCTGGCCAAGATACAAAATAAATAAGGAAAAAACAGCAAAAAAAGAAAATAGATTTAATATAAGTCAAAAGAATTTAAATAAATAAAAATAATGATAAGAAATAAATACATTTGGTGACGATGTTTAACGCTTTGATAAAACTCAAAGAAAATGCACAAACAACGAAACAAAAGAGAACAAATGTACAGTTATTTCAACTTACTTAAAGCTTGTAAAAAGTTAAAAGTATTGAGTATCATCTAACATTTCAATTATTATCGTCAGCTAGCGTTATTATGGGAAGTGAGAAGATACTGGAACATAAGGTACTTAAAAGAGGAGAGAGTGGTCGCTCGACGGATGTTTGTTGGGAGAGAATTCCAAAAACTCGTGGAGCGGGATAGAAAGGAACGTTCATATGTTTTAGTTCTGTGGGAAGGGATATAAAGGTCAGAATGTTGGGATCTAGTTTGTTGTGAATGGATTAATGGTTTGAACTGCAAAAGATCGTATTTATGGGGAGGTTGCTAGATGTTGATATTTTGGTAAAGGAATGTTCCGAGGAAATATTAAATGATTAAATGATATGAGTATTGATGGTTTTTATGAAATTCTAACGAAACCCCACGTAATAGACCTGAAATCATTATTTATTTTTGTCACAGAAAATCTTAAAATAAGATTTCAACATCTTTCTTCTCAGAATGTTAATCACTCTTAAATGTTTTGGGATTTGTTAGTAATTTGTAGGGATTTAGTATTTGCTTTAGTAATATTATTTTTACATTATTTATTGATATTCTTATATTTAATTTATGTTATTGTATATGTTGGAGGAAATTAATCATAAAGATAGCAGCACCATTATGCTTATTGCTGTATATGTGTTTTGTTGTTTTTGTTTTAAATATTTATTCGAATCGTAATTAATAATGTATATTTGCTGGTGATAAATTTATTAATTGTGCTGTGCCAGCCAGCTCTATTTGTATGGGTTTTGCTTTAAATCAAATAAATAAAGTTATTATTATTATTATATATTTTAAACCAATCTTATATTGTTTTAACTTTTATTTTCAAGTAGAAACTCATTATTTCAATAATAATGAGACGACAGCAATTATTAAATTTAAAAACAAGAGATGAATAAAGATAAGGTACAATTGTTTGTTCATGCATAAAGGCGTAAAACTCATGTGAAGTCCACATCGCCTATAAACCGTGACCTTCTATTTTAGAATATTTTTAGAGTGCTTCTCTACATATGTTTCATGTCTTTTATATTTTACTAAGATTTACTGGTTGTATTCTATTATACAGTTGTAAATACCCATAAGTAAATTTGTTTAAATAAATAAATATACGTTGGTATTATACCAACACTGAGTTCTGGATACAGAACAGATGATAGAACTTCTATGATATACTGCGTGGATGTTATAATCTGCTAATTTTCACGTTTGACTAACCACACAACCGCACGATACACGAAAACAACTTAGGAGAAGCTGGTGCAGAAATCTATTAAATTAACTGACTAATTTAAGTTCAAGTTGTGAGATAGCGCCAACCGGCTCCCTTACTCCATCCCTCCATGACTATATTACACACCCAGAATGCTCGAGTGCTTATCATAATTGCATTCTTAATTGTTTCTCATTTAATATTGGTAAGATTGGACTCTAAAAACACGACGGAAACTATTACACATTGATTTATTATTTCCGAAATCTCTGTATTAGGGTATAACTGTTTGTCTAATCTATAAAATTCTCGTGTAACAGTTTTAGTTACAATATTCCTCCGAAACGACTCGACTGGTTTTCATGAAATTTAATATGCAAATTCAATAGGTCTTAGAATTGGCTACTATCTATTTTTCATACCCCTAAGTGATAAGGGTTGTCCACCCCCAATATTTTTACTTTCACCTACTATATATAGTAAGGGGAAGTATTGTGAAAATTTTCGAATTCCAGTTTTCAACAGAAATGCACGTTTTAGGGTCCTCTGAGTCTAAATAACCAAATCCCGCAAAAAGGCCTGTGTGTGTGTGTGTGGTAACTCCCGGGCGGAAACGGTAAGTTCTATGAAACTGAAATTTCATATTTAAGACAACTATACGCCCGAGACGTGACAAAACTTTTTTCATCAAAATGAGCTTATTAGAAGAGGCACTTTATACCATGCATTTTGCACCTTTTTTCAATTTTCTCGAAAACGGTTCCGACGATTTTGACTAAACTCGCTATATGGATGTAAAATTTAATGGGCTTTAATATCATGTAGGTTTTATTCTGATTAAAATGGTCTGACAGGGCATAAATGCCGATATTTTAAATTGTCTTGCTCTAAAGTACCTTTAATTTTGTAGATTCTATAAAAATAAGCAAATTATCTTGTTAGCATTGATAAATAACAGCTAAATATGTAAGTTGTGCGAATTTAAAAAACAACTAAAGGAGAAAACTGAAAAAATACTTTTTTAATGCAATTTTTCGTTTTTGAACGTATGAACAGTAATATACATGTATGATATACGGTTTTAAAGCTAAAGATTTTAGAAAAAATATTATCTTATACTCAAGCTTTAATAAGTTAATAGAGAGTGATGAAAAGAAGATAAAACTAACAGATTATTTTAGATAATAATATAATATATTTTTTAATAAAACACATGTTTCTATAGAAATTCAATTCAATTAATTCTTTAATAGTTTTACTAATTTTTATCTTTGACTGTATTTGAAAATTCTTTAATTGATTTCAACAAGGGTAAGTGAAAGTAGTGTGTTGCCCGCACCAGATTGTTTCTTATTTTTTTGGACAATTTTGTTTTTTAATTTTTTTTATTATGTGGCAATAAAAAATACATACAGCCCTACATGTTCATTCTTCTGTCACCAAACCCTATTTTTTAATAGTCATTTTAGTTTTTAATAATTTTTCATTCCGCTCGATAACTGATCAATTATCACTTTGTAAGATCCTCGCCAGAGGTCTACCAGTGTCACTTCTCAGCCAGCAAACAACACGGAGTAGGGATGAGGCCGAGCCCGGTCGCCTCTTTCTAATTAAGAGTTTGATATTGTTTGTTAGCGTTTCTGTCGTAATTAATTAATGATATATATAAATAAAAATAAAAATGTTTGGTGATTTGTTATTTTTATATTCCCCTATTGTTCACAGCGCTCCATGCCTCTTTCGCTCATATACCACATCTTTACACTCTTAAAATTTACAAAAAATTTTCTTTTTTTTCCACATGGCATTTTTTTTTTTATATGACAAAACAAAGTTTACCGGGTCAGCTAGTATAGCTCGTTAAAAGCAATTAATTAATGTTAAAACCAATAAATTAATCAAAGAAAATAATCTATTACTACTGCTAATTTCAAAACTCTACATCTCTGCTATTTCTAGACAAATTTCAATGATTATTTATTTGTTTTTTTTCAAAAGTAATTCTCTATCGAATAGCTCTAAAAACTACCTCAATGTTTGGTATTTATTTATTTAAGCAGAAGACGAACGATTTTTTTAACTTCGTTATTCGGATTCTATGTATCTTGAAACGTAGGCTCTCAATCAAATTTTTAGAGAAGGGGTAGTATATCTTTTTTTTTTTTCTTTTTTTTTTTTGGTTGATACAAACGTCCATTATTGAAAATAATAAACCAAAAGCATTTATACCAGACTTCTTTACGATATTACTTTCTTCCATTTTTATTCAAATAAAATTTCCTGATTTTAGAACACCTTACATTTTTGGTTTATTATATTCAATAATCGAACAAAAAAAAAAATGCCTCCTCCCCCTCGAAATTTGAGGGCTTTAGTTTCAAAATGCGTATAACACGAATAACGAATATAAAAAAATACGTTTGTCTGCCGTCCTCCGTACACCGTACGCGGCATTTTTCCGAAAATACTGGATCAATCAAAAAAACAATTTTTTTTTCAATTCGCCACAAAAATACTGGGGCATGTAACAATGATTACCCATAACTCAGTTATCTTTTAAGATAGAGAAAAAAATATTAGTGTTATTTAACCAAAAAACCGCGAAAAATAATAAAAAATAGAAAAGAAAAATTAAATTTTACTCATGACTACGCCCATTAATCATTTATTTTTGAAGATTGTGAAAAAGATGTATTGAGTTTTAGTATCATAAAAGGACAATAAACAATAAAACAAAAGGAAAAAAATTGATATCTTGCTAATATGTAATGAAAAATTAATGAAAATTGGACGATTTCAAATGCATTGACACATATTTATTTATAGAGATAATATTTTATTTATATATATATATATATATATATATATATATATATATATATATACACATATACAATTATTTGTATGAATATGAAAAACGGGTTATGAAATTTCCCTAGTTGGCATATGAAATCGGTTTCACAACATTCATGCAAGGCTAAATTGGCCAATTGAAAATCAACTGACCCCTGAGGACACAGGGCCAAATTAGATTAGCCTTATTAGCTGTTACATACAGCAGTAATAGTCCTTGTAATTAGCGCTTTGAGCACAACGGTGGGTGAATGGTTTCGGATGAGAAATTTGATTTGAGAACTTGTAACAAAGTTTGTTCCCTAACAGGTTTACATTACGTCTTAGCTAATCGCATCTTCCTTTTCCAGCAACTCCTAGTTGAGGGTTGTGCTGTCAGCATTCCTCCTCTGCTTCAGCTACGCAACTCCTACTAACACCATATATATACCAGGGAACATGATCAACTTTTACAAAACTATTTGAATGGACGTGTGGGGAAATTATTATATTAATTAAATTAATAAATTAATTTTTTTTTAAATACCTATACATTATTATTTAAATCGATATACAGACATTTTACAGTGCTGGTACTAATCACTATCCCACTAAGACAAGGAGTTCACCGGCGGCAATTCCATTAATAACAAACAGTAACACAGTACACAGTAAGAAACAATACAATACTTAAATAATATTACAAAATATAAAACCATTTTTTATGAAGTAACAATAATATACTACTCAATAAGAAACAATAGCATACTTAAAGAATATAAAAATACAATTATAAAGAAACAGTAAAACAGTACACAGTAAGAAGCAGTAATTGACTATGCCAAAAAGCTGTAAGGAATACGGATACATATATATACAAGATATGAAATTAAGGCATGTAAATACAAAATTGAATTGCATAATGAACAATTATAAAGAAACATGTAAAAACAAAATTGAATTATATTATACCCAATTAATAAAAAAAAAACAGTAAAACAGTACACTGTAATAAGGCATGTAAATACAAAATTTAATTACATAACGAACAATTATAAAGAAACATGTACATACAAAATTGAATTATATTGTACCCAATTAATAAAAAAAACAGTAAACAGTAAAACAGTACACTGTAATAAGGCATGTAAATACAAAATTTAATTACATAGCGAACAATTAAAAAGAAACATAACACAGTAAGAAACAGTAATTGACAAAACCTAAAGGCAATAAATAATACATATACTTGTAAACAGGATAAATATCAGAATGAGTGACTCGGGCCGACATTGAGGATATTTCTATAGCGATAAGTAATTTGAATTCAATAATTTAGCAATTTTTTTCTTCTCTAAGGGTTTTCGCCCATATTTTAACATTGTAGTAATAATTTGAATACTTTGGAGTGGGAGAATATTGAAAAGTTGGAGGAATATTATTGCAAACAGTAGCAATGGAATAACAAGTCTAGTGTAACAAGTATGTCTCGCCTGGGCACATACCTGGGTATGTTTTGTCTTGGCTCAACTAAGCTATAGTAATTTTTCAATCTGGTATAAAAACGTAATTTTCACGAATCAACTCATTCATAAAGACCTAAATGTTCCCTATGTCGCTGATTTGGCCCGAACCAGGTACCACTCCTTTCATGACAAACCCCATTCCTTCTCTAATCCACTTGTTTCGAACCTTGCTACCTCCACAGTCCCTGATAATCCTACGAGGCGGGTGAAAAGATGATGGCCCCGAGACCTTCTGGTTTAGCATAGATTTGGGAGATCTGCTATTTTGTAGTATCTCTACATGTGAATCATGACAGTTGTATCACATTTACTGAATGTATTTTATTATACAGTTGTAAATATCGACAAATAATATATATATATATATATATATATATATATATAAAAAAATAAAACAATTACTTCTAATTTTTACCTCGATCGCGATGTATTAACAATAAGATAATTAAACTAAAAAAGACTATTAAAAAGTATGTGCTATTTGATTTATATTCAAGGGACTATAACTTAAGCTATATGTGTGTTATTTACTACCCATTAATTAAATGACGCCGTCAGATTAACTGTGTTTTTATTTCAGAAATTTCAATTTCTTCATATAATCAAGCCTCTGACATGTGAAAGTAAGTAAACAAATTTTCCGTTTATTCATGGAAAAGACGGGAAGCATTCAGGCCAATGGCGTAGAAAAATCAGTAAACCAATTGACAAAATGGTTTATTTCCAAGGAGCGAAAATAAAGAAGACAGCTTACTTCGTATTACTTGGCTTCGAGGTACAAGCTGTACGCCACAACGCATCATAAATAATTTCTTTTTATCATACATTTTTTGTATTCAATAATCAGCTTTTTACGAAATGGCAAGAAATTATTATCGTATTTACCTCGATTCCATAAGGTTAAGGTAAATAATTTTCAAATCAAATTTCGGCAAAGAATTCCGTCAGATTCATAAATCTTCAAACATATTTTCTTTGACTAATATTGAGTAAAATAAAAAAAGGCAGATGATGTGTTGGGGTGGAAAATTATTCTATAAAATTTCTATCAATAATAATATTACAATCATTTTTTTTTTTTTTTTAATTTCTTTGGCCAGCGATAACTTTACTTTACTAAGTACTTACCTATATGAAATATATAATAAGGAAAAATATTACGATCGTAAACTTTTATGAATTCCAGTCTTAAATATATAGGCTAAATATTGAATTTTATAACCGAATATAGGAGTAAAGAGCAAAAACATTTTCTAATGCAATTTTTGAACATAAAAACAGAAATAACCTGACCTTTACCACTACAACCCAAGAGGGGCTCGGGCTGTAGTGAGGCTCATTACATATAGAGATTCGTATAGTTTCTAGGCCAACGGCCGTGCAATGCGGCGATTCGGCTGAGATCATGCTCAGCCGCCAGGTTTTTCCCCTATTTTTGGGCACCCACTTTATAGATGCTGGGTCTGCCCCAGGAGGGTCTCCATACCCTACGGTCGTCTCCTACCTCTTCCACGGCCGAATTAACAGAATAAATAATATTCTGTCATAGCCAGGATTCGAACGCAGGACCCGGAGCACTAGACTAGCGCTCTACTAGTGATTACTAGACCAGGCCAGGCCGCTCCCTTCTTTAAATATATGGGTTAAATATAGAAGTTGAATTTTATAACCGACTATAGGAGAAAAGAGCAAAAACATTTTCTAATGCAATTTTGGTGTTTTGAACGTATAAACAAAAATATGCATGTATCATATAACGTTGGAAAGCTAAAGATTTTATAAAACAATATTATCTCTTTTCTATCTATTTATCTATCTCATCAAAAATACAAAAGAAAAAATTTACTTGATGGAATGGCGAAAACTGAGACAGTATTTCTCGTTACTCGTGCCCGGCCAGGGGTTGCCGAGTCAGGCGTAGCTTTACACATATTAATTATCGGTTCGAGATAAGAGGGATTCCTTCCTTTACATAGATAAGGCTAGCCTGGTATTGAACCGCCCTGCCGGACTCAGAACGTCCACTGGGGCAACCAGATTAGCGATATAATGAGAGCATACGGTTCTAAGGAGGTAGTATTAATAGTATTAAAAACAGCAATCAGGACTAGTAGCACTTACTTGTTGAATATATTACAAAATGATTTATTAATAGTTTCCCTTAGATTTTGGTATATTATTTTCTATTATGAACCTTTGTAATCGATCAAAAAATTAAAAAAATTACCTCTCTCCCCCCTCAAAACGTGAGAGCTTACGTTCCAAGATACGTAGAATCCGAATAACAAATTTAAAAAATACGTCTGGACCCCGAACAGTGGTTCAAAAGCTTAGTAATTCGGGAAAAACTCCGTAGATTGATCAATTTTGCCATAAAAATATTGAAAAAAATTAAATGTATTCTTTATATCAAATTATATTTGCTGGGCCACCGAATGATTTAATTAGGTATTATGATTGGGTAGTAATCCACCTTAAATTTGACTCGTTTTTTTTTCTCATTTATTTTATGGTTAATCCAATCGATTGATGGTTAATCCTATACATATATATTTAACAATAATTTTACCAAATCTTTTAATTAAATATAATATTTTAAAAAATCAATAAATAAAGTTCACTATGCACTAAGAAAATATTTAAAGAATTTATCTATCTATCAATTTGTTGTTATTATAAAAAACACAAGAATTGCGTTAAAAAATATTATTGCACTTTCTCCTTCAATTGTTTCTCAAATTGAATATTTATCTGTTATTTATCAATGCAATTAGATGACGTGCCTATTTTTTTTTTTTTTTTTTTTTTTTTTTTTTTTTTTTTTTTTTTTTTTTTTTTTTTTTTTTTTTTTTTTTTTATCAACAAAAAGGTAGTTTAGAGAAATAAAATTAAAAATATCGGAATTTAAGCCCTGTCTGACTATTTTAATCAGAATGAAACCTACGCCATATTAAAGCCCATGAAATTTTACATCAACATAGCGAGTTTAATCAAAATTGATCCAATTCGGAGAAAATCATAAAAAAGTACAAAATGCAAGGTATAAAGTGCCTCTTCTGGTCAGCCGGTTTTGATGAAAAAGTTGCTTTAACATCTCAAGCGTATAGTTGTCTTAAGTATGAAATTTCAGTTTCCTAGGACTTTTCGTTTACGCGCTGGAGTAACACACAGAAACACAGACTTTTTTGAGGGACTTGGTCATTTGGACTCAAGACACCCTAAAACGTGTATTTCCGTAGATGGCTTGATTCTGTCGAGTTTATGATGTTTTCCAATTTCTCTAACGAATTTTAAATTCCAATAAATATTTCTGAATTGCAATAGATTCTTTAGTAGGATTTCAAAGAAGAAAGCTATACATAACAATTCGTGAGTGTTCACAGATATAAAGGGAATAGAGCAGGGACTTAAAACGTTACCTTGTTGAGAGAAGAAGAAGGAAATAGAATCTTCTGGCGCATGTTGAATATAAAAGGAGGAAATGGAAGAATTGACAGAAATACAGAAACATCTGTTAGGGTAGAAAGATTGAAGTATTAAAAAAGCAACTTTTTTTTTTTTTTTAAACCCGTGTACCAGACGCTATTAAATGTCAAGGAAAATTGCAGAATAATATTATTTTTTATCAAAAGCTACATCGCATTTATAGTATGCAATAGCCTGAAAAAAAATGGACTTTGACAGTTGAGAATACCACTTTCAGTACACTGATTTCCATGTTTGCCTTACTACTAAGTACTATTGTCGGATTTAAACCTCCTCCAGGGATTATTGTGCATAAATTATATTTTGCAATGTTAATGCTACCCGGGTCAGGGTCTCCGTTTCCCTACAGGAATAGCGAGCGAGTACGCACAGAAAGCACTAGCCCCACCGTGGGGCTCTCTCCTCGTCTAGCAGCCGGCCTATACAGATCCACATCCTGAGCCAGAATGAGCTGTACCCCTGCACCAGTAGAGACCTATCCACTCTGAGCGAGGACCGAAGACACCCGGGAAGACGAGGACGAGCACTCCGCCCGCCGAACAGATAAGAGAAATTATTAATAGGGACCTTGATCCTCTCATTATATTTGTATTAATGTCAAATAAAATATTTAAAGAACACGCATTTTCTTTTTATGGCACAAAAATTGGTGCCCCGGGTGAGGACCTGTAACGTGTTTCGCCCATCAGGTTTTAAGATAAAGATTACATTTAAAATTAATAATTATTATGAGCCATAATATTTATAGAACTCGCGATGTTTCTAAGAGCTAACAACAATAGACATTCTTAATTCCATTTAAAGTATGATGTTATTCAGTTACTCCAGCATTGACGTACTGACTGTAAACGATTAATGATTTAAGAATCATCAATTCAAACAAAAATTGCACATTCATTGTTCATTCGTTGGTAGTAAGATTGTTTCGTTTCGATTAAGGTTAAATGGTAAATCTTTAAATAATGTGGTTATAATTTATTATTATATTGTTTCAATGTATGTTGTTAATGTTATTTAAATGTTTGAAAATTATTTATTTAAAGATGCATTCTTAGTGTCAGTATTATTCAAGGGTTTGAAATTTATTTATTAGATTGTGTATTTTAGTGTTAGTAAACTTATCATAAGAATGCCTATCTCTGGGACAGGCCTAATACTCTTGTCGGTTGCCCCTGGGGGAAACTACCAAGTGGACAACCCAAGAAGGTTAGGAAAATGCCTTTTGAATTTTTGCCGACAAAGCTTATTAATATTTCTTTAATTAATATTATAATTATTTAATAATAAACTTACTCCTCTCAGTATCCTCAATCAATAACAAATTCATGAACAGAGAAACACCCCCGGCTCATATTGGCTTTTGAAATAACTTATGACGATCTCTATGGTAACCCTGAATTGGTAATTTGAAAACTAAAGGATTGTGGACTTCTTGATTACTTATATACCAGGTTAGAGTATAAGCACCACCTCAACCAGATTTGCTACATCCCAAGATTTCTACTGACTTAGTGAGAAATCACATCATTTCAAATTAACATGTCACCTAACTCTTAACCGAATTATAGGAGTCACAAGCTAAAGACCTCTTCAAGCTACTTTGCTTCATTACTTGAGTTCTGAGGAAACAAAATATAAATATTTGATTTTTTAAAATTTATTTATTATAATTTTCAACTGTATTCAATATAAAAAAGTAATCGAGAAGTTGATATGAATATTGCATATGAAAGAACTACCCACAGATAGCACTTCAATGGCAATTTTTACTTGGTAGGACTCGAGGCCGTCTTCTTGTCAGTTGTCTTGGATGGTTTTCAGGGATATATAAGGATGATAGGTCACGGACAAGTGGCTTTTGGTGGGTAGAAATTGTGGAACTAAAAAAGGATATCTATGTCGGGCTGGGCCTGCGACAAATGGAATATTAAGGTTATAATGAGCCATTTTATTTTAATCAAATATTGAGGCAATTTAATATTATGTGAAGAATTTTAGATTTTAAGGATTGAATACGGAGGAATTAGATGGTTTAGGCAAGTCCCAAAACACAATTCCATATGTCCAAACAGATCTGATAATAATAATGTTTTGTGACAGACTGTAAAGTTGGGACGTTTGGAATGTATCAAGTGTTGCATAAATCAACATCACCGACATATTCTTGTCGTTTCAGTATTAGGTATTCAGTATTCAGGATTCTATGCATGGCAATCCTAGATGAGTCCTAAGAATCGGCTTCGTTTCACTGGAATAAGTGAGATATTATTAAAGGACACTGTGGGGTATAATGTCATCGCTTTTGCGGTGAAGGGTAAAGGTAATTTTGTGGGATCTGTTCGGCTTTATTTTAATCTTCCGATTGTGACACCATCCCTCAAAGGTTTTAGATGGATCAAGTAGTTTTTTTGTCCTCTGTTTTAGAAAATTAAATTCTCTATCGAAAAGCCAGTTTTGACAGAGAGAGTTTAGTTTCAATCAATACTAGGGTTATAAAATACGTACCTTGAAACGTGAAACGCCAAATTATGACATTTTGGTTTGTTACTTTCAATATTGAACCTGTGTAATTGACCAATTTTTTTTTAAATACCCCATCCACCATCAAATTAGAGGACTTAAGTTTCAAGAACCTGTATATCAAATAAACAAAATCCGTTTGTCGGCCGTCTACGGTTTTTCTCCAAACTACTGGTTTTTCGAAATTCGGCAAAAAATTACCAGGGCATCCCACGATGACCCTAACACCTAGAAATTAATATCAGACGATTATTTTTAAAATGGTGGGCAATTAAAAATTATTTATATATTTAAGTGACAAAGTAGAATATTCCTATACAATAATTCCTCGAGACTCGGTTGTTATTGAAGAGAAGGAAAAATTTAAAAAATTTTCGAGATCAAGACACTGCAATAAGCAAAGAAAAAAAATATGAATCTTTTATGGTCAACCCACAACTTCCATTGCTTGACCCTGATAAGATGGTTATTATTGATGGTATAGAAAAAATGTAAGGTGTTCTGGAATCAGGAAATTTTATTTGAATTATATGAACGAAAATCGAAAGAAAAGAAAATTAAATAATAAAGGAGCCTCTTATAAATGGTTTTGGTTTATTATTTTCAATAAGGAACCTTTGTAATAAACCAAAAAAAAAAGTTTACCCTCTCCCTCCCTCAAATTTGAGGGCTTATGTAGAACCCGAATAACGAATAAAAAAAATCCGTTTGTCGACCTTACGAATTACTAAATACCAAAATTTTAGTTAATGGGTATTTATTAATTCGTTATTAATTATAAAATAAAAAATTAAATTACACCTATATATATATATATATATATATATATATATATATATATATATACCCTTAACCCAGTCATTTTAAATATAAGATAAATAAATACCAACAGTGCCATTCGATTGAGATTTAAATCTCCTACAAAATGAAAAATTAATTATTAAAATCAGTTCAGAAATAACAGAGATATATCGTTTTGAAATTAGCATTTGTTATAGACCATTTTTCTTTGAATTATTTGTTGCTTTTCATATTATTTACTTGCCTTTCAACAGTTATATCCAAATATAATTATTTAGAAATAATAATTTGCAGTTTTTCAACAAAGGTTCAGTATTGAAAATATTAATAATAATAATAATTTGTAGATTTTCAACAAAGGTTCAGTATTGAAAATATTAAATAAAAAAAGTTAATGTTAAGTGCCAAAAGTTCCTCGACCTTTAGATAAAGCAGACAAAGCTAGTATATGCCGATTGGCCGTTCTAGTTAATCTTAACTGCATGAAATCAATTAATGACAATACTCCTGTTGATTATAAACGGATTGGAAATGATTAGAATTGATGTATAGAGTTCAGAATAGCTGATCTTATCTGGTATATTATCTGAGATTTGGTTGATTTACTAATGGAGGAGGAAGGGGCTTCGCCCCACTGGTTCTGGGGCCCCAGACGTGTAATTAGAGCTATATATCAGGACCGCTCGGAGGAAAACCTGCCTAGCCTACGGCTTACGACCCCCCGTCACGGATTTTCCGCTTTCCCTACCATAACTGACTGATTTGCGGGGATTACAATGTACGTATATTCTCCATCTAAATATTTAATAATAACCGTCAAGATTCCACGACTTGGATATTAGCCTTAGCTCTTCAGTTATGAAACCGAGGGGAATAATTTAACTGACTCGCATGAAATTGATTCGACATAAAATCTAAATATAAAAAAAAAATTACAAAGAAAAAGCGTAATGAGTTTTTATTGTAAAATATAACATTGATAAACAATTAATACTTATTTAATACATACTTAAAAACATCTTATAGTTAATCGTTATGGAATTGTTTATCTTCTCACATACATATTTTTTTTCATATAAAAATCATAAATAAAATACAGTATTTCTTTATTAAATAATTTCAATTATAGTTGCAGGATCTGTGTGGTCTAGTGGATACAGCTGTAATATTCTGTTCTCCTGGTCCCTGGTTCGAATCCAGGTTGTGACAGAATAATTATTTATTCTTTTAACTAAGACGGAGGGTGACCCTGTGGTATGGAGACGATCATTAGGCACACCTAACCTGTATATATCCAAATATTAGAAGTCAAAGGTATAAAATAATAAATTTATAATACTACTCATATTTCAGAAAAGATTTTTCGATACTGGATTACAGAAAATTTAATTTTCGCATCTAATAAAAAAATTAATTACAATAAATCGTATACACAGGTACAGAAGAGAATCTTTTTTTTTTTTTTTTTGCGCAGTAGTAAACGCAAAGGCTGTTAGCGATCAAACGCGGCGCGTCATTTCTTACATTTGATAAGTAATCTAAGTATCTTAATACGTAGTCCTCAAATTTTTAGGGGACGGAAGGTAATTTTTTTTTCGGACGATTACAAAGGGTCATTATTGAAAATAATTAATTAAACGCATTTGTGCTAAACTTCTTTCCTTTCGATTTGAATTTTTTTTTATTTATTCATAATAATTTACAACTGTATTAAAGAACACAATAAGTAAATATGAAAAAAAAAAAGTCATGAAAATGTCTTGGAGAAAGAACTACCCAGTGGTAGCACTTCCCTTACTATTTTAACTCAGTAGGTCACGAGGCCACCTTCTTTTCAGTCGCCTTGTATGGTTATCAGGAATATCTAAGGAAGATAAATTACGGACAAGTGGATTTGTATGGGCAGGGAGTTTAGAATGAAAAGAGGAGTATCTATCACGAGCTATGTCTGCAACAAATGGGATGTTAAGGTCATTATGAGTGAGTTGATTTGTAACAAAATAAGGAGCATTCAGGATTTTGGATTGTAAGGACTGGATGCGGGAGGAATGAGATGGTTTCGTAGAGCTCCAAAGCTCGATTCCATATGTCCAAATAGGTCTGATAATAGTGATGTAAATGAGTCTTTTGTAATATACTGGAAGTTTTGAACGTTTGTCTAGTAAGTGTTGTAGTAATCGATACCTTCGAGCAGTTTCTTGTCGTTTCAGTCTTGTGTGAGGATTCAATTTGCATTTAAAAATTAAAAAACAACTTCCTGATTCTATAACACCTTACAGTTTTTTCTCTATCATCTGTAATAACCGAGTTATCAGGGAATCACATCTCTTATAAGTTGTGGCTTTACCATATAAGATTATTTTTAGTTTTTTTTTTTTTGTTTTGCTCTTTGTTCATCGCGATGTCTTGGTCTCGACAATATTATCGATTTTTCTCTATCCTCAAGATAAAAAACGGTTTTGGGGATCTTACATCCCTTCTAATTGTGACTTCAATCTTTTTTTTTCATTTTTCTTTTTGTTAAATTTCGTTTTTTTTTTAAATAATTAACCGCACTTTCTTGATTAGAAAGCTGTAATACATTTTTTCTCCATCTTCAAATTTTCTGCTAACGTATCTTGAAACGCAAGCCCTTAAATTTTGAGGGGAGAGCATAATTTTTTTTTTTTTTTTTCGATTTATAAGGTTCATCATTGAAAATAATAAATCAAAACCGAAGATGATAAAATGAATTGTCATAAACATTGCTAGCTATGGAACAATTAAATTAATTTTAATTGAATTTGAACACTTGAATTTATTTTCTAATTAATTTTATCCATATGCCTTCACAATCACACCTCCAACGACTAACGGTGCTGGCCATACAGCATAGTTAAAATTTACAGTATCTCTAAGGAAATTATTTATTCTAAGACAGAAGAGACTACAACTAACCCCCGAGGAGGTCTAAGGTTAACTTGGCCGTGGCCAATTAAAGACGGCCCCTTTGGAAACTGTATACATCCCCCATCCTCCCTTCCTTCTAAATTGTCTCATTAATACTCTCTCCTCTACATTCCACAAAAAAAAGAGGAAAAAAGTTTTTATCTCTTAAACTAGTCGAGTGTAATTCCGATACGAATAATAGAAAACTTGGAACATTAACAATGTGATCTTATGTGGATTAATAATTTTTAATAAAATGACTTACCGTATATATTGGGTTGTGTCACATGAAATGTCCGTTTTCAAGGTAAAGGATTTTTATTAATAATACGATATGAAACAAGATAATTTTATTCGAAGTATTTACCTTCTTTTTCTACACATTTTTCCCAACGTGACACCAACTTTTTTATCCCCGAACTGAAAAACTCTGAGCTTTGAAGTGAAACAAATTCTCAAAACGCGCTTTTCACTTGATCATCAATTTGAAAAAGTTTTCCTATGACGAAGTTGCCTAAATTCCTGAACAGGTGGTAATCTGTGAGACAAGTCGGGAGAATATGGTGGACGCGGAAGAACTTCGTAGCCCAGTTCTTTCAATTTTTGCACGGTATGTTATGAAACATGGGGCTTGCTGCCGCTCAGTAAGATCACGAGGTACCCATGTATCGAGCTTTTTTTACTTTCCCAATACACTTTAAATGTCTGGAAACGGTAGATGCACTTGCATTTAGTTGTGCTGAGAGTCCTTTAACTGTTTGGTAGGGGTTTCCTTCTACTGTATGTTTGAGCTCATCGTTGTCTATTACGGACGGAGGTCTTCCTTGGGGCAAGTTTTCCATGTCGGTATCCCCAGCTGAAAACTTAGCAAACCAACGGCGAATGGTCCGTTCATTAACACTCCCTAACAAACGCCTTTTAAATATCTCTATCGGTCTCAGCTGCTGAATGGCCGAGTTTAAACTCGTACAAAAATATTACTCGAAAATCGCGTGTCTCCATGTTCACATTTTGAGGTATACTAAAGAGTGGGTAATTGATTGGGAAGCTGATATTTATAATACAAAGGTAGAGGATTAGTAACTGTTTGCTTTAAATATGTAAACGTTCGGAAGAAAACAACAGAGACCTGCAAAATCCTTTATGTATTACAGAAACTATAAAAACGAACATTTCATGTGAAACAAACCAATAGTATATACCGTATATACACCGATTATAAGTCTTATTGTCGATTACTTTTAAAACCATTTCAGGAAACATTCTGGGATAAGAAGAATCATACTACGTTTGTAAAATCTTTCGAACAAGATAAATTATTAACCAACAAATCTGGTGAGCACAACACACGACTTACACTTAACTTGGTTGTTAAAATCGTCAGCGTGGATTTTTGGAACGACTGGGTCTGGTAATAGATACTACGAAACCAGGTTTGCAGTCATTTAATTTGTTAGAAGGTTGAAACGGCAGTGGCCCCGAGACATATTGTAAACATCTATTTTGGAGTTCTGACACTGGTCAGATTCTCCTCTCATGTGCGGTGTGATTGTGGCTCTGGCGCCCTCACTTAGCTTCCGCTGGCTCTCACCAGTGATGCGGCTGAGAGGGAGGCGCTGGGATCCTTTGGACTTTGCTTGTCCTTCCACAAGTGGGGGGACAAGCCCCGTCCGGGGTTCCCGAGCTGATTGTAAATATTGTACATAGGTATGAATGTGACATGTTTTGTTTATTTATTTGTTAACTTCAATTATTTGTATTTATTTTGTCTATAAATTTTGTTATTGTATACGTTTATTTATTTTGATTTTATTTTATGTAAATTGACTTTCCTTTATTTATATTGTAAATATTGTATGAATGGGATCCTGTAGCACTATTATTATTGTCTATTATGACAAATTGTAATAAATACGAATAAAAACAAAAAAATAAAGACAATTTGTACCACTCGAACCTGCAATAATTGGAAAGACAAAAAAAATCAGTAATTTCATCATTCTTATTTTCAAGCAAAAATTTTGATTATTGCTAAATTATAAATATCTCTCAACAAATTACTGTAGCTTAGTTGCCGTATTGAACCAATAAAATAACTCCGCTTAATGCAATTTCATATGCTGTGTTTTTGACTGGCTGCTTTTTTAAGGCAGCGGTACCTTCAAAACAGTATCAATTAATATATTTATATACTATAATTTTTGGAACTATAGTCGATTCTTCTTGCTAAAGTTTCTATGTAATTCTTTCAGGAGCACTGACTGAACATTTCACAAGCTGAAATATTCAGGACATATAATGAGAAACAGCCAGCGGTATAACTTGTTGCAGTTGGTTTTGCTGGGCAAGGTGGAGGGCAAGAGGAGGCCTGGTAGGCGAAGGATAACCTGGTTGAAGAACTTGCGTACATGGTATAATACAACAAAGGTAGGTCTTTTCTTGCAGCAGTGGATAAAGTACGCATTGCCTTGATGATCACCAATATCCGTAATGGATAGGCAGCACAAGAAGAAGACTAAACAAATTAATTCTTAATTATTTTTAACGTGATTAAATGGAATGAAACGAAAGCATTTATACTAGGCTTCTTTACTATTTTCTTTAATTTTCATTGAAATAATAATAATAAAAATTATTGATCTTGAAAAACTTTTCCATTTTTCTCTATTTTTAATAATTATTTTTTAGGTGTTGACAATTTTTATTTAGATATATTACAATTTTTCTCTAAAGGACAATAATGATAATGCTACAAGACTATACTCATTCAATATTTACAGAACAACGGTTTTTTTTTTTTTTTTTTTTTTTTTTTTAGAAACAATTCTTTATTGAACAATATTACAATCTGTCCAATTTAGGACATTTTTAATAGGGATAAAGTACAACATTCATCCTGCATTCACACGATATATACAAAACAATAAATTTATATAATTATAATACAATATAAATATATACAAAACAAAATCAATAAAAATATATACAAAAGTCACTCATACCTATATACAATTCACAAGCATACAGCACGTGAGTGGAGAATCTAGCCAATGCTAGAACTTCAATATACATTTTACAAGAGGTCTCGAGGCCACTGCCGTACAGAACAACGGTAAAATTAAATTACACTTAATAAAGTAAAATAAATGTTTCTCATAATAACCTCTTTGAAGGTAAATCTTACAAAATTTTAATTGACTATATAGATCAATATATATATATATATATATATATATATATATATATATATATATTATATATATATATATATATATATATATATATTTTTTTTTTTTTTTTTTTTTTTTTTTTTTTTTTTTTTTTTTTTTTATTGCGGTTTACTGATAAAACTTTCTACTTATTTTTCTTTATCTTTCAAAATAACTAAATAGTGGGAGCATACTTGGGTAAAATTTCAATTTAACGTCCCTTTATGCTGATGCGGCTAATCGGACGATGCTACAGAGGGAATCCTAAATTTTACCTATCCAGGTTTAATTAGAATAGGAATCTTTAACGAGTACCTGACATCGCACAGGCTCGGGACCACCTTTTAACGTCCCCTCCGAAGGACGGCATAACTAAGGATTTTTTATCAAGACTCCTATTAAAAAATTCTTGGGGCACCTGCAGGTTCTAACCCGGGACGGTGGGTTTAGGAGCCTGTTATGCCAGCCACCCTTCTGCAGGCAACCCCTTTTTTTTTTATAATTAGTAACGGTTTCTTGATAAGAAATCACTACAAGCTTTCTCTATCTTCACAAATAACTTAGTTTTAAATTAAATAACTTTCAACAGGCATTTTAAAACTAACCGGCCATATTAACTTCTAGGTTTAGAAATAGCAGAGATAAAGTCTTTTGAAATTAGCACTTTTGATAGGCCATTTTACTGTGAATTATTTATTGCTTTCATATTATTAAACTGCCCATAACCAGCTATACAAACAGTTATAGGTTACCTCCAGCTGGGTGGCTAGCATAACAACCTCCTATGCCCAAGGTCCCGGTTTCAAACCCGCAGGTAGCCCAAGGATTTTTTAATGGGAGTAAAAAATCCTTATTTATGCCCTCCTTCGTTAAAAGGTGGTCCTGAGCCTGTGCTATGTCAGGTACTCGTTAAAGACCCCTCCTAATTAAACCTGGATAGGCAAAATTTAGGAACCCCACTGTAGCATCGTCCGATTAGCCACAGTAGCATAAAAGGACGTTAAATAAACAAACAGTTATATCCTAATATATTTATATAGAAAAAATAAACCATTGTGTATTAATTTGCAGTGTTTTTTATATCTCTGTATCATTCAGCTGTATTAAAAAATCCTTAAATTGTTTTTGACACGGAGAGTAAATGTCCCAGATTTTTAGTATCAATCCATGTCCGTGTAAAATGAGCGCATCTTGTGTGGATATTTATATTTTTCGGGGTGAAATTTTCGTAATATTGTCGGAAGCTGACACATTGGACTCCAGGAGCCCAACATGTATTCAGAAATTTACAAATTCGAGTAATAATTTAGTGGAAGGACCTTTCTTAGAAATGGCCGGGAGGGCGTTATAGTTTCATAGGGATAAAAGGGCCGGCCCTAGACTGTCCCCTTGTATCCCCAGCGAAGGCTCAGATATACTTATTGATTGAAAAGCCCCCCCCCCTCCCGTACCCCCCTTCAGAGCGGAGGACACTAAACCCCTTTCTCTCTCCTCTTCCCCTCCGACTCCCCCCCCCTCCACCGGGTTTACGGCCCTGACACCTGAAGTCGTAAGGAAGAGGCTGAGCGAGAGGACAATATCCTGGTTAAATCGCGGTCCTCTCCTCTCAATTTATTTTATGTCATCCTGTACGCCCCCTCCCCTCGTCAATTTTGGTTTTAGCTGACGTTATTCCCAATGAAACAATTTTCTCCTTTATTTTACAGTTATCTCTCTCTTTTCATTTTTCCATTCCTACCCTCTCCCCCGCCCCTCCTCCTCCCATATCTCTTGGGAATAATGGTATTATATAGTTAGTTATATTTGCAAATGTTTTATTTTTTCCAAGAAAGCTTTGGAATATTCGATCTCGAAAATCTTCAATAATTTTCAGTAGAATTACATCCATTATGATTTGTGACTTGAATATATAGGTCAAAAGTTTTCTGTTTTTGTTTATGTTTTTCTGGTTTATTGTGCTTTAATGATTCTTAAGCTATATACATATTTTTCTGTATCTTCAAAAATAACTGAGTTATGGTCCTATTTATTGGTAAACTTTAATTTTTTTTTTTTTTTTTTTTTTTTTTTTTACAATTATTCGCAGTTCTTGGCTAAAAACAGTAAATAATGTTTTTCATTTTTTCAAAAATAACTGAGTTATTGAATTAAATCACTTTTAATCGGCCACCATTTTATAAATAACCAGCTGAGACCATATGAGTGTATTTATGGGTTTTTTTCTTTTCTTTTTTTTATAATGATTCGCGGCTTTTCGGTAGAAAAACACTAATAATTTTTTATCTACAATTGAGTTGAACGTTTGAGTTTTTATTGCGCTTAGCTGTTTTATTTTTATTTTCAATTTTTTTTTTTTTTTATTGCGCTTAGCTGGTTTTAATATTCTATACATATTTTTTCTACATCATCAGAAAAAACTGAGTTATGGATGAAATTTCAATTTTTTTATTTTTATTTTTAATAATTATTCTCATATTTTTTTTTTTTTTTTTTTTTTTTTTTTTTTTTTTTTTTTTTGGTTAACAAAAACTAATAAAGTTTGTCTCTATCTTCAAAAATAACTGAGTTATTGAATTAAATTACTTTTAATCCACCGTCATTTTAAAAATAACCAGCTGATATCAACGTCTCGGTGTAAGAAACATTGTTGCATGCTATAGTATTTTTGTGGTGAATTTCAAAAAAATTGTTATAGTACTTTTGGAGAAATTTCACGGACGGCGGACAAACGGATTTTTTTTATTTGTTATTCGGGCTCTTCACATCTTGAAACGTAAGCCCTCAAATTTTAAAGGGGGGATAATTTTATTTATTTATTTTTTGCTCGATTACAAAAGTTCTTTATTGAAAATAATTAACAAAAACAAACGCGAATTATGTGAACAAACGATCTAAATAAGAATTGTTTTTCACAACAAAAAATTATCTAAATCATTGACTAATTAATCAAATGATTGATCATCAATCAAATATTTATCTGACTCGTCCCTTCAATCGTTAATTAATTTGATGTAAATAGATAATGACATGTGATAAGTCAACCTAGAAGAACTCACTGAACATAGTTGTGAATAATAAATGGAAGTATCTTATATAGACCAGGGTAATTAATTAAATATACATAACTTTAAATAATATACACTAGTAATGGACCGCTCTTTTTAACTACAAATTCTGAAGAACATCTGAGATTTAAAATCGTATTTATACATACATTTATGTATACTTCCATACATGCTCTAAGAGAATATTGAAGAGTTGTAAACAGAGTAAGCATTCAGTATAACAAAGATAACTATGAGCGTCTTTACATGAGTTCGAAAGTTACGTTAAATGAAAAAAGTAACATTAAACTAATACCAACAAAAAATGCTTATTGTTAGATGGATGTGTTTACTTACTAAAAACTACTGACTTCCAAAATATTTCTGTTCACTTTATCCCTTCTTAACTAATAATTTGATTTTAATTTAACTGGAGAAACATAAAATTTTAAATATTCATTATTTTTAACTCGGCACTACAACCCGTTGCCGAGTACGAGCCTCCGCCAGCAACTTCCGCCAGTCGCTGCCATCCATTCGCGCACCCCCCGTGCATCAGCAGAAACACCATCCTCCCATCTGCATCTCGGCCTTCCTCGTCTTTGAGGAGTTTTCTGGACAGTTTCTCTTTACTCATGCGTGTAACTAATATTCATTAGGATTGATATCAATCTGGTACTATCAATAGATATTAAAATTTAATAATCAAATTTAACTCAAATGGACAAAAAATGCTATAAAGAAAACGTGCGACTTAGCCCAAAAACATCAAAACGCACAATTTCACGCTCTATTAAATTGTAATATATTTCTTCATAATACATAATACACGGGAAATGTGTCTGGGTTTGAGGCTGATACCCGCAAGCAAATAAAATGTGCAAAATCACAGTCATAGAATCATATGTCATATAAGCAATCTGTTTAATGCACATTTTGATTGTATTCAGTCACATTTTATATAACTAACCAATACTGGGGTCACCTGTAGCATGGTGGTTGGCATAACAGCCTCTTTTGCCAAAGGCCCCGGGTTATGCCGCCCTTGAAAGATGGTCCCGAGCCTGTGCCATGTCAGGTACTCGTTAAAGATCCCTATCCTAATTAAACCTTGATTGGCAAAACTTAGAACTCCCACTGTAGCATCGTCGGATTAGCCACAGCAGCATAAAGGGAGATTAAAAAAGTAAACAAACAAACTAATCAATACAAGTAGGGATACCCGTAATTACTCAAAACGTTTTAGATTTTAGTCCCGTGCGTCAGTGAAGCTTACCAGAAAAACCGAATTACTAAAGTTTTATAAATAATTTTGGATTAACAATTAAATAAAACAATGAAATTCCCGCGTAAAGAAAGGCTAAATTGCAATATATTTTACTTATAAACCATCAAGAATCGATCCAGTAAATAATAGTAAAAAGCGTATTAAAATCTGTCCAGGAGTTTAGAAGGATTTGCTGAATTTATGAATAACGGTATCATTTTATATATAGAGAGATATTATATTACTATCTACAAGAATCAGTTAGTTTTATCGGTTTTCCATCACTTTTCATTAGCTTTTATAATCTTGTGTACAAGATAATATTTTTTTCTAGTATCTTTAGCTTTCCAATAATATACTATACAGGTATATTACTGTTCCTATGTTCAAAAAAAAAATTGTATTAAGAAAAAATTGGACTTGGAAAAATGCACTTGGACTGCATATCAAATATTTAATTATAGTAATTTGAATTAGATGGATGAGCTTGGATGGCATTCATAACTCGCACAATGCTTTGTAGAGCTTAGGAATCTCAATTCTGTCGTATGCGCTTCAAAAATGTATAAAAAGGTGGTAGTAGAAGATCCGAACTTGAAAGGATCTGCACCGAGCTGATAATAGAATGAAACATATTTTATAACAAATTTAGTAGATTAGGAAATATGTTAAGAATGGGTTGACTACAAACATCCTGGACAGACTATTTTTAATTATTTTAAAAAAATATATTTTTAATTAAATGTTGCAACATCATGATAATAAGAAAACATATACCCTGCAATTAGGTATTTGTGTAAAAAACGGTCCTGTAATTTTATATGGGATATCAAAATTACTTATATTCAATGTCCGATTACATGCGGCTGCAATGTTGGATCCTTTATTTATTACATGCTATACTCAACTCGTATCTCTGTCACGCATTTCCGCTCGCGTCAAAATTTAATCTTTAAAATTCGGCAACCCAGATTAGGACCACGTTTTTTACAGATAACCCTACATCAATGTGTTAGCAATAAAACAACGCTTATATTTATATAATTTTTTTTCTGTTATCAAGCCGGTTCAGATAACTGATATCGACATACCCACTTTTACATAGTCACGCCACCATGAGGCCATAGTGCACCTGCAGATCACACCATATTCCTTGAATCTTATTCAGCAGTCCTATTAACCTTTATATACCCTGTCCCTTCTCCCAGGGAACACTCTCTTCAAGTCCTCGCAGTAATTACGGTACGTAATCTATGTCAGATCTAGTATAGCCATATTGTTATTATCAAGATTGTCATTATTGTCTTTTAAAGTGTTATTATCGATATTTTGTAACTTTTGAATAAATAAAATATTTTTTTTTTTCAATAACGAGCACGAACACCAAAATTGGCGCCCGAACAGGGACTGCATATTTTTATCGCAGTTTTAAGAACCGAGTTTCCGCAGATCCGAACTTTTTCCGCAAATCCAGAATTAGGACTACCGCCTAGGATTCCTCACCTGTGAAGACTCAAGATTTTGGCTTACCTACCGAGGACTACCAACTTCGAGATCTTCAGATTCTGGACGAGTTCACTCACCCCGAGCATCTCGCAACGCAGGCAAAGTCTCTTATCTGCACTCAACCTTGGCCGGACTTCACTGTCGTCAGGTATCCAGCTCAAGGACAGATCTTCACACCCCGTCGAAGATTATTTTGACAGCGTACTCAATTTTTGTAAGTTAATTTCCTTTACTATTGTAATTTTATGTCTGATGATTATTTAAATTCTTTAATCCTGCGAGTAAATAATTTAACATTAACTACAAATATGGCAAGCTTTCAAATTAAATCGGCAGACTACGATCATATCCCTAATTTTAATGGAAATCCACACAATCTGTTAAAATTCGTGACAGTTTGTAGACAAGTTTACCAAATCGTGTGTAAACCGGACAACTCGTTTAAGGAACTAAACGAACAAAGATTATTAAGTAAACTTTTAGCAAAACTTACGGATGAAGCTGATTATATAAATACAACGTGCGAATTTAGTCGTGTTGAAGAATTACTAAATTATCTCGAAAGAACCTTCAGAGACAGCCGCTCAATTGAACAATTATCGCATGAATTATTTAATAACAAAATACATCATAAGGAACACCCTCTTGATTTCCTTCAAAGAATTGATAAGATCCGCACTTTAATAATTTCTAAACATCGGATAGAAAACACACCAAATAGAGAAACAATTATTAGCGCATTAGAGAAAAGTATTCTTTATTTTTTTTACACTAACATGCCCCTTCACATAAGAACATATCTTATGACTAAAGCAGAAAAGTTAAGAACATTAGATGATTTGAGAAATTTAATTCAGAATGAGAACCATCTACTCTTCGATGACCTCATAAATTCGGGAAATATGAGAAGACCCGGAGAACATGATTACAAAAGAGGCTTCGACCATAAGAAAAAGTTCGATAAAAAACATCACAAACGATTTAATAATTGGCAAAATCCCAATAACCCGTATAACCCACATAATCAAAGACAAGAGCATCAATATCGACAACAAGAACCTCCACAAGACTACCGGCAGAATAATAATAATAATAATTATTACCAACAATGGCCCCGTCAAGAACAACAAAGGTATTTCAACGGTTCAGGTCGATACCGGAATCAAAATTATAATAATAATAAGAAAGATGAAAATCCAACTGTATCCATGAGAACAGTTAGCGCATTCGGGAATAAACCGAAACAGCCTAATTTCCAAATTCAGCAAGAAGACCCGAAAGACCAAGAAATCAGAGAATTAAGAGAGAAATTAGAAAAATTAGATCCAAATAATTCTTTTTTAGAGAAAGGCCCGCCAGACAATCAAAACACATAAAAGAAGAGAATAAAAGCCAACTGCCTTATGTTAAAGACCACGCGAATCGTAAATGGCTTATTGATACCGGATCTTGGAAGAATTATATAAGACCAGACATTGTACCACCAGATGTTGAAAGAGAAAAAGAAAATTTTACAATAAAAACAGCAACCGGAGAAGAACTTGGCACGGAATCTATTTCAGTTTATTGCAGAAATAATTTTCTTAAAAACCCCGAAAAAATAAAATTTTATCTATTTAATTTCAGTCCCAATTACGAAATACTACTAGGAAATGAGACAATGAGGGAAATGAAATTTAATATCGATTTCGAAACCAACAAAATAAAAACTCGCTATACAGAGTTTGATTTTATTATGGAAGACGAAGTTTTAAAATTAGTTTTGAAAGAAGGCGAAAATCAGATAAAAGTAGAACAAAATAAAAATCTATATTTTATTGACTATGAAGATGATAAGATTAAAATTAAACCTGGCATCTATGATCAAAATATAATAATCGACAGTAAAGTTAACGAAACCATATATTTACCTTTATACTATTTGCAAAAAGAAGAAGTAGAATTAACAGATTCTAATAAAAAAGGAAACCATGAAATAATAAAACAAATCCCCCAACTAATCAGAACCGACCATATACCTCCTCAAGAAAAATCAAATTTAATTAAATTATTATCGAAATATCCATCAGTATTTAAGACTGAAAATGATCCCCTTTCAGCCACTGATTTATTGGAGCATAAGATTAAAACAAAAACCGAAGACCCGATATATTCGAAAAATTACAGATATCCCCACCAATTCAAAGAAAATATTAAGGAAGAAATTAAAAAGATGTTAGAATCCAAAATAATAAGACCCAGCAATTCCCCTTACAATTCTCCCGTTTGGATTGTCCCGAAAAAGCCAGACGCATCAGGAAAAAGAAAAATACGAATGGTGATTGATTACAGGAAATTAAATCGAGAAACAACCCCGGATAAATTCCCCATTCCTAATATTGAAGACCTTTTAGGCAAATTAGGAAAAGCGACGATATTTACAGCAATGGACCTTTGCTCAGGCTTCCATCAAATAAAAGTCGAAGAAAGTTCTATCCCAAAAACAGCATTTTCTACAGATCAAGGCCACTTCGAATTCCTTCGCATGCCATTTGGACTCAGTAATGCCCCAGCAACGTTTCAAAGAGCCATGAATATCATTTTTTCAGATTCTATTAACGTTTTAGTCTATATGGACGATATTATAATTTTTTCTGAAAATTACAAAGATCATTGGAAACATTTAGAAGAAACTCTTAAAAAGTTAGAAAAACATAACTTAAAGATTCAGCTCGATAAGACAGAATTTTGCAAGAAAGAATTGTTATTCCTCGGACATATTATCAGCGAACGCGGCATAGAACCTAATCCAGAAAAGATAAAAGCAGTAAAAGATTTTAAACTCCCTAAAAATGAAAAAGAAATTAAAAGCTTTTTAGGATTAACTGGTTTCTATAGGAAAATGATACCAAATTACGCAAAGATAGCTTCCCCATTAACGAGATGTCTTCGAAAAGATCAAAAAGAAATCAAACCAGAGTTATATGAAAACGCTTTTGAGAAATTGAAACAACTTGTATGTAGTAGCCCCATTTTGCAAATTCCAGATTTCAATCAGGACTTTTTCTTAACAACTGACGCAAGTAATTTCGCCATTGGTGCAGTATTAGCACAGAAGAAAGATGGAAAAGAACTCCCTGTATGTTTTGCATCCAGAACACTTAATAAAGCAGAACAAAATTACTCAACAACGGAAAAGGAATGTTTAGCCATTATTTGGGCTTGCAATCATTTTCGACCCTACTTATACGGTAGAAAATTTTTCATATATTCAGATCACAAACCTTTAGAATATTTAAGAACGTGTAAAACACAGAACGCCAGATTAATTAGATGGAAATTATTGTTAGAAGATTTCGAATATGACATAAAATACATTGAAGGAAAGGCTAATAAAGTCGCCGATCATTTATCCCGTTACCCTATTGAAGAAAGGAAATTAAAAGAACCAGAATTTGATATATTTTCATACAGAAAATTCTCCTAATAACTATTCACAAGAAATCGTAGATTTATTACAAGAAATGGGAATAGAAGAAACCCAAGAAGAAGCTAACAATGAAAACTTAGAAGGAATTAATAATGATGAAAACATAGAAGAAAATAATAATGGTGAACACCAAGAAATAATTCAAGATGATATATCTTCTTTAGCAACGCAGCACTCCACAGAATCCTCCGATAACAGAATCTTAATAGTTGATGATAAATCTAGACCAGTAAATGTTGAGAAAAATCAAATAATAATAAAAAAGGGACACGCGAAAATTCAACGCGAAACAATATTCAATAATAAGCAAAGAACAACAATTGAATTTACTTGGCCTTATCATGAAAAAGATTTTGAAATAGAAGAAAAACTTTTAGAAATCTTAAGACCAAATATAACTTACGGCATATACTGCTCACCCATATCAGATTCTATAGAAAGTGAAAATAATTGGTATAATGCATTATTTAATAAAGTTGCATCACTCATTAGAGAAAAATTTCCCACAAATAGAATTAAAAGATATTATAAACTATTGCCAGATGTAAAGAACACGGAAGACCAGAAATTACTTATCCTTGATTATCATATCGCCAAGACATGCCACAGAGGTATAAATGAAACATATTTAGTTTTGAAAACCAAATTTTATTGGCCCAATATGAAAGATCATATCACAGAAATTATAAACAAATGTGACACATGTGGAAAAGGCAAATACGATAGAAGACCTATAAAACAAAAATTTAAAATTACTCCCACACCTGAGAAACCCTTTACAGATTTAATGATTGATACCTTACACATGAGTAATTATTACATTTATTTAATAGTAGATACTTTTTCCAAAAGAATATTTTCTTATTACGCAACGAGTTATAATGCCATAGAAAGCATGAAAGTATTGAAAAAATATTTAGCATATTTTCCAAAACCCCAAAAAATATCATGTGACAACGGAAGAGAATTCGACAATAACTTGTTTAAAGATTTTCTAAACTACTTAAATATTGAATTACATTATACTACCCCCAATCACCCTAACTCTCTTGGATTGCTTAATCGAGCAAGCTCTTCGTTATTAGAAATTTTAAGACTTATAAACATAGAAAACAAAGATGATAAAGAGGAAGATAAGTTAGAGCAAGCAACGACAGCATATAATAATTCCCTTAATCAAGATCTTAAAATGACCCCTAACGAAATAACTTTCGGTATCACTAATGAAACTTATAATGAATCCCCGGAAATAAAAGAATATCTTGTTCATGAGTACCATCGGAAAATGAAGCAGCTTTTCGAAATAACTAAGAAAGGTATAGAACAAAATAAAGAGAGAAAAATAGGCAAGTTAAATGAAAATAGAGAAGACATAGAAATCCCGGAAGATGTGTATATAAAGAGACAACAGAAAAAGAAAATAGATCCTAAATACGAAAAAGGAAAGTATGTTGATAAAAGATTTCAAAATAGAAATAAAGGTAGAAAGAAAAAACTCCACCCTGATCAAGTCAAACGACCGAAAAAGGTCACTAAGAAAAAGAAATCAAATAATAATAATAATAAACCTAGTACAAGTCAAAAAAACCCAGAAATAACTGATGAAGATATTGAGAATGTCATAAAAGAAATAGAAACGTCTAATGTTACAGGAGTCAGCCAAGATGACTTTGAGTTCGACGACGAATTGTTTCAAGTATCTTCTGATCGCAGCGCTTACGGTTCAGATACAGACCCTGCTAATACAAGATTTAACTGACGGACCAGGAGCATCCATCGTACAAATTAATCCATCTTTTATAATTGAAGATTGGTACACATTTTTACATTATAAGAATCTTACAAATTTAACAAGAGAAATTCAAACCCTTAAGATTAGCATTGACGTATTAACAATTAGTAATGAATATAAAACTTTGCATAATATTATTGAACAAAAATATAACAAGATATTAGAAAAAATTAATCATATTGTAAATATAAATCGGAATAACCGATCAAAAAGAGGTTTAATTAACGGACTAGGCAATGCTATTAGTTGGCTCACCGGCAATATGGACGCCGATGACAAAGAAAAGTATGATAATATTTTAAATAAAATCGAGAGAAATATGTATCACATAGAGCATAATGAAAATGTTAGATTAGGATTAAATAAAGAATTAACATCTAAACTTAATAAAGAAATAATTGTTTTAAATAAATATAAGGATAGTATAGGAAAAATAAATAATTTTACAGATTTAGCTCTTACTAAGTTAATGTATCATGATTTATTAGCCGTATTAGATTTAGTAGAAAATCAATTAAATGATATAGAATTTTCCTTAGAACAATGTAAATTAGGAATTACCCATCCAAGCATATTAACGACTAGAGAACTAGAACAATTAAACATACCGTTCGGAGAACCAATCACAGAAAATGTAGAATTAAACTGGTTACTTAGCTCCACATTTTGTTCCCTATCAGATACAGGATTAATTTATTATTTTATTAAAATCCCTTTGAAATCATTGCCAAAAACAACTTATTATGCTATGTCATATCCAGTTACAAGGAATAATAAAGTCATTACTCTAAAGATTAAAGAACAACTAATCATTAGATTTAAAAATTCGTTTTACAATGGAAATTGTATTAAATTCAATAATCATCATTACTGTAAAGACATGATAGAGATTAAGGACAAATGTATTTTAGAATTATGTAAGAATATAGAATTAAATGATTGTAAAGCTGTAGAAATAAGAACAAACCCTATAATCAAACTTATACCCACATTACACCAATATTTAACCTTTAATATTAGCAATGTAACAACTAGTGTAACAAACACACAAATGTATCATCTACCATCTACTAGCCTCCTTAATCTTAATGAAAAAGAGAAATTTGTAAATATAAATGTACCACTTTCTTATGTTGACAATGTAAATATTCCTTTTATTTCCTATCATTCTGTTAATAATAAAACTATTGTATCAACAAATTTTACTTTTGAGGAATTACAACAAATAGACTTAAGTAATATAGAAATAGAAGAATTAGAACCTTATGATATAACTGTATCCCAATTTATTTCTTATATATTTTATGTAATATGTTTATATCTTTTATGCTATAATCTTTATCGTCAGTATTGTAAACTGGAATTACTGTGTTCTAATCCTTCAAATGATAATTCAAGTACCCATCCTCAACCACCTGAATGTTTTGATGGCAGAGCCAGAGCTTGGTTTCAATATTTACAGAATAGACAAACCGTCCCAAATCCTTAAATTTAGAGTTCAGTGGGCTTCACTCTCATAAGGACGGAGGAGTCACGCCACCATGAGGCCATAGTGCACCTGCAGATCACACCATATTCCTTGAATCTTATTCAGCAGTCCTATTAACCTTTATATACCCTGTCCCTTCTCCCAGGGAACACTCTCTTCAAGTCCTCGCAGTAATTACGGTACGTAATCTATGTCAGATCTAGTATAGCCATATTGTTATTATCAAGATTGTCATTATTGTCTTTTAAAGTGTTATTATCGATATTTTGTAACTTTTGAATAAATAAAATATTTTTTTTTCAATAACGAGCACGAACACCAAAATTCATGACAACCGATGGTTTGTCCAGGAAAATATTGGGTAACCCAACGACTGCACATTCTATACCTTTGATACTTTAAATCAGGGTAAAAGTTTTCTTATTATCATGATGTTGCAACATTTAATTAAAAATAATTGTTTTTAAATAATTAGAAATAGTCTGTCCAGGATTTTTTTAGGCAACCCATTCTTAACATATTTTCTAATATACTAAATTTGTTATAAAATATGTTTCATTCTATTATCAGCTCGGTGCAGATCCTTTCAAGTTCGGATCTTAGACTATGGGGAGTCAACATTTTATATTCCATGCCAATTTCCAGAATCTGCCGCGTCCAAATATCTGATTCACAATATACCGACTAATAATTGCTAATTTAGCGCTCAGCAAATAGGAGGAGCTTCATAAATAAAATACTGGATAGCATTTTATGTGCGCACTCTTGGAGTGTAATGCCACGATAATTGTCACATTGTCACTCCTTAAATAAATTTATTAAAGACACGATGGTAATCCGAAACAAGTTTACGATAGTAACTAATCCTTGAGATATCCCATTTTCACCAATAGTTAACCGAAGTGAGGGGGAGCCGGACGTCGTAGAGATGTGCTTATTGTGTCCGACGGTGACGTTCTATTGGCCCTCAGTACGTGACCAGTGTTTCCCCTGCCTCCTTATCCCCTGTCATATTATATTTCTTAGAAAACCCATTGATCAAGGCTTCCTCCTCACATAAAAACACGGGAGTAAACCCAGAGATACTGTTAAAAATTCAGCCAAAACCGTTAAGCAATTAGAAAATTAAAAATCTCTATGCGTTGGAAAAATAAAAACATGTTTACAAATAGCTTTATTTGATCTATTGAACAATTTAAAATCTGTTCAACACACGACCTTGGTTGAAAGCATATGTTTTAGATTAAATTATAAAACAGTATACAATTTTTAATGATGGAGTTTAGTTGACCGTTGAGAATATTAGATAAAGAAGATGGTTGGGGGTGCGGTCATCTGAAACAAGCATACATTAAAACGTAATACTTATTTTAATCGTTAGCAAACGCTTCGGCCTACATTGTGGGCCTTCAGAAGATTTTCAGGGCTTAAAGAAACAAGATAACAACCAATGTAATTATAAACTTACTTATGTGTTAGGTATATCATAATAATATGGTGACAGTAATATAATACGGAAACAAACACAAAATTAAATGCAAAATGATAAATAATAACTGTCATTATAAAGTATGGAAGTAAACAAATTAAGATGATAATATTTCAATAAGAATATTTAAAGAGAAACTAAGCAAATGATGAAATGTTAAAAGAACCATATATGAACAATTTTGAAGTGATATTTGACGGTAATATATAAACAAAAACAAAAATAGTAATAGAACATAGGTAGTAAATAAAAAGAACATAATCATTAGAAACGAGAAACAATATGAATGATTTTTTTTTTTTTTAGCAATGTAATATTAAACTAACAATTATATGTGAGGATATATATAACGGAAAAATATATGAATAGGGAAAGAGGGAGGGAGAAATAAGCGGTGAAAAGAGATAATAATTAATAAGAAAATGCATACTGACTCTGAGACGGTGTCTAAGGAAGTGATATTGTTTGCTGTTATAAAATTTTTATGTACAACAATCACAAAAGTTTCAATAGAAACTTGCGTTTTGTTAAATAATCTATTATATTATTATCTGCAAAAATCAAATAGTTTTATCGGTTTTTCATATCTCTCCGTTAACTTTTACAACTTTGTGTATAAGATATCGTTTTTTTAATCTCTAGCTCTCCAACGATATATTGTACGTCTATATTATCATTCTTAGGTTAAAAAAAAAAAGGCTAAAAATCTATTTTCTCCTTTAATTGGTTATCAACTTCATACAACTTGTGTATTCAGCCGCTCTTTTATCAATCCTAATAGATGATATGGTTATTTTTTTCAATCTACTAAATTCTTTGACGTCTATCATTCGGTTCAACACACACTGTTTTGGAAATTCGTTCTTCACTGAGCCAAACAACTTTACACTTCCATTTGAGTTGCATCGACGCTATTAACTCAATTATACTCACAGAGTAGTAGCTCTTTAATTCCGCGTTGAGTACACGTAAATTCTCCAGTGGATTCATCTCCTTTTGGACCAAATATTTTAAACAATTCATTACAAAATTTAAAAAAATATAATAAAACGTTGTAGAAAAGTAAAAAAGAATAGGATATGCAATATTATCTTATTCTTTAAGATAATAAAGGCTGTGAGAATTAGGACATGTGTAGGTGAGGTGAAATACGTGATTCGCGGGTGAAAAGGAATATCACATACTTTCAACACTTTTTAATAAATATTCAATTACTGAATTTTCTATTACACTTCATCATCTATTTTTTTTAACATATATTATAAATAATGTTTAATTTCTTAAAATCATTAAAGTTTCTAGATTAAAAAACATGTTTTCATGATGTGTATATTACACTTGTTTGTTTTGATATAACTTTATCATTCAGTTTTTTTTATCTTTTTAAAAAAATAATATTTAATGATAATATAGGATTTTTCTAACAGAAATATTTGATGTCATTATCCATTTTTTTTTTAAAATAAGCCTTCCTCCTCTCCTGCTACTTTCGTGAACACTTACAAGACTTGCTTTTACCTCACCTACACATACCCTAATTCTCACCGGTATCGCCGCCTTAAGTAACTATTACCAATTTTCACAAGACCTATCTTGATCTATCCTAAAATATTCTATAGAAATCCCAAGGGAATTTTATGTCACTCAAGAAGCAAATTATTTGATTGTAAAATATGTTCCTAGGGTTTTTTACTAGTGATTTCAATAAAAACTTCAGATTCTTGTAAATAAATTTAATATATGACTAATTTTGAACCCATATGATCAAATATCAAATATGATACGGTTTCTGAACCGAGGAAACCACATACGGACGGTGCTTTTTCATAAGGCATCATTGCTATACACACTGCAAATTTCGTTGACCGTCTGTTCTTTTTCATAAATAAAAACTCATCAAATGAAAGTAAATTTTTTCCCTTCCATTTTGTGCAAGAAAAATATCGCTTAAAGATAAATAATTTAGGTTAAAACTGATGCATAAAAGCACTTTAACCAATACTTTTTTAGAATATGTAAACATTATAAACCAAGTAAACAAATTTTTATAAACACAGAGACGATTATATTGCTATGTTTTTGACTGGCTGTCTTTAAAATCTGAAATTTCAGTTCCGTAGAACTTTTCGCTTTTGCGTTAGACTTACCACACACGGACACACAGACCATTTTTTGGGACTTGGTTATTTGGACTCAGGGGGGCCTAAAACGTGTATTTCCGTTGAAAATGGGAATTTGAAAATTTTCACGATCGCAATACTTTCCCTTACTATATATTTCATTTATAGATAAGTGAAAGTAAAAATTAGTTACATCTGTTTGAACTCGTAGCCGACAGATCAATGAAGAATCGAACCAGTAGCCATGAATAATGATTGAATTCGAAAACCATTGAACATCAGAATCAAGTGGTCATTACTGTGAAATTTTTTTTAAGAGCGGTCAGCTGTACTAATTTTCTCTTGCACCTGAAGGTATCAAACTAATCTGGTTGTGTAACATGATAATTATTGAAGGTACATTGGCGGGAGAGCTGCTTGTAAAAGACTCTTTCTATTTCAGTTTGTTTCATAGTTAAAAACACTCCAACTATAATGCGAATAGATTCTTATGAACTCAAACTTTTAATCTCATGGCGAAAAGAAGCGAGCTGAGCAACTTTTTCAACTGGGAAATAGCAACTATTGTGCGCATTTAACCTCGCCATAATCTTCGCTTACAACTAAATAAAAGAAAAAATAATATAAAAAACAGATTTTTATAAAATACCAACAACGGAAAATCCTGTACCTACTAGGAAAGTTTTTAGCGATGATTTTGATCAATAATTTTTTAATAATTAATTATCCATGGAAATAATGTCGACCAATATCCGTTTATTTAAATGGGACCTACCATGTAAGGCAAAAAATAAAACATGCTGAAACTGTTATATATATATATATAATATCACGTGTGGGTGTTCTTAGTGATGTTAGAGGTGCAATATAGTTTCTCAAGCAAAAAAAAAAAAAAAAAAAAAAAATGTAGAAAAAATCAGTAAAAATTTATTTTCAATAAAAAAAAAATTAAGTGTATAACGTACTAAGAAAATTATCACTTTTGTTAATTATACTCCAAAACTGATTATAAAATAAAAGTTTCCTAAATCAAACATAACAGCATGTTTTGAAAAAATGTTGATTAAACAAAAAAAAGTAATATTATGCGTTGAAAATGAAAGAAAAAAACATAAAAAAGAATTAAAAAATATAGAAGTTTACGTTCTCTCGTAAAATGAATTATAATTTTTTATTTTCAAAACTATGGCCACTGTTGATTTGTATCACCGCTGCTTTCAGTGAAGATTGTTCCATTGCATGTAGTCTCACAATGGTAATTGTTTCTCATAGCAAACTGCTTAAAATTCGACATAATTAAAAACATTATTATGGTAGTAGAAATAAAAATTACTAACCAAAAACTAAGAAATGTTATTATTTATATATATTTTTTTTTATTTCAATAAGAGTATGATTGATATAAATGAATGATATAATTAGAGAAAAACAAAAATATTCGATTGGATCAAATTGATTACTAGAAAAAATTAAATTATAGCAATGACAAAGTCTGTAGCACATTCATCTTTGTTTTTTTACTCCAAAACTGGTGCTAGATTTTGCAGTCCAACAAAATCTTTATGTTCAGAAAATATTCCAAAATGAAAACTTTCTTAACTGAGTTGGGTATACGTCTTTAAAATATCTAATGCATATTAGAGGTGGAATAATCAGGAGTCAGTATTTTTCTAAATATTTTTAATTTTGCCGACGTTTCGGCCCAAGCTTGTGAGCCGTCATCAGGGCATTACTGAGCCATGGCCAAGCATAAATTAAAAATATTTAGAAAAAGACTGACTCCTGATTATTCCACTTATAATAGTTTCTACAGTCGACTGTACATCCTCAATATAATTCACTCTACTTGGGACCTGAACTTCATCATCGCAAACTTCGGAAACCATCAAATCTGAGATGTGTACTTTCCCTCTTATAAACCTACCACAGCTCTTCGTACCATAACAACAGGTTTATCATCAGTGTCACCTTCACAACATCCAGACGCCGATTCATCAGAGTTTATGCTTGGACATGGCTCAGTAATGCCCTGATGATAGCTTTTACTGATAATGGCTACCGAAACGTCAGCCAAATTAAAAATATTTAGAAAAATACTGACTCCTGAATAATCCACATATAATATTTTTTACAGTCGACTATACATCCTCAATATCTAATGCATAATTTGGGCGCTTTTATGTTTTTTGATATCATGGCTAACTCTTAAAAAATTTAAACTCCATTTGTACACTATTCATATAATTTTAATTATTTTCTTTTTCCCCATAAAAGTCTTTATTATTAAGTAAGTGTAAATTAAACAACAAAATAATCAAATAATAAATGTATAATTGGCATAGTCAAGAAGCTACAAAGGTTTATTTCTTTTAACTTAAAAAGATTTTTTAACCGTAGAATTTTTAATTTATTTCCCCTTACTCCCATTCCGGGTCTCAAAGGAAATTTCCCTTTCATAAGCGATGTTATTTTCCGGGCTGGGGGACGCTAGTCTTCACTAAAAGATATTTTTCGAACCTTGAAATTCCACGTGGTAAGCAAAAAAATTCATATTTCAGAAATTACAGAAGATTGATATTCGATTAAATAAATGTTTGATGGTATTTATATTTGTTTGTTTAATCTTTATTAGCCAAAGAGTTGATAATTCAGATGTATGCCTTAGGAGAAACATTTTTAATTAAAAAACATCATTTAGTAATAACAACTGATTTTCAAAGTAAGAAGTGACAGTTATTTTTCCAGTATTATAATTCTGTTGCTTCCTAAAACAATAAATGATAATAATTATTTAAAATAAATTGTTTGTTTATTGTTTTCAATAACGAATCTTTGTAATCGACAAAGAAAAAAAAAATCTGGTACGCGCCTCACACTTACCTCCGTTCTTAAAATCAATTTCAGAACTTTTAAATACATTTTAAGATACAAGTAAATTGTTAAAGAATTAATTATTTTGAATTTCATTAGAAACATTTGTTTTATTAAATAATCTATTATATTTTTATCTACAACAATCAGTTAGTTTTAGCGGCTTTTCATCACTCTCCATTAACCATTAAAATTCCGTGTATTAGATAGTATTTTTTCTCAAATCTTTAGCTATTCAACGGTATATTATACTTCTATATTACTATTCTTGTGTTCAAAAAAACAAAAATTGCATAAAAAAAGTTTGCATAGTACGTTTACACTTTTCTCCTTTAGTTGTATATCAAATTCGCTCAACTTGTATATATACCCGTTATATTGTATATCAATGCTAATAAGATTATGATCCGTTTTTTTTTAAATCTACAAAATTAAAGGTACTTTAGAGGAAGACAATTTAAAATATCGACATTTAAGTCCTGTCAGACTATTTCAATCAGAATGAAACCTACATCATATTAAAGCCCATTAAATTTTACATCCATATAGCAAGTTTAATCAAAATCATTAGAGCCGTTTATGAGAAAATCGTAAAAAGGTGCAAAATGCATGGTATTAAGTTACTTTTCAGGCTAGCTGATTTTAATGAAAAAGTTTCTGGAACATTTCGGGGTATACTTGCCTTAAATATGAGATTCCAGTTAAATAGGACCGTTCGTTTTTTCTCGGGAGTTACCACACACGGACACACACCTTTTTGCGGGACTTGGTGATTTGGACTCAGGGGAACCTAAAACGTCTATTTCCGTTAAAAACTGTAATTCGAAAATTTTCATGATCGCAATATTTCACCTTACTATATATTTCATACATTGGTAAGCGAAAGTAAAAATTTAGTCCCTACCTTCGTCAAAATTTGAGGTATTACTTTTCAAGATACGTAGAACCCAAACAACGAAAAAAAATCCGTTTGCCCACAATGCCTCGTACTTATGTAATAATTTTTATGATTTTATAATCGATAGAAAATAAAATTCTGTACAAAACGAAAAAAGAATCATTGAAATCGGTTAAGAAATAGCGGAGATTTAGTGTTTCAAACTTAGCAGTGGTGATTGACGATTTTTCTTGAATATGAGTAGACAGTATTGCTGGTTCTTAAGCGTTTTTGTTAATTTATAGCTATACATATAAGTTAATGGCATACACAAATATAATGATAGTTATGCTGTAATATAATTATGTAGAAATTATTCTGTAATAATTTGCAGTATTTTTACATTCAATTATTATGGTATATATGAAATATAAGTAAGGGAAAGGATTGCGATCGTGAAAATTTATGAATTTCACAGGAAATACACGATTTATGGTTCCTCAATCCAAATAACCAAGTTCCGCAATAACTTCTGTGTGGTAAGTCTTGCATGAAAACGAAAATCAGTACGAAACTTAAATTTCATATTTAAGATAAATATACGTCCGAGATATTACAGCAACTTTTTTATCAAAATCGGCTGATCGCTAGTTCTACTTTCTACGTTCTACCATGCATTACGCGCCTTTTTACGATTTACTCCAAAACGGCCCTAACGATTTTTATTAAACTTAATGAAAAAAACTTGATTGTTATAAAACTTAATGGGCTCTAATATCAAACAGGTTTCTTTCTGATTTATGAAAAAAAAAAAATGAAATGAAAAATGAAAAATGAAATGAAAAATGAAATGAAAATGAAATGAAAATGAAATGAAAATGAAAAAAATGAAAATGAAAATGAAAAATGAAAATGAAATGAAAAAAATAATTTTTATTCTGGGACAGCTAGTCCCCTAAGAATAATATAAATGTACATTAAAGTATTAATCTTCTGGCTATTACGTCTACAAAATATACATCATACAACAAATTGTACTGCATATTATGAATAAAGAAAAATAAAATAAAAAAGATGCATACATACACTTAAACACACGCATATATATGTACAAGGTAATAATGCAACCTTATAATTGATAAGAGAAATAAAATGAACTGAAACATTGAATAATAAAAATAAAATAAAATAAATAAATAGTCAAAACTTATAAAGTCGCGGTAGACTGATATTCAAGGAGATGGATAAATAGTTTATGCTTGAAGGAAGTTAAGGATTGGGATGTACGAATAGGCATGGGTAAGGAATTCCAAAATGAAGTAGCACGAATAACGAAAGATCTCTTGAAGGAAGTAGTTCTGTAGGAGGGAATGAACAGGTTCAGGGACTGGGATCTTGTGTTGATAGAATGGACAGAGGAGAGTGGAGTGAACATGTTATAGATATAGAGGGGTTTTTTGGTTCTGAAAGATTTATAAAGATGGGTTCCCAGGAAGTATTGCCGTCGGAATTTCGGATAAAGCCACTTCAACTCGGCATACCAGGTGGAGACCTGAGAGCGCCTGGGAATTCCGAAGATGAATCTAATGAAGCAGTTCATTAGTCTCTTCAGCCTCATCTCAAGCGTCTCTGACAGTCCGCCAAACACCAGGCAGCCATAATCGAAGTGGGGGAAGATAAGAGAGGAAACTAGAAGCTGGCGGGTTTTAAGAGGTATTTGATCACGGAATCTGAGGAACTGTTTGAGAATGGCTATGGATTTTCTGGAAATTTGAGAGATATGATTATTCCAGGATAGGTTTTGGTCAAGGAATATACCTAGGTTTTTAACAGATGTGTGGAAGATGATGGGTCTATGGTTGAGGTAGAGTAGTGGGTGACAGGTTAGGGAGTTGAGGAGATGTTTGGAACCAATGAGGATGGCTTTGGTTTTGTCAACATTAAGCTTTAGACCATTATTGATGGCCCATAAATTGATGCTGTCAATGTCTTCTTGTAATTTTTGGACCATCTCAGGCATTTCAGAGGGATGGAAGGAAAGGTAAATTTGGAGGTCATCAGCATACAGGTGATATTTAGAGTTATGTATGGAATTAGGGAGATCATTGACATAGATGGAGAACAGGATAGGTGAGAGTGCTGACCCCTGAGGAACTCCATGAGTTAACGGAATAGGCGAGGAAGGAGGTTTATTTGGGATTATCACATATTGGGATCGATAAGATAAGAAGGAAATAAACCAGTTTATTACATTTTCGGATACTGGAAGGTTTCTGATTTTGGAAAGGATTTCATGGTTCACCATATCGAAAGCTTTTGAAAAATCGAAGAGGACAAGGATTGATATTTTCTGTTTGTCTATAGAGGATTGAAGGTCTTGGGTTATTTTCAACAGAGCAGATTGTGTGGAATATTGGGATCTAAAGCCAGACTGGAAGGGAACAATTAGGGATTTTTGTTCAAGAAAATTATTAAATTGGGAGTGAACTATTCTTTCGAGAGGTTTAGAAAGGTTGGATAGGATCGATATGGGTCTGAAGTCCGATGCTGAGGAAGGGATAGGAACTTTGTTTAAAGGACGTACTATAACTTTCTTCCAGGCAATAGGGAAAATGGATCGTTGGAGGGAAAAGTTATAAATATGTAAGAGAGCTGGAAAGATGGCTGGGAGGCACAATTTTATAATTTTGACAGGAATTTGGTCAGGGCCGTAATCGTTGGTTCTGGATTTAAGAATAGAGGATAGTAGATCATCGGGTGAAATGTTTTGGAAATAAAAGTTTTCAGGGTCAAAGATGCGTTGAGGGATGCAGGATTGTGGTGGGTGAGGCATAATGATGGGATCAGCGAAATGCTTGTTCAGTTCGTCAGGAGTTACAGGGTAGATGGAGCTGGATTTTGAATTGATGACGGATAATTTTTTGAGGATTTTCCATTTAGATTTGGAATCAGGAGCTTGTGAAAGAGAATCGTGGAAATATTTAGCTTTAGCACGGCGTAAGGAAGATTGGGTGAGGTTTCGAAGGGATTTGAAGGTAGAAAAATCATTGGTTCTTCTAGTGCGTTTGAATCTTCTTCTGGCTGCATCTCTCTCTCTCATCAATTCTCTTATCTCTTGATTAATCCATGGTGCGGGAAGACGCTTAAAGGTGGATGTTTTGAGTGGAGCATGGTTGTCAAGGAAAATAGAGAGATTGGAAGATAGACATTCTACCATTTCGTCGATGGATGAGGAAGAGTAGATAGGTTCCAAGGATTGGTATAACGGATCAAGGTATGGGTTTATCTTTTCTGGAGTTAAGGAATCAAGATCACGCCAGGTGGCTGTCTTGGGGATTATTTGCGGAGTTGGAATGTTATAGGAGATATTTATAAGGTCGTGGTGTGAAAGAAAAGGGAGAGGAAACTGTGATGAAGAGGCCAATTTATGGGAAGAATCAATAATGAAAAGGTCCAGCCATGTGCTGGAGAATCGTGTATGATGGGTGGGTTGAAAAGGAACAATAAATAGGTCTAAGGAATAAAGGAGATTTGTTAGGTATGATTTATCGGGAGAATCAGATAGGAGATTGGTATTGAGGTCCCCGGTTATTATTACATGATTATATATTGGTATGTAGGTAAACAGGGAGGATTCGAAGGTGGTATCAAATCGGATTTGTGGAGGACGATAAATAATGATATATAGGAGAGTGAAGGAATCTTGAAAAATTTCCAGGAAAAGGTATTCGATATGAGGAGTGTCCGGAGATGGGGATTTTAGAAGGGTTTTTACCCTCAAACTATCATGAACGAAAACACAGACAAAATCTTGAAGATTTAAATGGTTTCATAGAGCTTTTTTTTTTATTAGTTATTTATTGCAATTTTAAAATGTATAATGGAACACAACAAGTAAATTTGAGAAGAATACATATAGGCATGAAACACATGTAGAGAAGCTTCCCAGTGGAAGCACTCTAAATATATTCTAAACTAGAAGGTCGCGGGGCCATCTCCTTTTCAGAGGCCTCGGAGGATTGTCGGAAATCGAAGAGGAAGAAAGAATTGAAACTAGAGAATTAGGATGGGAATGGAGTTTGTCATGAAAGGAGTGGTATCTAGATCGGGCCAAATCAGCAACATACAGAATATTAAGGTCTTTGTGGATCAGTTTTTTAGTTACAAAGTAGGAATCATTGAGGATTATACGAAGGATTTTGGATTGTAGGGATCGGATACGGGAAGAATTTGATAGTTTAGTAGAGTCCCGTTTCTACTCCGTAAATCCATAAAGGCCGTATGATAGTCATGTAGATGAGTCTTTTGTAGTTAAGTGGAAGGTTAGAACGTTTGTCTAATAAGTGTTGAAGTAGTCGAAAACGTGGTGCGGTTTCTTGTCTTGTATGAGGATTCCAAGTAAGGCGTTTGTCAACGTGCAGTCCTAGATATCGTATCTGTTCAACCGGGACAAGAGGAGTATCATTGTAGGAGACAGTAGGGCAGGATGTCAATTGTTTACGACGAAGGGTAAAGGTAATTTGGTTGGATTTGTTGGCATTTATTTTAATTTGCCAGTTCTGACACCATACTTCAAGGTCTCTCAATAGTTGGATCACCATTGACTGATAACACACATGTGTCATCAGCATAGGTAGAAAGGAAAGTGTTAGGATGGGATGGGATATCAGCCCTTTACCCTTTACAGTCTTAGGACCCAACCTTTACACAGTTTATATACAACTGTGTAAAGGGTGGGTCCTAGGACACTGCCTTGAGGAACACTAGCAAACTGACTAAATATGGATGAATAAGAATTACTATAATTTACTTTAAAGGATCTGCCAGTTAGGTAGGACTGGATGATAAGGAAGTATGTAGGGGGAAGAAATTTGCGGGTTTCTAAAGCTATCCCGGGTGCCAGACCCATAGAGCTTAATGCCAATTTGTTAACTTCCTCTAAAGTACGTTTAATTTAGTAGTTTCGAAAAAATTAAGCTTATCTATTTAGCTAAAAGAGAAAGGAGTAAAAATATTTCTTTACGTATTTTTTATTCAGAACATAAGAATAGTGAAATCATAAAAATACTTTTGGAAAGCTAAATAATTGAGAACAAATGTTATGTTATACACAAAGTTGTGGAGGGTAATGTAAAATGACGAGCAGGGGATTATTTCACTTAACAATTTTATATTATTATATTATGTAATCTAAAATAAACGTTTACAACGAAACTGTATACAATTGTTAAAACATTTTTAAACTCTTATCTTATTTCATAATCATTAAATTGGTTGTTGTGCTCACCAAATATTTTAGATATTGTGTGACATTCTAAACATCAGATTATTGTATTTTCATTGGGTACTGGTAAGAAAAAAAATTGGTTCGCAAAAAATGCAATTAGAATTTCTACCCCAGGCAGATGGGGGACATTTTCCAGCTTCAAAATTCTCCGAATTTTTTCGTTCAAGAGTTTTAAATATTTTCAATATATAAAAAATATACCAAAGGTTGTAACTGTAATGTACGTCATAGGTCAAAAATCAAAGTTTGACAACAAACCCCTTACGACTCATCCATAGGTATTTTTGGAAATGACTCTCATAAAACATTAAATAAAACTGCAAACAAGGTTTTCTTTTTTAAAAATTAACAGGTGACTGGTGATTTTTATCACAGAAATCCAATTTAACTAACTTACCTAAACTAAAGAGATTATTATTATTATTATTTTTACTTTCACTTACTATATATAGTAAGTGAAAGTAGTGCGATCGTGAAAATTTTCGAATTCTAGTTTTAAACGGAAATACACGTTTTAGGGTCCCCTGATTCCAAATCCAAGTCACGCAAAAAGGTCTGTGTGTGTGTGGTATTTCCCGGGCGGAAACGGTAAGTCCTATGAAACTGAAATTTCATAATTAAGACAACTATAAGCCCGAGACGTTACAAAATTTTTTTCATCAAAATCAGCTTACCAGAAGAGCCACTTTATACCATGCATTTTGCATCTTTTTTCGATTTTCTCGAAAACAGTTCTGACGATTTTGTTTAAACTCGCTATATCGATGTAAAATTTAATGGGCTTTAATATCATTTAAGTTTCATTTGGATTAAAATGGTCTGACAGTGCTTAAATGCCGATATTTTAAATGTTCCTCTAAAGTACCTTTAATTTTGTTAATTCTATAAAAATTACTATATTATCTTGTTACCACTGATGAAAAACAGGTAAATATATAAATTGAATGAATTCGATACCCAACTAAAGGAGAAAACTGAAAAAAATATATTTTTTTTGCAATTTTTTGTTTGTGAACACAAGAAGAGTAATATACATGTATGATATACCGTTGGAAAAGCTTGATATTTTAGAAAAAATATTATCTCATACACAAGCTTTTAAAAGTTAGTAGAGAGTGATGGAAGCTGATAAAACTAAGTGATTCGTTTAGATAATAATATAATAGATTTTTTAATAAAACACATGTTTCTATAGAAATTCCATTTCATTAATTCTTTAATGGTTTCACTCATTTTTATCTATAACTATATTTGAAAATTCTTTAATTGATTCTAAAAACGGAGGTAAGGGAAAGTCGTGTGTTGCCCGCACCAGATTTTTTTTTTGGTTCTCAGTTGCTAGGCAACTCGTGTTGAAAGCAACGCGCGCTAACCTACTCAGCTACCCCGCCCCCAAGAGATTATTAATCTAATGTCTATATAAATCAACTATTTAACTATTATTCTATTTTACAAAAACATCTGGTACGTACCACATACGACTTCTACTTTCTCTCATAGTTAAAATACAATAGATTTTAGGACTAGTAAATAATAAACGTTTAAAAAATAATTGCATTGTTTCGATGGAACATTATTCATATTATTGAGTCGCGAAATAAGTTCGTAACGTTTTACAATATTCAATTTAATCTTCTCTGGGTTAGATTATTAACTCTCCTTATTGGTGTTAGATTATTAATCCCATTTGTGTGTGAAGCTTTCCACCAGAACAAAATCTGAGTCATTTGGGTTTAGAAATAATTATTTCTACTTCCAATTACAAAATATGTTTAATCGCTTAAAATCATAGCGAAACGCTAATAAAAATTGCTGTGGTAACTTATACACATAATATGGATATGGTATAATGTGCTTTATTATATACTGATTATCTTTGTTAATATTGGTAAGATTAAGATGATTTTGCTTTCATGTGATTATAAATATGATTATCTTACAAATGAATACCTATAATATGAAAATGAAATGAAAAGTAATTTTATTCTAGGACGAGTAGTCCCTAAAAATAACAAGAAAAGTAGAATATAAATAATAATTGTCTGGTCGTTTAAGACTTCAGTTTAACAATAAAGACAGGTTTGTGACAATGAATAGTTATCATCTATAGCTTTTAAATATTACATATGTTGGGAAGATTAATACTTTAGGAGATGGAGAAATAGTTGGTGTTTAAAAGTGGATAATGATAAGGATTTACGAATGGATACAGGCAAGGAATTCCTGGGTAAAGGTAGGACGAATAATAATAGATTTTTTGAAGGAAGCAGATCTGTGAGAAGGCATATACAAGTTTATAGGTTGGGATCTAGTGTTTACTGAATGGACAGAGGAACAAGTGGTAAGCATATCAAGAATATAAGGAGGTTTTTTTGTATTGGAAAATCGGAAGAGACAGACACCAAGGAGGTACTGCCGACGGAAAGAGCGATAGAGCCATTTCAATTCAGTATACCTTCTAGAAACATGGGAGCGTCTGGGGATTTCAGATGTGAATCTAATGAAACAATTCATAAGTCTTTTGAGTATAGTATTCATAATATAGTATAGTATTGATTTTTACTTTCACTGACCTATATATGGAATATGTAGTTAGGGAAAGTATTGCGATAGTGAAAATTTTCGAATTCTAGTTTTCAACGGAAATGCACGTTTTTCAAGTCCAGAGCGTAAACGAAAAGTCCTATGAAACTGATATTTCATATTTAAGACAACTATACGCCCAAAATGTTACAGCAACCTTTTTACCAAGACCAGCTAACCAGAAGAGCCACTTTATACTATTCATTTTGCAAGTATTTACGATTTTCTCAAAAACGGCACTAACAATTCTGATTACACTCGCTATATCGATGAAAAATTGGACTTGGTTTAATATCATGTAGGTTTCATTCAGCCTGACAGGGCTTAAATGCCGATATTTCAAAATTTCTTCCACTAAAATGCCTATAATTTGGAGCTTTTATGAAATTCACCATATGCAGATCATATAATCAGAATTAGCAAATCTAAAAAACAGTTAAATAAATAAGTTGAACGAATTCGATAAATAACTAAAGGAGATAATTGCAAAAATATTTTTTTAATGCAATTTTTTGTTTTTTAACTTAAGAATAGTAATATACATGTATAATATACCGTTGGAATGTTAATGATTTTAGAAAAAATATAATCTAATACTATAGATTATATATTAGATAAGAGGCTCTAAGAGATATATTAGAGAAGAGGCTGGAATACAACGGTGTAGTCCATCAACTCTATATCGATTTTAAAAAGGCCTATGATTCGATAGACCGTCAGAAGCTATATAACATCATGATTGAACAGGGAATACCTAGAAAGTTAGTAAACCTATTTGAGCTGTGTTTGTCGGAATAATTAAGTTATAATCGGTCATAATTACTCCGAGAGATTTGAGGTGCGATCGGGTTTGAAACAGGGTGACTCCCTTTCACCTGTTTTGTTTAATATAGCTTTAGAATATGTCATAGAAAAGGTGATGTGTACCGAGAAAGGCTTAAATATGGGTGACAAGATTCCGGTTTTGGGATATGCCGATGATTTGGTACTGCTAGGTGAAGACACGGAAACCATACAACTAAATACAAGTGTGTTAATAAAAACCGGTAAGCAAATAGGTCTCGAATTAAATACCGATAAGACGAAATATATGATTAGTAGCAGAAATGGTGGCGATCTTGATGAAATTAATATTTCATGGCATACTTTTGAACACGTAGATAAATTCAAGTATTTAGGTTCAATTATAACAAGAAAAAATGAAATCCAGGAAGAAATAAGGCCCGGTTAAAGGTGGGAAATGCGTGTTATTATTCAGTTGCTAAATTGCTTAGCTCGCGGCTTCTGTCTAAAAACTTAAAGATTAGAATTTATAAAACTATTATTCTTCCGACGGTTCTTTACGGATGTGAAACGTGGCCACTTACTTTGAAGGATGAACAACGGCTTAAGGTTTTCAAAAATAAGGAACTGCGTAAAATATTTGGTCCGAAGAAAGATGAGGCCACTGGGGAGTTTAGAAGGTTGCACAACGCGGAATTGCGGAACTAGTATCATGTGAATATAATTGAGTTGGTAGCATCGCGGAGACTCGAATGGGCGAGTGAAGTTGTTGAGCTCGGTGAGGAACGGATTCCGAGAAAGTTGGTATTCGCTGATCCGACTGGTAGGCGCCCGAAAGGTAGACCGAAGCGTCGATGGGAGGATTGCGTTAAGGCTGATCTCGGGGGCATGGGCTTGAACGGTGAACATTGGACGAGTCTGTGTAGGCGGAATTTGGTGGTATCGGCATCGAATCTTCGGGTTCGAAAGCCTATTATTATTAATAGTAGTAGTAGTATAATGCATTTGTAGATAAAAAGGCTGCAAATTATTCCACAATGGTTTATTATTTTCAAATAGCTATATTAAGGTATAACAGTTTATATGGCTGTTTACAGGCAATTAACTAATATGAATAGCGATAAATTAATCAAAGGAAAATGGCTGATTACCACTGCTCTCTTCAGCAATTTAAATGATTTTTTTTTTTTTTTTTTTTGAGGGGAACAGTATTCATTTATTAATTTTTAGTATTTCTAAATTCGGACGGTGGACAGATGGATTCGTTCTTATTAGTTATTCGGGCTCGACAGATCTTGAAAAGTAAGACCTCAAATTATAAGGAGTGCAGGAGAGTTATTTTTAATAAAAATGAAACATTCCTCTCAGTCCTAATACACAGTAGCCAACCAGTCCCATGTCGGATTTTAAAATCACTTTATGGTGCTGTGGATAATCGGACGATGCTACCTACAGTTCTGAATTTTGTCTATCCCTTTCTTTAATGAGTACCTGACATTTTACAGTCTCGGTACCACCATTTATATCCACTCCGATGGACGGTTTAAGCAAAAATGTTTTACTCCATTTAAAAAATTCTAAGGCCATCTTCTAGGTTTGAATCCGCGATCTTGTGCATAGAAGGCTTTTATGCTAGTCACTAAACCCAGATTTAATTTATGGCATTAAAAGTAAGTAAAAGATACTAACAAAAAAAAAACTAAATAAAACCGTATCTGCCTGGAATTCAGCTGAAAGACCTAGGCGTGAGTTGGAGATATCCGGACGATCTAATGCCGTGCGCTAACCGGCCGTATATAATAGCTGCCTCCAAAAAGTGGCGCCCTTCGAGATAGAGGCCTCGTGTGACGGGAGGCGGTATATCAGCCATATTCAATTACCTTTCCCACCCGGAGCTCCTTAGCAAGTCACAACTCTCCCTATTTAACAACAGTGCCAAATCTGTTGAGTTATTGTACCGCTATTCGTGGAACCACACACCAACATCTGGGCTGGTTTTATAACGCACCATCTGACGAGCTGGCTGATAAAGGAGAATTATTCAAGATTGAAGGCATGATTCGAAATGATAAGAGCACTTGACAGGAGTTGAGCTTCTCAGACGGAGGAACGGATAAAACTGAATTATTTCTCTCTGATTTTATACGTAGATTAATATGGAAACGTTTTTAATAAAAGGTTAAAGAAACAAGCCCCAGTTGGTATCCGATCGAAATAGCTCCTCGATTGAGAGCAGTAACAATGGAATAATTTGTGTTATTGATATATCTTAAAATCAAGACAAATGGAAGGAAAGAAGCATATCAAATAAATATTCATAACTTCGTTAAAATATGATTTAGAACGAGAAACATTACTTCTCAAAATAAGTTGAAAACTACCTTACGGGGGTCGGAACCCGGTGGATGGCCCTTGGATTGTTTAAAGAGAGTAAATAATGCTTGGTCATTCCCTCCTTCAGAGGCGACATAAATGGTGATCCCAAGTCTATGTGATGTCAAGTACAAACTCATTAAAGACCCCTATCCTAATTTTAGGCAAAATTTAGGACTCACTGTAAAATCGTCCGAGTAGCATAAATCTGGCAAATAAATAAAGAAACAAACCATTGATTATTTCAATATAAATCAAGATTTTAAAAAAATTAACTATTAACTCAAATACCTAATTTTGTTTTTCTATAAATTGTTTATTTTTTATAGAAAGTAAAAAATAAAAAAAAACATGCATCTATAAAACCAACCCATAAAGGGTCTTGCTTGGGCTCAGTACTTGTAGAGATTCATTCTGTTTCAGGTTCAATGAGGTGATTAAGCCTAGATCACTCTCAGCTGCCAGGTTTCCTCCCCTCCCCCCAATTTTGGGTACCCAATTTATAGAGGTTGGGTTTGCCCAAAAAGGATCTCCATGCCACAGGGTCACCCCACAGCTCAAATAACATAATAAATCCTTTGTACACAAGTAGTATATATTCAAAACAGAAAAAAGCCAAAGCTGAATGTGAAATTTGACATTTCAATGCAGACATTTTTAATTCTAATCTGTTCTATTTCAGTTGTTACCGTATCCTATTTAATTGTAAACTTATTCTTAGATTTTGTAGCTTTTCTGTTTACAGTTGCAACATTGTCCTTTTTAATTGAAAACTTTTTCTATTTTAATTGTAATACTTTCAATTTCAATTTTATATGTAACTTTTTACATTTTCAATATTAATGATTCACAGTTCGATTGTGAGCTTTTCTGTAATATACATTTTATAATTCCATAATAAACTTTATGCATATAAAGTAATTCCAGAAATTCAGTAATGGGGAAAAGTCACCATTATTTTTCTTTTACTATCTAACAAAAATGGTACACCAGTGATGGACTGTACTTACTTCATATATTAAAATTATTTTGAGACTATACTAATACATTTTGATTGCACAATATAAACATCCTGAAAATAGATGGACCACTGAAACTGAGATATTTTAACAAATACCTGGTACTAAATACATTAAACGTTTGCCAAAAAGGAGAGATATTCTTACAATTTTTAATATGTTTAAGTGAGTGATAAGTTGCTTGAGAATGTGATCATCAAGAAAAACACACAAATAAGATAAACTTATTTTATTGTGTGCCGAAGTTTTGGCCTATATTGATGACCTTCGTCAAGGTTGACTCTTATTGGGTTAATCTCACACTTTTTGGAATAATCTCACAAAGTCGACCCTGATGAAGGCCCACGATGTTGGCTGAAATATCAGCACACAGTAAAACAAGATTTTCTTGATTACCCTACCTCCAACCAACTTCTCCATCATTTATTCTCAACGGTCAACAATAACTCCATTAATATATTTATAATTCAACTTAAATTTTTAAAAAAGTAATGTTAATATATACTTTAACAATATACATCAATCAGAGTTTGAAAACATCCCACCTTTAGAGCATAATTCAATGTCATTCAAGACACCTGACTAACATACACGTGAGAGCCAGAGATTGGCAACATCGGTAAGACCTAAACAGGTAAAAACAGAGCCAGTATATCCATTTCATTATTAGCGTTTTGATCATTTTTTTTCAACATTTCATTAGTATTTATCCTTGGTCCAATATCTTTCATGCTTCCTCTTTAAGGATAAAAAATTCATCAATGTTGACTGTAATGGTGTCCAATGTGTTTCTAAAATGTGACTCAAATGTTGACTAGTCCCAAATTTTTTATATATTTTTTTTTTTATTTAAATATGAATCTCAAACATAATTGTTAGATAACTATGAATCTTATCTAATTTGATTTCACTTGTTTTAAAATTGTTCATAACACCAGAATTTCCGAATCAAATAAATGTAAGCAAACCACTAGAAAATTTCATTGAAAACCAAGTAAAAACTTTCTAAAAAAGTGAGGAAATCTCAGATCAAACTATGCAACACTCACTGCTGGAATCAGAGGTTGACATGTTACTAGAGCTTTGTCTGAGGTAGGGCAATCATTATCTGGGCCTTAGTTGGCTTCGCACATAGTTTGTCAGTTTAAATGTTACCATAACCCAGGAGAAAATTCAAAACATTGAAGCTAAAGACCCATTAGGTTCCCTTAAAAAGCCTCTCTACTAAGTTCAAAAGTCTTGTCCATTATTTTTTTTTTTTTAATCATTCATAAAACAATATTTCACTATTTGTACTCTTCAACATCAACTTTTGCAGTTTCTAGCCTTTCCCTACAATGTTTGATGGTGAGTAGATTTTTCAATAAGTTGAACAAAACTACATTGGAAAAGTATAGAGCTAAAAAAGTAATGTTTTTTTGTTGTTTTTTTTTTTAACCCCATGATTAAGTAAAAAACTTTATCTTTGAAACTTTCTTTTCATTAATAATAAACTATTAATAATCTCTGATTAATTTTATTAAAATTTTCATTCTTCTTCAATATGCTCCTCATGCGCCATTTCATCAACCTAGAAAACAAAGAAAATTATATCATCAATTATCATTTAAAATTTTAACTAAGCCAGCTCATTTATTGTTTAAGCTCTATAATGAAATTGTTAGAAGAAAAAGTGATTAAGAGCAAAATAAAAACCAAAACAATCACAATCTCTTTGGAACCCAATACAGTAATAATTCATTAAGATAGAGATAAAATAATAAGCTTTTGAAAAACATCAATTATTTAAAAATATTAATTATTTGAAAATATTGATATAATGGAAAAAAAACTTAATCGAACATATATTGAAATTAAAATCTTACCACTCCAAATTTATTTTCAAAGTAGAATTCAAATTCCTCTGGACCTAAGTTATCAGCATGTAACACTTCTTGTTCCTGTTATTTTTTAATAATGAATGAGTTATCAATTCAAATAACGGATTAATAAATAATAAATTAAAATATCAAAAAGAAATAAATAAACTTCTTCAAAGTTCGGTGCAGTTTTAAACAATTAAATTTTATTAGTATTATATGAAAATAAGAATATTTTTATTTGAGTTGGTAATGTAAAAAAAAAAAAAACCTTAGCATGTAAATAAAAAGAAAAGCATCCAGGAATTTTTTTTTATTTAAATAATTTACTTATTCAATGACTGCTAAAAATATGCAGCACCTAAAAGTCTTTGAAAATACAGAGACGTAGAGTAGTTGGCTTTTAGCTGAAGAAAGCTGTTTCACCAAAAATAGGAAGATTTCCTCGTATATGAAGTAATAGCATCAAAGTAGTTAGTTTATTGAGACTTGGAAGTAAATACTTTGGAAGTCATAATTTAAAAGCAGTATCTTATCTTTTTAGTCTTACATCAATGTTTCAGTTCAAAATTAATGTATATGATTCACCTATTCAGGTGGACTTGGATATAATAGATCAGTTCTACGGTATTTAGGAGTATATCTTCTATCTTAAATAAGTTATTGACTAAAACTTAAGGTGGTTTGTTGGGATTTTACAATTTCGTTGATGTTCTTCAGAGGAAATCACATGTGATATATACAATATGTGAAAGGTAGAATTCATTCTGATGATCAGCAAAAATGTAATATACATTATTACTGAGATAAAAATGTTCTAAAAGAATTTCTTAGATAACATTACATTAAGATTAAATAAAGGGAATAAAATACCATATGGGTATTTAATATTTTTATAGCAATTGAGCTGTAATAATATAAAATAGTTTAAAATAAAAGGTGAATGATAAAACCCAAAACAAGAAGATTGTGGCTATTTAAGGATATTTTCTTTATTGGCAAATAGCACTTTCAATATTCAATAGGTTCCTTCCCACATTGCAAAGAAATCTTTTATCGATTGTGTTGTTAAAGGCAACATTTTCTGCCGCCCTAGCTCCCCTCTCTTCCGCTTGCTTGAATCGGTTAGTGTAACATGTGTAACGTATAATGAAGTTTTTGTCTTCTACAAGTATCTTTGGTTCTTTTGTTAGCCAATACTTTAATAATATTGCAGCACATTTTTTTTTTTTTTTTCCCTACGTGTCAAGACTAGAAATCAATGAATCAGACATTTGTTCCAAACTAACTTCCGAAGAGGTTTAGTCATTTCTCTTTCGATTTTATGACAATCATGACTCAGGGGTACTCCGTACCTCCTTCCGAAGAGGTTTGTTGTTGTCAAAGGTTTGTACATGGGCAGAGAACACACATAAACATTAGAACAGAGAAGTAATCAGGTTCAGTCTCAGAAAGGATGTGGAAATGATCCTAATATATATATTAGAAATTGGTAGGAATATTGAATTGCTTGGAAGATCAATTATTCTTGATGTGATAAGAACATGATCAGAGTCATAGCATATGAAGGATGCAATGCTTTTCGAGAGAAGGAAAGAATTTAGGCTAGAATATTCAGCTTTGTTTCAATAGGTTCTATATCAGTAGAGGGACAAAGATATCAGGATAAGAATATAATGTTCTTTGAAGCTGCTCACCTAAGGAGAATGTGATTGAAGTATTTGATTGAATTTTAAAAGTGTTTATATAAATAATAGATCTAAGATCAAACAATTAAACTTTTTAAACTTCGGTTCTTTCAGTTCTACTTTATGATGGTTTGTCAATTTCATGCGAGAAGCAATTAAGTTTTATTTTTTAGAAATTAGATTATCTCAAGAAGTCACAAGGACAAATCATTTTTTGGACTGATAGTTTTTTTTTTTCAGTTTTGTTAGCACAGATCATCAAGGACCACTCCAAACTTTGAATTGCTTACCTCTTCCTACTTTTATATAATAGTTTTATTTTCAAGCATTATTTCATGCTTGATAAAATAACATGTTTCACCTTAACATATAAATTCCTAATAATTTTGCTTATGAATAACATATACATAACTATATTTAAGCTCTTCACTTCAAAAGATATTTTAGACAACCAAGTTTTTTAAATAAAACAAAGATTTGGTGTTTAAAAAAAGGTCAAAACATATGTAAATTGTAAATTTAAAAAGACCTAAATAAAAAGTGAGCATCCACATTTGCCCAGTTAATATATAAAACAAATAATAAGCTGATACAATAACCACATCTGCCTATGCTTACCTCTTCAACAAATGGCTCATAATCACTAACAATATATTCCTGTTCTTCAGCAATATTTTCTTCACTGTGTTCTATAAGTAATTCCTGTAAAATATGTATAGTAAGGACTTGTAATCTATATAAGAGTTTATACACATTTAATTTTAGGTAGTTTATAAAACCAACATTGTATATAGTCAGATGACAGGTAAAGAAAGATCTTGTTTTGATTAGTGATGTCAACACATGAGGTTGCTAAGGAGATATAAGCTCCATGTTCTCCACCAGAGACTTATAAGTTCAATGCTATCAAAAATAAACTCATAGCAATTTATTCAGAAAGAAAGGAACTGAAACTATGTAGACTTTTTCGTGAAATTGTGTGAGGTGATTCCAAACCATCTCTATTACTTAGAAATATGAGAAACCTGGCAGGTAATAAAATAACAGATGAGGTTTTAAAAACCTCAATGGTTCCAACGCCTACCTGTTTCTTGCCGAACCGAGCTAACTTCCATAAATATTATAATTCAAATGTTGATTTAGGGAATAAGCGTCTGATGGATAGTAAAACTAACCTTTCTACGTTTGCATACTCAATATCAAGGTTCCTGACCAAATTAGAAATTTACTTGAATGATACCCAAAGCTAACTCATCCACCTACTTTTTTCAAGAGCAGTAGTACTCAATGGTCACTTTATAGAAATCTCAGAGCCTCCTGTCTATTGTTGTTTCCATAAGTTGCCTCAGAGAAGCTGAAGGTAGCGAAGCTAGAATTTCAAGCCATGTTGGACCTTGGCATCTGTCATCCATCTAAATCAATTTGGACTTGTCCTTTACACCTGGCTAAGAAGACGCTGACTGGCGTCTTTGTGGGGATTATGGTAAATTAAAAGCAATCACCAAGGTGATTCTCAGGTTGCTGTGATAAAATAAAGTTAATATACATTTTCTTCTATGATCAATAATTTTACAGTTATTTGCTAATACAGAAATAACTTTTCTGTGAAAAATTTGACATTTTTTCGGATTCACTTCAAATAAAAATTCTTTTCAAGAAAACCGTATAAAATATGAATTTCAATTTGAAAATTTTGCATGTTTTAGGAAATTGAGGAGAAACTATTAATGTATAGAATATATTAATGTCACACAAAAATACTACATAACATGTTTTAAAGGTTATAGATAAATAAAGAAAATGACAAATCACGCATTAATATTGAACAAATAATAGCAAAGTTATGGGCATTAACTTAAAGACTCCCGAAACGGATGTTCAAGGGGGGCTAGCAAGGGGAGCACAAGGGTGAGGAGTGGGGACTTTTGAGAAAATACTCCTCTAATAGGTTCTAATAATTGACAAAAAATCAGCTTGTCTCTAATTTCTTCCGACACAAAACCTTCATTACCTCATTAACTCTCGCACTACACGTAGATGCCTCAGATGTTGCCATCGGTGGTGCGTTACGGCAATTGCATAGTAACAAAAATCAACCACTAGCTTTCTTCTCTTGAAAACTAAGTGACACAAAAGCGAATTAAATAAATAAAGCAGTATATAGCACTACAGTACGTACAATTGAGAACTGTTTGACATTTATTCAGCTATTAAACATTTTTTTTATCTTATAGAAAGTCAAAACAGACATCAGATAGGTTCCTGATAACAAGAATGTAATGGCATACTACTCATCCCAACTCGAGGAAATTTAAACTTTTGATTTGGCTGATGTTGCTCAAGAGCAGAAAACAGATGACGAATTACAAGAAATTTTGAAAAATTCATATAATTTTTCCATTTAACTTTTACGAAAACCAGTTCCTGGACTTGCGCATAATGCTTTACTGTGATGACAGAAATTGCCTATTTGTTTCTGTAACTAGTCGTCGAGCAGTTTTTAATCTCATTCACTGTCTATCACACCCTTCACCCAAGAGAACTGCACAAATGGTCAAGGATCGTTTTATTTGGCTTTCAGTTGATAAAGATATTCGTTAGTGATCCAAAGTATATACCAGTTGTCAACTTTTTAAAACTAGTAGTCCACTAGGTCGATTTCCCCACACAGATAAGAGATTTGATCAAGTTCACATCAACATTATCGGACCCTTTTCTGTTTTACAAGGTCAACGTTATTGCCTCACATTAATCGACCCCTTTAGTACATGGCCAGAAGCTATACCTATTGAAGATATCACCCCTGAAACCATTGCTAATTTTTTTTATTCCAGGCTGGTGATGCACGATATGGTATAACCACCAGTGTTACTTATGACAGAGGACGACAGTTCGAATCAAATCTATTTCGAGAACTGAATCTCCTATGGGCCACAAATCACTTTAGAACCAAAGCATATCACCCACAATCAAACCTAAAAATCGAAATATGGTACAGTTCCTTAAAGACAGCGCTCAGACTTCACAACGCTGTCCATTGGGTGGCACGTTACCGAATGTGTTGTTAGGGTAAAAACCCGTTGTACCCGAAAACGGATATGCTGCAGCTGAGCTTCTCTATGGTGAGAATATCTGCCTTCCTGGAGAATTTCTAGAATCTACCAAAGTAATTAGCCAGAGGAATCGTTGTTTATCAAGGAATAAGGTCAAGACTTCAACAGTTTAGACCAACATTTGTCCAGAGATAGGATTCTCACAAATTCTTCATACATCAGGACCTACCGAATGCTTCTCATGTTTCCCTCAAGGATGACACAATAGGGAAACAACTTCAGCAGCACTATCAAAGCCCTTTCCAAACAGTTAAAAGGAATATTAAGTATTACATCATTAATCGGCATGGAAGTTTTCTTCGACCAGAGGGTGAAGGCAGGGGATTTAAGCAATAGTGAAAAGCCCCCGGCACTGAGATGCAAACTTCCCCTGATGGGACAGGCCATGTAGGTATACTCTTGGGTGCATGATGTAACCTCATAAGCTACCACAGGTCGATTCACAATGATTGTTATAAGGTAAGGTCTATTTTTTTGAGTTGCAACCAGCTAGTTGACGAACCTCACATACCGGGAGAAGGGAAGGGATAGATGTGGGTAAACATCCTTTAAATTATATGATTGAAAAAGATGAAAATTATATGGCAGAAAAAGGGACTGCAACAGGTCCTTCATAGGGGACATAAACAGGTGGTTCCAAACCTATCAAAAATGTCTGGTCAAAGATCTCTATCCTAATTAAACCTGGAAAGGCAAAATTTAGGACTCCCACTATAGCATCATTCCATTAGCCACGGAAGCATAAAAGTTACATTTAAAAAAATCTGGTGCGGGCAACACACGACTTTCACTTATCTCCGTTTTAAAAATCGATTAACGAACTTTCAAATACAGTTAGAGATAAAAATTAGCTAAACAATTAAAGAATTAATTAAATTGAATTTCTATAGAAACATGTGTTTTTTTAAAAAATCAATTATATTATCATCTAAAATAATCAGTTTTATCAGTTTTTCATCACTCATTATTAACTTTTACAAGCTTGTGTATTAGATAATATTTTTTCTAAAATCTTTAGCTTTCCGACGGTATATTACACATGTATATTGCTGTTCTTATGTTCAAAAACAAAAAAATTGCATTAAAAAAATATGATTTCAGTTTTTTCCTTTAGTTGGGTATCAAATTCATTCAATTTATATATTTATCTGTTTTTCATCAGTGGCAACAAGATAATATAGTTATTTTCATAGGATTAACAAAATTAAAGGTACTTTAGAGGAAGAACATTTAAAATATCGGCATTTAATCCCTGTCAAACTATTTTAATCAGAATGAAACCTACATGATATTAATGCCTATTAAATTTTACATCAATATAAAATTTTGTTTAATCAATTGTTTGCGAGTTTAATCAAAATTGTCGGAACGTTTTTGAGAAAATCATAAAAAGGTGCAAAATGCATGGTATAAAGTGGCTCTTCTGGTAAGCTGATTTTTATGAAAAAGATTCTGTAACATCTCAGGCGTATAGTTGTCTTAAATATAAAATTTCAGTTTTATAGGAATTTTCATTTTGGCCTAGGAGGTACCCACACACACACAGACACACGTACACACACAGACACACGTACACACACAGACTTTTTTGCGGGACTTGGTTATTTGGACTCAGGGGACCCTAAAACGTGTATTTCCGTTGAAAACTGGAATTAGAAAATTTTCACGATTCCAATACTTTCCCTTACTATATATCGTAAGTGAAAGTAAAAATTAATGAATAAATTGAGACATTGATTTCCAAAAGGTACCAAGGACATTTTCTATAAAATATATATTTAGACATATTTGTTTAATAATCTTTTCATTTCATCAAAATTCGCCACCTTATTTCATCTAAAGACCACTTAAGTCCTTTAAAAACATGATTCAGAAATAATATTATTCGCAAACATTTGTAATCAAACATTTAATTTTGTTCCAAATGATTCTAAAACATTTCCTTCCATAACATAAAATTAATGTTGTTAATATTGTAAAGAAACAATTCTAGATTTTAATGAGAAATGAATCAATTAAATTAGCAGGAGGTTTTGCATTTCCGGTTTAGTTCTCTATCAAAGATAAAGTACTTTTTGGAAAGCAATGTCTCAATTATTTTTTTATATAAAGACAAAAACTTTTTTGAACCACTAAGACATTAATTTATTTTATCATAAAAAAACTGCAAATAATTCAGCTTCATTTTTATTAATCAAAAATCAATATTAGCTTAATTTTAAATTTAGTTAGTAAATAATTATAAATTCAAAAATTAAATACAGGAAGAAATAAAGTCCCGGTTAAAGGTGGGAAATGAGTGTTATTATTCGGTTGCTAAATTACTTAGCCATGGCTTCTGTCTAAAAACTTAAAGGTTAGAATTTTAAAACTATTATTCTTCCGATGGTCCTTTACGGATGTGAAACGTGGTCGCTTACTTTGAAGGATGAACAACACCTTGAGGTTTTCAAAAATAAGGTACTGCGTAAAATATTTGGTCCGAAAAGAGATGAAGCCACTAGGGAGTTGAGAAGGTTGCACAATGCAGAATTGCGGAGCTTGTACACTGTGAATATAATTGAGTTGATAGCATCGCGGAGACTCAAATGGGCGAGTAAAGTTGGGCTTATCTTGGTGAGAAACGGATTCCGAGAAAATTGGTATTCACTGAACTGACTGGTAGATGTCCAAAAAGTAGGCCGAAACGTCGATGGGAGGATTGCGTTAAGGCTGATCTCGGGGGCTTATGCTTGAACGGTGATCATTGGACGAGTCTATGTAGGTGGAATTTCATGGTATTGGCATCGAACCTTCAGGTTCGGTAGGCCTGTTATTATTATTAATAATTATAAATTATTAAATAGGTAGTTTGGTAAGTTGAATGCACCTAAAATTCAAAACTTACCCTTTCCTCACTTTCCATTTCATTTGTATCTAATGGTTTTTCCTCTTCATGTTTGCTTTCTGGCTCATTACTAGGTTCTGTTGAAGGATGCGTTGAACTCTGAAATGAAAACTATTAATTTACCACCTGTTTAATATATTATTAACTTTTATTTTCTATAAATATTTTTGAAACATATCATCTAAATATATTGAAAAATAATGAATTTCATAATTCAACATAGTTGATCTTATATGGGACAAATCTTCTCTAATTACATCAATCAATAACTGAAATAGTTGGTATAGACAAATTCTTTTTTTTTTTTTTTTTAATTCATTTATTGAAATTTACAACTGTATGTTCATACATCAAGTAAATAGGCTAAAATGATAATACACATGAAAAAAAAAAACATGAAGAGAAACTGCCCATTGGCAGCACTCTAGTAGTGAATCTACACAAGAAGGTCTCGAGGCCATCTTCTTTTCAGACGCCTCGGCGGATTGTCAGGAATTGAAGTGGAAGCAAGGATTGAAACTAGTGGATTAGAGTGGGAGTGGAGTTTTTCATGGAAGGAGTGATACCTGGTACAGGCCAAATCAGCAACATATGGAACATTAAGGTCTTTGTGGATGATTTTGTTGGTGACAAAGTAAGGAGCGTTAAGGATTTTGCGAAGGATTTTGGATTGTAAGGATTGGATACGGGAAGAGTTTGATGGTTTAGTAGAGCCCCAAAGCTCAACTCCGTAAGTCCAGATAGGCCTTATGATTGTCATGTAAATTAGTCTTTTGTAGTAAAGAGAAAGGTTAGAGCGTCTGTCAAGTAAATGTTGAAGTAACCGAAATCGGCGAGCAGTCTCTTGTCTTTTCAGTCTTGTATGCGGATTCCATGTAAGACGTTTGTCAAGCAGGAGGCCTAAATAACGGATCTGTTCAACAGGGACAAGCGGAATATCATTAAAGGACACTGTAGGGCAGGATGTCATAGATTTACGACGAAGGGTAAAGGTAATCTGGTGGGATTTATTGGAGTTGATTTTAATTCTCCAATTCTGACACCATACCTCAAGGTCTCTGATGTGGGATTGGAGGTTTTGAGAGGCAATACTAGGATCGTTATTAACTGATAGCACGCAAGTGTCATCGGCATAGGTAGAAAGGAATGTGTTAGGATGGGTTGGGATATCAGCTGTATAGACTGTGTAGAGAATGGGTCCTAGGATACTGCCTTGAGGAACACCAGCAGACTGAGTAAAAGTGGATGAATAGGAACTATTGTGGTTGATTTTGAAGGTTCTATCAGAGAGGTAGGACTGGAGGATGAGGAAGTATGTTGGATGGAGGAATTTACGGAGTTTGTACAGCAGTCCCAGGTGCCAGACTCGGTCAAAGGCCTGTTCCACGTCGAGAAAGACTCCCGCAGTACAATCCGTGCTCCAATGCAGAAGAGACTACATCCACCACGCGATGGCACTGCTGGATGGTGGAGTGGGATGCTCGGAACCCAAACTGGTGGTCTGGGATTATGTGATTAAGTTCCAGGATTGGATAAAGACGTTTAAGGATGAGTCTTTCCAGGATTTTACCCATAATAGGTAAAAGAGAGATAGGACGGTAGGAAGAAGGAAGTTCTAGCGGTTTTTTGGGTTTAGGGATCATTTTAACGATAGATAATTTCCAGGAATCAGGAAAATAGGTAGTACGGAGTGTGGCATTATAAATATATGTGAGGAACAGGATGGCTTTTCTAGGAAGTTGTTTTAAGATATGGGCAGTGATTAGATCGTTTCCAGGAGCTTTTCGGGAAGGTAATCTATGGATTAAGTTTAAGATTTCTGACGGATGAAATGCTTTAGGAGGAAGGGTCAGCTGGAGTGGAACATCCAGTTCTGTTTCAATGCATTCGAGGTGATGCTGGTTAAGGATATCAGGATGCGGATTGTAGGTTTTAAAAAGATGCTGAGTGAATGTTTGGGATTTCTCTTCATCGGTTCTAGTCCAGGATTGAGATTAATTTAGGAGAGGGTGATTAAAGTCTTTGAAGTTTAACAGTTTCTTAGTAGTAGTCCATAGTGATTTGTCGGTAGTAGTAAGTTTTTCAGTCACACTCAATAAGTTTTGAATCTTGAAATTCTTGATTTCTATTTTTAGTTTGTTCGTCAGTTTGGTATAATATGCTTTGTCTCCTGGGTATCTAGTCCTATGCCACTTCGATCTTGCTTTACGTTTTTCTCTTAGCAAGATACGAATGTGCTGTGGCAGGTTTGTTTGTTGTGGGTTGTTGATGTTGGCGTTAGTGTTTGTAGTGTTATCGAAAATACTGGTACGTATTAAGTCTGTAAGTTTATCTACGGCACTGTCAACGTCTGTTGTAGTTTTTAATGGAATAGTTAAGTCCAATCTGGTTTCCAAGTCTGTTCGAAATCCATCCCAGTTCACTCGTCCAATGATCAGTTTAGGAGAGCTTGGGATAGGAATAAAGTTCGAATGCAAGGAAAGCAAAACTGGACTGTGGTCTGATGAGAGGTCGTTCAAGGATTTAACTATTGTTTGCGAGGAGGAAAGCTGTGAGGTGACAAATACATCAAGGATATCCGGACGTTTTTTGAGAGATGTAGGCCAGTAAGTAGGGTTCATGGGCGAGAGGATAGAATAACTATTGGAGTTTGAGATGGCAGAAAGGATATTACCACGGGTGTTGGACGTTCGACAACCCCACCGTTGGTGTTTAGCGTTGTAGTCTCCTCCGGCAATAAAGCGCGGACCAAGGGATAGAAAAAAGGAATTAAGAAGGGTGTGGGAAATGGAATTTCCAGGAGGACAGTATACAGCTGCGAGAGTTACATGGAAAGGACGAGCTGAAATGATTAGAGAGGTTGATTGTATAGCGTCAGTTGGAGTAGACGGAACAAGGGAATGGGGTATGGATTTATGAATAAGGATGCCAGAACCAGCATGGGCAGTGTTGTCAGGATGGTCTGTTCTGTAAGTAATGTAGTCTCGTATGTAAAAACATGAACGTTGAGTGAAGTGAGTTTCAGTCAGTAGTGCTATGTCTATGTGATTGTCATGGAGGAATATGTCCAGTTCGTCACGGTGGTTATGCAGGCCGTTAGCGTTCCACAAGAGGATAGCTAGGGGCTTTACACTCATCGTGAGACATTGAACGGGATTTCAGAAAGGATTCGAGTGAGAAGGGTGATAAGAGGTCTTATGGTTTCTTGAAGGTCTGAAAGAAAGGAATTCAGGATTGAGTATATGTCAGGTGAATTTGGATTAGTGAAGGGATTTGCATCAGTGGCATGAGGATTATGATTCGTTTGGGCATGAGGAATGTTTGTAGGCTGGGATCGTCGTGGGGTACGAGGAAGTACATTGGTTGATAATAGGGGAGGGGGATTTGGTTTTTGCTGGTCATTAGGACGGTTAAGGACTTGATGAGTTTACTCCGGTGTTAACTTGACCTGCAATGGTAGATGATTGGAGGGAGTTGGTTGAAGTGGAACTTTAGGTTGCGGTTTGGAGTTCTGGGGTTTGGATTGAGAGGCCGGAGGCGCCTGACGACGAATTTGTTGATTTTTTGGGATGAACGGTGTCTTCGAGGGTTGAGGGGTTATAATCTTGTCTGCTGAGGTAGAAGGCTGGTGAGCGTTGTCTGCTTGACGTTGCTGAAGCTCAGGAAAATTCCTCGAATCATTCGAAAGAATTTGCGTGATAATTGTTTGCTCTACGGTTCTTTGTTGCAAGTTATGAGTTCTCTGCTTAAGAAGGTTTTTGTAAATCACACAACCTTTATAGCTTGCAGGGTGTGCCTCCCCGCAAAGAGCACATTTAGCTGGCTCATTAAGGCGATCTTGGGCAGGTGTCAGATGAGTGAGGACCGGCGCATTTGACGCACCTGGCCTGATGAAAACAGCAGGACTTGGTGTGGCCTAAGTTTTGACATTTCGTGCACTGTACTATAGTGGGTCTTTGTCTTGGTTGTTCAAATCGAATAACTGAATATAAAAGTCTTGTAACCTGAAATATGTCGGGGTTATTTTCTGCCGGCTCCAAATCTACAAAAAATAAAGGTAGAAGGTATTTTTCGGAGGGGTGTAAGACGCATGAAACGTGTCTAACAGAGTGCCCTATCTCTTCTAGTCCTCGTTTAATTGCTTCAGTGGGGGTCGTTGAGTGGAGTCCTCTTAAGACAACCCTGTATGCTTTTTCCTGCCTCAACTGGTAACAGTGAAAGTCATAATTTTTGGAATTTAAATATTGTATAAGTTTTTTATAACTCTCTTTAGAGTTAGTGTTAATTTTGATATCGTTGAGCCTTGAGAAACATCTGAAGTTAGACTGACCGATCAAGTCGGCGATTTCTTGACCGAAAGTCATGAAGTTGTTGATGTTACTAACAAATATAGGGGGTGGCTCTGGGTCAGTAAACCCTTGTGGATCCGGGATCGCTTTAGAAATATTCGCTGCAACTGGAACGTTACTGGCTGATGTAGAAGGCGGTGTCTTAGAGGAGGATGGGGCGGCTGAGATAGCCGGACCCGTGAGTTCATTTTTGCTGGCTGCAGTGGTACTGCGAGTTTTAGGAGGTGAATTGTTTTGATTAATTGCCTGTTTAGTTTTGGTCGATTTTTTTTTTTTTTTTGTTAGGTGAATCCCCAAGCCCGGGATTGGAGTTTCGTTGCCTTTTGTGTCGTGTCCGCTGTAAGTATTGCGAATCAGACTCGCTTATCTCAGAGAAGGGTGTTTCTTCAGCCGAGTCGTCACAAGATGTATTCATGTCAGGATCCATGAATAAAACATACGCCATAAAGAGAGAAAAATAATTTTAAAAAATAAATTGAAAAAAAAAAAAAAAGTGTATATACTTCTACAAATTAAAAAAAATTACTACTCAAATTAAAAAGTACCTAAAAAACAAAAAAAAAAAAAGTATCTAAACTAATAAAACTATTTACAATATTATATACAAATAACATAAAAATTAAAAAACACATAATTAATTAATAACAACTAAGTAATAAAAAATGAAAAGTCTTCTAGAAGGAAAAAAAAAAAATTAATAATAATAAAATATAATAGTCTTTGAGAAATAAATCTAGAAAATATATATACAAGTCCTTCGTTACGATCTCGTAGCTGACAACAGTCCTGACCGAGACCTTATAAACACGATAAGGTGTACAGAAGGGATTTATCCCCTCGTCTTATCTAGTCCAGGCAGTCAACAGTCTATTAGGTGCGTTATGAAAATAAGTGCACTCACCTCTATATGAGCGATTTTTAATGGGTTCATTAGTTCAAAAACTCACGAATCACAAGTTTTGGTAGATGAAACATCAATAACAGCGAGATGGCAAAGTAATAGTCACAGAGCGATACGTAAGTAGTACATTACTAGCGGCCATGACACTTTGACTATGACAAATTCTTAAAATCATTTTAATTTGGTTTTCAGGTTTATTTAGAAAATGTCAACATATGAAGATAATAACTGCAATCTATATGAGCATATATGACTTTTCTAGTTGCATAATATTCCTACTAAGAAATAATCACTAACAAATTTATATTAGATGACTATTATTTTTTTTTATCATTATTTCATGTAATCACCTATGATAATATTAAATAATAATAATTAAATTTTAATAATTTACAGCCTTTTGAGATTCCTCTAATCCTTCTTCATGCTCTTCCTGCCCTTCCTCCACTGCTTCTTCTTTTCCATAAATGGGTACTTCAAAAGCCTAATAAATGATAAAAACTTATAGAGTTATACATAAAATGAGAAGAACTTTGATATCAACTAAAAAGAATTAAAGATTAAATATCTTATTTATGAATAACTTATTTTTCACTAGACCAAAAAAAAAAGTAGTTTTAACTATTCACATTATTCTTTTATTATAATCTTTCTTCATGCTATGAATTTACACATTTTTATTATTATCTTGAATCCTATGTTTACATTAATCTTTCCTTGATACCATTTTGGAAAACGTACAAAGTTTAAAAACTCTTGTTCATAATTAAGAGAATAAAAAGTGGTTGTTATTATATAAAAATATTCACCAACCCAAGATAAAATTATCTTTGCAACTGTACATTTGTTTTGTTCAGTACTTGGTTTAAAACAGGAATATTTCAAAATCTATCACAATTAAATGGTCCATACATAAAACTTAAAAATTAACTATATTTTGTTGTTACTACTAATGTCACAAATGTTTCTCTTTTAGTTTAGTTTAACTCTACCTTGTACAAAAAAAAACCTATTTTCGGAATATGAAAAATTCTGGTGCGTGCAACACACGACTTTCACTTACCTCCGTTTTTAAAATTGATTAAAGAATTTTCAAATACAGTAAGAGATAAAAATTAGTGAAACTATTAAAGAATTAATTAAATTGTATTTCTAGAGAAACATGGGTTTTATTAAAAAATCTATTATTATCTAAAACAATCACTTAGTTTTATTGGCTTTTTTATCACTCTCTATTAAATTTTAAAAACTTGTGTATGAGATAATATTTTTTCTAAAATATTTAGCTTTCCAACGGTATATCATACATGTATATTACTGTTCTTATGTTCAAAAACGAAAAATTACATTAAAAAAATATTATTTCAGTTTATTCCTTTAGTTGGGCATCGAATACATTCAATTTATATATTTACCTGTTTTTCATCAGTGGTAACAAGATAATATAGTTATTTTCATAGAATCAACAAAATTAAAGGTACTTTAGAGGAAGAACATTTAAAATATCGGCATTTAAGCCCAGTCAGACCATTTTAATCAGAATGAAACCTACATTATATTAAGCCCATTAAATTTTACATCGATATAGGGAGTTTAATCAAAATTGTCGGAACGTTTTTGAGAAAATCATAAAAAGGTACAATATGCATAGTATAAAGTGGCTCTTCTGGTTAGCCGAATTTGATGAAAACTGTTTGTAACATCTTGGTTTATAGTAATCTTATATAAGAAATTTCAGTTTCATAGGGCTTTTCGTTTCCACCCGGGAGTTACCACACACACATACATAGACCTTTTTGCAGGACTTGGACTTCTTGCAGGATTTGGACACAGGAGACCCTAAAAATTTTCACGATCGCAATACTTTCCCTTACTATATATAGTAAGTGAAAGTAAAAATGAAATTCTATACTTAATATGAGAACACTCTCATTTATAAAAAAAGTGACTTATACTATTTTGCCATCAAAGCACCAAAATATAAACTACAAATGAATCATGATAATTAACTAAAGGAGATGTGCTTTTCCCACTAAAAAGAAAACAAAACAAATTCCAGACACATAAGTGATAAACCTAACAATTTGAGAAATGATGGAAAGCTGAAGATTTCATAAAATTAATATGACATGATTAAATCAGATAAGTTAACATATATTGATGACACGTCCACAAACTAAAATAATTGGTGTGATTAATGATTCCTAAAATTAAACTTGATTTCAAGTAGAGAATTGATCGAAAGCTGTGCTATACACTCACCAGAACTTTTTTTTTGTTTTTACAAGTATGACATTCTGTATTTTTAGTTCAGCTGATAGTTAATGTTTTCCAGCAAATTTAAGTATTTTATGACTAGATTTAAAAGTAAATTATACAAATGCATTTCACTTTCACTTACTAATATATAAAATATACAGTATGGAAAAGCATTGTGATTGAAAATTATCGAATTCCAGTTTTAAATGAAAATACGTGTTTTAGGGTCTTCTGAGCCCCAATGAGACATTGATTTCCAAAAGGTACTAGAGAATATAGATTCTTATTATTTATATACAAAGTTGTATAATACAATGGAGGGTGATGGAAAGCACATAAAACTAAGTGACTGTTGTAGATAATAACTTAATTTAAAAGGCATTAAAGTGATTTAAAAAATAGAGGTAAGTGTTGTGCTCACCAGATTTTTTAACTATTGATTGCCAAAATTGATTTAGTAATTACCATGACATACCTTTGGTTGTTCAACAGGTTTTTCTTCTTCAGGTTCTGTGTGTTTTTCATCTGTTTCTTCTGAAATTTTTCATTCATTAAGATCTTTCATTAGACTTATTTTAATATTGATTTGTTCTTTCCAAAGATTAAATTATTTACAGATATTAATATTGCTGATATAAAAAATTATTTAAAAAATCATAAAAACAAATACCTTCTGACGGTGTAGTATCCTCAATACTAGATGAATCAGACCTATCATCGTAATCAGCTAATTCTCCTTTGAATGCTTTCATAAACTTGATGTGATCGATATCAATTGATCTAAGTTAAAAAAATATATATATTATTTAAGCTTTCAATATAATATTTGAATGTTGTAATAATAAAAATAATGTTTATACAGCAATAAAAAATTCTTTCACCTCCTTGGCTGAAACAATAATTCTTCTCCTTTGGAATGAGACTTCTTCTCAGTACGAGTAACTGCCTTCACTTCAGATGGTGACATCTGGAATTCTTTCCAGAGCCAGTCATGTCTCCAGGACTCATGTGAAGGAACGTTACCTATGAATTTAAGCAATTAATATTGAAACCTTTATTATGGAAATGTTCAATTTTTTAAGAGAAAAAATTGAAATAAACTGACAAAGAGAAGATCCCACATGTGTCTCAGGAATTTTAATGCTTTTGGTTTATTATTTTCAATTATGAACCTTTGTAATTGAACAAATAAAATAATTGGAAAAGATTATGTGCACAATACATAATTGTTTTGTTTAATATCTATGGTTCTGATGGAGTCAAAAACAATTTTTTTTTTAAATATTTTTCATGTTTCTCTTCTTTAAGTGTACAATCAATTCCAAGAAACTTCTAAATTCTCTTCTCTATTATCCTCTGCTTTAAATTAACAGACTGCTTGCTTATCCACTTACATACCTCAGTAAGAAACCTCAGAGTAATTATTGATCAAAATTTATGACCATATCTCTCAAATCACTCCAAAATTGATCGCTATACTAAAACAATTCTTAAGATTTTGTGATTCTATCCACCCTAAGACCCGTATGCTACTGGTCTCTTATCTAATTTTTCCCCTGTTTGCCTACAGTTGTCTTGTGTATCACATGCTGTCTGAGAAGTTTGATATGAGACTCAAAAAACTTATGAATTGTTTCACTAGACCCAAGTGGAATTCCCAGACAATCCCATGTTTCAAGCAGGTATTCAAAGTTGAATTGGCTCTATACCTCTTTCTGTCGGCAATACCTCTTATTGTCGGTCTTTTCCGATTTTTCAAAATAAAAGAACTTCCTTATATTCTTGATATGCTTACCACTTGTTCCTCTGTCTATTCATTGAACACTAGTTCCCAACCTTTAAAGTTGTATACACCTTCCAACAGATCCGGATGCTTTGTCATACGTGTTACCCTATTTTGGAATTTCATACTTATATTCATTCCTAACACCTTATCTTTAACCACTTTTAAACATCAATTATTTCTCCTTAACTATCAATCTTCACAACATATGTAATAAATTATGCTATAGATGATAACTATTCATTGTTTCAAAATCTCTCTGTTATATAGTTATACCTAAGTCTTAAAGGACCAGTTAAATAACGTTTTTAATGTACAGTTTTGTTATTCCTAGAGGACTAATCATTCCAGAATAATATTTATTTATCTTATTTTTTTTTTTTTATTATTATAATACAGGATCTTCAATTTGCCCAAATTTGTGCTTACATTTTACTAATATTCAGTATTATTCTATTTGATAAACCACAGCATGGCATTAATGTACTTATGAAAGTTCATCTATGAAATTGCTACAGCCTAGCTAACCCCTAGCCCAAATAACTAATTATGAATGCATTTATCAGTCATTTTGAGAGTAAACCAGGCAGTTTAGAACAGTTTTAGTGATTTAATGCTGGTCCAATCACCATTAGATAGCAGTTTTTCATGGTATAAAAGTATTTATAATTATAAGTATTGTTTTTTTTTTTTTTCTTATTAATTGAAATTTATAATTGTGTATGATACAATACATGAAAAAACATGTAGAGAAACTGCCCATTGGCAGCACTCTAGTATACAGGCTAAAAATATATTTAATCATTTTTAATTAATAAATTTGCTACTTACATACAGCTGTCTTTCTCACCACCCATCCTCTGAAAGCTGCCTGTACAAATATTTTCAATTATTAATATTTTAACTGAAATAAATACATTATACTTTTATTGTACATTGTACTTATAGTAGATTATTATATTTTATTTTGTAATTAATTTGCGATTTTTTATTAAAGTTATTGGGTTGTCCAGAAAATTCATAGAGAAATTTGAACAAAAATTAAAATTGATGAACAGCTTAAAATTTATTTATTTAATCTACAAAATAGTTACCACTGTTAGCGATTACTCTTTCCCAATGGCTTGGATGGTCCATTATCCCTTTTTTCCAAAAATTACTGTCCTTACTCCTGAAAAACAATTAAAGGTCAGTTTTGACGTCATCTTCTGAAGAGTTGGATTTCCCTTGTAGAAATTTTCGAGGTAAGGGAAAAGATGGAATTCCGAAGGAGCAATGTCAGCAGAGTGCGGCGGGTGTGGTAAAACCTCCCAGCTGAAGCTCAATAACTTTTGCCGAGTCCTTAAAGACACATGGGGCCTAGCGTTGTCTTGATGGAATAGCACTCCTTTCCAAATTGCCAACTCAGGCCATTTCAATTGCTGCCTTTAATTGATCTAACTGGGCGCAGTAAAAGTGGAACGAACTCAAAAAGTATGGTCCCACCAAATACTGAGCATCACCTTCCTTGGATGCAAGCCGGCCTTTGGCATTGCGAACGTTCCAGTCAACCCCCAAGATTTTTTTCGGGTGGTGTTGATGTAGAGAATCCCTTTTTTGTCACCAGTAACAACTTGTTTCAAAAAAGAGTTCCTCCACATTTTTTTTTAGCAGCAAATCACTACATGAAATCCTTTCAATAAGGTTCCTTTCACTCAGCTCATGGGGAACCCAAATGTCGCTCAGACATACCCGGCCTTCTTTAGATGATCAACGGCCGATTTGCAGACTCTTAAGTCTGCAGCTATTTCATGGACAGTAATTCTGTTATGATAATTAATAATGGACAGGATTGTTTGCGATGACCATCATAATATCCTCGATGTCAATAGTTGAACTGCAGCCACCCCGGGGTTGGTCTTCCAAATTAAAATCTCCTGATCTAAACAACAAAAAACCATTTCTGAACCTTGCTATCAGCAATTGAATCGCTGCCATACACTGCGCAAATCTTTCTTGCAGTTTGGGCTGCGTTTTTTCCTTTTTAAAAAAGAACAGCATAACATGCCGAAAATGAACTGAATCGTCACTCATGTTGGTTTGCGATAAACTACACTACTGAGCCTTAATAAAGATGAATTCACTGTGTAAACATAGCTAATTCCATTAGGATTAAAGGCATATAAATAAACATTTAGTAGAAAAAATAAAAGCTAAATTTTTTTTTAAATCTCCACGAGCTTTTCGGACTACCCAATATTATGACATCAATATAATTAGAAGTTTGTAATGAATACAATACATGTTACCTGAATCTTAGTGCAACTGGTATTTGCTTGAGCAGGCGTTAGATTGTATTTTTTCAGTATTTTGGATGTCATATAAGAAAGATCATGATGGCTGACTTTGACAGAATCTACAAAAACTTTACATTAATATTTTTCACATTTTATTTATATTTATCCATTTATATATTATTAAATATACAATACCTCTTCTATCAAGCAGATCCTTAAAGTTTTTCCTAGCCATATGCCCTCTGACCAGAGCCTATTAAAAAAAAAACTACATAACAAACTTGATAAAATATAATTATGATTGAATAGTATTTTTCTCTTAGCCGTATAGTTAGAAAATAGTATACTATGTTCTCAAGAATGCTACAATATATATGCCACAATACAACTATAATAAATATAATATAACTAATTAAGAAACCGACATATCATTTAAAAACTCATATAGCCAATAAAATGAAGAGAAGATAGATAAAACTAATTTAATAAAATAATAATGATTTTCAATGGCTGCAAATCATGCAAATGTAAATTTAAAGCTGAAAAATGTTTTGTCTATTTAATTCCTACCTCCTCTGTATTCTCATATCTTTGCATTTTTTTATATAAGATCTATATGTTGTTGTTTTTTAAATTCTTTATTAATCAAAATTGAGAGTTATATAAAATGGTCTAAGTAGAATCATTATCTTGATTGGGCACTAATGGTCAAGATGGTTTCCACCTCCAATATTAATTAATCACTGCAGAAAACAGAAGCTTATTCCATGATTTTTCAATAAAAAAATGTTGAGACTAATAACACGCTCACCATGGTACGTCAGTCATAAAACTTTGATTTACACATACCTACTGTTTAAGACTACATTCATACCTTATAGAAGAGATTCTATAACAAACTTCAGACTTTACAACATACTCATTTAAAAATGGCGAGAACAGACATACCAAAGCTCACCAGAAGAAGACTGAAAAGAAGCTAAACAAGAGATCTTTTTAATTAAAACTCTATAGATTTTCATGTTAGGAGGAGGTGCTAATGGATAATGACTTATCTCATGCTTGACATGACCTTCAGCTCATTTATTATGTATGGCGCATCTACTTATAGTTGTGGTAAGATTGACAGGTGTGGTTTGTAATAAATAAAGAAATATAAAAAAAAAATAATAGTAAAATAAATTAAAAAAAAAATATATATTCCCATCCATTGACTTATTAATATTAAAAATAAATAAATTATAAGTGGTAGTTTAGACTTCAATATGATGAAAACTCAAAATTAAGATATTTTATCTTATTACAATCAAATTAAAATAAAAAATCAAGAAGTTAATACTAAAATAATATAAATAATTTTTTTTTTCACTAAGCTAAATATTAAAATAATAGATACGTAATATGAATTCTCTTGAAATAATTGAAAGCTGAATATCAACGCATCTATCAGATAATGGAAGAGGGTATTCCTTCAAAATTGATCAGTTATGTTGATTGAGAGGTGGAGATAATCCATTAATGAAAAGGAGATAATTAAGAAATATGATCAGATATTGTTTTTTGAATTATGTCTGGAAAAAGCGGTCAGAGAAACAGGAATCCAGTCAAGGGGAACCATCTTCAACCAGACAACCCAGATCCTTGGGTGTGGAGATGATATAGACATCAAAGGAAGATCGAGAGCGGCTGTGGAAGAGGCCTTCCTTGCCTTGGCATTGGAGTCTTCAGCTAGAAAAGTGGGCCTCGTCGTGAATGCTCAGAAGACTAAGTACATGGTCACTAAAGAAGTGAAGCTCCCTGATGAAGTCACCATTCAATTAGGGCCGTATACATTTGAACGTGTGAGTGAGTTTATATATCTGGGCTCTCTAGTAAACGAAAATAATGACATCTCGGCTGAAATAAGAAGAATAGCATCGGCTAACAGGTGCTATTTTGGACTACGCCGACATTTAGGAAGCAGCTTACTCTCAAGATAAGACTGTATAAGACACTTATAAGGCCTGTACTTACTTATGGATCTGAAACATGGACCTTTTTCAAAAGCGATGAGCAAAATCTATGCATCTTCAAAGGAAAGATTTTATGACGGATTTATGGCACAAAAAGAGAAAATCTAACATGGAGAAGGCGAACAAACAATGAGCTGCACTTCTTATTAAAAGACTCAGAATTTGTTAAAATAATAAAGATTGGCAGGCTTCGATGGGCGCACAGAAAATTCCAAGGAAGCTCCTCGATGAAGAGATGCATGGAACACGAGCAAGAGGCCACCCCAAACTGCAATAGGCTGATGGCGTAAAAGAAGATTCAAGAAACCTGCTTGATGTTCGGAGCTGAAGGACAGTGGTACTTAACAGAACCAACTGGCGAAAGCTACTTGAGGAGGCCAGGATCCAGTGATGGGTTGTAGAGCTGATTGATGATGATAATCAGATATTAATTACTATGAATAATTGACCAAAAGAATAATTAAAAATGCTTACAACATATATTGTAAGCTATGAAACACTGTGTGAGAGGAGGGAGGAAGAGGAGTAGAAAATAGTGCAAAATTACACATTTTTTATATGTTTTACTTAATTCCAACCAGTTACTTATTTCTAAAAGAGTGATTTATCTTATTATTAAGTTAATACTTGCAAAGAATAGATGTTTAAAATAATGTATTTAAATGCTTCAAATGTAAACAAAAATGATAATTTAATTTACAATTTGTTGAAATGTTCATTTAGGGGAACAATATGTTTTTAATAATTTTAAAATAAACTCAAATATATCCTCAATAGCGTATCTTCTCTAAAGAAACTCACATAGGTAGGAGTCGATAAGGGATCTTCTGGTACCAAATTTGTTTCTCCAATTAGCACTAGACCTCAATGACTCAATTCTTTGAGTATGGACTTCGGTATTAGGATCAACAAAATTTTCTGAAAGGTTAGCTGTATAATGTCAAAATACAATTGTTCCTGGGTGTACAGAATATTTAATATGTTTAGTAAATAAAGTCGCTCTTCTGTCAGGCACAGCATAAGTTCAATGTTTCTTAAAATCTAGGAGGTATTAGGCAGTATAAAATTATATTATATTTATAATATAAAATTATAAAACCTCATTTAGGTATAAAATGTATAGAGCCTAACAACACCTATTAATATAACAAGATATGATGTTATTCTTTAATGTAACTGGTGTGGGTAGAGTAAAAAAATCCACAATTTCAAAATCCATTTACTTACCAACCCTCATTTACGGAAGTCACAGGTGGGTACCATTGGAGAGACATCGAAGTAGATACATCTGCAGAATTGTAGTACCTTCGCTCTTGTGATAGGCAAACAGAATTAGGAATGAGTGGATACAAGGAGATCTTGGAGTGCTTACTTTGATTAAAAATGATCAAAACGAGGCAGTTGTGATGGTTTGGTCATCTAGGCTACATGGAGGGGGAGTGGGATCTAAAGTTGTTCTTATACCGAACATTGTCTCAGGGACCATGATTGCTTTGTACAGGCCAAAGCTCCAGGAATGGACAAACGAAGGGAAAGACTGAATTCCATGACAAGGCTGGCTAGGAACAACGAAACTTGGCGGTCCTGGATACATCCATACTGAGAGATACTAAAGATAATGAAGAAGAAAAATGTTGTTACTTGAAAATAGTTTAAAGATAAAATAGAAGGATTAAAGAATTACTTGTAACTTCGATGCTGCAGTGTCTGCTTGATGGGGTGTTAATCCCAATTCATAAAGCATCTTCATTTTTTTCGCTCCAGCACTAATAGTCCTGTCAACTTCTGGTGCCACACCTGATACATTTTTTTTTATTTATTTTTTTTTTCCAAATCACCTTCAAGATTTGAAACCAAATCTTAATGAGAGAGACTAGAAAGTTAACAAAATAAATTAATTTTTTTTAATTTTTTTCTCCGATTTTACATTGATACATTTTTGTTATTTAATTTTTTTAAATATGAAACACAATTACCAAGTGATAAATGGTAACTTAATTATTTTTTGCATGTGGTGGAAAAAATATTTAAATATCTATCTTGTATTTGGAAGAATGATGATTACAGGAAGAGAATATGAGTAAATGAAAGAGTTTGTTAGGATTAGGAACAGGCATATTCTATAGTTCTGTGGGAATAGAAATGTCCATCAGAATATCAGTATCTGTTATAGTTCTGAAGAAAACAAAGGATGTAATGAGAATAAGGTGTAAGAAGAAGCTTTTCCAGAAACTATTTGATTCATGAAAAGTCTTGGATATCTGTCCAACAGAGAAAAGACCAGAACCACACCAATTCAGTGCGACAACTGGATACATTTTTGCCTCTAGAAGACTCCAAATATAAATTTGTTATCAGCATAATTACAATATTACACAGAATTTGCCTTTTTTTAATCTATTTTAAAATAAAATATATAATATCAATAACTAGCAACTAACTTTTACTTAAATTGTTAACAACTTATTTTAATAAAGTTTAATTTTAAAAAATCCAATTAATATTCTTAATATTTTAAGAATATTATTATATTAATAATAAAAAGAAATATATTCTTAATATTTTAATTATAAGCAAACATTTTATGTTCAAGAAAGGTCTGTTATTAGGAAAATTCATTTTACCTTTAGCAACTCTTTTTATTCTCATCAGTGAGTCAAGGTATTTATATATAAATTTTTCTATTTGCATTGGTTTGTGTCTCAGAACCTATATCAATAAACAGTAAATTAATGTATTTATAATTGCTAATATCATATAGTATAACGTAGAGTTAGTGACTCTAATTTTTATACAGGGCATTAACAATCATAGCACATTTTTTTGTTCTGTCCTGTATTATATAAGATACCTTTTAATGTGTTATTTATATAATCAAATGTCGAATCAGTAAATAGAATAATACTCGTATGATAAGTAAACACTACAGCGTAAACAGTACAATCGTATAATTACCAGTAGGTATTACAGCAATCAAAGTTTTATATTATATCATTTCTGTGCCACCCCTTTTTGGCATCACTGCCCACTGTTCATGTGAGTAATAGGTTTCTTCAAGTATCTGATCTTATTATTTTCCCCTGGAATCGCATTTTTCTGACTTTTATGGTTCATTTTCAGACCCCACAATTCGTCTATGAGGATGTAGCTTTGAAGCACTTGACAGCTAAGCTTCACAGCTAAGGGAATACAGCGTGGGTTTCAGTTGTGATCTATTTAACCCATCTCAGCTGCTGCTGTAATAGTAATAATGAAACCTAACCACAAGGAGCAGTTCTTTTTAAAATATCTAGGAAATTTCCCTACAAGGACGCATAAGTTTTAAATTCAATAAATTGTTCGCAAAATAACAAGATAATACCCTACAAATATCACTCCTGAAGACAAAAATATAATGATCTTGTACCAGATGGAGCAAGACTAAGATGTAGTTATAAGAAAAATCACACCAAAACATGCTCGGAGAATCCAATTCTGATGAGACTCAAAACCATGTATCCTAAGGCTTAAAACAATTGGAAGAGCGGTTATCTATGATATTATACATATATCCGTTCTACCAATCTTAGTAAACATTTTTAAAATCTGTGATATTCCTGAAAATCCACTCAAGGACTAAACCATTCAGAACTCTTTCTTGAAATCTGAAAACTGTGTGCATGAAAACATTCACGCGCGTTCAGCTTATAACAGCAAATTCTTCTGATATCCGCGGGCATCTCAATGATTTTGGGTGCATTTCAATCATTGCACTGGCATCAATATTTCTTCCACTGTTTATGATTTAGGAATCATTTATTTCTTTGTAAGAAAGTCAAGTCATACAATAAATTTTCGAATAATGCTCAACCAATGGAACATGAAACAACCTGTGCATAGAAATGAAAAATAATTTTACTCAGGGATAGCTAGTTCCTTAAGAATAATATTGATATAATATTTATAGGGATATATTACCATTTGTTTCGATATGAACAATAGTAATGATGATTTGAGACCACAACTAATAATAATATAAATGTACAATTTAAGGTTTATCTTCTGACCATAAAAAATGTATAATATTATATACATCATTAAATGAAAACAAATTATATTACATATTTTGAATTTAATTAATGTAAACATATATACTAGGGATGAAAACGAAAATAAATAATTAAGATGTCAAACTCATAGAGGTAAGGTATTGATAGATGTTCAAGATGGATAAATATTTGATACTTGAATGAAGATAGGGATTGGGGTGTACGAATAAACATGGTTAAGGACTTCCAAAATGTAGATACACATATGACGAAGATTCTTTTGAACGAAGGGCTGAGATCTAGCGTTGATAGAGTGGACAGAGGAGAGTGGAATGATATAGAGGGCTTCTTTTGGTTCTGAAGGATTAATAAATATAGGTTCCTTGGAAGCATTGCTGTCGAAATTTTCGGTAATGCCACTTCAACTCAGCATACCAAATAGAGACATGAGGGTCCAAAATATGGATCTATAAAAGCAGTTCGTTGGTCTCTTTAGCCTCATCTCAAGCCTCTCTCTCTTATCTCATTCCTTGGTAAAATTAAAGATAAAATTTATCTTTATCGTATTGCATAATCATGTGTACGTATTTACGGTTTGTTAATAATTTCATATTTCTCGATATTGAATTTTTTAGTCTTGTAAAAAACTTGCACCTTTTATGGATTTGCTGGAGGATTTGGTCATTTTTTGGGTAGTTGCTCAGAAACAAATAATGAAGTGTGTACACGTAAGTATACAATGTGTACGATGGCTTGTAACGGAGTGAAAGAAAGAAGCGAACTGTTGTGGAAGATTTTATGGTCTAATTCATCGTGATCTGTTTCAGCGTTCTTAAGGAAAAATTCGGCTGAATTTGTTGAATTGGGAAATATCGCTTATAAAATGAGTTTATTTATTTAACGTCACTTTATGCTACTATGGCTAATCAGAAGATGCTACAGTGGGAGTCCTAAATTTCGCCTATCCAGATTTTATTAGGATAGGGATCTTTAACGAGTTCCTGACATCGCACAGGCTCGGAACCACCTTTTAACGTCCCCTCTCAAGGATAATAACTAAGTATTTTTTACTCCCATTAAAAGATCCTAGTACCACCTGCGGGTTTGAACCCGTGACCTTTGGCATACGAGGCCGTTATGCTAACCACCCAGCTACAAGTGATCGTTTATAAAATGCTGATCAAAATTAAGGAATCTCAATTTTTGTAGACACTGAGAGGTCTCTTATCAAGCACATTTGCCACTGTCTCGCCATTGCGGTAGCTGATCACATTAATGCAAAAATGTGCATGAACTGATGCTTCAAGCGTAGGATTTGGTATTCTATAAATGTCAGCCGTCTAATTTATAAAAGAACGTTACCTCTCGAGCAATATCGGCCATAAGATCATGAAGACCACGAGGTACTGGGTAAGTTCGATTATTGCTGTGAAGTTGTAGCGTATAGTTCATATTATTCTGTGAAAATTAAATATTCCAAACTGAATTGTGCAAGGATTATAAATACGTTAAATTAACATATGTTTTGAATAACTATATCTAAAAAACGCTGCAAATTATTACACAATGGTTTATTATTTCCAAATAACTATATTACTATTGCGGCTGGCCCAAGGATTTTTTAATGGGAGTAAAAAATCCTTAGTTATGCCGGCCTTCGGAGGGTACGTTAAAAGGCGGTCCCGATCTTGTGCGATGTCAGGTACTCGTTAAAGATCCCTGTCCTAATAAAACCTGGATAGGCAAAATTTAAGACTTTTACTGTAGCGATTAGCCATAGTAGCATAAAGCGACGTTAAATAAACAAACAAACAAACACTTCTCTTGATATGCTACAGTTCATTAGACAGAATAAAACTAAGATCTAGCTCTAAATAATAAATGTATTCGTTCTGAGTATTTGAAAGAGTAACTGATTTTAACCCTAAGATTATAAGTTAAAGATGCATATCTTAGCTAACCCGGAACCACTTCGAAAATTCACAAGAAGAAACAACCACCGTTCTTTTCCTTCTTTATTGTATTTGTTTTTTGTCTATTACAAGGATATAACTTAATCAATGGGATCGCCTATGGTGTAGTGGCTAGCATTACTGCCTTCTATGCCCAAAGTCTCAGGTTCAAAACTGGCAGATAGATTAAAGAACCTAGGATTTTTTAATGAGAGTAAAAAAAATCCTTGGCCATGTCGTCCTTTGGAGGGGAAGTAAAATGGTATTCTCAAGCCTGTGCTACTCGTGCTCGTTAAAGATCCCTTTCCTAATTAAACCTAGTTATGAAAAATATAGGACTCCCGGTACTGCATCATCCGATCAGCCACAGTAATATAAAGTGACTTTAAATATATATACAATAAAAAAAATGTTTAAAAAAACTCGGATGGGAGGTGAAAAGGGGATTCTGAGTCTCTGAAATGTCAAGAACTCGTCAAAGATCTCTATCTCAATTAAATTTGGATAGGTAAAATTTAGGATTCCTACTCTAGCATCTACCGATTAGCCACAGTAGCAAAAAGTTACTTCAAATATGAATAAACAATAAACCAATATCATTTTATATATAAATAAATTGCCTTTTTCCTTGGTGATCTCATCACGCATGAATGGATTTGAAATGAAATGAAATGGAATGTAAAGAAATTTTATTCTGGGACAGCTAGTCCCCTAAGAATAATATAAATGTACAATATAAGATTTTACTTCTGGCTATGTAGAATTTATCAGATTATATACAGCATTTTATGGATTACAAATTATGATACATATGGATCTGCATATATATAAATACACACACACACACATGTATATACAAACACAGTCATATTACAATCGTAAATATAGCCAAATAATAAAATATATTAAAACAAAACAAAAACAAAAAAAAGTTAAGTTTATAAAGGCACGGCAGATTGATGTTCGAGGAGATGGATAAATAGATGGTGCTTAAAGGAAGTTAAGGATGGGCATGTACGAATCGACATGTGCAAGGAATTCCAAAATGAGGATGCACGTATGACGAAAGATCTCTTAAACGAAGCAGTTCTGTGGGATGGAATGAGCAGGTTCAAGGGTTGGGATCTTGTGTTGATGGAGTAGACAGAGGAGAGTGGGGTGAACAAATTGTAAATACGGAAAGGTTTTTTGGTTCTGAAGGATTGGTAGAGGTAAGTTCCTAGGAAGTATTGCCGTCGGAATTTAGGGTAAAGCCACTTCAACTCGGCATACCAGGCTGTGACCAACCGATCAATTCGGATTTCGCTAATTCTTTTTTTTTTTTTTTTAATGTTTATAACGGTCAGGAGAAGGCTCTTACGAAAGAAAAAAAATAGAAAAGTTACTTTGGTTTGTTTTTTCTTAATATTCTCTCTATCTCTCTCTCTCTCTCTCTCTCTCTCTATATATATATATATATATATATATATATATATATATATATATATATATATATATATACATATATATATATATATATACACAAATGAATCCCCATTTCCCTTGTTGATCGCTTCACGTGTAAACGGCTTGGCTGATTTCGCTAAGACATAGTTAAGACAAGACATCGTCTGTGGGGTTAGCTAGTATGAAGTATATATTAAAAGAAAGTACTACGATCGTGAACATTTTCGAATTAGATTTTTCACTGTAAATACAGGTTTTAGCCGTTGTTGTTTCCCCTGAGGACAATAACTAACTACTGTAAAAAGGCCTCAGTGTATATGTGTGTGTGTGTGTGTTGTGAGTCTAGCTCGAAAACGACAAGTTGTATTTTTTTTTTTTTTTATAACTTTATTTCTTTATCCACACCTGTTTATACATACATATAACAATCAGTGGATTGTCTGTCAGATTTACAATAAAAAGTGGCATGTCAGGCATGAGGAAGATGACAATACCCAGTGGTATCTCTTCCGTGGCATGTTTTAATTCAAAAGATTATAGAAGATCTCTCATCCATGACCTTTTCAGTCTTCTCCTGATGTTGTGGGGCATATTGGTTGTTGCCATTTGTTCTATGAGAGGGTTGTAATGTCCTAGTAATTTGTTGTGAAATCGAGAGTAGTGAGTTCGTATGTATTCGCTGACGGTAGGCATGTGTAAGTCTGTATGTAAAGTTGTGTTTGAAACATACCAAGGTGCTTGCGTAATTCGTCTAAGTATTTTTGACTGAAAAGTTTGAAGTCTTTGTATATGAGTCTTTTTTGCAGCTCCGAAAATTTGAGAGGCGTATGACCATATTGGTTTTAGTAAGTATGTGTAGGTGGCCAGTTTCTGTCTTAATTTTAGTTTTGATTGTCGTCTGAGTAGTGTGTGCAGCAGTCTACTTCTTTGGTTTAGTGTCTTTCGTTTTTTCTTAATGTGCGGGCCCCAAGTCATTCTCCTGTCAAAAGTTAGTCCAAGGTAGTTGACACTGTCTGTTTGTGGTATTGGTATATTATCGATGTACACTGGTGGGCAGGTTTCACGTCTTAGTGTAAATGTCATATGTTGGCATTTGTCATAGTTTAGTCTTGTTTTCCACAGCTTGCACCAATCCTGTACTTTTTGTAAGTGATGTTGTATAGTCAGTGAGGCTTGAGTATGATCTTCATGTTTTGATAAGATTGCAGTGTCGTCTGCGTATGTTGCCGTCAGGATGTTTGAACTGTCTGGTATGTCGCGCGAGTATAATATATATAGCAGTGGTGCAAGTATTGAACCTTGGGGCACACCTGCCAGCACTGGTCTTATTGAAGAAGTTTCTGTACCTTGTCGGACGGAGAAAAATCTGTCAGAGAGAAATGATTGAAGAATAAGATAGTATGTGTGTGGTAGTATCTTTTTGAGTTTAAACAGGAGACCCTGGTGCCAGACTCTGTCAAATGCTTGAGCTACGTCCAGGAATACACCTGTTGCATATAATTTTTGCTCAAGCGCAGTTGAAATGAAATCAGTCACTCTGTGTAGTTGATGTGTTGTGGAGTGGAATTTTCTAAATCCAAATTGATGATCGGGTATTATTTGATTATCACCTAGTATGTCTATTAATCTTTTGTATAATAATTTTTCGAATATTTTGGAGCAAATAGAAAGCAAACTAATTGGGCGGTAGGAAGAGGGGTTGTTTTTGTCCTTGTTTGGTTTATTAATCATGGAAATGTAAGAGTATTTCCATTGAATTGGAAATTTTGTAGTCCTAAGTATTGCATTATAAATAGTCGTGAGAAACACTAGAGCCTTTCTTGGCATTTGCTGGAGTGCTACAGCATTTACAAGATCGTGGCCAGGAGCTTTCTTTTTTTGTAAGTCTTTAATGTGTTCTGCGACCTGTGATGGAGTGAAGGAAGGAGGAGGCAATGAGAGCTGTAGTGGAATGTCTAAGGTTTTGAGTACAAATTCGTCGTGTCCTTTATTAGTGTCGTCAGTATGTGGTGTGAAAACAGATGAAAGATGGTCAGCAAAGAGTTCAGATTTTTCTTCATCCGACACGGCCCAGGAACCGTCTTCTCTCCTTAAAGGAGCCGACACCGTGCGATGCTTTAAGACGTTTTTTGTGTGTCTCCATAAGCTTCCATCATCAGTTCCTAAATTTTCAATGTAAGATTCATAAGTAGTTCTGTTGAATTTTTGTATCTTTCGTTTCAGTTCATTGTTAAGTTTGTTATATGTCCGTTTGTCTGATGGTAATCTGTTTGTTTGCCACACTTTACGAGCTCTTCTCTTTGCTCTGATCAGGTCCCTTATGTATTGTGGGTAGCAAGGTAAGTTCGATGCATGTTTGTTGCTGGGTTGAGATGAAGACCACGCTGCATTCTGTACAGCCTTGGTGAAGACATCAACTGCCGTCTCAAGTTCTTCCTCTGTTTTCAGCGATAAAGGAATTGAAATAAGAGATTCTAAGTACACTCTGTAGAAATCCCAGTCCATATTTTTCTGAGTGAGTGATGGTCTTTTATTTACTTCTGAGGGTTCATCATGAATAATCAGGTGTACTAAGGAGTGATCAGAGCAAAGATCGAAGCCAGTTTTAACAGTGTGAGGTACAGTTCTAAGTCCTTTAGTTATAAAAAAGTCAAGTAAGTCAGGAGTTTTGTGTAGAGAATTTGGCCAGTATGTAGGGGTATTTGGGGAGATTGTGTCCAATGAAAGATTTTGGAGGACACTTAACAGATTTCCTCCTCGTGTGGTGCAGAGCCGAGAACCCCAGTTGTAGTGTTTGGCGTTAAAATCGCCTCCGGCGATAAAGCATCTCCCTAATAGTTTAAAAAAGTCAGAAAACATTGTTGGTGTCAAAACGTACCTTGGCGGACAGTACACAGCTGCAAGAGTGATAGTGTGGTACTGAGTGTAAAGTGTGATGCCTGTTGATTGTATTATCGGTGAGATGGGTAGTTCTACAGAGTTATGTTTAAGAACTGCTCTAATCAGTATAGCCGTTCCACCATGTGCTGTCTTGTCAGGGTGGTCAGTTCTGTACATAATGTAACCTGGAATGTAAAATTTTGAACGTGGTGTTAAGTGAGTTTCAGTTATTAGTGCTACGTCTGTCCTATTTTCATGCAAATATAAGTCAAGCTCAGTTCTATGTTGGTTAAGTCCGTTAGCGTTCCAAAGGAGTATTGACAAGGTACCAACTGTTAAGTGACTAGGGTCCATATGATGTGCACCACACTTGTGAAATCTGTGATAAATGTTGGAGAATACTGAAAAGGGGATGGATAAGATTATTAAGTTCTCTGATTATGTCTACCATTTGGGAAGGACTACTTACAGTTGGAGGTACCTGCTGGGTAATACCTTTTCCCATACCTGACAGTATTGGTTGCTGTTGAGGTCCAGAGCTAAATCTCGGTTGTGCTGGCAGAGGGTGCTTCTGAGGTCCAGAGCTGGTTTCTGGTTGTGCTGGCACATGATTTTGCGGAGTTGGAGGATACTGAAGAGGTAAAGAGTACTGAGGAGGCGGTGCATACTGAAGGGGCGAAGGTTGCTGCGGCGGTGGAGGGTAGTGGGATGGCTGACTGAGGGTCGGGAAGTCTTCTGAGCGAGGAGGCATCTGCGCTGGTTGAATGTGTGCTGGTCGTTGGAACTGTCTTCTGGCATTTCTAAGGTCCCTTAAAGTTTGACAGCCCTTATAATTTGCTGGGTGTTCTCCACCACAGTTAGCACACTTAGCTGGGGTGTCTCTCGGCTTGGTGCAGGTAGTGCTAACATGATTAAGACCACATCTAACACACCTCGGTGGATGGTTACAGTATGATCTTGTGTGACCGTACTGCTGGCACCTTAAGCACTGTGGGATGGTTCTCTTTTTTCGAGGTTCTTCAATTTTTATTCGAGAGTAATAAATATACTCGATTTCAAATATTTTTTCGTTAAATGATGACTTTGTGATGTCCACAAAGAACATCGGTAATGGTGTTTTAAATCGAGAAATTACATTTGTTACGTTCGTAACTTCGTATCCCAATTCCTTGAATTCGTTTTTTAATATTTCTTTGTCAATGGTGTGATGAAGACCCTTGATCACAACTCTTGGGGTACGATCCTCTAAAAGTTGGTATGAGTGAAAATCTGCACCATTTTGTCTTAGTGAACTAGTGAGTTTTCGGTATGTTGTCGGGGTGTCTGTGTATACAGTTATACCTTTCAGGGTTGATTTTATTTTAAACTTTTGATGGCCTGCTTCTTTTTCTAAAAATGACACAAAATGTGAGTAGTTTTGAACACCATTGATAAAAATAGGTGGTACCTTTTCATTTTTGTTTGTCGTTTGTTCAGAGAAATTAGTAGGTTCAGTAGTTTGTGTGAGTACTTCAAAGCTGTTGCTGGTAGGAATAACCTGACTTGGTCGTTTTTGTTGTGGTGTGTCTTTGTCACTATTGAGAGGTCTTTTTCTTCCTATCACTAGCTCCCATGCATTATTTTCTTCACTGTTAGTAAGAGTGTCCATTTCACTAACCGAAAGCGCGGGCGCTGACGGCTCCCCCATCGATGGGGTGGAATTTTTGTTTATGAGCACTTCTACTAAAACGAAACGAGCCTAATAATTAGTAATTTAGTGATTGGAAACACTGCATTAAACTGTAAAACTAAGAAATTAATTGAGTTCAAAGAATATTAACAAAAATTTGTAACCTGTATTTGTCTCATGTGATTTTCCGTAAGCTTGACATATATAAGTTATTATAAACTACCGGAAAAGATAACAAACTTTTAGAAAAACGTTTTTGAACACTAAAACACACTTAAACGCACTTTAGAACATGGTTTTATTCAAAATAAAGCGGCACTAGAAAGAGTAACCTCATTCCTGTTTGGCGTCCAAAATGGCGTCCGACAAGTTGTATGAAACTGAAATTTCATATTTTTCAAGCTTATATACCTGAGATGTTACAGCAACTATTTTAACAAAATCGGACAACAGGAAGTGCTATTTTATACCATGCATTTTGCACTTTTTACGATTTAATGTAAAATTTAATGGGCTTTTATATTATTTAGGTTTCGTTCTGATTGAAATAGTCTGTCAGGACTTAAATGCCGATATTTTAAAATTTCTTCATCTAATGTTGTTAAGTTAATGGAGAGGGATGAAAAGAAAAAAAACTGATTGCTGTAGATAATTATACAATATATTATTTAATAAAACATATGTTTCTATCGAAGCTCAATTTAATTAATGCTTTTATCATTTTCATCTCTAACCATATTTAAAAAATCCTAAATTAATTTTAACAACGAAGGTAAGTGAAAGTCGTATATTGCACTCCCTAGGTTTTTTACATTATATTCAACACAAAAGAGTGGATATAATTAGTTGACCGTTGAGAATTACTGAAGGAATTAGTCCGGGTGGCGGTCATTAAATGAAACAACTGAATAGTTTCAACTATTTTGTTGTTTGTATGTCGAAACGTTGGCAAACAATAAAATAGTTGAAACTATTCAGTTGTTTCATTTAATGACCGCCACCCGGACTAATTCCTTCAGAAAAAGCAAAGAGGTTTGATAAAATTCAAAGAGTTGTATTTATTAAAAAAATATGTTCTAAATGAACTTTTACAAACAAATAATTGAAGACATAAACATCACCAGAAAAAAAATGCACAAAACACACCTACAAACAGTGTTCAATTTGATTTTGGATGCTTAGTTAATTTTTCCTTCCAAGCCATAGATGTTTGTTTAACATATTTCTTATTCCTTATCAATTCCATTGCATGCGATTCAGCTTTGTTCTTAAATTTATCCCAGTTCTCTTTATAATCTGTGTTTTCAATTCTCTTTTTGGCTTCTTGGCTAGTGTTGCTGATCCAAGTTGACCATTTTTCTGCAAAATTTACGACCTCAGCTGCCCATTTCGCCCAATCTTTTAATTCGATAACGTTTTTTATTGGTTTTTCATTTGTTGGACGTTTACAGATCGTCTCTGGTAGAAGACCGATTCTCCTTGTACGAGTGACTTTCGTCATCTCACGTACTTTTTTCTGTTCAACTTGCTGTACCTTATAAAAACATCCTTCCGTATCTTTTTTTATTAAATATGTAGCCTTCCCCTGTTGGGGGAATGCTGAAGGTGGAGAAGGCAGTATTTCTATTTGCTGTGCATCAAGCTGCTCTTGAGCTTCCGTTGTAAGCTGGTCGACTAAGCTCGAAGTTTTTTTCGCAACCTCCTTTATTGACTTTTCTTCTTCTGGGGTAACATCTCCCACAGATTCTTTAACTTTCTCCTCTATTAATTTACTTATGGCCTGCTGTTTATCAGATTCCACAGGAGTTGTTTCTTCTATCCATTCTTCAACTACACTTAATGGTTCTGTAGGTCTCTTAGATTCTTCTTCTGCTTCCTTTTCGATTTCTGGTTCTGTCTCTAACCCCTCTGTATCTTCTTCGTCCGTTTCGAAAATGTCCTCCTCCTCAGTAATCACGTGATGTTCCCAAGATGTTTCTGCTTCAATGGCTTCTTCCTCCTCTCCGGATTTTTCCTCTTCACTAGCTTTTTCCATCTCATCCAATGTCTCTATCTCAGCGGGTTTTTCATCTTCGGCAGGTTTTTCTTCTTCGGCAGGTATTTCTTCTTCGATGGGTTTTTCTTCTTCGGCAGGTTTTTCATCTTCGATGGGTATTTCTTCTTCGGTGGGTTTTTCTTCTTCTGCAGGTTTTTCTTCTTCGGTAGGCTTTTCCACTTCAGCGGGTTTTTCTTCTTCGGCGGGTTTCTCTTCTTCGGCGGGTTTTTCCACTTCAGCAGGTTTTTCTTCTTCGGCAGGTTTTTCTACTTCAGCGGGTTTTTCTTCTTCGGCGGGTTTTTCTTCTTCGGCGGGTTTCTCTTCTTCGGCGGGTTTTTCCATTTCAGCAGGTTTTTCTTCTTCGGCGGGTTTTTCTACTTCAGCGGGTTTTTCTTCTTCGGCGGGTTTTTCTTCTTCGGCGGGTTTTTCTTCTTCGGTGGGTTTTTCTTCAACTGATTTTTCCTTTTCTCGTTTTTCTTCATCAAGTTTCTTTTGGCGCTCTTCTTCCTCTTTTCGCTTTTGCTCTTCAAGTTTCTTTTTACGTTCTTCTTCCTCCTTATGCTTTTTCTCTTCCTGTTTCCTTTTACGTTCTTCTTCTTTTCGCTTTTCAATTTCTTTTTCTTTTTTCTTCTGTTCTTCTAAATCTTTTCGCTTTTGTGCGATTATTTGAGATCTGGTCGGTCCAGGAGGGTGCAAAGATGACCATCTTCCAAATTCCTCACTCTTCTTGGCTTTTCGTACATGCTCGATCTGTGTTCCACATAATACTTTATCAGCGTTTCCCACTAAATCTGCTAACCATATAGCAAATCTTTCAGCTAAAAACACTTGTAATCTCTGCATATGGTTTTGCGGATCATCCAAATTGCATTTTTCGTCAGTAACATCGCAAATATGAGAAAGCAAAGATTCTGCAATTTTTTCTGTTCTCTCTGAACGTCGTGCACACATTATGGAAACAATATAATCTGTTATTTTAGCTGTAAGTAATCTCTCAAATTCCTTTAACCAAAATGATTTTGCACTTTTATTGATTCCTTTTTTTAGTTTGGGTTTTGCTGGATAATCTGTACTGCTTATTTTTCCAATGAACTCTTCTGCTACCCTGAAAAAAACAAACCAAATTTATAGATGACCAATAGTATGATTTTTTCATGTTTTCGATTATTCTAAAATATCTAAGAAGGGAAAAGGGTAATGCACCAATCCCATTCATGAAAAAGTGTATGTCATCTTATATTTTGCTTCTCACTGCATCTGGAAACAATATTGGAATAGATCAAATTAAGAATGAGTTCCACCATATGTAATTCCTCATAACTTTTAACCAAATAACCTTAGTAATAAAGTACAGTCAGAATAAGTATGAATAAAGGAGGAAAGTAGAACAAAACGAATTCTATATTTATCATGAATGGTATTAACTGTTTAAATTAATTGTATTAAAAAAATATCTTAAATAAGTATTTATTTTTTTTCCACAACGATCAACTCTGTAACTATAGTGGGTTGGTTGCTTTTACTGCTTCGGCACATATTTTAATTTTAAATCAAATTAGAAAAGAGGAAGAATTTAAAAAATATAATAATAATGAGGTATATTGAACAAATTTAGATTAACGAAACAAATGTTCGACTATCTCTTGAAGAAGAAGAGCGCAAAACATGGATCTATACTTAAGAAGCTAGATTACGAAAGGCTGAAAATTTCGGAGTCTCAAATGCTAGACAGAAGTAAATTTAAGAGCAGAGTGAGAAGTCTGGATGGTTTTCGAGATGGAGGAAGGCTTGAAAGAAGAGGACGAACTTGGACAGAAGACCAAAGGAAACACCTCAGTGAAATGTTGGAAGCAAAGAAAACTCCAGGAAAAGAGCACACATAAAAATAAAATTGTTGCGTGATCCTAAGTGGTCAATTTGCGATTAAAAATAAATAAATAAAAGCTGCTTTGAACCAAATATTTGTTTACTTTGATAAAAAATTATTACTATTTTTCAAAAGTCCCCCTTTCAGCAACCGCAAAAGCAGTTTGAACGATTTAGCTATTGCTCACGTGTATTCCAATTTCATCAGTAAACCCACTTTTCTTCACAGCTTAGGATCTTTCGGAAAAAAAACTCATGTCAAAAGAGTTTTTCGATAAATTTCTAGCCTCTTAGCTGACTGGTGAGGAGTATGTTGGTGAGGGACCAGTCTACTGCTCTTTTTCACTTTCCCCATGGAGATTAGATGGAGACTAACAGTATCTTAAACACTTCCTGGCAAGGAAGGCAGTTCTTGTGAACGGATTTCACTCAACAGCTTCCAGCACAACCTCATCAATATTCCTTAATGGTCGTTCGGCGCACTTCTTCTTTTCCAACGTCGTATATCCACTGCTAAATTATTCGAATCAACGCCGCGCGGGTTGTTTCTGCGACTGTTCAATTTATTTTCCAGTAATGATGTAAAATTGTAAGAATTTCGTGGGAATTTGTAATGTTTCATCTTTGAAAAAATAACTAAACAGAGGATTTTTTTTTGGAGGAGTCGATTGGGATTCTAATTGTATTATTAACAGTAGGTAAGTATAGGTATGAGCGTATTCATTTTTTTGTTCATTTATGCGTTAACCTTGTATTAATTTCATTTAACATTTTTCTATTGTACACATTTATTTTCTTTTTTTCTTTTGTAATTTGACTTTAGCATTGTTTATTCTGTAAATATTGTACGAATTTATTCTTCAAGCATCATTATTAATACCCATATAAGAAAAATATCTGGCGCAATACACGACTTTCACTTACCTCCGTCATTTATATGAATAAAAGAAACTTTTTTATAAATTTAGGAAGGAAATATAAATTGTTAAAGAATTATTTACAATGGATTTTAATGGAAACATGTGGTTTATTAAATAATCTATTACACTATTATCTACAACAATCAGTTTGTTTTATCGGCTTTTCATCACTTTCCATTAACCTTTAAAATTCCTTGAATTAGATAATATTTTTTCTAAAATCTTTAGCTTTCCAATGGTATACTGTACATCTATATTACTATTTAAACACAAAGATTGCATAAAAAAATATGTTTGCACTTTTCTCCTTTAGTTGTTTATCAAATTCGCTCAACTTGCATATTCACCCGTTATTTATCAATACTAATAAGATAATGTACAAAGATTTTTTTTTTAAATCTACAAAATTAAAGGTATGTTAGAGGAAGAAAATATCGGCATTTAAGCCTTGTCGCACTATTTCAATCAGAATGAAACCTACATGATATTAAAGCCCATTAAATTTTACATCGATATAGGAAGTTTTATCAAAATCGTTAGAGCCATTTTTGAGAAAATCGTAAAAAGGTGCTAAATGCGTGGTATAAAGTAGATCTTCCGGTCAGCTGATTTTGATGAAAAAGATTCTGTAACATCTCGGACGTATAGGTGTCTTAAATATAAAATTTCAGTTTCATAGGACTTTTCTTTTTCGCCCGGGAGTTACCACACGCACCTTTTTGCGGGACTTGGTCATTTGGACTCAGGAGACCCTAAAACGTGTATTTCCGTCAAAAAATAGAATTTGAAAATTTTCACAATCGCAATACTTTCTCTTACTATATATTTCATATATAGGTAAGTGAAAGTAAAATGTACTATATCTTAATAAAAAAATTTCTATCTAAAACAAATAATAATAATAGGGAAGTATTAAATAGGAATATATACCTAATATTTACCTTACTGTCCTTTGAAATCTTGAATTTGATAAAAACAATTTTATTTTTTACAATTTTTTTTTTTTCATACAACCTATTGAAAGAAAATATTTCGTATAATCAAATTCACTATATCGATTTAAGAGTGGAGGTGTATCACTTTATTTATCTTATTTGTATCATTTCCAAAGACAATTGAGATAATGCAAAGCATTCCTTATCGATTTAATTTTCTGTGGTCCATGATAAAACGAAAATTGAACCATTGTCAAGATTCTTTTACACTGCTAAGATCCTGAGGTTTCTTAAAGAGGGGTCTTTAAAGAGAGTCCCTTAAATGATTACCATGCGTTAGTCTTGAATGCCCGATTTTCAGCTGGCATGATTTTTTCTCTTCAGAGCAAACTATTGGCTTTTTCAAATGTATCTCTTCCAATTGTAATTTTCTGTATTCCTTTCGTGATAATGTATTCAGTCATTATTGGTATTCTTTGATTAATTCTAAATTTTTACTTTTATTTACCTATATATGAAATATATAGTAAAGGAAAATATTGCCATCGTGAAAATTTATGCTAATCAATGAATAAGAATACACAAATCTGGTGCGGGCAACACACGACTTTCACTTACCACGACTGTTAAAATTAATTTAAAACTATTAAGTATACTTCAATTTAAAAAATATTTTAAGTTGATTTTAATAAAACGTGATTTCATTTTCGTTGGAAACATATGATTTAGATTAAATAATGTAACTATATTAAATTGTTAATCAGTAATAAGTTTATTCCCTATTCATTACTTTATATCACCTTTTAAAACTTTTTGATTCAGATATCATTTTTTCTAAAATCTTTCTCTTTCCAACGGCTTTTATCCTTTCGTTGGTCATCAAATTCGTCCAAATTGTATAGTTAGCCGTCCTTCATCAATGTCATTAACATGATATGGTTAATCTTTTAAAATTTACAAAATTAAAGGTACTTTAGAGAAAGAAAATTTAAACTATCGGTATTTAAGTCCTGTCAGACTATTTCAATCAGAATGAAACCTAAATTATATTAAAGTCCATTAAGTTTTACATCCATATAGTGAGTTTAATCAAAATAGTTTGAGCCGTTTTTGAGAAAATTGCTAAAACGTGCAAAATGCATGTTCTAAAGTGCCCCATCTGGTTGGGCGATTTTAATGAAAAAGTTGCTGTAACATCTCGGGCGTATAGTTGTCTCAAATATGAAATTTCAGTTTCATAGGCCCTTGAGTGCAAGGAGTATTGTTCGGGTGGGTTATTTACCCCAATCCTTATACCTAGTCCTCCGGTCCTATTTATCAAACCGCTCCTTCCGAGTTCGCTGTGGTTTAGAGTTTTCCAAAAATTATACTGTTGAGGCCGATATTCCTCAGTATAATGTATTCAGTATATGTATATGTATTCCTCCGGTATTCAGCGTCTTAGGACCCGTCCTCTACATCCTCTATACCGCCGATATCCCTAACGATCCCGATACCTTTCTGGCAACATTTGCTGATGACACAGCCATTTTATCATCCGATTCCGATCCTGAAGCAGCATCGCTCAATCTCCAAAGGCACCTTTGCCTTATCGAAGACTGGTGTAATGCTTGGCGTATTAAGGTGAACGAAAGAAAATGCACACACGTCACCTTCACCCTTCGACGCAAATCCTGCTCAACAGTTAAACTCAATTCCATACCGCTTCTTTCCTCAGACACAGTCCGGTATCTGGGCTTTTTACTAGACAAAAGACTAACGTGGAACCCACATATAAGACTTAAAAGAAAAGAACTCAATCGCAGATTTGGCCAGTTATACAGACTGTCAAACAGAAAATCTCATCTTACAGTTGACAACAAATTACTAATATACAAGACAGTACTGAAACCTATATGGACCTACGGACTTGAACTGTGGGGGACAGCTAAATACTTTAACATCAAACGCATCCAATCCTTCCAATCCAAAGTCCTACGAACAATAGTTAATGCTCCCTATTATGTTTCCAACTGTACCTTACACCACGACCTTAATATTTAATTTATTTTAGATCTGGTACCATTCAAAATTTCTAATTTCCATCAGAACCTTCTTCATCATCCTAATCCTTTAGCTCAATCCCTCTCCAGCTCCACCCACCCCTACAATCCTCCACGAAGATTGAAACGGCAGTGGCCCCGCGACGTTCTGTAAACATTTTATAATATATTTTATTGTTTTTTACAACTGTATATACAAATACAATAAGTAAAATGGCTGAATTACAATAACAGGCATGAATAGACATGTAAAGAATCTACCCAGTGGTAGTACTCTGTAAACATTTATACTGGAGTTCTGACACTGGTCAGATCCTCCACTCATGTACTGTATGTTTGTGGCTATTGCGGCCTAACTTAGCCTCTACTGGCTAAGACCAGCCTCTACTGGCTGGGATCTCTTGGATTCCGCTTTTTTCCTCCACCAGTGGAGGGAAGATCCCAGTCTGGGGTCCCCTTAGCAGTTGTAAATATTGTATATAGTTATGTTTGTTTGTATGATTTTTATTTATTTGCCTACTTTGTAGTCATCTCAATTATAGGTCGTTGTTCTTTTCTTTTTTTTTTTTTTGTTTTATTTTATTGTACATATAAATGATTTTTTTTTCAATTTTATGTAATTTGACTTTATCGTTATTTTCTGTATATATTGTATGAATGGGGTCCTATATCTCTATTACTATTATTCATTCTGAAACAAATTGTAATATTTCTCAATAAATAAATATTAAAAGAAAAGTTTCATAGGACATTTCGTTTTCGCGCTGCTCTTATTACACACACACAGACTATTTTTATGGAATTTGGTTATTTGAACTCAGGGGCCCCAAAAACGTGTATTTCCGTTGAAAACTGGAATTCGAAAATTTTCACTATCGCAATACTTTCCCTACCTAAGTATTTCATATATAGTTAAGTGAAAGTAAAAATACAACTGTAAAATAGATTTTTTAAAAACAAATAGCTATCAGTGTAGCAATGCTTTTGGCCAGTATCTTGACACAGTTTAGGGCGAGTTATCAGGGTCTGTCTATAGTGAAAATTATTGTAGCGATCAGCGATAGTTGAAATGACGAACGGAATGTCAAGATCAGGATATAATGTCTCATTAGATACATAAGAGAGGCATTTACAATTTTTCCTAAGTCATTTCCATTGTAATGATTGGATACTTTTGATGTTTGAATTTTTAGGTTTTATTAATACTTTATAAATAGTTGATTTGTTTGTCACTGATAATTTTAAATGTTTTCCTTTTAATCTCGAAAGAAGTCTGTATAGTTGATTCAGATCCTTTCTTTTTTGCTTGAGGACCATGTCTGTCGTTTGTCAAGGTAAAGGCATAAATTAAGAACTGGGATTATTATTGAAAAAGTAAATAGAAGAATTTGATCATCAACTAAAGCTACGTGTAATATATTGTTAGATTTCAAGAAAATCAACTACCAAACATAGTTGTAGAAGGTAATGCAGTGAGCTAAAACTAGTTGTTGTTGTTGATTTTGGTTTTGAGGCGTGAAGCCCGTGGGTTTTCAACGCCTACTAAAACTACTTTCGATCTACTTACTGGAAAATATGTGATGAAATAAATTAATGCTTTCCGCACAGTTATTCATTTCTGCCTTCTAACCTATGAGATGATGATACCTTCATATGCTAACTATTTCAAATACATTATTTTAATTATGACACACATACACCCACACACAGACCATTTAGTGAGACTGTTATTTTTACCCAGGGGACAAGTTTTTCACGAACGTAATAATTTCCCTAACTATGTATCTCATTTACAGTTTAAATGAACTGATAGTAAAAAGAGAAAATATATAGTATTTGTATAATCTATAGTGAAATAATCACGAGTTTAATCATGAAAACATTTTAATGATATTGGAAAAATCGAAACATACGCTTTACTATTTTTGAAATTTTCACATCTCGTGATTCAATTTTTTTTTCCAACTCTTTGATGATTCCTTTATATACTTTTTATTTCTCTTCAGTTCCAAAGCTCCCATTTCAGTTTTTTCCTTCAGTTTTCTGTATTTTTCGTGATCTTTTTGCTGTTGGTCTTCCGTTTGTGCTTCAACTTCTTTAGTAGTATTTGTGATCCAATCCGACCACTTCTCAACAAAGTTTACGACATCTGTAGCCCACCTAGACCATTTTTTCATGTCTGTGGAAGCCTTAATACTCTTAGATGTTATAGGTCGTTCACAAACAGATGCTGGCGCCATAGTTATTCTTTTTTTACGAGCTATTTTAGTCCTGTCACAAATTTCTTTTTGTTCTATTTTCTTTACTTCGTAAAAGCACCCTTCTTTATTTTTTTTAACGCGGTAAGCCTCTTTCTTCTTTACTGGTTTTGGGGCAGGAAGCTCGTCCAGATCCTCTTCCATTATTTGACCATGTTTTTCTTTTAGTGATATAGTATCACCCATTGATTTTTTTGTTTCATCTTGAGTTATTTTAGAAACATCTTTTTGTTTGTCAATTGAATCCGGCTGCGTTTCTTCACCCCCTTCTTTTATATGCTCAATTTCATCTCTTCCTGCAACGTCACCAGCACCAGATTCATCTATTTCACCTTCTTCTTCTGTCAAATCGTGTTCAAGATGTTCTTCCGTTTCTTCTTCTTCTGCTTTAGCATCCACTTCATCTTTTTTCTTTTGTTCTTCAAGTTCATTTTGTTTATCGTCTTCCTCTTTAGGTTTCTCCCCTTCTATTGGTTTTTCCTCTTCCTCTTTTGGTTTCTCCACTTCCTCTTTAGGCTCCACCTCTTCCTCTTTTGGTTTCTTCTCTTCCTCTTTTGGTTTTTCCTCTTCCTCTTTAGGTTTCTCCTCTTCCTCTTTAGGCTTCACCTCTTCCTCTTTTGGTTTCTCCTCTTCCTCTTTTGGTTTTTCCTCTTCCACTTTAGGTTTCTCCTCTTCCTCTTTAGGCTTTACATCTTCCTCTTTTGGTTTCTCCTCTTCCTTTTTAGGCTTCAGCTCTTCCTCTTTAGGTTGCTCTTCTTCTTCTTTGGGCTTCACCTCTTCCTCTTTAGGCTTTTCTTCTTCCTCCTTCGCCTTCTCCTCTGCCTCTTTAGGTTCCTCCTCTTCCTCCTTGGGCTTTTCTTCTTCATCCTTTTTTAGTTCCTCCTCTTCCTCTTTGGGCTGCTCCTCTTCCTCTTTCGGTTTGTCTTCATCTTCTTTCACTTTAGGTTCTTCGACATCCTTCGGTTTTTCCTCTAGTTCCTTTGGCTGTTTTCCTCCAACTGATGATTCTGATTCCGCCAGTTTCGCTGATGATATACTTGACCGTCTGTTATCTCCTGATCCACCAGTAGGCCACTTGGTATACTCTTTACAAATTCTATCGTCCGCCTTCTCTAGTTGATTTGCTAACCACACAGCGAATCGTTCAGCCAAAAATACTTGGATTCTTTGAACCTGATTTTGAGGCTCATGAAGAGAACACCATTCTCCTGTTATATCACAGATTTGACTTAAAATGTTTTTAGCAATCGTCTCAACTTTCTTTGAGCGCCTAGCACACATAATTGAAATTAGATAATCAGTCATTTTAGCTTTTAGTAATCGTTCGAATTCTTTTAGCCAGTGAGCTTTCACGTTCGAATCGATTTCTAAACATTTGTTTGATTTATTTTTTTTATTTTTTTTCGGAGCGGAATTTTGGGATTTAATGAACTCTCCAGCTTTCCTGTAACAACAAATGTGTTTTAACAAATCATCACTTTAAAATTCTTTGTAATACGCCCTTAACTCAATTGAAAAATAACAAGATAATTTTAGAGACGCAATAGGTTCGTAACTAGGCATATTATTTACTAGTAATAGATTCGATGAAATTCCATATGGTCAAAACGTTTATTTTTTGCTTTATATATCGGAAGTTTTAATTCATATTAAGATGATCTATGTTTCTAAAAATGAAGGAAAACAAATGGCTTAAAATTTATGTGTGCAAAAAGTTTCTCTACGACGACCGGCGGGGCACGTTAAGTGCCGAAACGTTATTTATGATATTTTTTTTCAGTTTTCATGTATCATATTCGTTAAAATTACATTTTGTTATATTACATAAATCTTGCGTGGTTATATCAAAGTCAAAGCGATCAAAGTCATGAGTCTTAGAAAATCGAAGAAACATTTCTGCATGAGATTGATTCATTGATCTTTATTGTCTTAAGGCCTAAGGACCGCCTTTCTTAGAGACATGTTTCAAATGTTTGAACTTAAACATGTGACAATCAGGATAACTTTACTATACATATGAATAATATTCGTTAGATATATAAATATCTGTAAACAGAATTAAGCTGTTTTTAATGTAGCATGATTTAATATGTGGTAAAAAAAATACAAGAGAATAAATAAATATTAGGCTAGTCATATTAGCATTTTCATGGGAAAGTTTTTTGGGTCACTGAACGCCAATTTAACAAAAACAGAAAATGTGCCAAAATTTTGGCAAAAAGTGTGAAAAAACCACGTTCCGGGCAAAATTTTTGCCTGCAAACTTCAGATTCGTGTTTAGCGACCCAAAAAACATAAAGGGTAAACAAATAAAAACTGATCAAAACTTTCTCATGATAATGCTAATATGCCTAGCTTGAATTTTTGACGCGCTTTAGCGGCAAAAATGTTGGTCCCAAAAAAAACTTCATATGAAATATGCAGGAAATTTTAATTACTTGGATTGTGTATATATTACGTTTTGTCCGAATACCCTTCGTAGGAATATAGTATAAAAAACAGAAAATGTGCCAACATTTTGGCAAAAAGTGTGAAAAAAAACCATGTTCCGAGCAAAATTTTCGCCCTCAAATTTCAGATGACGAGCCTATAAGTAAAATGGACCAAAGAATGTTATGGATTGAAAAATGCTGAGAGCTTTAAGGTTAGCTGGACGATTCTGCATCCAAAAATAATTGAAGGTAAGCCCAGTTGGAGAAGCATGAAAATTTGATCTGTTTAAAAATTTGAACTGGATGAACTCTCGTGAAAAGCGTTTCTCTAGTTTCCAGTTCTGCAAGCAGGCAATTAGAATTCGCCCTGCAACATCTCGCTCCGTACCTTGACGAATTCCCTTATGAGATCCTCTGGAATATCAGAATCTGAACATTTTCTTAAGTTAGCGATATTCTTTTGCACTAATACGGCAGCCTGATTCTTATATAAATGGAGTGGTGTATTCGTCTCTTTTTTCACCGAAGATAAATCGGATAGATATTCCATCCCTTCCAATATATGTCTTGCTTGTTCCATATCTACATTCAATTATCTTCTCCTACTCCTATTATCCCAAATCCAAAAAAGACGCTTTTGATAGGAAATCACTTTTCTTTTTTTTTTTTTTTTGACAATATTAATGGTCTTAAACTTCTAATTATATTGTTATATTTATTTAATAAATTTCTTTATCTTTCTAATTTACCAGAAGTATGTAAATGATTAAATATAGGTAATGTATTCTGGTCAGATATTTTATAATTTATCTGTATCTGTTTTTTTAATTTAATTTAACCTCTGGTGGTTCGCGGACATGTTGTGAACCACTATTCTATGCTGAATCAACTTTATTTTTATTTATTTTTTTTTTTGTTCTCCCTACCTCGCCTTTGAAGGCTATACGGGGTTTCTCGGGCCAGGGGGTGAGGGCGGGAGATAAATGCTGAAATAAAAGTCCCCCACAGCACCGAGTCTTGAACTCGTAATTTTTGGGTTTCAAATTAATCGGTCCCCTGTGTTGCTAGGCAACGCGCGTTTAAAGCAACGCGCGCTAACCCGCTCAGCTACCCCGCCCCCTGAATCAACAGTTTTATAGATTCTGCCATCTTCTGAGTCAGATATGTCGATAAATAATAATAATAAAATTCTTTATTATCCTGGGAAATGTCCCTTTAGAATGAAATACAAAGAATGTACAGAAAGGGCTTTATAATCTTAGAGTAAATTAAATAAATATAAACGAGTTAATAATTACTGGTATAAAATAAATATATTTAAATGAGAAGACAAAAATAAAAATAAAAAAGCTTATTTACAATTCTATCGAGCCTGGATATTCATTAAGTGATCAAATTTACGGGATTTGAAGGAAGAAAGAGAATTGGAGTGATGGATGGAAGGAGGGATAGAATTCCATAGGATAAGAAAGATCGAAATGTGCAGTTCGGTGGGTCACAATAAAAACTGAACCAGAAAAGAGGAAATATAAAAGCGGAAACTTTCTTATTCTTGACCTTGTCCAATAAAAGACGTTTCGACCGTGAGAGACAGTGATTCATCTTGACTTTTTAGTAACCAGCTGCTCCCTTTCATTGCCATCTCTTCCATTTCGGTAGCTAACTTCGCATACATGCCACTGAGAATATCCAAGATGGAAGAGATATCATATATTGAAGGCACGATCGCTGGACTCTCCTCTGAAGTTCTCGTACGTAGCCTCTAAAACCAAATTGAGTATTAAGGGAGAGTCGTGACACGTGAATAGAATACCGCGGGATATTCTGGTCCAGAATTGTCAGCAGAGGCAGCAAAACGTCCTTTTCAGTTTTCACAACCAGTTCGGGGTTACCGATCAGCATCGAGGAAGATTTCATTTAGTTAAGGAAAAGTCTCTTAGAGCTGGTCCAGAGTTGAAGCTCTTTAAGGTCCATGTTCACCCGCTGTAAGGTTGTAAACAGGTCCTCCGACAGTGAAGAGGTACAAATGAATAGGTCATCCATATAACATTTTACATAAACAGTTTACAGTGCTTGACTGCATTAGCAACGTCGTTGATGTATTCGAGGAACAACGGCGGTTCAAGAACAGAACAATCGGCTACCTGCAAGACACCAACCATCCTGAAGTGACGCTCGTACGCTTTACTTGTTGTAGACCTATACTGATATATAAAGTATTAACCGATAGCCATCGAAAAATAAGCTTTTGCAAACTCTAATGAAAACCTGGAGAATGTTCATCAGTACATCATGCCTTACCTACTTTCATTACCATTTCTTAACTGAACGCCTGGACAGTTTCGAAATTCCTTATAAAAACCTACGTGAAAACTTTGATCGTAACTATGAAATAGAATTTCCAATTTTCTAAAATACAGAACTTTCATTTCCTCAAAAGACCTTTAAGATTGATGATTCTTTTTCCAGAAGTACCCGTAATATTTTAGTAATCCGTCTCATTCTTCCATTATTCCCTACGGATGCAGAGCTGACAGAAGAACACATAATCAGGCTAATTCATAAAACTCACGATATTTTTAAATTATCATCTTTTAATAAAATATCTCAACATACTCATTGCTATATTCATAGCAACCTTTGAAAAATCCTATATCATTGTTGTTTGGGAAGTCTTTGCCTATAGCCAGGTAGAAATAGGATTTTGGCTATAAAAAGGTGGGGAAAATTAAATTTTTAGACACGATTGTTTGTACTGCTCCCCTCATTAAAAACCCAAGTTTTCACACTTTTCGCCCTTGTGTGTTTTCCGCCATTTTGAAATAATCTCTAAAAAAAGCACTTGTTTTCCTTTTAAATCTCTTTCTGGACATTTTAGAGCAAACTTTGCCGTCAGCAATTTTAAAGAACAATAAATTGCCTTCATGTTTGGTATGTAATATGTTGGAAAATTCGTAACAACTACTGAAATACGTGGTTGCCAATATTGGCCAAATTGTCAAAAAAACACAAAATGCCAGAATAATTCGGTGGTTTCGCTTCAATATCTATTTTCTTGTGCAGTTTATTAAAAAATACATAAGAAACAATCTTTTAGAGCATTAAATTTTTAACAAGTTAGATGTATAAAACTTTTAATTACTCCTAATTAAACGAAGATACCTTCTGCCGATCAGCTGATGCGCTCGATGATAACAGTCATACGTTACATCGTTACTCAGATTTTTGCTTTTTTCAGTAGGAATTCGCTAGAATTCAGTCTGGAGAACATCACTAGACCTCAGGAATATTACGGCAGTGAATATTGGAGAAGTTTCGGTAAGCAAAGTTATAATTTACTTTGTACAATCACGAAAAAGTGAAAGAAGGGTCACTGATCAGCTGATTGCCGCTAGCTCGGCAAGCTCGGGCTTGCTTTTCTTTTAATTATCTTTCTTTTATCTTTAATTCTTATCTCATTATTTATTTATTATTATTTTCTTAATCAATGAGATATTTTCATCAAGTCATGTCCTCAAAGTCCGCAAGTAAAAGATCTAGATCTGCAGGTTCGAACTCGTCCCCCACAAAACAGAGACCCCGTCGTGAACAAAATAAAAAAATGATTCCACCAGCGACCGCGTCAGCTACCTCATTAGGATCTGAACCACAGCCCAGCACATCATCACAAGGAATAACTGATGAATCTCCGTTTTTTACACCGAATCCATTTCAGATCCTCCAAAATGAAAAAGAAACCATGGAATCTTCTCCTATACCCAGAAAACCACTACCTCCACCAATATTTGTTAAAAATATTAAAAATTTTAAACTGATGTGTGCGCATTTAAACAAAGTTACAGATCCTAATAGTTATTATTGTATAAGTAGAACCAATGATACTAAAATATCTCCGACTACTGCTGAAATCTACAGAAAGATTGTAAAATATCTGACTGAGACCAAAGCTGACTTTCATACTTATCAGCTGCGCCAAGAGAGAGCATTAAGGGTCGTAATCAGAAACCTACATTCCTCAACACCCGTTGAAGCAATCAAAGAAGAACTGACAGAATTAGGATTCCAAGTGAGGCAAGTCACCAACGTTCTAAAAGATAAAAGTTCACTGCCTCTATTCTTCGTGGACTTGGAACCATCAGCAGGAGTCGAAAAAATCTATGACCTCAGTAGACTGTACTATACCCGTGTAAAAGTTGAAAAACCTTACACAAAGAAAGAAATAGTCCAGTGCCATAACTGTCAGGCATATGGTCATACCAAAAGTTATTGCCATCACATACCACGCTGTGGGAAATGCTGTGAACAGCATAAAACAGAAGAATGTACAAGATCAAGATCAACACCCGCTGTATGTGCTCTGTGCCTCAAGGACCACCCGGCTAACTACAAGGGATGTGAAATCTACAAGAAACTCAGAGCCAGATACCAAAAACCTCAGGATTCGAATGAAACAGCTGTACCAACCAGAAGCAGAAGAGAACCATCTAAACTTGTAAATTCTAACGTGTCATTTGCCCACTTGCTTGGAGGTGGTAACCAGAATCATGAAGTCGAGGCACTGCCGGAACAACATTTTCCTCAACATTCTCAATCTATTGTACAAGAATCTATCCCTCAAAGTTTACCTAATCTTCAAAAAACTCCTCAACATCAAATTTCTCATATCCCTCCACCATCAAACGTCACAGATCTTACCAGTCTAATGACATCGTTCATCTCCGAAATCAAATCTCTTGTTATGCCGCTTATATCACTCCTTACAAATCTAGTTTCGAATCTAATCCCTGCCTTGAAAAATCCTTAAATGACTTCACCTAACTCCTTATCCATTCTCCTTTGGAATGCGAATGGTGTTAGAAATCATACTGACGAACTGACAGCGTTGTTGCAAGACAAAACAATTGATGTTGCACTTATAACTGAAACAAGACTAACGACTAAACTGTACTTCAAAATACCGCAAATACATGACATACCTGAATTTGTATCCTTCCTGGATTCCTTAGGAAATCGTTTCATTCTGGCTGCAGACTTAAACGCCAAGCATCAGCAGTGGGGTTCCGGAACCACGAATTCTCGGTGACGAAATTTGCTGTCTGCACTCAACTCCCGAAATTTTATTATCCTGCCTCCTGACTCCCCTACCTACTGGCCAACCGATCCGAACCGCAATCCTGACATCCTCGACTTCTTTATCCACAGCGGATTAGGCTCTCTCAACTTGTCTTTAACTCGCCTTGATGAACTATCCTCAGACCATAGTCCACTGATCCTAAAAGTATCTCTCACTCCAATTCAAAAACCCATTCCACCATCATTCATCCGAGGCCCTGTCAACTGGAACCTTTTCCGCCAAATCCTGACCGATAATATTGACCTCAGAGTAACCCTCAAAACCCAAGATGACCTAGATAATTCCGTCTATTCCTTTACCACCGCCATCCAACAAGCTGTCTGGACTGCTTCCTCTCCTAAACACTCCAATATAAATCCAGACCAAAATCATTTTCCACAACCTATTATAGACCTTATCCACAGCAAACGCCGAGCAAGATCATTATGGCAGCGCACCCGACACCCAACAGATCGCCGCTCCTATAACTTCTATTGTAGACAATTGAAGAGGGAGTTGGCGAACTTCCGTTCCCAGTCCTTTAATTCCTACCTCTCCTCTCTATCAGCTCGTGATAATTCCCTGTGGAATGTCACGAAAAAGATCCTAAAATACCATCATGTTTCCCATCCTCTCCGACGTGGTGATGATTCCTGGGCTGCGTCTGATGAAGATAAAGCCGAGGAATTCGCCACACACCTCTCCAAAGTATTCACTTCTCATCCGGAATCCCACATCAATCACACCGCAAAAGTGCAAGACTTTCTTATGTCACCGATTCCACTTTCCCTACCTCCTAAAGCTATTAATCCCTCTGAGGTCAAATATCTTCTCCAAAAACTGACTCTCCGTAAATCTCCTGGACACGATCTCCTTACTCCCCAGATCCTCCGACAACTTCCGCAGAAAGCTATTATATTCCTTACTTATATTTACAACTGCATCCTCCGCACCACCTATTTTCCTCTGTTATGGAAACATTCCACCATCATCCTTTTTTTAAAACCAGGTAAACCTTCCAACAACACTTCATCCTACAGGCCTATTAGTCTACTCCCCATCCTCTCAAAAATCTTCGAAAGGCTTCTTCTTAAACGTATCCTACCCATATTAGAATCTCAAAATCTTCCTTCCCATCAGTTTGGATTCCGTCCTCAGCATTCCACAGTTCAACAGGGCTCCGAGTTGTAGACCATATTTCCTCAGCTCTTGAATGCAAAGAGTATTGTTCTGGTGCGTTTCTGGACATTGCGCAAGCTTTTGACCGGGTATGGCACACTGGATTACTCTTCAAGCTGAAAACCCATTTACCCCAGTCCCTATACCTCATTCTCCGATCCTATCTCTCGAACCGTTCCTTCCGAGTTCGCTGTGGTGAAGAATTTTCTAACCTTTATCCCGTTGAGGCCGGTGTTCCTCAAGGCAGCGTCTTGGGACCCATCCTCTACATCCTGTACACTGCTGATATTCCTACACATCCTGATACCTTTCTGGCAACTTTTGCAGACGACACCGCCATCCTATCATCCAGTTCCAATCCTGAAACAGCATCCTTAAACCTTCAGAGACACCTTTTCCTTATCGAACACTGGTGTAATAACTGGCGTGTAAAGGTGAACGAAGCCAAATGTAAACACATAACCTTTACTCTTAGACGAAAATCCTGTCCGCCAGTTTATTTCAACTCATTACCGATTCCTCTCTCAGATACAGTCCGGTATCTTGGTTTACTGTTAGACAAAAGATTGACTTGGAACCCACATACAAGACTTAAAAGACAAGAACTCAACCGACGATTCGGACAGTTATACCGACTACTCAACAGAAAATCTGAACTTACAGTTGACAACAAATTATTAATCTACAAGACAATACTGAAGCCCATCTGGACCTACGGACTTGAACTGTGGGGGACAGCTAAACGTTCTAACATCAAACGCATTCAATCCTTTCAATCCAAAGTCCTCCGTACAATAGTAAATGCTCCTTATTATGTTTCCAACTATACCTTGCACCACGACCTTAATGTTCCTTTTATTTCAGACCTAATTCCATCCAAATTTTCCAAATTCCACCAGAACCTCATTCATCATCCTAATCCTTTAGCTCAATCCCTATCCAGCTCCACTCATCCATACAACCCACCTAGAAGGTTGAAACGGCAGTGGCCCCGCGACCTTTTGTAAATATATTGGAGTTCTAGCACTGGCTAGATTCTCCACTCAATGTGATGTATGTATGAGTGTGTGTATTTGTATATAGGTATAAGTGAATTATTGACTTTTGTATTGATTCATTATTGTGTATATATTTTATTGTAATTTTATGTTGTGTAAATATTGTATGAATGTAGTATGTATGATATCATTCAGCACTACTATTAATGTCCAAATTGGGACAGATTGTAAAATTTTCTCAATAAAAATTGTTGAACTAAAAAAAAAAAATTAAACGAACAAGAAATGTTGAAATAACGTTTTTACTGAAAGTGCTCGGTTAATAAAAAATGTCTGTTTCCAAAATCATCAATTTAATGTTTGGTGGAAATCAAAACATATTTTAAATTACTTCTAACAATACTGGTGTAAGTTGATGACATAATTAGATACAAAAGTACATCATTTTTCCGGTTTTGCTTTATAATTAATCTTCTGTGGTATTAATTATGAAGCATTAGCCTTTATAATTTTTTTAAAATTATTTCTTATAAACATCAACTTTATACATAATTAGAATAGACTGTTTTACAATACTTACTTGGGTGTCATGCCGAATTCCACTACCAGCATTCTTTTTAAACGGACTAACATTTCTTTAGACATAAGAGGAAATATCTGCGATACGAATTGCTGCATGTACCTAAAATTAATAAATACGAATCGGTCAAATGTATCTAAAATAATTGTTTTTAATTTTCAAATCAGATATGATAAATACACAGATAAACTAGTCTATTTGTAAATAGATTTTTGATAGTGCAGTGGTCCAGTAAATTAAAAACAAAAAGTTAAATCTTTTTAAAAAAGAAAAAAAGTTACACTATTGCTATAACGTAAAAAAGGGTTAATTGAGAATTTGGGGTATGTGGAATATTCTACTTACATTCCAATAGGAAAGATAGAGTTTATGAAAACTATAACTGATTGAATCTAGCCTCTAGTAAATGATAATAGAGTTACAATAGTAAAATGTAAAGAATGGTTGTGACGGTGTGCTGTAATTCCAACAAAAGTTTCTTCAGCTTTATCATGAAGAGACCTATACATAGTTGCATCCAGCACACCAGAATTTTTTTTTTTTTTTTGTATATGGTTTTCGCTGTTATTTCCTTTTGATATTAAATGTTATTTGGATGTTTCTTTGAGATATATTTTAATGACATATGATGAATCACACTTTCCCCATTTCATATCAACATTGGCGAAGCGGAGTATACATAATATGGGATAACTAAATGATATTCTGATCCACTTCCTCATCCTATTACGCTTTCGCGATATTATTTAAATTCAAGCTTTTAACACAAGGAGATTCTTAAGATTTAAATATAAAATATTGGTAGGGTAAGGCTATTGGACAAAACTATGGAAACCTGGCACCTCCAGCCTTCGTAAAATGATTATGTTGCCAAAGGATTTCCTTTAAGTGGGGTTAAAAACAAGTTATTTTTTCAATAGCTATTTAAACATTCTCTTTTTTTCCCTCTTATCCTTTTGCACTGCAGCCTCAACCAGGCTTATTTTGCGCCGTCCATTATCCTGTTAATATAAACCTATTGCCTTAGTGAATCTGACAAAACTGTAAGGATTAATCAGTTCACACAGATTAGGATCTGAATTACGGCCATTGCCAAAATGGTGAAACCTTATCCTAGCAATCTCTAGACAACTGCATATCACATATGCACAAGGCAGTTTCATCTTCCTTCATGCAGAATCTGCAAGTCGGTGAGGCTACCAACTCCTTATTGTGGAAGTGCTTATTAAGCTCACAATGTCCTGTATATAATAATCCTGTCACTCTCCTTAGAGTTATCCTGTACATTGAGAGAAGAGTACAGGTTCTCTCTATTCAAGGTCCCTGAAAAAACATCTTAGAATAATCCTGATTTCCAGTATCCCTTCAGTGCAGCCTGATTCTATTGCCAGCAGCCGCCTTGATCAGACCTTTTGCATGGGCTGAGGCTTATTCCAGGTGTGGGTCTCTGATATGGGATTGGAGAGTGTGAGAGGCAAGTACTGAGTCTTTATCTGCTTATAACACACAAGTGTCATCAGCATAGGTAGAAAGGAAAGTGTTAGACTGTATAAAGGGTCCTATGAAGCTGTCTTTATTTCCATTACTTAAATAATGTTTTTATCGAATTACTTTTACATAGTTACCTGCGTTCAGCTTCTTCTAGACATTTCTGATCTTCTTGATTTTTCTTTCTAGTTGGCTTTAAGAGCGAGAAAGCTTTCGGACCATTGTAGTTGGGTGGAAAACTTCCATTCCATCGATATCTGAGAAGGAATAGTTAATACATTTAAGAAATGTTCTATCTAAATAGGAATACTTGAAACATTATATTTGCAGATTAATATATTCATAAATCAAAACCGAAGGTTTATTGTGAAACATTAATTCTTGTTTCAGCATCTTCCGACATTATTATAATAATTGTACTAAAGAATATTTAGTAATACATCATTTCGAAATGAAGGTACTAAGAAGGGCACATGGCTCTGAAGATAAAATGAAGCAGAAACAAGAACTGGTCAAGTTATATAAGCAGCTGGATATGGTAAAGAATAGTAAGATTCTGATTCAGGCAGTTGTTCCGAAGAAAAGTAAGCCTGTTCGGTTATGTAATAAAATACAGCAACTGATAACCGTCACATAGGCCAACCATCCAGGTAATTCGAAATATTCAAGTATTAAAGATCATTTGTGACAGCGGATAATGAAGGCTTGTTACTGCTGACAGATGTAATTGTTGACATCCTGAAGCAGAAAAATGCCGTTCGCTATCACTATCGACAAAGCTACACTCATACAAAGTACTAGATCTAAAATATAGACGATGCCAAAGACCGTTGACAAAAAACCGATGGTTGTGGACATGAAGGTACTGAAAAAGATATATGGCTCTGGCCAAGAGAATAATAAGTGGAAAATGAGGCATAAACACAAACAGGTCAATACATATATGGAGGTGGATATGGTAAAGGATAACAAGAGTCTGATTCAGGGCAGGCTATGTAGTACGGATGGAAGACATCTTAAACCCAAAGAAACTGTTCAGCATATGGCAAGATGGGAAAAGAATAGTGGGTGCCGATGCTCTTGGAAGTCTTGAAAACAAATTTGGTTAGCGAAAACAAGAAACCGAGGAGATTGGAAGGCAACTATTCATGGAGTATGTATTGCAGAGATGAGGATGGTGATGTTTATGTGAAACGACATGTTATAAATGTTTTATAAATGTTATAAATGTTTCGTGTTCTGGATATAAACGTTGTAATGTACTGCGATGTATTTAGCATACTAGGGGTAATTCTAAGACACTATGGGTACTCACTACGTTTGTTATAGCATGCTATTTGTGCAATTTTGCTAAACCCATCAATTTTATACAGGAAATAACTGTAGAAACTCGACGGGTTTAGCAAAATAACACAAATAGCATGCTATAGTAAACGTAGTGAGTACCCCTACTATTAAATAATTTGAATAAAAAAGAGATACCGTATATGTAATATTGTATAACATCTTCTTCTTCTTCTTCTTCTTCCAGTTGCGCGACAGGCCGTGTAGGGCCTTGGCCTCAAGGTGTAACCTCCTGGGAAATTACACTCACGTTTCTCGTTGTATTTTATAGGGTTGGCTCATCACACCCTACGCCTAATTTTGTGAGTGGCCACCATTTGGCTGACGGGTCTCACATACCCGAGGAGAGAGTGAATCCTCATTTATTAAATGCCTGAAAAGTCCCTCCGGGACTGGGATTCGAACTCATAACCTTTAGCATGAGAGACTAGCGCGCTAGCCACTCAGCCACGGTCTCCCCATGACATGTATGGCATTAGTGGAAGTTATCAACCTCATTATTCTCAATCACTAGTTATGTCAGATGCATGTATGTATGTATAAATATTTAAATATATGCGTAATTTAATATAAGTACTAACTTTAATTTAATTCTTTTATTTTATCCCTTTGATGATACGACAGGGAATTGGTAAACATGATACTTTTGGTAAAATAAAGTAAATAAAATAGATAATCTATGTAAGTTCTTGGAACCACCGCTGCCTTAGAAAGCTGTCGGCCAAAATCAAAACAGTGCTAATTGCTTAGTAATGTATTTTTATACTTTTAGACTGACACAATAAGTACAATTTTGTGTTTAATAGTACAAAAAAAGTTAAGAAAAATAATTACATACATTACATATTCTTATTACCAACAATAATAAGGCTCAACAATTTATATACCCTCTCGGTGTCGCTAGGAGTGCTATGTGTTCCTCTGAGTTCAACTGATTCCTGTCAATCAAGGGTGCCCGGAAGTGCTGGTGTGGACACAAACAATGGCGGGCTGGTGGTTCGAATAATGTCGTGCTAGAGGAGGCATTGGATCTGGTTGATGTCTTCATGACTGTAAAGAAAAATTAAATTAATTAAAAAACGAAATTATGAAATCCATTTTTCAGCTGATAAACATGGAATAATATCCATACAATTAAAAAATAGAAATCATACGTTCATCACCATGAACTTAACTTCATTCAAGTGGAGGGAAGAGTCTACAACGATTAAAATATTATAATATTTCAAAAATATTATAAATTTCATAATGATAAATTTTTCCAGTCGTTCTTGAAACCATCATATGATTTTTCTCAAGACCAATTTAAGAAACCTTAAATACGATTGACAATATTACACAGCGCATCCATGATGGAGTTCTTCTTGTCTCTTTTTTTGTTGATGTTGTTTTCGTTTAACTTTACTTCATGCTTTTGTTGCAAATAAAATCATGCTATTGTGGGAGTCCTAAATTTTGTTTTTCCACGTTTAATTAGAATAAGGTTCTTTAGCGAATGCCTGACATCGCAGAGGCTCAGGACCACCATTTTACGTCTCCTGCAAAGGACGTCTTAACCAAAGACTTTTTACTCTATTGAAAAAATTCTAGAACCATCAGCTAGGTTTTAACCTGCGACTTTGGGGATAGTAAGTTGTGCTAGCCAAAGCACCATAGGTGACCCCGAGTGCATCTTGTTTCTTGCTACCAGAAACACAACCATCTTAATTCTGTTATAGATAGATAGATAGATAGATAGATAAATGTGTTTTATTAATAAATTTTACATTTTTCTTTACATTCGTCTAGAGAACACAAAATACTGGCATGGATTTCCGTCTGCCAGGAAGTTGGTTTATTTATATACATTATTAATAAACAAAAGTATAAGCTTACAATAACAAACAAAAAATAAATAAACATTACACATTATTGTAAAAAGATAGAGGGATAATCTTTGTTTCCCAAATAGAATAAACTAAATATAATTACACTTTATCTGTGACAACATATTCTCTGTTTTTTAATTATTGTAATTGAATTCCTTTATTAAAAAGCTTCTGTAGTTAACAGCACATTTCATAAATTTATACAGTGAGTTCCAATTAATTCCATTCAAAATGTCTATTATTTTGTTTTCAGTCAAAATACTTTCTCCAAAATACTTTTTCCTAAAATGATTAAATGCCGTACATTTACCTAAAAAATGAATTATATTTTCGTCCTCCTTACTGTTACAAATTGAGCATGTGTAAACTATTTCCCTCATCCATGGTTTACAATTTAGGGATATCATTTCGGCTCTTGTATTAAAAACTATTCTTATTAATTCTATACTGTTTTTGTCATTAATGTAGTTTACACCATAATCTAGCTTCTTATAAATTAGATGGTGTTCGGCACCCATAACGGAGATCCCTAGTTCTTTTTTAAAATTTTCCTTGGCTGCAGCTATTATATTAATCATTTGACTATTCCACCTCGCCACCGATACGAACTCCCTATCAAATAGACAGCCTAAATCTTCTGCTAGTTTTACCCATTCGTTTAGCCAGCTACAATTTTTGTTTTTCATACCATCAAGAGCTATAATTTTAGGTAAGCGTACATCACTATAGTTTAAAATTTTTATAATATAATTTAAATGCAAACTTCTTGTACTAAAACACAATAGATCCCTGCCCGTTTCCAGGTACAACATGTAGTTAGGTGTGTTCTTTGGTAAGTTAAAAAGTTTCTTCAAAAATAATCTATGAATAGTTTCTAATTGTTGGTAATTATGGTATCCCCAAAATTGCGCTCCATAATACATTACAGATTCCACCACCGTCTGAAATACTTTATACTTGGCCGATATCGGAACATGTTTATTAATGAATACGTTACTCCAGATACTATTGATACTTAACTTGGCAGTCTGTACTTTTTCTTTAAAATGCTCATGAAGTGATAGATTATCAGAAATTGTCAGACCCAAATATTTATACTTCCTCACTACCTCCATCTCTTCTCCCTTATACCACCATTTATATTTTATTTTGGGTCTTCTCCTTTTCGCTTGACCAAAAATCATTATTTTCGATTTAGAAACATTCAGAGCTAATTTCCATTTATCCAAGTACATCTCTAATCGTGATATTATTTCTCTTAGTTTAAACGGCGAATCTGAGAAAACTACAATATCATCGGCAAAAAGCAACGAGTTAACTTTAGCTGTTCCCACTTTGATTCCCTCTCCTAATTCCTGCGTTATGTCATTTATAAAGAGAGAAAAGAGTATTGGACTCAAAGAACATCCTTGCCTCAACCCCCTTTCTATACTAAATTCGCCAGAAATACCTTTTTGTGTCCATACCACAGCTTTCGTTTCCGAGTATAAAGTTTTTAAACTATTTACAAATTTTGTCGAAATTCCTAACGAGCAAAGTTTATAAAATAGCAGGGAATGATCCACAGTATCGAACGCGGACTTGAGATCTATAAAAAGACAAAATATCTGTTTACCTTTAACCTGTAATTGCTGCTCGATTAAATTATACAGAACAAAAATGTTATCAACAGTACTGTAGCCTCGCCTAAATCCTGATTGTCTTTCATCAAGTATATGATTTACATCCACCCAATTTGTAAGTCTTTCAACCAGCAACCCAGTATAAAGTTTTTCTACAGCGTTAATAAAGGATATCGCGCGATAATTATTGGGGTCAGTAATGCATCCTTTTTTGTGCAGTGGATATAAAATTATCTTTCCGAAACCTGGAGGTAGTTTCTCTGAATTAAAATTATCATTGAAAACTTTGAGTAATAATTTTATAAAGTTTTGCGGTGCTTCTCTATAAAATTCGCTGGGAATTCTATCTATGCCGGGAGCCTTGTTGCTCTTTACTCTCTTAATAACCGCGCTTAGTTCGGAGCAGCTAAATTCACGGTCCAGGATTTCATCGGTAATACACGGTGTGCTATAAAAAGTTATTGGAGACGGGTTGGAAATATTATACAAAGTTTGAAAATTATCTACCCACTTTTCCATTTTTATATTTGGGCAAATAATATTTTTTTTGAACTTTAAATTATTTACTAGAGACCAAAATTGTTTAGAGTCTTTAGCTTCCTCGAATTTTTTAGTCAAGCTGAGCGAATATTCTATTTTTTTCTTATCACAAACACTCTTATACTCTTTTGATATTGAAAGAAATTTTTCTTTTATTACTTTGGCATTTGTCTTTCTAAATAAATTCAAAAGGACAAACATTTGTTTTCTGATTCTGACACAATCGTGATCAAACCATGGCCGCTTTTTATTTATTATAGCATTATTATTGTTATTATTAAAGTTACATACTGTTTTTGCACTGTTAACTATTGAATTAATTAAATCTTTAACTTCGGTATTAATCTTTTGTTCTAAAATTTTATTTGTGTAGCCCTCTAATATCATTTTATACTCTATTTTTCTAGATTCTTTCCACATAATTTTGGGTAGCAATGGCAGAATATTTTCTTGATTAATAATTGGCCCCAAATTTAGCGTTAAATTTATAGGAGAGTGTGGCGAAAAAGGCAGTACTACCACTTTGAAATCCAAAACCTTTTCTAATAATTGTAGATTTACTGCACATAAATCAATTACAGAACAACCCCTGCTACTGATATACGTAAACTCTCCCTGGTCTCCTTTAGTTAGCCCATTCAACAAAATAAAGCCATTACTTTCACAGAAATCTAAAACTTTAATTCCCTCACTATTAATTTTTTTATCTTTAGATGTTCTTTTTTCATTTAAATGATTAAAACTTCTACTATTTTTTGCACTGATCTGCCTTTCACCTGTTCTCGCATTCCAGTCCCCCATTATTACAAATTTTGAGCAGTCTACATTTGTAAAAAAATTCTCCAACTCCTCAAACTGCTCAGCCCAGTGGTTACAATTTAGATAAAGCGGAAGTAAATAAACCTGTTGACTATTCGCCTTTATACTAATAACGTCTCTGTTATTAATAACAACAAAATCGAGATAGCCCTCAACTATAAGATCCTGTTTACATGCCATCACTTCCCCTCCACTGCCCCTACCAAATTTAGAATATTTTATTGCCGGTTTCCAGATCAATTTATAATCAGAAAAATATTGAGTAAACAAATCTAAACCACTTTCCACAACAAAAGTTTCAAATAAACAAAATACCTGATATTTTTTTAGAAAATTTAGAAAATCATAATCTTTTAATTTAGCTTTCAAACCTGATACATTATAGGCTAAGATATCTAAATATTTACAATGTTGCCGTAGACCTTCCACTTGACAAACCTGCTCACTTCATAACTGTGGTTGTTTGTTGACAGTTGTTAATCCTTGCGACGGGCGTAGTAAACGATGCACGAGCTCAGTGATGTCTAGGCCAGTGATAGACTTCAGTGCTCCTATCGCGTCCTTCTCTTCCTCACATAATAAACCATCTTTCTCAGACCAGCTAAAGTTTTTATTTTTAATTTTCATTTTATTTCCTCTCACTTGAACTTTGTTATCCTTTTCTCTCGCCTTGTTGATTATTTCTCTTCTGACAATTAAAAGTTTTGATTGTTTCAATCTTGTAGTAGTACAAAGATCTCTATTAACTAGGATTCCTGTGTTTTTAAGTAGTTTTGTGTTTAACAGAATATTTTTAACATCATTTGTGGTTTTGAATTCAACCATAAGTGGCCTGTTTTTGTTGTTGATATTACCTACATGGTATGTTTCATTTATTGATACATTTTTTACACCCAGAACGTTTGTGCATAAATCTTGAACCACATTATTCGGATCACACTCCTGAGGTATTGTGAGCCCTTTAAAAATTAGATTTTTTTGACGAATTCTATTTTCCATGTTTTCCAACTTTTTTTGTAATTCATGATTTTCCTTTTTGATATCCGAGATTTCTTCTCTTAACTTTTCATTTTCTTTAATATATTTTGTTAGTTTAGTATGAAATTCTTCAAAATCCGTTTTAGTAACAACATTAGACAGTTTTTCTTCCAGTTTTTGGTCCAACATTTTTGAAAAATCCGAAAGTAATTGTTGGTTACTCATTTCCAGAGTTATTATTTCAGTTTCTATTGGAACCCTAGATTTCTTTTTAGGGTTAGTGCTAAGTTTGATCTCTGGAGAAGATTTACTTCTCTGTCTCTTTGACCCGGATGAAAAATATTTGGTGATACTATTGTTATCGTTTGACATTAAGCACAGCTGATCAATGTGTTTATTCACTGTGGTGTTCACCCCCTCTCCTTGTGACGTAACTATCTTGCAGATTCAGGAATAGCTACCGAGACCGACTTGAACTTAACTTTTATTAGTAAAATATCAACTTTAGTACTCACTATTTTATTATTATAACACCATTCTCATAATAACAAGTGTCCAACACAAATTTATTTCAGTTTTCAACACAAAATTATAACTTTTAACCACTTAAAATCAACACAATCACGGAGCCGATGTGAACTTTATAATGGCCAACGACCAACTCTAATTCTGTTATATATATTCTGCGTTACTAGGGGGAACTTACCATCAAACAAAAGTATATAGTTACTAAAAAATAGGCTCAGGTTCAAACAAGATCTACTCCTGCCGTTTCTGATCAACGTTGGACCCATTTTCAGTAAATAACGATCTTTCTCAACATGGCAAGGCATATCCCAAATTGCCGTATAAAGGTTACTATTCTACCATTTCTTAAATAGACAAACCTGCAGACAGTTCGACCAGTTTTTGACGTATTGCTATTAAGTTCATTTTCAAAGGTGAATGAGTGGCTTAGGCTAGGTCGCCTGGTCCTTCCTCCAAGTGAGGAAGGATATTTTCCATCATAAGCTGATGTCCCTTGAAGATTGTAACATGATGTTTGATATTCTTTACTTGATTTAGAGGTTAATGGCTAAAATAATTTTCTAATGTGATTGAGATAATATGGTTAACGATGTGATATCTGCCGGGTCGTCAGTTCCGTAGGTCAGCGAGTTGATTTGAGTTGCTGATGACTTTAACATCTTGACAACCTCGAGCAATATCAAGTTCTTTTATCTTTGTTCCAATAATTATTTCAATCATCATAAATTTTATACATTTTCACTGCCATAAAATCTATATATTTACATTTACAACTTATATTCCTTTTACTTTCACTTACTATATATAGTAAGGGGAAGTATTGCGATCGTGAAAATTTTCGAATTCCAGTTTTCAACGGAAATACACGTTTTAGGGTCCCCTGAGTCCAAATAACCAAGTCCCGCAAAAAGGTCTGTGTGTGTGTGTCGGTGTGTGGTAACTAATATTTAAGACAGATATACGCCCGAGACGTAGCAGAACTTTTTTCATCAAAAAGAGCTTACCAGAAGAGGCACTTCATACCATGCATTTTGCACCTTTTTTCGAATTTCTCAAAAGCGGTTCCGACGATTTTGATTAAAATCGCTATATCGATGTAAAATTTAATGGGCTTTATATCATGTAGGTTTTATTCTGATTAAAATGGTCTGACAGAGCTTAAATGCCGATATTTTCTTCCCCTAAAGTACCTTTAATTTTGTAGATTCAATAAAAATAACTATATTATCTTCTTAACTAAAGGAGAAAACAGAAAAAATATTTTTTTAATGCAATTTTTCGTTTTTGAACATAAGAGCAGTAATATACATGTATGATATACCGTTGGAAAGCTTAAGATTTTAGAAAAAATATTATCCCATACACAAGCTTTTAAAAGTTAGTAGAGAGTGATGAAAAGCGGATAAAATTAACTGATTGTTTTAGATAATAACATCTAAAACTATCGAAAATCAATTTAATTAATTCTTTAAACTAATTTCATCTCTAACGGTATTTCAAAATTCTTAAATTGATTTTAACAAGGGTGATAAGTGAAAGCCGTGTGTTGCGCCCACCAGATTTTTTTTCTTTTAAAACAATATAGCTTCTAAACAGTAGGTCCTAGCAACAAATGTTTTTATACGGAAACAACTTAAAAATTTTAATGCGAGATATAACAACACAGCATTTTGTCACAGAGCATGTCAATAAAGACCCAACACCTAATACCTGTAACAGAACGTGAATTTTTTCATTCGAACCAAAGCTACTCTTAAACGGTAGATCCTAGCGACAAACGTTATATAACAAAAAGTATTCTCCACTAAATTTCTGGTAAGCAAGAGGCGTCACACACGCTTTTTGAAACAAGGCAAGGCGTCCAACACGCTGGAGCGTGTTAAAGTGTAAAAAAATGAACTGTAAAATAAACGTTACAGAATGAAAGCTACACACTCAAAGCTCTTGGGACTCCTACTGATAATCTTACAACGAGCCATAATATTAACTTTAATTTCTTGTTGGAGGTACGGAATATATTTCATCCTTCCACACTTGAATAGAGTGCTAATAATTTGAAGTAAACGTGGCCTAGGTAGATCAAATAAGAATTGACGTGAACAAATATTATACATTTTGAATGAAGAAAAAAAGACACCTGTTTTGAGAATCATATACGTCAAAATCGAATTAGTGGGTTCTAGGTTGTAGTTACTGAGTAGAAGAAAGAAAATAAGCTTCATTTACATTTTTACAAATTGACAAAATATTTATAAATGATTTCGGATGAAACATCCTTACAATCAGCAAATGTTTGGTTCATTTGGCAGTTATAATCTAATTAACTAATCTATAATTAGTGGTAAAATTAAATTGTGATTATATATGGTTGTAGGAAAAATTATACAATAACCTACAAATAAAAACAGATAACATAATTGATAATATAAAATTAGAAATTAAAACAAACTAGCTTAAGTTAGCAACACATGTTTAGTTCTTTTATGAGTGTAGCGTTTTAGAGATGCTTTATTGTAGTTACCGATTTCCTTTATTAATGGATTTTTGGAGACTGGTGTTTTACAGAAGTAAGAAGCTGTTGTTTGAGTATGGACAAAATTTTTAATTGTTGAAAGCTGTAAGTCCTGGAGCATAGATGATATTTTAGTGTAGCGGGGGTTATTGTTAATTATCCGCATTGATAGATTTTGAATTCTTTCAAGTTTTTGGTAGTTAGTCAAGCAGGTTGAGCTCCAGACTGGCGAAGCGTATGTAATTAACGGGCGAATGACTGATTTGTATATTATTAATTTGTTATGAGAGCTCAAATGGGATTTTTTGTTGAAGTATGGGAACATTTTAAATATTAATTTTTTGGCTTTATCGATTTTTCTATTGATATGATCTGTGAAAGTAAGAGATTTGTCTAATGTTATGCCTAGGTACTGTACGGATTTTGACCAAGGGATGAGAGCTGAATTTATCTTGATTTGGTAGTTTATTTGTGGGCGACGTTTAGTGAAAAGTTACTGATAGTATAAAAATATTCAAAGTCGTCAAATATAAAAATATTCTAAAGTACTTACTTAATTATGTATAAATTTAGATGTTTACTTCCATGTACCCTGTGACTCTCACTTTATTTAGTGAAGGTTATGTTTGTTTCATATGTTTACGTAACCATAGAGTCGAAAAGACATTATTAAATATCTTATATGGATTTGTAGTATAGGAAAATATTGCAATCTTTGAAAATTAAGAAAAAGATCTGCTGACTCTAAATGACCAAGTATTGAAAAACACTGTTTGCTACTGTGTATATGAAGGGTCTAGTAAGAGAACGAATAGTCGCACAGAACTGACATTACGATTTAAGATATAAGATAGGTATATGTCACAGCGATTTTTTCACTGGAAGCTACACAGGTTATGTCCACTTGTTAACTTTTTTTTATCCTGATACCTTCTTAGCAACCTTTGCCGACGATACTGCCATTTTATCAACCCAATCAGATCCCGAAATTGCATCTTCCTATCTACAAAAACATCTATCCTTGATTGAATTTTGGTGCGCTAATTGGCGTATCAAAATTAATGAATCCAAATGTAAGCACATCACCTTTACCCTTCGCCGCAGATCCTGTCCACAAGTCAATTTTAACTCCATACCCCTTCCCTGCTCTGACACAGTCCGGTATCTGGGATTCTTACTAGACAAAAGACTAACGTGGAACCCACACACTCGACTTAAACGACAAGAACTCAACAGACGATACGGCCAACTATATAGACTACTAAACAGAACATCAAAACTTTCTGTTGCTAATAAACTATTAATTTACAAGACGATTCTAAAACCGATATGGACCTACGGACTCGAACTGTGGGGGACAACTAAATTTTCGAACATCAGGCGTATCCAATCCTTTCAGTCCAAAGTCCTTAGAACAATAGTCAATGCTCCCTATTATGTTACAAACAAGACCTTACACAATGATCTGAATATCCCATTTGTCCTCGATTTAATCCCATCTAAATTCCTAAACTTCCTCCAGAGGCTAACTCACCTTCCTAATCCTTTATTCCAATCCCTATCTAGCTCCAGCCATCCCTATAACCCTCCTCGTAGGTTGAAACGGCAGTGGCCTAGAGATCTCTTATAACTAAGCAATGCTGAGTGTTGGCAATGGCCAGCTTCTCCACTCACGCCTGAGAGTCTGTGGCTCTAGCGCCCTCTCTCAGTCTCCACTGGCTTATTAGACCGGTGACGCGACTGACTGAGAGGCGCTGGGATCTCCTAGCCTTGGGCCCCAACACCCACTTGTGGGCGTCGGGGTTTAATTCGGAGTTCCCAGGGGCAGTATGTAAATATTGTATATATAAGTATGAATGTGACCAAGATTATTATTATTTATTTCTTTTATTTTCTTTTTATCTTTATTTACGGTTATTTATTCTTCTTTATATTTTATTTATTTCTATTTATTTTGTATTCATTTATTTTTATTTCTTTATTTTGTGTACATAAGGAATGAATGAACTCTAATATCACTAATACTTATTGCCCAAGATTGTGGCAGATTGTATTATTTCTAAATAAATAAGAAAGCTTCTTTTTAGGTATAAAAAAAAAAAAAAAACTTTTTTTTAAGCCACGAAAAGTATGGCAATTTATTTATTTATATTTTGAGCTACTATATTCTCGAATTTCATATACAAATGTGTTAATGTAGCCAGCTACGAAGCAAGGAATGAATGGAAATAGCTCCAAGATTACTCTAAGATAGGTTTTGATCAACAATGACTCCAAGGTTTCTTACTGAGGTGCTGTAGATAGGTATTTTGCTGAGATAAAGGAAGGGTAATACGGAAGATAAATAACAATAGCTTTGGTTTTTCTTGCATTTAACTTCAAATCATTTGTGGTAGCTCATGCATCGATGTTGTCAACATCTTGTAGTTTTTAGATAGCCTTTAGCATTTCAGCAGGATGGAAAGAAAGATTATCTGAGCTACAGATCATCTGCATATATAGCCCAGTAGAAATAGGATTTTGGCTAGAAAAAGGTGGGGTAAATTTAATTTTTAGGCACGATTGTTTGTACTGCTCCTCTCATTAAAAACCCAAGTGTTCACACTTTTCACCCTTGTGCGTTTTCCGCCATCTTGGAAAAACCTCTAAAAAAAAGTACTTTTTTCAGTTTTTTCCTTCTAAATCTGTTCCTCGACATTTGTCGTTAGCAATGTTAAAGAAGAATAAATTTCCTACATGTTTGGTATGATGTAACATGTTGGAAAATTCGGAACACCTACTGAGATACGTGGTTGTCAATATTGGCCAAATTGTCAAAAAAACACAAAATGTCAGAAAAGTGGGCGGTTTAACTTGAATAACTATTTAGGTGTGCAGTTTATTAAAAAATACATAAGAAACAATCTTTTAGAGCATTAAATTTCTAACACGTTAGATGTATAACATTTTTAATTACTTCTAATTATACGAACAAAAAATGTTGATAATAACATTTTTACTGAAAGTGCTCGGTTGATAAAAAATAAAATACTCCGTTTAAAATAGAACTTCTAAACGTGATATTATCTTGAAACCATTATTGTGTATATTCTAGGAAAAGAAAAGCGTTTTTGCAACTAATAAGAACAATTTCCCAATAACGTTTGTTTTAATTGATTAAAAACAAAACAAAAAAAACACATTTTAATGATACACCAACAACTTTAAATAAAATATAAAGCATTTTAGTTAGTTGTTTTTTTTTCTTTTTTCAGTCTCAAATGTATTTGATGTGTATAATGTATCATTTTGAGCGGAAGGCTGCGAATCGTAAAACTCGTCTTCATCCATGCTATATTTAATATTTGGTCTATTATGCAGGATTCGAATCCGCAATAAAGACAGACTATAGAACAAGTCCACCTTTTTTGCAGCTGCATTTTTACCACATTTCTCTTTGCATCCACAGGATATCATATTCAGTAATGTCGATGTAGCTGGTTCTTTAATCATGGTCACTGATGTTATACCCCTAAAATTCTTCTTCTAGCTCCAGTTTAAAGGGTCTTTCACATTTCGACTTGTAGATAAGTTAGATAATCATGAAATTCAACTGCATCGCATGTTGGAGGTATATGTGCCAATGTGCTTGCTGTAGCTTTAACTAATCGAAGATACCGCAACTCATCTATAGAAGTGTTCATATCGCCACCATAAACCGACACTAGGAATTTTTCTTCAATAGCATCGATAAACAAAATGTTTTCTACTAGATGTTTATATTTAAAAGATCTGGTGGAGTATAATATATCTGCTATGCCACGTCTTCCTGGTTTGCTGAAATACACATTATCTGTCTCTTATAGCCGTCACCAAAACTAAAATATCAATGCTGGAAGGAATTAGTCCGGGTGGCGGTCATTAAACGAAACAACTAAATAGTTTCAACTATTTTATTGTTTGCCAACGTTTCGACCCCCTTTGTGGGTCATCATAAGGGCGCATGGTGGGAGAATGGAAACTAATGGAAACAGTTTCCAAGACTACCAACAAATTATTGCCGAGATTTCGCAGTACATATGTCACATTATTCTTAAAAATTACAGAAAAACGTTCGCTCGGTTGATGAATTCCAATGTATTCTGTGTAAAAGATAGCCTGGATCTGCTACATCAACTTCATCCTTTCCGAGTATTGTTTCATTTGGCAATGAGGTAAAAATAGAGTAAACTGAGATATTGATTTCATCCCTTATCGAAAGACTTCCTCTGGGAAAGTGACAATGAAATTGGAGAAAGTTCATATTCTAAATATTCTTTCAAATCATCAGACTGCTTAGCGATGACCATCCTGTGGAAAGGTATCAGCAGATCCAGGGCTATTTTTCCTTTGATGTTATTAATGTGACGATTAAGTTTCCAAGGAAACCACTACATCATTACATCAGAAATGAACGTTCTCAAAGTCGTTCGCAATTCCTATCGTATAATATGCAAAAACGCTTTTCTTTTCCTAGAATATACACAATAATGGTTTTAAGATAATATCACGTTTAGAAGATCTATTTTAAACGGAGTATTTTATTTTTTATTAATCGAACACTTTCAGTAAAAATTTTATTATCAACATTTCTTGTTCGTATAATTAGAAGTAATTAAAAATGTTATACATCTAACGTGTTAGAAATTTAATGCTCTAAAAGATTGTTTCTTATGTATTTTTTAATAAACTGCACACCTAAATAGTTATTGAAGCTAAACTGCCGACTTTTCTGACATTTTGTGTTTTTTTGACAATTTGGTCAATATTGACAACCACGTATCTCAGTAGGTGTTCCGAATTTTCCAACATGTTACATACCAAACATGTAGGAAATTTATTTTTCTTTAACATTGCTAACGACAGAGTTTGCTCTAAAATGTCGAGGAACAGATTTAGAAGGAAAAAACTGAAAAAAGTACTTTTTTTTAGAGGTTTTTCCACCATGGCGGAAAACACACAAGGGTGAAAACTTGGGTTTTTAATGAGGGGAGCAGTACAAACAATCGTGCCTAAAAATTAAATTTACCCCACCTTTTTCTAGCCAACCCCCTTTTTTGGTCTAATTCTACTGGACTAATAGGTGGTATTGTGAGTGGCGCATGCAGTCAGGGAGATTATTGATATAGATAGAAAAAAGAGTTGGCGAGAGCGAGGATCCCTGAGGAACATCACGTGGACAGAAAATAGGTTCATTTGGTATGAAAAGAGTTTTGAGATTTATTTGATAAATAATAAATAAACCACTTTAGTACGCTATTTGATATTTGAAGGTTTTGGAGTTTGGAAAGACGGATGTTATGATCAACTGAATCGGAGGATTTTGAGAAATCGAAGAAGATCAAAACAGTTATTTTTTGTTTGTCTATTGAGGATTGTAGGTCTTGGGTAATTTTTAACAATACAGATTGAGTAGATAATTTGAATCGGAAACCGGGCTGTAACGAAGGTACAGAAGGTAAACGAAGAACGAAATAAACTACAATAATAATAATAATAGGCTTACAGAACCCGAAGATTCGATGCCGATACCACCAAACTCCGCCTGCACAGGCTCGTCCAATGTTCATCGTTCAAGCCCAAGACCCCGAGATCAGCCTTAACGCAAACCTCCCATCGACGTTTCGGCCTACCTTTCGGATGCCTACCAGTCGTTTCAGCAAGTACCAACTTTCTCGGAATTCGTTCCTCACCGAGTCCAACAACTTTACTCGCCCATTTGAGTATCCGCGACGCTATCAACTCAATTATATTCATAGGGTACAAGCTCCGCAATTCCGCGTTGTGCAACCTTCTAAAGTCCACGGTTGCCTTATCTCTCTTCGGACCAAATATTTTACGCATTACCTTATTTTCTAAAACATTAAGCAGTTGTTCATCCTTCAAAGTAAGCGGCCACCTTTCACATCCGTAAAGAACCGGCGGAAGAATAATAGCTTTATAAATTCTAACCTTTAAGTTTTTAGACAGAAGCAGCGAGCTAAGTAATTTAGCAACTGAATAATAACGCGCATTTCCTACCTTTAACCGGAACTTTATTTCTTCCTGGATTTCATTTTTTCATGTTATCATTGAACCTAAGTACTGAATTTCTCTACTTGTTCAAAGTATGTCCTGATATATCAATATTACTAAAATCGCCACCGTTTCTGCTACTAATCATATATTTCGTCTTATCGGTATTTAATTCGAGTCCTATTTGTTTACCGGTTTTTATTAACACACTTGTATTTAGTTCTATGGTTTCCGTGTCTTTACCTAGCAATACCAAATCATCGGCATACCCCAAAACCGGAATCTTATCACCCATATTTAAACCTTTCTCGGTACACGTCACGTTTTCTATGACATATTCTAAGGCTATATTAAATAACACAGGTGAAAGGGAGTCAACTTGTTTCAAACCCGATCGCACCTCAAATCTCTCGGAGTAATTATGATCGATTCTAACTTTATGGAATGTTTCCGACAAACATATTTGTACCAGGGGGCGGGGTGGCCGAGCGTTTAAGCGCGCGTTGCTGTGACCATGCGATTGATGTGACATGCGCTTCTCCACACGCCTTGATTAATTTACTCATGATATTATCATTTTCTGCAGCTTTATAACGTTTTAATTTTCCTATCGCCATTTCGACTTCCTCTTTACTCGGTGCGACTATCCATGGTTCAGCGCTCTGATATTCAGAGTGAGGAGATTGATTATTATTTTCCGTATTTGGAATGCCGTCAAAGTGTTGTTTAAATGTATTTAATATCTCAGTCGGATCCGCAATTATATTATTGTTTGCATCTTTAAAGCCATTTAATAGGGGTTCAAATCTTTTACGCGTTTTGTTTATACCTTTGTTCATCTCTCTCATGTTATTTTCGCTTCTGTGTTTTTCTATTTATATTATTTTTCCTTTAAGATACTCTCTTTTCTTATTTTTTGTGAATTTTGAAGTCTCATTTTTTACTACCTAAAGTAAGCCACGTTATTATCGCTTGGATCATTTAACGAATTGAGTTTAGCAGTTTTTCTTTCTTCACACATATTTTGGGAAACTAACGTCAAATCTTCAATCAAAGAAACACCAACAGAGCTAGAGTATGTCAAAGCTGTTATATGTTTCGTGTGAAAAAAAATAAAACAAAAATATGTTACTTTGTTCATCTAAAGCAATATAGTTCCTTAACGGTAGGTCCCTGTGTGGTGGCATATGTTAATTCAAGTTACTGATTGGAAAGTTGCAAAGAATAGCATGCCTTATGACAACTGGAACTATGGGTACTACTCCGACTACTGCAATGGAAGTTCTATTGAACCTTACATCATTGAAAATAGCATTAGAAACTCAAGCACTTAGCACAGCCTATAGGCTCTCCAAGTAAGTGACAAGATCTAACTCCCTGGGATACTAGGGTCTTGGTAATTTGTTCAGAGGGATTGATGAAGATTCGTTCCATGCATTCTGATCTTCGGGTGAAGAAATATATTGAGACACTTTACTGAGTAGAGATTAACAGGACTGACACACCGATCGTGCAATGAAGTCAATTGTTATACAGACGAATCCCTGACAGAGGTAGGCTCAGGGGCTGAAATATGGAGAACGGCAAATCCAGGGAAGGCATATCCATACCTCTAGGTAAGCGATATATATCTGTGCTCAAACCCTAATTTCAGAAGGGATGAGAGACAGGCTTATAACTATCCATACCGATAGTCAAGCTGCAATCGGGGCTCTGGTTAGTTACATGACTCGGTCCAAATTAGTAGAGGAATGTAAAAGAAATCTTAATACACTCTCCCTACTGAACAAGGTGCGGGTTCATTGTGTGCCTGGTCACTCAGGCATCTAAGGCAATGGGACAGCCGATAGCCTCGCAAGGAGGGGTTCTGCTCAGTTACCCTCTACACATGAATCTGTGTGTGGAATAAGCCTCAGCTACGAAAAATGTTTGATCAAGGCAGCCGCTGGCAATAGATCCAGGCTATACTGGAAACCAGCATGACTCTAAAATGTTTTTGGAAGGACCCTGCAAAGAGATAAGTTGTACACTACTCTCAATGGAGGAGAGTGGCTGGAGGACACTGTCAAGCTGACTTAATTAAGCTTATAAGCATCTCCATAATATGAGGTTGGTAGCTTCACCGACTTGCAGATTCTACATGAATGAAGATGAAACTGCATATCATGTGATATTCAGTTGTTCAGAGATTGCCAGGATACGGTTTTACCATTTTGGCAGAGACCGTATTATAGATCGTAAGTTGTGTGAATTGATTGACCCTCACAATTTGGTCAGATTCACCAAGGCGATAGGCCTATATTAACTGGAGAATGGGCGGCGCACAATGAGCCTAATGAGAGGCTGCAGTGCTTCAAAAAGAAAAGAAAGAAAGGTAGGTTCTAGTGACGATTGTTATGGCAAAGCTTCATTTTTATTCATTTAAAGATGCATTGCTCTTGAAATGTCAATCCTAACGAAAATTTTCTTGCAAACATTTTTCCGATTAATTTTCTCACTGGAAAACTGCGAGTAAATTTTAGATCCGAGCAACACCAGCTTTTCAAATGTGCTACATTTTTTATGGTGAGAAAAATTTTATACAATAAAAACTACTGAACTCAAAAGACATATCCATGTCAATAAAAAATAAAAAAAAAAATTACAGGAGAGAAATACTCACACTTTCGTAAGTTACCTTTTATTATGAAAATGTGTCGCAGTACTACATTATAATTTTCCACCTAAAAAACATCAAATGACGCATCAATGACGGTTTCGAAATTTTGTCAGCAAAAACTAGAAACCAAACAAAATTTCCGGGAGCAATTTTTATTTCAATATGTCATGTATATACCAGATATTTAAATAAAATTTAATTTTTATGAAGTTTTTTTAAGATTCAAGTCATGACATAAACTTACAAGTCTTCTTGAACTCATCTAATTACAATGATAAACAAAAGAAAATACAAGCGAAAAACTATATGCATTGTATACAAATAATTATAAGTTACAGAGAAAACCGAAATTAACGACAAAACGTATATGTTTTTATGACGTAAAAATTGGTTGAAAAATTGCTGAACATTCATTGGCAAGTCAATTTACTTAGGTATTTCATATATAGGTAAGTAAAAGTAAATAATCTGGTGCTGTTGTGTTTTGGGCACACGACTTTCACTTAAATCTGTAGTTAAAATCAATTAAAATACTTTTTAAAAATTTTTAAATACTCTTAAAGATACAAATAAATTGTTTACATTGAATTTCAATAGAAACATGTTTGTTTGTTTGTTTATTTATTTAACGTCACTTTATGCTACTATGGCTAATCGGACGATGCTACAGTGGGAGTGCTAAATTTTGCCTATCCAGGTTTTAGTAGGGTAGGGATCTTTAACGAGTACCTGACATCGCACAGGCTCGGGACCACCTTTTAACGTCCCCTCCGAAGGACGGCGTAACTAAGGATTTTTACTCCCATTAAAAAATCCTAGGACCACCTGCGGGTTTGAACCCGTGACCTTTAGCATGGTAGAAACATGTGTTTTATTAAATAATCAATTGTATTATTATCTATGACAATCAGTTAGTTTTATCGGCTTTTCCCTACTATCCATTAACTTTTACAATTTTGTGTATAAGATAATAATTTTTCAAAAATCTTTAGCTTTCCAACGCTATATTATACGTCTATATTATTATTTTTATGTTCAAAAACACAAAAATTGCGTAAAAAAATATTTTTGGTTTTTTCTCTTTTAGTTAAATATCGTATTCGTTGAAATTACACATTTACTTGGTTTTTATCAGCACTAAATAGATGATATAGTTATTTTTATGGAATCGATAAAATTCAAGGTACATTAGAGGAAGAAAATTTAAAATATCGACATTTAAGCCCTGTCATACTATTTCAATCAGAATCAAACCTACTTCGTGTTAAAGCCCATTAAATTTTACATCGACATAGCGGGTTTAATCAAAATAGATAGAGCCGTTTTTGAGAAAATCGTTAAAAGATGCAAAATGCATGGTATAAAGTGGCTCTTCTGGTTAGCTGATTTTGGTAAAAAACAAACAGTTGCTGCACCATCTCGGGGGTATAGTTGTCTTAAATATGAAATTTCAGCTTCATAGGACCTTTTTTTAACGCGCTAGACGCCACACACAGACCTTTTTACGGGACTTGGTCATTTGGACTCAGAGGACCCTAAAACGAATATTTCCGTTGAAAACTGTAATTCGAAAATTTTCATGATTGCAATACTTTCCTTTGCTATATATTCCATATATAGGTAAGTGAAAGTAAAAAATAATTTAAAATCACTACACAGGGTGAGTATAAATTTAATATTATGTCCAAATTAGAATACTCTCTTCTACAACAATATATTTATTGTATTAACTTTTAAATCGACATAGCGGGTTTAACCATAATCGTTAGAGCCATTTTTGAGAAAATCGTAAAAAGATGTAAAATGCATGGTATAAATTGGCTTTTCTGGTTAGACGATTTTGATGAAAAGTTTCTGTACCATCTCGGGCGTATAGTTGTCTTAAATATGCAATTTTAGTTCCATTTTTCATTCATTCCTTTTCGCTTGGGAGTTACCACACACCGACACACACACAGACCTTTTTGCGGGACTTGGTTATTTGGACTCAGGGTACCCTAAAACAAGTATTGCCGTTGAAAACTTGAATTCGAAAATTTTCACGAACGAAATACTTTCACTTACTACATATTTTATACATAGGTAAGTGAAAGAATAAAGTTAAAATGATGACAATATTTTAATAGTGTTAACAATACTGGAAAAAAAGAACGAAGACAAAAAGTCCACTCATCATCTTGGGATTTGGCTATACTTCTTCTTCCATGCTTCAGCCGACTCTTTGACAAATCTTTTATTTCTTCTTAATTCATAGGCATGAGATTGAGTGGTTCTTTTGAATTTTTCCCACTCGACATTTCCTTCTTTTCCAGCTTTAGCTTTTGTTTCTGCTTCATCGCAAGTCTTATCTATCCAAGTGGCCCACTTTTCAGCGAGATCGACAACATTGGCTGCCCATTTCGCCCATTCCTTCATCTCTTTTGTACTTTGCGCTGGCATAAGGTTGGTTGGCGTCTTACAAATGGACTCGGAAATGACAGCTACCCTTTCCAATCGCGCCGATTTGGCGACAGCACAAGCTTGCCTATCATCAATTTTCCTGACGTTGTAATAACACTCACCTACTGGTCTTGATATGTAATATGTGACCTTACCCTCTGGTGGCCTTTCCGTCAATTCTTTTTTCCCTTTTTCTAATGAATCGACGACCCAACTTGAAATTTTACCACTAATATCTGCTAATGCAGCTTCATCTTGAGGTGTTAGATCACCACCTAATTCATGTTTTATTTGATCTTTGATGACCTCAGTTACACGTTCCTCTGCTGGAGTTAGTGCTTCAGCTGATTTAGTAACTGGAATTAATGTTTCTAGTGCATCTAATGGATCTTGAGTAACGTCACCATCTCCTTCTCCGTGTTCGTCATCTTTCGTCTTTTCATCCAATTCTATCTTCTTATCCTCCTCTGTAGGTTTCTTAACCTCCTCGGCATCTTCTTTCTTAGCCTCTTCTATAGGTTCATCAACTTTCTTCTCGTCTTCTTTCTTAGCCTCGTCTGCAGGTTTTGGAACTTCCTCAACTTCTTTCTTCTCATCTTCTTTCTTAGCTTCGTCTGATGGTTTTGGAACTTCCTCCACTTCTTTCTTTTCATCTTCTTTCTTCTCCTCTTCTTTCTTCTCCTCTTCTTTCTTCTCCTCTTCTTTAGGTTCTTCAACTTTTTTCTTCTCCTCCTCTTTAGGTTTTTCGACTTCTTTCTTCTCCTCCTCTTGAGGTTTTTCGACTTCTTGTTTATCACCTTCTGCTTTCTTATCCTCCTCTTTGGGTTTTTCAATTTCTTTCTCATCTTCTTCCTTTTTCTCGACCTCTTCCTTAGGTTTTTCATCGTCCTTCTTCTTATCCTCTTCTTCAGCTTTTTTAGCTTCCTCGCCTTCTTTCTTCTTAGGAGGTTCTTTCTTCTTTTTCTCGGGTTCTTTTTTCTTATCGGCCACTTTTTTCTTCTCAGCTTCCTTTTTCTTAGTTGTTTCTTTCTTTTTGTTCTCTGATGGTTTCTTCTTCTTATCAGCTTCTTTTTTCTTTTCAGCTTCATTCTTTACCGACCCTTTCTTCTCAGATTTTTTCTTCTCAGGCTCATTCTTTTTCTCTGTTTTTTCTTTCTTTTCCTCTTCTTTCTTTTCTTCTTCTTTTTCCTTCTTTTTCTCTTCTTTTTCTTCTTTCTTCTTCTCCTCTTTTTTCTTTTCCTCTTCTTTTTTCTTCTGTTCTTTAATTTTCTCCGATTCTTTTTTCTTCTTCTCTTCCTCTTGTTTCTTTTTCTCCTCGTCTTTTTCTTTTTCTTCTTTCTTCTTTGCAGCCTCTTTTTTTTTCTCGCCTTCTTTCTTCTTTTTTTCGGATTCTTTCTTCTTATTTTCAGCTTCTTTCTTTTTCTCATCCGCTTCTTTCTTTGCATCGGCTTCTTTTTTCTTTTTTTCGGCTTCTTTTTTCTTTTTATCCGCTTCTTTTTTCTTTTTCTCGTCTTCTTTTTTCTTGTCAGCTTCTTTTTTCTTAACTTTGTCTTCCTCTTCTTTTTTCTTCTTTTTTTCAGCGTCTTTTTTACTTTTATTAGAAGGTTTTGTTTTGGTTTTTTTAGCCGGTTTCTTGTCTTTCTCACTTTCTTCCTTACTTTCTTCTTGACTCTCATCTATTTTATTTTCTTCTGAATCCAAATCATTTTGGACTTTTTCAATATAATCCTTACACATTTCTTTATCTATCTTTGCCATTATGTCTGCTAACCAAATTGCAATTCTGTCGGCTATATATACTTGAATTCGCTGCACTCTATTTCGCGGATTATTCAAGTTACAATATTCACCTGTTAAATCGCAAAAGTGGTTGAGTAATGTTGCGGCAATATGGCGAGTCCTCTTTGTACGCCTGGCAGACATTACCGTGGCTAAATAATCTGTAAGTTTCACGCTCATTAATCTCTTGTATTCCTCCAACCAGCATTCTCTTGCATCCAAATTTAAAGTGGCAACCTTTTTTGGAGAAGTTCTTAGCTTTTTTATAAGTCTGTCAGCTTCACTGAAAAAATAAAATAAAATAAACTTATTATGAACAATATTTTAAAAAGATAAAAATTAGAAAAGAAAAAGTAAGATAATGATATTAACAGTGAGAGGTAGGTTTTATAAATATACAAACAAAAAAAAATCGTTTCCCCGAGTATGGAAATATAGATCAAATTATACATGTATTCAAATTTCACCTAAATGGTTTTATTTTCATCAAATGACTTCAAGTCTTAAATCACTTTTTGTTTCTATGAACCTTAATAAATATTTTCAATAAATTATTAACTGACCTTTTCATAAAACAGAATTAAGAAACGTATTTATTTATTTACATACCATGACTTCTTAAATCTTCAAATTATTGAAATTCATTACTACTTAAGCACATCGGTAAGTTTCCCATACAATTCCTCTACATACTTGTTCAGCAGTCAGCGAATACATGCAGTCCGTATACACTCCATTCCATAACAAGTTACACAGCTTAAAAATGGAAACTACCTGCATGCCTGACAATGTCAAGAGAAGATTGGCTGAGAGACCTATAATTTTTTTTTCAGATTAAATAATTCAGGAGAGCGGCGTGGTCTAGTGGATAGAACACTAGTCTACTATTATCCGGGTCCTGGGTACGAATCCCGGCTCTGGCGGAATTTTATTTATTCTGTTGATTCAGCCTGGGGGTGGCCCTAGAGTAGGGAGCGTGTTGAAGGCCTAATCACCTCATTGTACAGCCGTTGGCCTAGAAATAACACGAATCTCTATATGTGCTGAGCCCAAGACCCTTCATGGGTTGTAGAGGTAGAGGTTTTTTTTGTGTTTTTTTTTAAATAATTCAACGGAAGAGATACCGGAGGATGTTGTCTCGCATACTGTTTATTTATTGCTTATTTTACAGAAAATGCACTGCTTTTCATAGATGTGAAAAAAACGCCGAAAATTATTACAAAATGATTTATTATTTCAAAAATAACAATATTAGGGTATAACTGTTTATATAGGTATTGATTAAGTAATATGAAAAGCAATAATTCAATGGATGATATCATATCACTACCACTGATTTCAAAACGCCATGTCTCATTCATCAACGCCATTCATTTTGTCGAAAATTTAATACTCTATCAAATGCCACTAAGAGCGAAATTGGTATTTATTTATCTATTATTAGGACAAACGGATTTTTATTCGTTATTCGGATTGTACGCATCTTGAAACGTAAGCTCTCAAATTTTGAGCAGGGCTATTTTATTTTTTTATTTATTTTTTTTTTTTTATCGATTACAAAGGTTGATTATTGAAAATAATAAACCAAAAGCATTTATACAGGACTGCGTTACTATTTCATTTTCTTTTCTTTCGATTTTCATTCAAATAATACTAATAAAATTTCCTGACCGCAGAACACCTTCATTATCAATGAATAAACGAGTTATCAGGGAATCACATCTCATAAGTTGTAGCTTGACCATTTTTTTTCTCTTTGATCATCGCGTTTGTTTGTTTGTTTGTTTTGGTTTTAAGGCGTAAAACCCTAAGGTCATCAACACCTAGATACTATATGTATATTTAACTTTTATAAGAAAGAACTATTAGGTAATGAGTAATTGAAAGAGAAAAAAATGATTATTATGTTAACAATAGTTTAAAAAAAATAATAATAATACTTAAAACAACTTAATACATGGAAAAAAATTATTGATTAAAAACTTACTAGGCATGTATAACTTAATAGTTAATTAAGATTATAGTCTTTATAATTTCGATAATAATGATTGCTCCCTAAGAAAATCAAAAACTAATTTAATGGTTTCCTCTCTATATCCCAGTACTGTTGAAATATTTAGGTTTAGTCCAATTTTATTCAGGTGTGTAGTATAGGTAAGTGAAAGTAAAAAACATTTTAATAAATGTATCATACAATATTTTTAAATATATCACTTACTAATCAAACAATCCAAATTCTTTAACCATCATCTCTTTTGCTACTTTACTCGGTATCACTTTGGCTACCTTTGTTAAGAATTCCCTGATGTACCTGTAAGCAATTAATAGTAATTTGTAAATATTAAAAATGATTAAAAATAGAATTATGATAAACTTAGAAAGTAATAAAAAATTCATTAAAAAAAAAAAAAAAATTAAAACATTTTTGAGGTGTAAGTTTAAATTTTTAAGACGTGCCAAGAAGTAATATGAAATTTTAGAAAATAAGTTTAAAAAATACAATATATTATATATTATATATATATATATATATATATATATATATATATATATATATTATATAAAGTATCTGGGTCTTTTACATATATCACCTTCCTCCACTTTATTCTAACCGGAGCATGCATACACCTTCTTCTAATTCCTACTTTCTTCAGAAATTTCTCCGTCCATCCTCCATCAACTCTTGTACACCTATCGAGTGGCCTCTCGACTACAGACAGCTTCTACCTCAGGAGGCAATCCGTCCTTTTGCTAGTCCCCTCTGCTAGTCGTTATATGCGGGTTTGCCCCCTCCACCACAGGGTACCTTAGGTCACGGTCGATAACGACACGTGAGGCCCTTATCTGGTTTATAATCGAGCACACACCTCGGTGTGTACCTCACTCTATCTATTCTCTGTACAAGCGTGCATACGCATTGTCAAGGCCTTCTGTGACCCCTAATTATTAATAACCTCGACAAATTATTCTGGAAATTTCGAACGAACAAATCCTAATAATAAAATAAAAAATCAAAAAAGATCTTTTTATCTGTAAGTAAAGAATTAATTGGAATAAAAGAAAAAGGGCAACAAGAAGATGCAGAAATAACATAGGAAGGTTTTTGAGGAGAGGCACGAGTGGTAGCTGATCACTGGCCTAGGATAGGAGGTGCTTGAATAAGCCGGATCATCTACACTGACGAACAGTAGGAGATACAATTAAGAAGTAAACAAAATATAGGATTGTATGTAGCATACTGTTGTTCTGGAGGTAGAATCAATGGTTCGTTTGTACATGGCGCAACCATCACACAGTTTGCTATTTTGCTCGGATCCCCGGGTTTTCCAGCTTGAATGTTGCCCCTGCAAAAGAAAAACATATTTAAAAACCATCTATCTATTCTCTGTACAAGCGTGCATAAGCATTGTCATCATATTAGGAATATTAGATCATAGGAAAGTTGCACTCTTACGGATTCAGCTGGAACCTTTCGGACTTCGGGAAACTGTACTTCCTCTTATGGCATGGAACATATTTTAACGGCAACCTATTCCAGTCACGGTCTTCGAAACCAAGATTGCAGTCCTTGCATACCGGTTCCGTATCAGTAACGGATTCCGATTGCTGAATCATTATTTATATTAATATAATAATTACATGTATTTTGAAAAATAAAATGCTACAGTTAAAATACAAAATAACATTTAATCAGTAAAATGTCACTTACTTGAGCCATGTTTTCAACTTTTCTTTTTTCCCAGTTTGTTATTACTATTAGTTTGTTTTATATTGTATCTGTGGCATCTGTTATCTAAAAAAAAAGGGGAGGCATTTTGACATACATGAAAAGATATTGACGCATTATAATAATTGCAAAACATTTGGATAAGTAATAAAATTATAATGATAAGTACCAATATACTTCACATCTTTTCGAGATGTTTGTATTCAATATTTTATTGATCTACATACTTCAGCTTAGTCCTACAATAAGTAAAGTGAAATTCCCTTTAAACAGATAAGCATTTGCATTTCACTAATTTCTAAATAATGTTTTAGAATAATGAATAAATTCCATATTCTGTTTTGAGTTCTAATCACAAATATGAATGTTCAGATTCTTCTTTAAATATCTAAATTATCTTTAATAATTAAATGGAGATGGTTCAGAGGGTAAAGGCCTGCACTAATTATCTTTAAAAAACGATTAGAACCCATCTATGACAGGATAATTATTTTCAAATTTCACCAAACTTTAAGGATCGATCAGTTGAAAGAGCTTAGGATCTGAAATAAGTCCATTGCCAAAATGGTAAAACTATATATAAGCTATCATATTTCTTTACACCCGCATATCACAAAATAGGCAGAGCCTTCCTTGCTAGGCTATCAACTCTCTCATTACCTAGAATGTCGGAGTGAACATTGTACCCACCGTGTTCAGAGCTTGTTCCACAGGGACAGGAGGAAATTCCAATTTGGATCTGCTGCTCAACTTCTCTGAGTTGCTATGAGTACACAGCATACCGGATAAATCTAAAAGACAATTTCAAAGAAAAAATATAGAGGGAGATTCTGCCAAATAAAATATACAGACTTTACTGATTTCGAAATCAATCATGGACATATAAAAATCCAGACTAGCCTCAATATATATGGTGATGCAGGATTCCCAATAAGTCCAAGATTATGGTCTCCGTTATCTTTTGCAACTGACTTCTTTAGAGTCCATAATTCTCCAAAAATGATCTAGTGGCTACTGGGATGGTCCCTCTGCTTTCGAACCAAATTCCCACGACTGTAAATCCCCTTTCGCCGAACTCCTCAAGAAATGTTTCTTTCAGGTATGGAGTACATTTCGTGTTCCTGGTCATTTGTTTCATATCTGATAGTGGGATCCACTATCAGTGCTTCATCTTTTGTGGCAGTAAATGCCAGGATGTCCACAAATCTCGTAGACCCATTTGTATCAAGGCAAAAAACTTCTTGAAAACATTTGTACTTTTTCATTTCCAAAAGTTCTGCTACTTCCTAATATTTTTATTAACATTTCCTTTTTGCTCGCCTACTAACTCAGCCCGCGTCATTTTGCCACTCAGGGTTCCAATATCAGCTTGTCTATCGGTATATAAGTCTGTATCTCACCTCTTCTGAGATTAGGTTTGGTCACAGATCTTTATTGCCTTTACTTCATCCTGAAAAACTGAAGTACGTGTGCCTAGGGAAATGGAAATTCCCTCCCTGAATTTAACCATTCTACATATGCCCGTCCCTAAATCCGTCAGATATCCGTCATATCAGTAATAGATCGAGGATCAAGAGGACATCCTAGATCTCATATAGCAATACCGTTAGTAACGTTTTTCTTTTTTTTTAATATCTATTTTCCTTCTCCCTGTTATACACATCCGTTATTTAGGCTTCCTGCTTGACAAACGTCTTACATGGAATCTGCATACAAGACTGAAAAGACAAGAAACTGCTCGCCGATTTCGGTTACTTCAACATTTACTTGACAGACGCTCTAACTTTTCACTTATCTACAAAAGACCCATTTACATGACAATCATAAGGCCTATCTGGTCTTACGGAGTTGAGCTTTGGAGTTCTACTAAACAATCACACTCTTCCCGTATCCAATCCTTATAATCCAAAATTCTTCGCAAAATCCTTAACACTCCTTACTTTGTCACGAATAAAATCATCCATAAAGACCTTAATGTACCATATGTTACTGATTTGGCGTGTACCAGGTATCACTCCTTCCATGATAAACTCCACTCCCACTCCAATCCACTATTTTCAATCCTTGCTTCCACTTCAATTCCTGACAATCCGCCGAGGCGTCTGAAAAGAAGATGGTATCGAGACCATCTTGTTTAGATTTAATACTAGAGTGCTGCCAATGGGCAGTTTCTCTTCCCGTTTGTTTTTCATGTGTTTTATCATTGTAGCATCTTTACTTGTTATATGAAAATATACAATTGTAAATTTCAAAAAATTAAATTAAAAAAAAAAAAAAGATTTTGTTTTACATGTGGCCTCAAGCCTCAGGATTTAAACATGTTACACCAAACCGTGAGTAACTTTGATTAAATCACTTTCTTGCAAATCTATTGGTCTCGGAATAGTAACAGGGGACCCAGAACCCTTTATAGCTTGTAGATCGTTCAGTATTTTCGTTACAAATAATTTTGTTGATTCCCAACGAAAAATTTACACTTAAAAGAGCACACATTGACTTCCATTTGTCACTTAATTACTTTATTTCATAAGCCTTTCATATCTGTCGACGTTTCGGGGCTGTTTCCCCATTTTCAAGACATTTTTTTCATTATATAAATGCTTTTTCATTTATAACCCATCATTTTATTTCATAGCATACTGCTATTTGTCCTTATGGGTGTTCATTGGCTCACTGTTTCTATTATTATTCTATATGAACACCCATAAGGACAAATAGCAGTGAAAAAGCATTTATATAATGAAAAAAATAATGGGGAAACAGCCCCGAAACGTCGACAGATATGAAAGGCTTATGAAAAAAAGGAATTAAGTGACAAATGGAAGTCAATGTGTGCTATTTTAAGTGTTTATATTAAGAAAAAATTCCAAAAAAAAAAACAAAAAAAAAATTAAAAAAGAAAAGAAAAATTTACATACTTGTCAACCATTTATATTTCTGCAATTATTTTTATTTGATGTTATGTTTCCTCTCCAATAATCTCTAACTCCTCTATCTGAGGCAAAAGTTCAGATAAAGCAATGCCTGCTATTACAAAAGATGCGAAAGAATAAGATACATGTTCTGTAAGGGGCGAAATTTAGAAAACTAGTTAAATTTTAGGAGTCCCGCTGTAGCATCGTCCACTTTGCTACAGTAGTATCAAGTGGCGTTAAATGGATAAACAAACCAGAAAACTATATCCTGGAGAATGGCCATAAAAATAAAATATTATGAAAATTATCTTCCAAACGAATTAAAATTATTTTTCAGAACTGTTCTGTTGAGTTAGTAAGAACAGTAAGAAAAACGAAGATGGCTATTTCATCTATTCTTAGTTAGGCCGCTGATGAAACCACCAGGCGTCATTTATTTTGTTACTTCATGTTATCAGCATCTTATCTACGTCTTAATTAGGCTAATCTTCAACTAAATGACCAAGTTGAAACTTTTGAAATCTGCGTAGTCCAAGCATTTTTTTCCTTCATTCGACTATTTTAAATCATTATCTCACCATTGATCCAAAATACCATTCACGTGTTATTTTAAAAATCTTTACTGACTAGGATCTGATAGAGTATATTGTTCGGATGAGCAAATCGAGTAAAAGAAAGAAAGATTTATTAAAATCATAAAAAGGTGCAAAATGCACGATAGAAAGTGACCCTTCTGGTTCGCCGATTTTGAAGAAAAGTTTGCTGTTATATCTCGGGATTATAGTTGTATTAAATATAAAATTTCAGTTTCGTACTTATTTTCGTTTTATCAATATATTCTAAACAAGGAAGAGCTCATTTAATTATTAAGGTTGATTTTGGGCTGAATTGAGTTGAGGACAAAGATCTGAGCAATACTCTTGCTCAGATCTGATGTATTTAGATATTGACTTCGTTTTACTTTTTTACCTGGCTCAATGTGTGATTAGTGAAAATGTTGGGATTATGAATATATAACGAGACTTCTGAAGATGGGAGAATATCCCGAAACGTCATGAAATAAAAGAATGAGTATTAATGGAAGAATTATTCAGCCCAAAATCAACCTTAATTCTTTTCGTTTTTGTGAGGGGGCACACAGACACACAGACCTTTTTGCGAGACGTGGCCATTTCGACTCAGGGGACCTTAAAACCTGTATTTCCTTTGATAACTGGAATTCGAGAATTTTCACGATCGAAATACTTTCTCCTATTTTATAAAGTAATATCATTAGTAATCCATGGAGCAAAGGTGTATTGACAACAAAAACCACATGGCTGGTACCGACTAGTCTAGATGGTTTGAAATTCATTGACCTTGGTTAGATTAGATTGGGTAACCTTTTCTGATACGTAACCTTCATTTATTATGTATTCTTGGATGATTAAAGTGTAATAAGTGCAAATAATTATAATTGACGTCAGAATATCGAGGATATAAAAAGGATTCTAATATTTTTCATCTTCCATCGGCAGTTGAATCAGATCATTTTTCGAGATTATTTTAAACTCAGATTATAGGCAAAGCTCAGATAGATTTTACTGTAAGGTTATCTAGTTTTTTTTGTTGTTTTTTTTTATTAAAGTTTTATTATAACTGTAGAAGATAGTTGGAATTCTATACGCTTATTAAGTCCAAGACCTAAACGACCCTCGAAATGATTCCTATTCAGCGTGAAAGCGATGCCAAATCAAGAAGTGCCCATGTAAACGTGTTTGAATAGATAACAATAAATCCTCCATTGAACGTTGAGTAGTTAATGCTTATAAATGCTAAGCAATCAGACATATAGTATATTTACAATAAAATAACAAAATAAACCTTTTGCTAATTATTATTTTTATTGCTAACCTTCCCCTGTAAACATTCACGACTCTGCCTAGGTTATCAATAACTGCGATGTTGACAGCCGTGTGCTTATAACTTATAACTTTAACTAATTTATACTTTCACTAATCCTTACTATTATTCAATTATATCTTATTGTTAAATCACACTCTAAATCAATTCTTAAACTATCTCTAACTAAAATGATAGCTTTATCGTTAAAGTCTGTGTCTCACTATTAATGGCGGGGATGAGCATAAGTGTAGTTACGTGATATTTTAATTTTGAGAGCATAATATTCAAAAACTTTATTCTTAGATTCTAGTCACGCACTTAAAATTAAAAAAACATTTTTTTTATGGTTGTAAACAATAAGTATAAATTACTTTTTGATTTATTTAAACATCTTCCTTTAAAATTTGTATTTCTTAAGTTACTTCCAATTTTTTTAATGATCTTATGAGAATAATTATGCTTAGTGATTAGTTACAAACAAAAAATAATTATAAAAATTAGACTTACATGTGTATTGTGTTTTTATGTTTGGTTTCTTGTGTAATGTAATGTTTTTGTAATCATGTCTTAGAAAATTTAATATACCAGCCATGGGAATATTAAACAGATGTACAAATATTTTCATATTATAATTATTATCCGAGGTTTGTTAGTTTATTCATTTGACGTCCCTGTTATGCTACTGTGGCTTATCGGAAGGTGCTATAGTTGAATCCAAAATTTTGCCTGTCCAGGTTTAATTAGAATATGGATCTTTAACGAGTGCCTGACATCGCAAAGGCTCGGAGCCACCATTTTACGTTCCCTCTCCAAGGATTTTTACTCCCTTTAAAACATCCTAGATCCATCTGCCGGGTTTGAAACCGAGGCTTTGAGCTTAGATGGTTGTTATATTAAACGCTTCCGTGATTTGTATCGGTTAGAAAAAAATGTCAAATAATAACTTTTCTGGCCGTAACAACGGGCAATATTAATTTTATTTAAGTTATGTTTTCCCTCAGAGAATGTTAATGCCACGATTCGCATGTGCAGATAAGCCCTATTAGGCACTTGGCTGGCCTCAAGTTTGGGATCTGATACTTATACAGTCGTGAACCTGGTTAGGTTAAGTTTAATATTGCATAACTTTTGAATAGATGCTGGCGAGCCTTACAAAACATTTACAAATTATATAGCATTTCCAAGTCAATTGTAACCTTTTCCAAGTCAAATGTAAACTTTTTCCAAGTCAAATATAACCTTTTCCAAGTCAAATGTAACCCTTTCCATTTCAAGTATCACCTTTTCCAAGTCAAATGTAACCATTTTCCATTTTCAAATGTCACCTTTTTCCATTTCAAATGTTACCTTTTCCAATCAAAATGTCACCTTTTTCTTCACTTCTATCCTTAAATATTCCGTTTTATTTATTTATTTATTTGAAAAATAATTAGTTTAATATAAAATATTAATTACGTTTTTCGAGATGTCTTTTTTATCGCTCGCGTGCATATTAACTCGCATTTACTTTTAATGTTTTTTATTGATATAGGGATTAATTAATGTGTTTTCGGGTATTATAATTACGTTTTTCGAGCTGTATTTTTTATCGCTCATGGGTATTTCCAATCGCATTTACTTTTTATGTTTTTTATTGATATAGGGATGAATTATCATGCATTCGGGTGGTTATGATTACGTTTTTTGAGCTCTATCTTTTATCGCTTTAAGTATTTCAACTTGCATTTACTGTTAATGTTTTTTATTGATATGGGCATTAATTGTTGTGCTTTCGGGTGTTTATTATTACGTTTTTCGAACTGTATTTTTTATCGCTCATGGGTATTTCAACTCGCATTTACTTTTTATGTTTTTTATTGATATAGGAAATTACTAATGTGCTTTCGGGTGGTTATGATTACGTTTTTCGATATGTCTTTTTTATCGCTCGCGTGCATATTAACTCGCATTTACTTTTAATGTTTTTTATTGAATAGGGATTAATTAATGTGCTTTCGGGTGGTTATGATTACGTTTTTCGAGCTGTATTTTTTATCGCTCATGGATATTTCAACTCGTATTTACTTTTTATTTTTTTTATTGATATAGGGATTAATTATTGTGTTTTCGGGTGTCATGATTAAGTTTTTGATTGATATTGGGATTGATTTTTTTGTTTTTAGTTCTCATTATAACGTTGCTGGAATATACATTATTTAGTTTTTTTATTTATTTATTTTTATTAAAAATTGTTATTATTATTTTTTTATAAAAGGATCAGTTATAGTTCCTTTTTTAGCATCCTGAGTAAGTTTTTTCAACTAAATATTTTATAATGGACTCACTTCCTCACTTGTTCTTACAATTATTTGATAATTTAATTGAGGAATCGTTTATTCTATTTTCGGGTGTTCTTATAACATTATTTGAACCTTATTTGTTATCGCTTTTACTCATTTTAAGTTACTGTTTTTATTTCATAAATATTTGATAGATGGATCGTTTGTAGTGTTTCGGGGAATACTAATTGAGTTTATGACATTTTTTTATAGCTAGTGCACATTTTAACTTAAATAAAAAGTGATCTAGAACAATGCGCAATTGCGATGTAACATCCAGTAAAAAAATGGAATCAAAACGAGCAAATACACAACAAATAATTTTTACTTCAAATTATAACATAATATCTACGGTATGTAGAAATTCCCAAGCGCATAAAAGAATAATATTCAAAACACGTAATCAGAATCCCCTAAACATAAACAAAGAAAGACCACTCTATAAAAATATAAAATGATATTAGCACTAAGTTTAAAGGCGCGCGCGCTATAGAATAAGCAGTCCAAAAAAAGTTTTTTCATAACCACCCAAAAACACAAAGTATAGATACCTATAACAATAAAAAGATTAGAAGTAAATGCAAGTTGAAATGCGAACAAGCGACAATAAATACAGCTCAAAAAACGTAATTACAAGACCCGCAAAGACAATTAATAACCTATATATCAATAAAAAACATTAAAAGTAAATGCGAGTTAAAATACGCATGAGACATAAAAAATAAAGCTCGAAAAACGTAATCATAACCACCCGAAAGCACAACAATTAATGCCCATATCAATAAAAAACATTAACAGTAAATGCAAGTTGAAATACTTAAAGCGATAAAAGATAGAGCTCAAAAAACTTAATCATAACCACTAGAATGCACAATAATTCATCCCTATATCAATAAAAAACATTAAAGTAACTGCGAGTTGAAATACGCATGAGACATAAAAAATAAAGCTCGAAAAACGTAATCATAACCACCCGAAAGCACATTAATTAATCCCTATATCAATAAAATACGTTAACAGTAAATGCGAGTTGAAATATCCAAGAGCGATAAAAGATAGAGCTCAAAAAACTTAATCATAACCAACCGAATGCACAATAATTAATCACTATATCAATAAAAAACATTAACAGTAAATGTAAGTTGAAACACGCATGAGCTATAAAAGATAGAGCTCAAAAAACGTAATCATAACCACCCGAAAGCACATCAATTAATCCCTATATCAATAAAAAACATTAAAAGTAAATGCGAGTTGAAATACGCATGAGCGATAAAAACTAAAGCTTGAAAAACGTAATTACAAGACCCGCAAAGACAATTAATAACCTATATATCAATAAAAAACATTAACAGTAAATGCAAGTTGAAATACTTAAAGCGATATAAGGAAGAGCTCAAAAAACGTAATCTTAACCACCCGAATGCATGATAATTCATCCCTATATCAATAAAAAACATAAAAAGTAAATGCGAGTTGAAATACCGATGAGCAATAAAAAATACAGCTCGAAAAACGTAATTATAATACCCGAAAACACATTAATTAATCCCTTATCAATAAAAAACATTAAAAGTAAATGCGAGTTTTATTTATTTATTTAGGTCTTCCTGCCTTGCCATATGGCAATACGGGCGTCGGTAGCCATGAATGAGATGCTACCAGTAGTAATCTTGAGTTTCTGTTTTTCTTCTCTTCCCAGCTTTTTTATCTGGTCTCTCCTCGATGACAATCCCTTCAGCTCCTGCTTCTTCTCTCGGAGGTTAATATGCACGCGAGCGATAAAAAAGACATCTCGAAAAACGTAATTATAATACCCGAAAACACATTAATTATTCCCAAAAACCATCCCTCCCCTCTAATAATTCAAAATCAACAACTATTTTAAAACTAAATATTTTAAAAATATTAGTTCGTAAAAAACAGAACTTGATATCTAATATCTAAAAAAGCAACAAAAAAACAGTGATATGATATGCCAAAATTATTAAAAAAGTCATAATTTTAATTAAACTAATTATTTTTCAATAAATAAATAAATAAAACGGAATATTTAAGGCTAGAAGTGAAGAAAAAGGTGACATTTGACTTGGAAAAGGTAACATTTGAAATGGAAAAGGTGACATTTGAAATGGAAATGGTTACATTTGACTTGGAAAAGGTGACATTTGAAATGGAAAGGGTTACATTTGACTTGGAAAAGGTTACAATTGACTTGGAAATGCTATACAATACTACTGAATGTACTGAGCGATGGAGGATATTATACAACTGCACATTCCATGGGGAACGTGGATTTAATGAATATGATTTCTAAAACATGGAGATCTGCGCCTATTCGTCCAGAGAATTACGAGAAGAATAAGAGACAATCCAATCCGAGGTGGAAACAGGGATACGACGGTAAAAATTAGCATAAAAGCTTTTACCAACCATCGTTGAAGAAAATTAATTTTCTTATCATTTGTTAGCTGCAGTTATTCTTCTTCTTATATCAATATCGGAGTTATTATCTTGGGTGACCACTGATCCCAGGTATGTGAACTCTGAGACCTTCTCGAACTTATTAACCCCGATAGTGACTGTCTCGCCTAGCATTGGGTTTTCTTCTACTACCATATATTTTGTTTTGGACTCATTAACGTTCAGTCCAAGTCTGCTGCAGGACCCATCAGAGCCAGAAAGGCATCAGTTACGACTGTAGAGAGCGTCCACAATGTCTATGTCGTTGCCTAAGCGAACAGCTGGACAAGTCTGGTAAATATATTCCTTCTCTTTCGCGCAAACCAGCATCTCTTACGGCTTCTCAGTGCTAGATTAACAGCAAACAGTCTAGTGCATCCTTGTCGGTCTTTATCTGCACGAAATTCTTGGACCTGTCACCATTTACTCTTACCATACATCTCACCTCTTCATGGTAAGCTTTATCAAGCGTATAAGTTTCTCAGGTATATTAAATTCTCTGAGGGCAATCTACAGCTCTTCTCGTATTATGTGTCATACGCTGCTTTGAAATCTATGAAAAGATGGTGAGTTTTGGTTTTGTACTCATGCCTCTTTCAAGAATTGTTCGCACACAGAACATCTGGTCTGAGGTGGATCTTCCTTTCCTGAATCCATTCTGGTAGGGACCGAGTTCACGCTCAGCAAATGGTAAGAAACGTCTAAAAAGAATATTAGATAGTATTTTATAGGCGCAGGATAGTAGTGAGATGCCTCGATAATTGCTGCAAAGTAACCTGTCACCCTTTTTATGTATAGGGCAGATAACTGATCAGTTCCAATCGGAGGGCATCACCTCATCTGTCCATATCACAAGGAGAAGATCTTGTAATGCTTTGTTGAGCTCATTTCCACCGTATTTCAAGAGTTCAGCAGAGAGTGCGTCAATGCCAGGGGTTTTGTTATTTTTCAGTTTGCTGATAACCTCTTCTTCATCAGGAGGTTCAATATCTATCTCTTGTTCTCCCACTTGTATTATGTTGATTTCTTCTGCCTCTTGATTATCTAGTTCATTATGAGAGTCTCCTTCTCTTGGATTGAGAAGGTCATTGAAATAATCCCTCCATTCGTCAAGAACTTCAGACTTGTTGGTCTACAAGTTTCCATGTTTATCCTTACAAGACATCACTTTACTAAGGTATTGCTTTCTTCCCTTATTGACCAATCTGAAGAAATCCCTACTTTCTTTGCTGCAGTGGAGCATTTCAATTGTTTTCAGTTCCTCGCTCTCTTTTTTGTCGTTTCTTCTTCCGGTGTAAATGCTTCTCTTCTTTTCTTCTCTGTCGATATTCATCAACAGATCTCCTTGTGGTTGCCCTAATCATTCTTTGGTACGCACTGTTTTTCCGATTCGTGGCTATACTGCATCCTTCATCGAACCAGGGTGACCTTGGTTTCTTCTCATATGGCCCTAGTACTTCATCAGCTGTTTCCATTATCGCTCCGTAACAGTGCGACCAGAACTTTTCAATGTCCAGCTCAGCATCGCTGCTTCTCTGGCGCACTTTAATGTCAAGTTCTTTAGTGTATTTATGCTGGATTTGCGGGTCTTTCAGTTTTTTTTAGATTAAAACGTCGGGGCTTCTCGGCAGCTTTTAATTTCCTCACTGAGCAGATCTTCGCCGTCACATGTGCTATGCTCAAGTAGTGGTCCGAATCGACATTTGCTCCTCTGAATGTTCTAACATTTCTTAGATTGCTTCTATGGCGTCTACCTATCAAAATATGATCGATCTGATTGACAACTGACCGGTCCGGTGACGGCCATGTGCCCTTGTGTATATTCTTGTGCGGATACAGTGTATTTCCTACCACGAGATTCCTGGATTCAGCGAAGTTAATGAGCCTTTGTCCATTGTCGTTGGTTGTGTCATGAAGGCTGTGTTTTCCTATGATTCGCTGGTACATTGCTTCTTTTCCCAACTTTGCATTGAAATCTCCAGCGATTACTTTTATGTCATACCTAGAGCAGGCGTCCAGAGTCCTTTCCAAAAGTTCATAGAAAGTATCCTTTTCTTCTTCATTTGACACCTCTGTAGGGGCATGTACACTTAACAAACTGTAGTTATTCTTATGAGACAAATTCGTGGACTCACTGGTTTAAATCCAATTATCATCTGCCTATACATTCCCCTCACAACAAATCCTGTGCTGAATTCATGGCGACTCTCATGACAGCTGTAGTAGACGGAGTGGTGCATTTTTTCAAGAATTCCTTGACCAGTCCATCTGATCTCCTGGACAGCGCTTATGTCAATCTTATCCTGTCAAGTTGTTCTAGTAGCAACTTTAATGCTCCGGGTCTATATAGAGACAATGCATTCCTGTATCCAAAGTTGAAAATCCTATGAGGGGTGCCGGGTCGTTTATCTTTAAGACTGATCAGATCCGAGGCTGGTGTAGGTTCACGATAATTGCTATTTCAGGTAGTGGGGCTATCAACCCTCTCTCCGTACCCTAGTCTGCTGACGGGGCTGCCATCTCAATGCATGCAGACCTACATCTAGGGAAGGTGGCCCTAGGTTGTATACTGTATGCGACCTTGTGTGTAGAGTGCCGGATTTAGTTTATATGTTTGAGTGTCAGTGTACTGTTCCCCCAACCTGGAGGACCAGTGGCTGACTGCGGTACAATGACCGGGCGATGGGGTCGCCACTTTCCTACGCCAACACTAAAAATACACAGGTATACGCAAAAGCTGTAATTATTTTCCCTAGGTAATTTGCCGAAGTGTTTAAGGAGAGTATTTACCTTTTGTAGTTAGCTACCAGGGTTGGAAGGTTTCATAATACAACCCAGCTTCTTTTATAGACAACATATTATGTTAAAATAATTCAGAAATAACTATGTTATTGGGGGTTTTCGTTAAATTGTCTTAAAGGATATTAATATATATATTCTTTGGCAGTGTAAAAATATCATTTCAACATAACCTAACCGTCTAGAGGGTCAAGAATGAGATGACGTCCCACGTAACCCATGTTAACTAACTCGGATTAAAAATTTCTTGGTGCAACTAGACTGAAACTTTAATCATGATTACGTTTAAACATGGATTAGTTAACAGAAAAAGTTAACTTTAACACATGTTGGTGGTGCAACCAGGCCCTAGTCAACAAATAATAGAGGGAAAAAAAGATGGAAGTAGTTATAATTTTCAAGCATTGGATTTTCCTGTATCCCAAAGCAGGGTCGTTCAATTAACGAAATATATTCTCAATAATGGGTTCCGGCGGTTCTAAAAAAAAGATAGTTTCTATTATAATTAGGTTGACTTATCTGTTAGATAATTTGTGAATTCCAGAAATAAAATTACAATTATTTGTAATTGTTATTTTATTTCTGTGACATCCAGATAAACATTTCAATTAAGAATGACTGTATTTAAATTTATTGAAATTGCGGGGAAAAACTAATATTTCAGTTAAATATTAGTTTTTCCCCGCAATTACTGGAAGAGGAAAAGTAATCGTGAATATCAATAACAATATCCTTACGTCTTAAGTAATCGTGATTACCCCTTTCAATTACTGAGTCTTTTGCAAATACAATACTTCTTAATTTTTCAACGAAATGAAAGTTACTCAATTAAGAAAGGATTTAAATCATTTTCCTACCACGTTTCCTCTCCTCCTTTAATTTACAAGCTGATTTAGGAATAGCATCACACTTACTTCAAACATATTTTTAACTAAGAAACTAAGTTTTTCCATTTCACCATAGTGTTAGTACACGAAGTTAGCTAGGGATCACTGGTAGCTTGGTGGCTAGCATAACAGTCTCCTATTCCAAAAATTTCACTAAGATCAGAATGAAATGATAAATACGGTATTCAGAGAGTACCGATCAGAGAGGATAGGTTTCAGGAATCTGTTATGTAAAGAACTAGCCATGTCAACCTATTTCAAAATTAGGTTTAGAAAACTAAGTTTTTCCATTTCACCATAGTGTTAGTACACAAAGTTAGTTAGGGATCACTGGTAGCTAGGTGGCTAGCATAACAGTCTCCTATTCCAAAGGTCACGGGTTCAAATCCGTAAATTAAAAATAAAATTAAAATTTTAGGGGCCGATTTATTACTGGCTGTAATATTATGACTGTCATCGCTATGCCCCTAAAATAACAGAATTAATAATTATCCTTGCTCAGCGGGGTTCGAAAACAACCCCCAGATATTATTAATCTTATGCCCTATTCAGTGGACCATCTCACTTCCGCTATTCAAGAATAAATATGAAAATTTTAAATACGTAATTTAAAAAAAAAAAATGCAAATTTTATATTTGATTTTGAGAATTTATGGTGTTTTATAACATAGTATGTAAGGTATCCTGTTAAATAACACCAATCCCAGAAATAGCTAAATCCGAAACGGTTTTACAGTTATTAAATATATAACTGTTGTATATCTTTTGACCCTGGAACATAATAGTGTAAAGGATTTCAACATAAATTAACTACAATTAGTAATAAACGAGCTGATGTCTCAGTAAAATTTCATATTTTTTCACGTCTATACTATTAGTACACAAAAAAATTGTAGAACATTCTGAGAGGTGGAATTTAGTGATGATTTGGGTAACTGTTCCGAAGTGTCACTTCTCTTATCAGTAGCCCTTTTTATGATTATCCAGAGTGATATTGTTGAGCTTAGTTGTCTTCCACCCGGCTTTGGGCGCTAAATTCTATCACCCCCACCATACTACCCACGTCTTTAGAAATAAAGGTTAGTATATTTATCCTAGGTGTCTTCCACCCGACTTATGGCGCCAAATTCAAAATACTTATTAAAACCCAAGGAGTTTGTTATAGTATGGAGGGCAATTTAAGTAACTAATACCTGCATAGCCGCCATTGTTTGCGTATTGCTATTGCTGTCAGTTGTCACTTACTTTATTCGTCTTCTATCTATATACATAATTTCCAACTACGTAATAATTCTGGCAAGGATAATCTTATAAAGAAACTGAGCTTTTTTAGGTAAGTGTTTCATCTTTAATTAGATATACGTATGTTTATACAATTTTTTGAGCATAACTTTTTGATTTATCCTGAAACCTATAATTTTTGCTGGCAAATCGTGAAATACAAGTTTATATGTACTGACAAAGTGAAATAAATTAATAATTGGTTTCGAATGTAAAGAATAATATGTAAACAGGTCTAATACTGTTGAAAGGTATCAAATTATCTAATTTTTTTCCCAGGTGTCTGTTTACTGTTTTGCATTTACCTTGAATACTTTTGATGTTTTTTATTCTAGATTAGGTAGAGTATGTAATTTTATATAACATGATTGGTTAAATATAAACTATCTAAAATAAAGAATGTTGATTTTTTCTGGTACTTGACTTGTACATTTAAGTAATGTTGTTGTATTTTAATGATATATTTTGTAGGTTTCCTGGTCTAAAGGAACCAGAAAGAAGATAAGCCTGGATAAATGCTGTAAAAAGAGTCAATTGGGTTCCTGCAAAATATGATAGTAATAGTTAACATTTCATTGCTGATCAAGTTGAGACAACTTACATTAGTAGACCACGGCTTAAACCCGGATCAATACCAAATGTGTTTGAGGCCTATCCTGACCATTTGAAACTAATGATTGTAGTGGTGAGTGGCAATTATGAAATAAATATTCATATGAAAGATTGAAAACTCAAATTTTTAGTAAGTCAAGTGTTAAAAATTAATTTTAGAAAAGAAAGTCTCCTGCAAAACGGACAACTAGGAAGAAGCTTGATTGTAATAATAATGAAAAGGACGCAATACCTGCTGATACAGCTGTGCACGAGGTAGCTCCATCTTCTTTACTCCAGCAGGTGTATATAATAAAATTTTAACTTAATAAAAGCAACAACAAACATCTCCATGTCATTGATGAAAAAAGGAGAATTGGTTTTACAGGCTTTATAGTTGTCATTGAAAATGCTCAATATTTATGTGACAAATTAGTCATTTAAGAGAAACTTGTAAAGTACATTCCATTTTATAAGTCAAGCCAAGACCACCTCGAGATTTTTTTCGGACATATAAGTTCAAAGTTTGGGTATAACAATAACCCAGCAGCCTTTCAATTGACTAAATTAATGAAAAAAATACTAGTGCAAAAGGAGCTGCATGCACCAGTAGGTGGCAGTTGTCAGCCCATTGAGAACATGACTATTTTGACATGTTCGAGTTCAAGTATGTTGAGGGTAGAAAACCTCGAGAACCAATTACCATCTGATCATGATTACATATCATTTGACCTCAGCCACTATAGTTAGCAAGTTATAAAATATATATATGGCTTTGTAGTTAAAAAAATTGAGAAAAGCATTCATTGTACGGTGTGTTTATCCACCTTTATGGAGCAATGTGCCCCTTTCATCTGGTTTGATACATATTAAAGATAAGGGTGGTTTACTTTATACAAACCAGGAAGTGTTCATAGTTTGTAGAAACACAGAGTAAGCTCTGTGTGGATTTACAAAAGTAAGAGGCTTGCATCATTGGAGCACCTATTCAGAGAAGGCTTTAACGATATCAATTTTCCAAAAAAGCCTTGACCAGCAAGCTTTCAGCTGTCGTTCACCGCACATATTAAATCAGAGCGTTGATTATAGTCATATGTACCACCTTATTAAAGTAATTATTAAATATTATATGAATGTACTACTCTTACAAAAGTATATCTGAAGTGGCCCAAGGGGTGAGTGTAAGGCAGTTCAACAACAAAATTACCTTGTTTAGAGGCAATTAAGAAGTTTCCATTTCTTTAATAATAGTTAATATATTTTTCATGAAACATGCTTTTTATTATAACTAATTAGCCGTTTCATTATTTTATATTATGTATATATCCATTTTATTGTTTTATTTTTTTTGTATTTTATATCCCATATATTTTTGCATTAACTATAAAACTATTATTATGATTATGTGTATAGTTTATATTATGCATATTAATTTATTTTATTTCTCAGAACAACCCACTGGAATGATTGCTGGATGTGGAGGCTTGCCAGGAGGCTCCAAGAAGAAGACTTGAATGTATTATTTGTGAAATAAAAGATTGTCTATTCCAAACATTTTTATTGATTAGCATTTTTAATTCCATCCATAAATAACATTTCTTCCTAACATGACATGTAAATTGAGGAGCTACCTATGCAAGGAATAATGCCTCATCGTCCATGAGATATTACTTGTAGGCAGGGTTTGATTTTTTGTTTAAATGGACTGATTTATCAGAATTTTAAAATAAAAGTTTTATAAAGACTTTTCTAATTATTTTCATGAGAAAAGATTCTAGTTTTGAAAAAATTGATTAGCATTTTTCAATGGTATCCTTGATCCTTAAAGTAACACAAGTATTGAGAATCTTACCAATGGTTTATTAATTTAAATTCTTCCCTTAAAATAAAAATTTAGGAGCATCCTATTAAATATATAGAATATTTTATTGAATAAACAATAGAAATAAGTAGTTGAAGGGGGGTTGAATTTTCATTGGAGTCGGTACACAACGGTAAGAGAAAGAGAACTCATTATACAACAGTTCAACAAAAGAAAATCGTATAGAGAAATTGGCAAACTTTTTCAGAAAAGTCATGCAACAGTAGAAAAAGATACTTTCCGATGCTGACGAAAGGTGGATTCTGAAATATGGAAAAAATAAACCCAAGAATGAGTGCACCAAAAATTGCAAGTGAAGTGGAAAATTATTTAAAGAACATTGCTAGTGCGGAAACTGTGTGTGTCGCGTCCTAAGGAAACACAATTTTCATGGTAGAGTTGCTAGGTAAAAGCTGTTCATTAGTAAAACAAAATAAAAAAAGACCGGCTAAAATTTGCAAATGAGCACATTTCCAAAGAATTTGAGTTTTGGAAAAAGTTTATTTTTGCTTATGAAAGCAAATTTAACATTTTTGGGTCGGATGGATGTGGATACATTAGGAGAAAACCTGGAGAAGCATTTTCCAAGCAAAATCTCTTACCGACTGTGAAACATGGAGGTGGAAGTGTGATGTGGGGATGCATGGCAGCCTCTGGTGTGGGAAATCTGCATTTCATAGAAGGTATAATGGATGAACATTTATATGTGGACATATCAAGGCAAAATCTGAAGGTAAGTGCTGAAAAACTTGGATTAAAAGGTATTTTTACTTTTACCAAGATAATGACCCCAAGCATTCTTCGTTGATAGTGAAAGCCTGGGACACCTGCGGTCACCCTATTTAAATATCATTGAACATTTGTGGGCAAAATTGGAGACAAATTTGAAAACATAATATTACAAACAAAGAAAATCTAAAAAAGGCACTCTTGGAAGAATGGGAGAAAATTACCCCGGATTTTACCCAAAAACTTGTGGAATCCATGCCAAACCGCTTAAGAGAAGTAATCAACAACAAAGGACTTCCAACAAGATATTAAAGTTATATAAAATTACTTTGAAATTGAATTTTATTGAAGTGTATCATTTTCACTGTGAGGTCTGGAATTTCATTTTTTATTTTTATACTCAGGCATTATTGATTATTGTTCAAGAGAGATATTTATTTTTTTCTTGATAAAATGTGTAATATTTTAGGGAGAACCTTCTTTATATATATATATATCACGTCATTTGTAATATGCTACTCTATAATAACTATAAGTAGTTTTGTTCAATATGCTTTGATTTGTATTGTTATTCTTTATAACAAATTCATGTATAATTGGTTAATTTATTGTATATATATCACATTGAATTTTCTTTGTAATTTATTCTGTAATGTTCCTGTATTTAAACATATTTTTATTATTTACAGTCTGTATATGACATAAACTGTTTCTATTCAGTGATTTTCCTTAAAGTAAATTCTTCCTGGTATTATCTGATTCCTTATACTATCCCTTCTTGTTTTGCAAGTTATTCTCTGGATGTTTCTGCACCTTTTGTTATATTTCAGTGCCTGCCTGCCTGCCTCTGGCTTCCAGTATATTAGGTTGATTTATAGGTTTTAAACTTATTTTTTCATTTCCCCATTTCAGTGTTATATGGCTGATGGTATGATGATACTTTTGTATCCTGCCTTTGTTGAAACCATATCATGTGAAAGATTTATCCGGCTTCTTGAACTTCATTTTTATGTTACCATTGAATTAATGATAGGGGGTGAAAGATAAGAGGCAAGGTAAGTATAATGGCAGGCCTTTTTAATTAGGTCACAGAAGGAAAGTGATTTTTCTTGATACTTCAATGGTGGACACCCATCACCCAAGGGCATGTTTAGTATCCTCTGGTTAACCACATCTCAAATGCACTGATATGATATAAAAATGACAAATAATATGAGCTTCCCTCATCAATAAGTTAAAATCAACATTCTGGCTTGAAGTTTCAATGATAGATTTATATTACTTTATTATATTATATAAGATTACTTATTGTTTCATTTCTGCTGCTGTTATATGACTACATCTTTATCCGACAGTACCCAGCTCTCTGCTCCATACAGTAGAGCAGGCATATATTCGGATTTAAATATATGGAGCTTGACCTCTCTCTCTTTCCTGCTATTGTTTAGCTGGTGGAATAGTATATATTATTCGCTTTTCCTATCCTGTGGGGTATTTCAGGTTGTACTTTTCCATTTCCGCTGATCACAGTTCCAAGGTAGGAGAACTCATTTACCACTTCAAGCTCCTCCTATTTGCACATAATGTGGATTTGTTTGGGCTGTCGCCCCACATGTTGAATTTCGCTTTTTCTGGCACTAATATAAAGTTCCAATACTGCTTCCCATTCTATCAGAGCTTATTGGAGGTTAACGCTAGAGTCAATGAGAAGAAGATTTTGTGATAATATAAAGGTTGTGATTGTATGATAGCAGGCACATGTCAATAAACACAAGCAATTATATCTCTTAGAATGTTAAATTTGTCAGCGCAGAGCGTGATATCCATATGGAAAGCCGGGGCTTCACAAATATTTTATGTTGAAGTAATTTAAAATAATTATCGAATGACATCTCGCGGACCCCTAAGAGCCCTCTGACAACTAGTTGGAAACCACTGGTCTAGTACATTGCAGTGTCTACAAAGAACCATGAGAAAGGTCTGCCAAGGATGCAAGTTATACGATTTGAAGAAAAAAAGACCAAATTCATGATTGATCATTGATAAATCTGACCATTTTTAAAACAAAAACTGCCAATCAATAATACTACTGTAGAACGAGTCCATAAGTATAAATGCCTAGGAATGTAGATTAATAGAAATGGAGTATACTTTAAAGGAAATCCAATTTAGAATCGCAAGGTCGGACTATTTCAAAATGAAGATACATTTCTGCAACAGAAATCAATCATTGAAACTTCAAACCAGAATGTTAATTTTAACGTATTTTCTAATTTGTTGTATAACATGGAAACCTGGATGATGAGGGAAGCTCATATCATCAACATCAGTGCATTTGAGATGTGGTTAACCGCAGGGCACTAAACATATCCTTTGATGGTAAAGTGTCCAAGATTGAAGTATTAAGAAGAATGGGAAAAGTTTATTGGATCATCAAAACCACCAAATCAAGGAAGTTGCAGTATTTTGAACAACTTTTAAGAGGAGAGAAACATGGAATGGTATAGCGCATCTTACAAGGAAAGAAAGACAGAGGAAGGTCATGGCTGAACCGGATTCGAAATCAATAAATGATTGGTTGGACTACAGTAGCAAGGAGCTATTGAGAGCAGCCAGGAACATACATCCTATTGACATGCTCATTTCCAACCCTCCATAGAAGAGGAACACCAAGAAGAGCAGTAGTATAATGTATAATATACTGTTGCAAAGTTAAAGATTTTAAGAATTAAATAAAATCTAATTTACAAAGATGTACATAATATAACAGAGAGTGATGAAAAGCGAATAAAACTTCGAGACTATTGAATATGATTATAGCTGAGTTAGCTGGTTAGAGACAATTAACTCATTTTCGTTATTGATTAATTTGGATAACTTAATTATTATTTTTTTGTTATTCGGTTTCTACGTATGTTGAAACGTAAGCCCTCAATTTTTCGTCTATTGCAGAGATTCATTTTTGAAAATAATTGAACAAAACATTGTTTATTGTTTATTTATTTAACGTCACTTTATGCTGCTATGGCTAATCGGACGATGCTACAGTGGGAGTCCTAAATTTTGCCTATCCAGGTTTTATTAGGATAGGGATCTTTAACGAGTACCTGACATTGCAGAGGCTCGGGACCACCTTTTAACGTTAAACAAAACATTTCTTATTGTTTATTGCAATAAACAGCTAAATTATTCGTCAGTTCTAATTAATTACGCCCCAAACTGGTTGATGGATGTTTTTGTTTTCACCTGTTACACGTTGTTCTGTTTATCCTTCTTTCAGGTTCACTTTGATTGCCTCTCATCTTGCACCCCTACTTGGGTTGGGCCCAAGTTAATCCAGTCTTCTTTCCCTTAGGATGGCCACTATATTTGGCTCACCAAACAGATATTTCAACTTGCAGTTATATGGCATTTTCCATATTCCATTTCATAGGTTTTATACATTTTTTCATAGGCTTAGGAAATTACTCTTACCGAAATTTAACATTTATTACCTTTATATTATGTCAACACACACATTCTTTAATCCCTGGCGAGTACCTTTTAAAATGTAATAGTCTAATTGTCATTCCGACCCACTATGGACTTTCACATATTTTATTGCGCATGGAAATTTTCTGGTTACAGCTTAGCCAATTATAAATAATGGTTTTTGGTGAAAATATTAGGTAATAAATATTAAGTTTATATGGAGTAATTACATGTATGAAGTATAAGATGGTTGAAATGGCGGTCGTAGAACATAAGAAAATATTTTGTTTAAAACTATTCACACCTATCCAGAATAATAAATTTTTTTTTTCTCTATTTATAGTATTTTATGACTGCCACCCGACCATCTGATTCTTCATATTTATTTACCAACCATTTAATGAATAATTAAATCTTTATATGGTCAATTAATTAATTGATTGTTAAATATGCATTGATTTATTACTTATATAGATCAATTTATGTAAAAAGCCACTAATGTCAGTAATGTAGCACCAGTATTTTTAATTAAAATTATAGCAATATTTTTTTTAGTAATATTTATAGCAAGGTATATTAAGAGTTTACAGAAGTTAAATTAGGGAAGGAAGATGAAAGGAAGTATTAGTTGAATAGTGGGTAGACGCGGGTTATTTAAAAAATTGTGCAGTGGGAGATGATCTATTAGCGGGAAATTCAAAAAGGAAATTGGGAAATGAAGTCCAGTAAGTTCAGTGGTGGGGAGACGCGGGTAATTCAAAAAATAGGATGTTTGGTGTGGACGTATAATCGCGGGAAATTCAAAAAGTAAATTACGCAAGGAAGTGGAATAAGTTGAGAGGTGGGGAGACGCGGGTAATTCAAACAATAGGAGGCTCGGGGTGAACGTATAATTGCGGGAAATTCAAAAAGTAGGGGAAATGGGTAGTGTGGTGGGGGTAACGATACCCCTCCGTAAAAAGGCGGGCAGTGTAAGGTAACCATAGCTGTGCACAAGGGATAAGTAGGGCCACGCCCACTTGTCAACAGAAGTGACACTTCGGAATAATTACCATGATTTTGACATGTAATGACCCTATTATGATCTGTTATCACTGCTTTGGATCTAATCAGGACTGATTAATATTTTTTGAGTCATTTAAACAATTAAAATTTATCAGAATGTTGCTTAAATTAACTAATTTTGTTACAAATATTTCAGAAAGTTACGTTGAATTTCACAGAGCACCCCACTCTTATCAGTAACCTGTTGAGCTTCTAACAGCTTTCACTTCTGTCATTAGACCTAGGAGTCTGCCACTTGATAATAGAATTTTTGGAATTTGGTTGTATTTTGAACTCATTCTCTTTGTTTCTAAGGTTAGTTTCACTTAATTAAATTAGATATTTTAATAATTAAAATTAGATATTTTTCAAATTGTTTGATAATTTACTGTTAAGATTATATTTTTTACTCACATAAAACAAAGATCCCTATAAATAATATTAATTTGTTTTTAAATAAGTGTTAATACTCAATGCTGTTTAAAATAACATGTTATTTCCAACATTCTTGTAATTTTTATACCTAATTTTTAAAGTTTTCAAAGTTTAAAAACCTTTTTTTAATACTGTTGTTAGGATGTATGTTTCCTGATAATTACTTCTCATAGTTTTTATTGAAGGGTCATTGTAGATCCAGTTTCATTTAAGGCCTGCAATTATCTTATTTCAAATGAATATTACTCCATATCTTTAATCATATGGGTGGAAAGTTATAAATTTACAAGCCGCTTTATTTCATAATATAAACTTAAATTAATAATTGTTAGGCACTCAGTTGGAAGCCATTTTTATGATTTAGAGCTTTTGGCAATCTTGCAACTGATTTCACAGGTTATTGAAGGAATCCTGTAGAAAGTAATTTTTATAAAGTGTAATATTAATTTATGGGAATGGGCTGTCATTTGAATGTAAAACCTTGTAACAACATTTTTGTTGGACAACGTGGTTTTTCATTTTGTTTTTGCCATATTATTAGTAGAGATATTCTGTATAAGATATTACTTTTAAAATGAGTGTATTGTACGATTAGTAAAATGTTTTTACGGAGAGCTAATGTTAGAATTAAAACACTGATTTCAAGTTATTATAAAAAAATTCTTTTCTTTTCTTTTTTAATGTTTCTGGAAGTTTTTCTTAATATTAACACTTAAATGAGCTCACCTTAACTTCCCTTTGTGTTCATCTATTTTATTTCACAACCATTCACATCTATCTACGTTTTCTGGGTTGTTTTGGCGTTGGATCCAACTAATGCTTCAAAGTTCCTTCCTGTATCTCTACAACCCATGAAGGGTCTTGGGCTCAGTACATATAGAGATTAGTACTGTTTATAGACCAACGGCTGTGCAATTAGGTGATTAGGCCTTGATCACGCTCAGCCGCCAGGCTTTTTTCCCAATTTTTCGGGTACCCACTTTATAGAGGCTGGGTCTGTCCCAGGAGAATCTCTATAACCTAGAGTCCTCCCCCCCTCCGACTGATTCAACAGAGTAAATAATATTCTGCTACAGCCAAAATTAAAACCCAGGACCCGGAGAACAGTAGACTAGTGCTCTATCCACTAGATAGACCATGCTGATCCCAATTAAAATTGAAATTTTCTGTTCTTTTTTAAGTATAGGTACATATTTAATTTAATTCCAAATCGTAAAACATTTCCATTGAATAACTTCTATAAATAATTTAAAAGTTATTAATTTGTAAAAAATAAAAAACTTTTTCTGCATTCAGGTTATCTACATTATTCATCTATATTTATGTTATTTTTACCTATTACTTGTAGTAATTTCTATTTAATGATTTAGATCATGTCTAATCCAAGGGAGAGCCTGAATGAAGGTTTAGCAATGGTGTTGGATCCAACTACAGCTCCAAAGTTTCAGTTAACTAAATATTCAACTCTCCGAGGATGAGGTTGCAAAGTCCCACAAGTTGTTCTAGACAACATCTTGATGGGACTTAAATCACAAGAATGCAGTGAAGAAGAGTGCAGGGGCAAGAAATCAGGATCCAAACATCCAAGTTTTCATAAAATTGGTGTGGGCTTAGATTCATCTATAATTCCTATAAGAAACAATTTAGCCTTGGTTCAGACAACTGATTTTTTTTACCCTTTAATCGATGACCCATTCATTATGGGCCAGATTGCTTGTGCTAATGTCTTAAGTGATTTATATGCCATTGGTGTTCAATGCTGTGATAACATGATGATGATTCTTGGTGTACCTGATAATATGGAAGAGCAAGAAAGAGAAGCCTTGATTCCATTAATTGTTGAAGGGTTTAAATATTCAGCACAAGAAGCAGATAGTAAAGTTTCAGGAGGAGATACCAGAATTAGTGCTTGTTGTATAATTGGAGGAACAGCGACATCTGTATGTGAAATTTCAGAAATAATAATGCCTGATAATGCGATGGTTGGTGATGCTATAGTTTTAACAAAACCTCTAGGAACGCAAGCAGCAACTATGATTTATTCGTGGCTTGAAAACGAAAACAAGTGGAGAAATATTTGTTCCGTTATTACGAAGGATGAAGCAAAATGGGCTTTCCAAAGGGCTGTAAAATCGATGGTTCAGCTGAATAAAATTGCTGCAGGTTTAATGCACGAATTCAAAGCCCATGCAGCGACAGATGTTACAGGTTTTGGTTTACTGGGTCATGCTAAAAACTTGGCAAGACATCAGAAGAATCTTGTTCAATTTAAAATTCACTCCCTTCCAATTATAAATAAAATGCTTGAAGTCGATCGATTGCTTAATAACCAATTCCATTTAGAAGACGGTAAAAACATTGAAACTTCAGGTGGCTTACTGATATGCTTACCTTTCCAAGCCGCTAATGCATTTTGTGAAAAATTTAAAAATTTATTAGGTTGTAATGCTTGGGTTGTTGGAACAGTGGTAGAAGGTGATAAAACAGCTTTGATAAGTGAGAATCCAACTATAATTAATGTTGAAGATTGAATTTATTTTTCGCTAAATAATTTAAATGTTTCAGCAAACAGTTAATTTTTGAAATTAATTATTTTACATATTAATGATAGTTGGATTAGTCGTAAAAGGTTAATGAAATTCTTTGTTGTGTTAATCCAGTGTAGTAAATCAAATTTATAAAATGTAAGACACTCATTATTATATAAATGAACCAGGGATTAATTGATTTTAATTATTATTAAAACTAACACCATATTTAATAATTAAATCATTTTTTTTTTTTTTTTTTTTGCTATTTCAACAATCGTTTGAATTGGATTGTAAATTAATTGGATCTTTGAACGTGTAACAATACTCTATGACTCGATACATGAAAGCCTTATTAATGGTCATTGTATCGATGATGTTATTTTTGTTACCATTTTACTGTTGGTTTTAGATTGTAGACAGAATTAAAACATATCTGTACCTGAATAAATAAAATTATTTATTCTTTTAAATGTCTTTATTTATGTCTATTATAAGTGATTTTTATATTTTAAACGTTTCAACAGTTTCCTTTCTATCAAATTACTGAATCATAACATTAGCCATGAATGCCTATCGGTATATTAAAAAAAGAAAAACTAACTACAGGATTTCCATTATGTAAACTTAAACTAATATTCTGTTAATAAACAAAATAATTATTTCAAATAGATCAAAAATTCCTTTGCATATTGCATTATCTAGGTTTTTTAAATTGTAATTAGATAAAAAATATACCCTACTCGTACATTTTCTCAACATTGATGCAAAGACCGATTAAGAAACAACACAATTTTGGATAATTTAATATTCCAGCATAGACTTAACTTACATCTTGTCTACTTTGAAACACGTTAATTTTAAAATGTTAACAATAAAACCAAAATTTATAGAATATTCTAAATTAAGACCTTAATAAAATAATAATTCTGATTAAAGTATTACATTTTAATAACTTTTTTTATATATTTTATTTTATATTGATGCTTGTCTAAGAAGCCAGGAGACCAGACATGTACAACCAATTCAATAGAATAGAATCATAAAATACATATGAATACTAAAATTTAATGGATTATGTCATCATCTGGTTGATAAATTAAAATCAGGATGAGGTTGAATATTGTAAAGGAAGAAGAAAAAACAATAACAAATGATTCATTCATTTAATTGTTAGTAAAGCATAATCTATCACATTATCAAGTATATATTAATAATAATATAATTATAAATTTGTATATTTATATTAAAAAAATATGATCTACATATACTTTAGATAACAAAATATTTAAATTAATGGTTATAATATATTGATTTCCATCAAAAATGTTGACAGCTCACAACATGTTGCTAATCTTTTTATTTAAATTAAGCACCTTTTACAATTTTATTACCTATAAAACCATTAATAAAATATATTACCATAGATGACATGAGTCAAATGACAAAACGTTTTTTCTTAAGAGGCATTTTAATATCATCCTCAGTAATTAAAAATATAAAATTTAAATGAAATAACAAAAAAAAAAAATTTTTTATTTTCTACACTAAGAGGAGTCGCCCAATTAACAATTATAGAATTCATTTTTTGAGAATAACTCTTTTAGATCATGCATAATAGTGAAACTTATATGATGGAACATGTCACTTAATCTGAAGCATAAACAATTTTATAGTATATGGTTCACTATAAGATGAACCTTTAATTATTTTTAAAAAAAATTTTTTTGTTCATTAAAAATCCACATTAATTTTATATTTTTCGCTGCATGGTGAAACAAAGAGAATTTTAGGTAGGCTGCAATATAAATTTTTCTGCTTTAATTCATAAAAAACAATAAATAAATATTTTTTAATTTATAATAAGTAACAACTTAAAAAAAAACAAAAAACACACATATCTGGAGAAATATTCATTCAAAATAACTATTTAACTAACCAGATATAAAAAAAAAAAAAAAAAACAGTATTCTCATAAAATAAATGTACAGGTATTATGAAGTATACCAAAATATGTTGGCATAGGCTATTTTTTTAGAACAGTATAAATACAGATGTTCTAAGATAACAGAGTCAATAAAAACACTATAAATATATTTATGATTACAATCCTAAATGGTAAAATTGCTCTAATGTCTGTGTACGAAACATACATAAGGCATTCAAAAATACTTGAATAACTTGGATGTGTATTCATAATTCATCGACATATATTAAAATACATCTGAGAAATAAAAGAAAATTTTTAAGTTTCAATGGTCTTTTAATTAAATTCAAAATCCTAGTCATCCGTGTCATGAATAGGTCGAACGTCAGGTTGAAGAAGCAATTACTTTAATAATAGATATTGCTTAAAGTGTTTATATTTTAATTCAAAACCTATGCTTACGAGTAAATCACAATTTCAGCAAGAGGACGTTTCAACCTTCCACAGATTTATCATTTCAAAACTTTTGTAAAACAAAAAACCTGTCTTAATTAGGATTTAATTTATCAGTAATCTCAATTTAAAAAAAAAAAAGAAGACTCAATTTACACAATTACATACATGAAAAGAAAACAAGTCTATACAGTTTTAATGAAATAAATAAGCCAATTTTATAATACCACATACTCCGGTTAATATTTCAACCACATCAAGAAAACTATAATGGGAAGACAAAATAAAATCTGTGTCAAACCAATATTTATAAAAAAAAACCCATTGGAAACTTATCAAAGGACAGCATTGACGCAATTAGGGTTTAAAGATTTTTTAAAACAAGTCTCAAAGCTACTATTCAACCGACTCCAAGAATTAACTAAATAATAATGAAAATTATTAATAATTAACTCAATAAAATTTACTGTAACCATGATGGTAATGTGTATTATCTGGATTTCAAATTCCTCAAAATCAAGCTGCCAAATTATTTGATTTGGGAATCAAGTAAATGAATTTTTTTTGAGAACCAAAATTTCAATTCAGATATTAATCATAATATAGATTTTTATGTACATTTTACACAAAGTAATTATACCACAAAAGTGTAAGAAATACAGAATATTTAATCAAAATGAACTTTTCAAAATTTTAACTTTTATCCAATTTTCGGATTCAGAAAAAAAAGATCTCAATCAACATTAATTAAAATCAAAGCAAACTGTAATTGAATAACAAGTACAAAACAAATGTGTTCTTTTTAGTGAGGTAATCCTAGTTACCAGTGAATAATTTTGATTTGTGTCCTTTTAAAAGGAGACTTGAGTCAAAAATGGTGGTTCTCTTCCATTTTGAATAGTATCTAGTTACAAGATATGTCAATTGTTAACAATACTTTCGACGAGAATGGCGACTTTGGCTTAGAATAAAAAAGAAAACAGTCCTTAAAATATGAACATCGGACATGTCCCTCGAAATAGTAATATTAGTCCTTTTTGTGCATATTAAATTGTATTCCTGTATTAAATTGTATTTATATTAAATAAAAAATAATTACATGTCTTTGGGGAAGTATCACTTTCATAAATAATTAAACTAACTCGACTAGATGCAACATAAAGAGAGGTAACTATAAATCATGGGTGTCATTGCCGACTGGAATGCTGGGAACATATTCCCCATCCCAATATTGAAATGGTCCCATTCGTCACCATCAGTATTTCGAATGGTCCCATCTGTTTATAAATAAAAAATTAAATACATTTACTCGAGGCTTTTCTTTAAGGTAACTGTCAGATTTTTTGTGCGACACACGTAGGAGTAAACTAAGTGAACGTAGGTGGTAGTGTCAACTTTAGTACCATATTCTTGGTTGTGAAGTTAGTAAGTGGTGTCAATAAAATTTAAGTAAAAATATTAACATTATTTTTAGGCCTTGAAATAAAAATAATATAACAGGCAACCATGCCACTAACTTACATTTTCGAATGACTAGAGAAGAAAAAGAATAATTAGTGAAATTAACTCCCATTTTATGAAAACCCAAACAGTGAATCACAACATTCACTCTTAATAAACAGAGAAACTATAATTTATTTTAAGTACATGAAGTCAATAAAACCCCAAAAAAACTTACCATTACTACCTAAATATTAATAATTCATAACTTCTTTAGTACCATTTGTTATCAATAATTATTGAATGTTTAAAAAAAACTACAAAAACCAGAAAACATGAAGCTCAATAAGTTAAAACACTAATAAATGTTACAACTCTAAATTTATAACTGGCCAAGGATTTCATTTAGTTTTTTTATTGATAAATATTATTGCGAAGTGCACTTACACATTAAAATACTTTGGACTTATGACTTATAGTGATCTATACGGCTACACGTTTCAAGAAAATAAAATCATTACTCACTATCAGTAACAGTGCTATTATTATAAAAACAAAACCAACTAAATTACATTTACATTTTGAATCTAAAGGCTGTTAAAACTATTAAAAATAAATACTTTACCACAGTAGAAGTATATTAAATCTATATAATATGGTGTAGTTAATATTTACTTGTAACTTCACTAATATCTACAATACCTCATCAGATTATATTTTTAGTATTTGATGAATGAAGCCCTAATCCCAGTGTCATCTAATCACTTTATAACTTATTCTAAACGACTAACCTAAAGACGATAGGGAGTTACTGTATAAATAGGTGTTACAGAAATATAGATTGTCATTCAATAGGACTTTCAAAAGCAAAACAAACAGTTGAGTGTTTATTACAAGATAATTACCAGCTAGAGCCAGGGTAAGATCGAAAAACAATACATTATAATTATTACATTTAGGCTCAAACTGATCCTTAATCACATTTTCAATGCAATATTCTACATTTTATGGTACGCGTAAAAAATATTGCATGTGATAAAAACTTAATTCTTTGTTTTGTTTTTTAAAGTCATTCAGACTCAATACCTGACAATCTATAATATCATTATCACAAAATTAAATATTACATTACCTACTATAATATTCAATGGAAGATATAAGAGAGAAAAATATCACAAAACATTTTCATTCAATGCCAAATTCACATTAACGAAAAAACAAAGAGGCCACGAGCATAACAATTTTATTGATCCCACAGTAAAAAACTTCTATCCTTTGAAACATGTCTTAACAAAACATCACAAACACTAATTATTGTCTTAAACAGACTACTTCACTGTCTAGTGCGTTTCAGTATAATCAGCACTCGATAAGAAACCAAAAATAAATCATTTAATATTAAATCAAAAAACATCGGGAAATTGAAATAAAAAATTTTATTTAGGGGATCAAACTTTGAATTTTAGACACACATTCAAGGAAATCATAACTGTTTAATTGATAATATATCGGAACAATTAGAAGTGAAGTTTATCAAATCATAAAAAAATTATCCGAAAAGAACTAAGACAAAAATAGTGCTAGAAAGCTTATATAGGCACTAATAAGGCAACATTCTATGCATTAAAAAAAAAAGGAAAATGAAAATGGTCAACAAACATTCAACTCATTTCCAATCACCTTCTTACTTTAAATTCATTATTCAAATTTTTAAGGAAGGAATGTTATGTCTTAAGAATAAATTGTCTAAAATTCGTAAAAGAAAAAAAAAAGTAAAGAAAAAAACATGTTCAGTGAAAGTAAAAAATAGCGGCCAATGCCAAAAATCCAAACAGAAGTTCTGAAGTAACTCTTTCACTTGCATTGAAGTTGAACCCATTAACAAATTCATCCCATTCTTCTGTTTCATCAATACATTCAAATTCACAGCACCTTACACCTGACAGGAATTTTGAGCATTTTTTCTACAAAACAGATTAAATATTATCAATACTTCAATGTGGAGTTTTATTTGTATCTTTATCTAAAATGTTAGTTTAAATATGTTGTAAAAATGAAGTTGGATTCTTCACAAAATATAAAAAATGTTTAAATGTAATAAAATATATAATAATGGATGAAAAAACTATAATCACGCACATCTCTCTTCCGAAATTTCAAAAATGCTATAATTATTTTTAAAATGAAATTAAGAGTAAATGTAACATTCAGTATTAGATAAATGAGAATGCAGAATTGATTAATGAAGCATTTACATGAAAGTTATAAGACCCAAAAATTACAATATTAAAAGCTGTAAGTAGTTAATTTTTATAATCAATGCTTCACTTGATATTAAACTTTAAGCAACACAACACTAAAGATAAAACTTGTATCTTAAATTTAGTTTTTTAATTAAAAGCAGAGAGCACATAGAGATTTATAAAAATTTAGTGGAATTATAGGGATACCATTGTACAATAAATGGAATATTAATTTCTTGAATAATTGGGATGCATTATACTGTTTTATGGTGGGGAATAATACTTTTGAAACTGGAGGAAAAATAATGCATGATAATACATTGAAATTTTAAAGTTAACTGGTATGTGGTCATGAAGTGCCCATAATTGTTTCAAGATCACTTTAATACAGTAAAACTGGGTTTTAATCTTAATTTTAACTAAACAACAAATAATTAATATAGTCTGGAAGGAATTAGTCCGGATGGGGGTCATTAAATGAAACAACTAAATAGTTTCAACTATTTATTGTTTGCCAACGTTTAGACCCCCTTTGTGGGTCATCATCAGGGCGCATGGTGGGAGAATGGAAACTGAGTTTTCAGTGGAAACTGAGTTTTCAGTTTCCATTCTCCCACCATGCTGATGATGACCCATGACTGCTGCACCTGATGATGACCAACAAAGGGGGTCGAAACGTTGGCAAACAATAAATAGTTGAAACTATTTAGTTGTTTCATTTAATGACCGCGACCCGGACTAATTCCTTCCAGTAAATCTCAACGGTCAACTAATTACATCCACAATTAATATAGTCATTTTAATAATAACTATTTACATTAATTTGTTTAAGAACAATGAAAATTTCCAGTATGATATGTAAAAATAGAATGTTTGAGATAGTAAGAAATAATTAACTGAAACAAATGTTGGTATGTACAAACAAAAAAGTAATAGTAGAAACTTTTAAAAATACTTCCAAAGCTCAAAATGCCTCTTTGAGAAATCCTGTTCATTTCTAAAACTCACTCAAATGATTCTGCTCCCTTAACACACAATCATAAAAAAGGGACACAATTAGACCCTCATTAAATTGTGAAAGTGTTATGCAGCCTTTTTTTAAATTTATTTTACCAATGCTAACAAGCTTCAGGGCTTATTTATTCAAAATTTAAATTATATTAATAATGTGTCATAATATCATGTGTTATATTAACCTGCTCATTATCTTTATTATAACCTTATATTAATATCATAACCTGTTCATTAGTTTAATCATGTGTTACAATAACTTTCTTTAGTGTGTTAAGTTTTCTCTTTTATGTTAACTATAATCAAGATGATAAAAGCCTAATTTTCTAATCTAAAGGTCTTTTTACATAACATAATGTATATAATTAACTTTTTTATTAACTAAATACCACATTTGCTTAGGAAAGATAATGCCATGAATGGCCGATACCAGGTTATTCAAATATAATTGTTACTTTGAAACATTGTGTGACTAAATCCGATTAAATAATGCAATATTTCTTATTTGCAAGCTAAACTAATACCATGCTAAGTGTATGATAAAGCAAAGAAGTGCCAAAAAAAAAATTCTTTAAGGTTCTGTCCAAGCACCACACCACTACTTATATTCTCTAAATCTATTTCTAAATTTTGAAGAGCATTTCCCATTTGAAATAATACTTATCAATATCACATAATATAATAATCCATTTGCCAGTCATCAGTATTAATTTATACAAACATAATAAGTAAAAATCTTATTCGGATATATTTAAAACTTTACATCCCAATTAAAAAAAAACACTGATTAAAAAAATTTATAATACATCAGTTGTCTAACAACATATCTAATTGAGAAATCTAAAGGTACAAGTACTACTCAAACATATAATAAATACCAAATCAGTACTTATCAATATATATCTATGTGTGTGACACATAGTGACAAAACATGCATAAATAATGACAGCGACAAATATAGATGATACTACAATAATAAATGACCTTTCTAAGAAAACATTTAAATAATATGAGAAATCCACGAGCCACAATTTTGAATAAAAAAATAAAATAAAACAAGATTGTAATAATCTAAAAATCTGATGCGGGCACACACGACTTTCACTTACCTCCGTTTTTAAAATCAATTAAAGAATTTCCAAATACAGTTAGATATAAAAACGATTGAAACCATTAAAGAATTAATTAAATTGAATTAATATAGAAACATGTGTTTTATTAAAAACTGTATTATATTATTATCCAAAATAATCAGTTAGTTTTATCGGCTTTTTATCACTCTTTATTCAATTTTACAAGCTTGTGTATAAGATAATATATTTTCTAAAGTCTTTCTTTTTCAAACGGTATATTACACGTCTGTATTACTGTTCTTATGTTCAAAGACAAAATTGGCACGCTGTGCTTCATTGACAAGAGGCCAGGTTGCAGCACGGTCAACATGAATTACCCTTTACGGGAACCTAAACAACAGTTAGTTTTATCGGCTTTTCATCACACTCCACTATCCTTTACAATCCCGTGTATCAGATAATATTTTTTCTAAAATCTTTAGCTATCCAATGGTATATTATACATCTATATTACTATTGTTGTGTTCAAAAACACAAAAATGCATAAACAAATATTTGTTCAGTTTTCCCCTTTAGTTATTTATCAAATTCGCTCAACGTGCATTTTTAGCTGTTAATTATCAATGGTAACAAGATAATATAGTTATTTTTAAAGAATCTGTAGAATTAAAGGTACTTTAGATGAAGAAAATTTTAAATATCGGCATTTAAGCCTTATCATACTATTTCAATGAGAATGAAACCTACATCATATTAAAGCCCATTTAATTTTATAAAAATATAAAAAGATGCAAAATGCATGGTATAAAGTAGCACTTCCGTTCAGCCCAATTTATTAAAAAAGTTGCTGTAACATCTCGGGCGTACAGTAGTCTTAAATATGAAATTTCAGTTCCGTACGACTTTTCGTTTTTGCACTAAAGTTATCACACACAGACCTTTTTGCGGGACTTGGTCATTTGGACTCAGGGAACCTTGTAACGTGTATTTCCGTTGAAAACTGGAATTCGAAAATTTTCACTATCACAATACTTTCCCTTACTTTATATTTCATATATAGGTAAGTGAAAGTAAAAATATGGAATAATAACTATACTTATAAATTTCTTAAAGATAATAAACGTGAAGTGGTGGTATAAAAGTTCATAGATGATTTCTTATTTGATGGTAACACTGATAATTATAGGAATTCTGATGCTAAAGAAATGCTAGAGATTTCATAAAAAGTATGGAGAATAAAAAAAAAAAAATGTATACCTAAGTCCAAATGACCAAGATCATATGGTCAAGTATAACTATTTAACACCCAATCACACTAAAAGAATTATTTAATTCACAATACCACTAAAAGGCATCAATTTTGAAATGGAGTGTTTCAGACCTACACTCAAATATGTTCATCAAACAAGTAGAAACTGTTTCAATTGTGATCCATGATTATGAACATTAATTTTCTTTCAAACCTACAGAGTAAATCAAAATCTATCTATTGCAAATAACTACTGAAAGTTATAACTGAACTCAGATAAAGTTGATACTTAAAAATACATTTTAAAAACAAAGTTTTCTCAGTACATTAAAATCTAATGCTAAGTATATTATTGGATTACCTTCAGACCCATGGCTTTTAACAATATACAATAAGTGTTAAATATTTTTGACCACATATCTCATTTCTAACCTCATAAAAAACTTAGCAAAGTTCATAAAAATCTTGCAAGTATTTTTTTTTAATACAATCTTATCAACTTTTATATCAGAAACAGTACTACACAAACCCAGAACACAAGACTAAATACACATAAAAAAAAATAACTTCAGATTAAGACTGTACACCAACACTGAAACAAAAAACTTGGCATCTGAGATCCTGTAGTTCTATTGAGAAGGAAATAAAAATTCCCAACAAAATAAATTAAAATATTAAAAGACAATTTATTAATCATCACTAAAAATATTATAATAGAGTAACTATTATTCTTATTTCATAGCAAATCATTTATAAAAATTAGAAATTCATAACAGCCACTATTATGTAATGAAATTATAATGTCCATTAAAAATATTTCATACTATGTCCGACAGAAGTTTAAACACTTCCCATTTTAATGAAATTGGATCCATCAGCAATCCATGCAAATTTAATAATCTATCTTAGTCGTTAAAAGGCATTCATACATATGTTTGTGAAGAAAAGCAGCATTTGTACAAGAAATTAAAATTATAAGAATGCAGGACAACATTCTTCAAAAGTACTTAAAAACAGTAATACTGCCTCACTACTTACATAATTCAATTAAAAAAATCTGAAATTGCAAAACAAGCACACTAAAAATTTAATGTAGTGAATAGAAAAATATTCATAAAATTTAAAATTGGGGTGCTGTTATAATGAAACAGTTAATAAACAGAAAATAAAAATTAACTACCAGTGATAATATAAATCAATTGTTAGAAAAAAAAAAATGGCCTACAACTATAAAATAAAAATGTACAACCGATCACCTGTACAGCAAGAATAAGAAAGATAAAATAAATTTAATCATAAGAGAAAAAAATTGTATAGCCAATCAAGGTGTTATTTTTTTTTTTTTGTTTGCTGAGATATTGCATAAACATATCCATAAGCAATTATAAATGTAACAATACTCAACTATCAAGTAATATATGATACAGTTTAATGATAATGATATGGCTGGTCAGAATTACATTATAACAGAATTACAAACAAGCAGATGAAGATTAAAACTCACATAGGGTGGACCATCACAATAAATAGTTTTGCACCATTTGGGTTCTTTGTGATAACATACACACAATGAGCACACATTTGGGCCAGGTACATATAACAATCCATGGGAGATTACATTCCCCAGAAAGTCTGTGCAATTTTCTTCTTCAGCATCTGTATATTGAGTGAAAATAAGACTAGCTAACAATAAACTTCAGACATAACTGAATAGCCTAATTTTGAAAAAAAATAATATTCTCCATGGTCTGGGAAACTAAAGCAAAGCCTTTTCTTTAAACTCTTTTCAATAATAAATACTTACTTGTTGGAATAAAGTGATTAAAAATTCCAAGGATTAAAACATAATACATTAATGAAAACATTATTTAAATGTATTAGTAGAATATTGGGTTTATTATAAATTAACAAAGGAAACGGTCATTGCCAATAACATAAAATGTATGAATCTGCAAATAAAGTAGTAACTGAAATATACGCAGCTCAATGCAGTCTTATCTACTGCAATCCAAAGAGTATATAGTGAAGCAAATCTGATAATAAACAAATTTATTACTTTCACTTACCTATAAATAGAATATATAGTAAGGGAAAGTATTGCGATCATGAAAATTTTTGAATTTTAGTTTTTAACTAAAAAACATGTTTTAGGGTCCCCTGAGTCCAAATGACCAAGTCCCGCAAGAAGGTCTGGGTGTTTACGAAACTTAAATTTAATATTTAAGACAACTATACGCCCGAGATGTTACAGCAACTATTTCTTTGAAATCAGCTAACGAGAAGAGCCACTTTATTCTATGCATTTTGCACCTTTTTACATTTTTTTCAAAAAACGGCTGTAACGATTTTGATTAAACTCACTATGTCGCTATAAAATTGGATGGGCTTTAATATCATATAGATTTTATTCTTATTGAGATAGTCTGACAGGTCTTAAATGCCGATATTTCAAAATTTCTTCCTCTAAAGTACCTTTAATTTTGTAGATATTATGAAATTGACCATATCATCTGAATGGCATTGATAAAGGACGGCTACATATACAAGTAGGACGAATTTGATGACCAACTAAAGGATAAAAGAACAAAACTATTTTAAAATGTAATTTTGTTTTTTTTTATAATAAGAACAGTAATATACTATAATATATAATATATATTATTTATATATATATATATATATATATATATTATATATATATATATATATATATATATAATGTAATATATAATATAAACTATAATACGGTATAATATACCGTTGGAAAGAGAAAATTTTTACAAAAAATTATTGGATAGACAAAGTTGTCAAATGATTAACAATTTAATATAGTTATATTATTTAATCTAAATCATGTTTCCAACAAAAATGAATACGCGTTTTATTAAAATCAACATAAAATATTTTTCGAATTGAAGTTTTTAAATTGCTTTTAACAGTCGAGGTAAGTGAAAGTCGTGTGTTGCCCGCACCCATTTTTTTATATAAAGCTTCAGTATTTAAGTCATACGTTACTTTTAATTATCCAATACAAATTAAAAAAAAAAAAAAGAAAAAAAAAGGTGAGCATCATTGTCAAAGGTGAATATCTGGTTCGATTGTTCGTTACGTTCTTGAGATGGGAGAAAATAAGTTGAAACCCCTAATAGGTACTACATCAATTTACATGCTATATCAATCATCTAAATCATAGCAGATACTATCAATCCGAGTTTATAAGTGAAACAAAAAAACCTCTACAACCCGTACTGGGTTTAGTATCTATAAAATTCGTACTGTTTCACGGCCAACAACGTCAAAGTCCGTTTTTTAATTCTATAAAATTATTAATATACTTTAGGAAGTATAGATAACATTGTGAATAATAAATTGTGATTGTGTAAGTTTTTGCGATTAAGGGATTAATACAGTTAATTTTCATTTTAAATACGTTTCCATATATAAGATTACCATGTACAAGATTCCCAATATCAATCAAATAGTATATTTTTCCTAAATTATTTGTTTTAATGTGATCTGGTTCCAAAAAGACAGTCATTCCATCATTTCATTGTTGTTAATTCGGAAAATTGGGTAATTTAAACTTGATAAGATCTTTTGATTCCATCTATGATGTATTGTGTGCCGTAATTTAGTTACTGAATGAACAAAAGGACACCTAATTTTTGCCCTAATGAAGAAGAAATCTTATTCAACCTAGTTAAAAATATGGCAATATTGTAGAGAATAATAGGACAGACACAGCCACATCAAAACAAAAAATTAACTATTGGAATGTTATTCCAACAGTTTCTATGTTGATAGAAAAAGTAGAAAAAGAGTTCAATAGCCACCCAAATGTCCAAATAAGAACATCAAACAATCGGAGAAACAAATATGAAAATATAAAGAAAAGAGGGGAAGCGGAGTGGGCTTACGCGCGTGCACATCACTACACCTTGTCTGACGACCTGGTGACCGAAATTGAAGTAAAATAATTACAAGCACGCGTATCAGTTACGGGAGAGGAGCTTTTAAATCTGGCATTAATTCCCCACTCCTCACCCATCCTTTGCTCGAGAAAACCCTTGTATAGCCTAAAAAGAAGAGGTAGGGGAGAACAAATCGAAAAGAAAAAAAAAAGTGAGTTCATTTAACGTCACTTTTATGTCCCTGTTGCTAATCGGACGATGCTACAGTGGAAGTTCTAAATTTTGCCTATACAAGATCAATTAGAATGGGGAACTTTAATGAGTACCTGTCATTGTACATGCTCGAAATCACCATTTTACGTCTTCTTCGAAGGACGGTATACAATACCGGGGCCCAGTAAGTGCTTTACCACCGGGAGCCCTTTATTGTTTCATAATAAGAACAATGAATATGCGTGAGTTAATTATTTTATTTTGGCATTAATACAACCATAATGAGAGGGTCAAGGTTTCTAGTAATAATTTGTCTTATCTGTTCGGTAGGCGGAGTGTTCATCCTCGTCGTCCCTGGTGTCTTCGATCCTCGCTCAGAGTTGACAGGTCTCTACCGGTGCAGAGGTACAGCGGATGCTGTATATTCTGGTTCAGGATGCATATCCGTATAGGCCGGCTGCTAGACGAGGAAGGAGGAAGCCGTGGAGAGCCCCTATGAAGTAAATTCTGTGAGTAGTGGGGCTAATGCCTTCTGGAGCGTACTTACTCGCAGGTTCTGTAGGGAAACAGAGACCCTGACCCGGGTTGCCTTAAACATTGCAAAATATAACTTGGGCAAAATAATCCTTGGAGGAGGTTTAAATCCAACATACCGCCTACCTAACTTTGGCTTAGCCAGATTTACAAACATAAAACTGAATGCAGTCTCTGAAAGAAAATTTAATGAAAATAAAGAAAAACGTCCTCCATCATTCATAACAGTTAAATACTTATAAATAAGCTTTTTTTTTTTTTTTTTTAATAGTATATTTTATTTTTTTTTACAAATGTATATACAAATACAATAAGTAAAATGGCTGAATTACAATAACAGGCATGAATAGACATGTAAAGAATCTACCCAGTGGTAGTACTTCAAAGTTTATTTCATGAGCAGTCTCGAGGCCACCGTCTTTTCAGGTGCCTCGGAGGATTACCGGGAATAGAAGTAGATAAGAGGTTACGGACAAGCGGGTTTGAGTGGGCAGGTAGTTTGGAATTAAAGGAGGTGTATCTATCGCGGGCCAAGTCAGCAACCAGTGGGATATTTAGGTCTCTGTGGATGAGTTTATTAGTTACAAAGTAAGGAGCATTGAGGATTTTCGAAGGATTTTGGATTGGATGCAGGAGGAGTTTGATAGTTTAGTGGAATAACTAAGCTTAAATTAAATAATTCAACCTTCTTGAATGTCTTCTTCTTCCAGTGGCGCAACAAGCCGTGTAGGCCCTGGACCTCGCGGTATAATCTCCTGGGAGATTACACTCACGTTTCTCGATGCATTTTGTAGTGTAGGGTCATCACTCCCTATGCCTAATTTTGTGAGTGGCCACCATTTGGCTGACGGGTCTCACTTACCGGGGGGAGAGGCTGTGACTGAATCCCCATTTAATTAAATCCTTGTAAAAGTCCCGACGGGACTGGGATTCGAACTCACAACCTTTAGCATGAGAGACTAGCGCGCTAGCCACTCAGCCACGAGCTCCCTCTTCTTGAATGTGCAGACAGCATATAATTTAAAAAACATCGGGTGTATTGAATTAGGGCCGCCCACCATGAAAAACCCAAACTTTGTGAAAAAGGAGAAGAATTTAGTATTCTGAATCGAATGGCGACTCGGAAAGCGAAAAGATCGGAAGCGAAAACGAAAAAGACATAGAGAAACAAGAATTTGCAACAATCGTTGAAAAAGATCGATGTACTCACGATCCCGAACGAAGGAAAAGGCCAGCGATATCGGTGCAAAGTCCCCATAACCACGTTACCAAAAACTGTGGGCACGAGGTGAAGCTGGTCGAACGTCCTGGTGGGAGCACCAGTAATTAGGCGTGAATATAGGTCGACTCCGATCAACAAGTCGATAGACCCTGGGACACCAAGGGAAGGGTCAGCCATTACGAAATGTGAAAGCCGATTGACAATCCTGGCAGAGATAGGTCGTCTAGGGATCTCGGAAGTGATGCTGTCGACCACCAGGGCGCGCACCCTGAAGTTAGTGTCGTCGTCCAACATTGAGCAAAGATGCAAAGTGATCTATCCCTTGACATTGGTCACAGCGGTATCACCTAAACCAAAGACTGCCGATTTTGGACGCGAGTTCCGAAGTTATAAAAGAATATTGACTTCAAGTCCATAATAGTCGTACGGGGGTGGATTTTTTAAAACCGTCAACCACGGCTCATGCGGTGCTTAACATCGACTCAGAGCGTGTACCAGGGCGGGATACGTAATTGCGTGACCAAAAAAATTGCCGGTATCTTTCGAGTTAGAAGTGGGGGCTCGCGTCGGAAGTCTTCGCCACATGCAACACGCCGTGGTGTTTCGAGCAGCAAAAAGTGCCATTAAACGTCAACCGGCACTGCGATAAGACGTGTCCCGGCTTCAGGTAGTTTCCACAAAGTTCCGAATCCCTGACGAATTCGGAACGCTCCCTAGTTTTCATAACTCATTTAAAATCGGAAACACCGGGCTGAAGGATGGCGCCGGTCGCAATGGGGACAGGTCTCCTTGCTAGAAGAAACCGAACCGTTACTGGGAGAACCCCTATGTGTTTTACGATTTATCGAATTACTTTGTTGGCACCTAGCCGGAGGTTTGTGTCTCGGCGGGGACCGTGAAGAGTCTGAAGATGAAGAATATTTCCAGTTTTTGTCGCTGGCGAGTAACGAGACGCCGCGCTTAGTACTGCGTACGGATTTGGTCTGAACATCGGATTTAGGCTGCAATTGCAGTTCGAGGGATAATTTGCACACCATCAACCTTCGTCTGACGAATGCAATTACTTCGTCCGAGCTAGGGAACAGACGGCATAGCCAAATTTTGTTTTTATTCCCTTTAAAAAATCCTATTTCCATCTCCCGTGTTCAAACCAGTAAACTTGTACATAAAAGACTTAAAAGTGAATTTAATTGAATTGATTTTGATTACTATTAGATTGGTGTTCAATACCACTAATTTTGATCAATATTTCAAATTACTTATAGATTTTATAGTCACAGTAATTTTAGTCTTAAACAATCTCAGTATTAACTGCAACTATATTCAACACTAAAATACATATGAACAAGCAATGCTGAGATTTTACCCAGTATTGTTCAGAATATGATACTTTGACTTTTCAGGCATTCAGTTTGTAGAGGAGCACAGAACTTTAAAAAAGCACCTTGCCCATCTCCAGATCCGTCAGTGGAAACAAACTAACTTGTTCATTTGTATTCTGAATCAAATATATTTCATGGTAAGAAAGCATGGAATATGGTTTCCTTATTACCTTAAAAAAAAGTTTCGAAAATAATAGTAGTCTTATGAATATATTTCATTTTTATTAAGTGAAAAAAACAAATTATTATTTTTTTCTCTTCATTTTTCCTCTTAATAATAAATGCCAACCCTAAAATGTCAAAAAAGATGGGTTCCTCAACTTTTGCAAAGAGAAACTTTAATATTTTAGAACTCCTTGTAATGTTTTGATAACGTGATAGGTTGCAGCTGCTTGTAGTGGTTATGATACAGTTGGAGTTGATGTCAATCTATTGATAAGAAAATTTCAAATTCTAGAAACATTTATCATCTAACTCCTTTCAATGTTTTCCCCTTAAATTTATATTATTTGGTTTGATCTCTTATTTAAATAATTCAGTGGAAGATGGTTTGGCTTTTTATGGGTTTGCTTTTGTTAATTGGTATTATTCCAATTTTATTAATATATGTTTCAAGAAAGGTGATATTTAGTCTGTTCTCTTTAAAAATATATAGATATTTTCAAGAGTTAATTATAAAGTAGTTACTGCATTTAAATTTCAGCACTGCATCAATAAGAGGAAACAGATAAAAAATGATGATGATTCCCTAAGGGTTGCCTTTTTTCACCCATATTGCAATGCTGGTGGAGGAGGTGAAAGGGTCCTATGGTGTGCTATACGTGCCATTCAGAATAGGTGAAATATACAGATCGCTTATTGTCACCATAAGCTTAATTACCAATATCATTAAACATCTCATCATCATTTAACTTCTCAATGTTTTGAAAATTATAGGTACCCAAATGCCAAAGTTGCTGTATATACAGGTGATCTTATTGCTTCTCCAATTGAAATTTTAAATAAAGTTTCTAAAACTTTCAATATTACGTTGAAGAAGGATATTGAATTTATTTATCTTCACAAACGGCATTGGGTTGAGGCCCAGAGATATCCATACTTCACTATATTAGGGCAGTCAATAGGATCTTTCATACTTGGTATTGAAGCTCTATTTGCTTATCTTCCAGGTGAATTATTTTTTGGCTTTAAGAGTTGAAAGATATACATAGATTTTCCTTTAATTACTTGCTATTGTTTTTATATATTTTCTGATTGAATAACAAAGTTATTGGTTTTAGATATTTACATCGATAGTATGGGTTACTCTTTTACTCTATTCCTGTTCTCTTATATTGGTAAATGTACTACCGCCTGCTATATTCATTACCCAACTATTACAAAAGATATGATTAAACGTGTGACTTTAAGAAACATGGCTCACAATAACAATACTACTATTGCTCGAAGTCCATTTTTATCTTCTGCTAAATTAATTTACTACAAGATATTTTCTTGGGTATGTTATATACACCACTCATTTCTGTACTTTTATGGAAAATTCTCTATTTATTGATTTAATGTGCTTATCAATTTTTTTTTCATATGTACTTACTTATATTATGACATTGTTATTAAGATTTTAATATAAACTGACAAATATTTGAATATGGAAGAAATCTGGGATTTGAAAATAAAACAGTAATGCGTAACACATTTAGTTTTTGAAATGTTTTTCTTTTTTTTAATAATACAAATTTTATTATTGTCAGTTGCTATTTATGCTTTAATTTAAACGATTCTTACTTCTTAAATTTGATTTAATCTTTTTTAGGTACAATACTTATGCGTGACTTTACTATTATATTACTAAGAATAAAAAAGTGTTATACAAATTTCTATTTCCTTTATAATTTTTATAAATTATATTAATATATAATAAGTATATAATTGATTGTATTTTCCTATTTGAATTTGTTATGAATTAATATTGGAATTTCAGCTTTATAGTTTTTGTGGAAGTTTTGCTGATACAGTAATAGTGAATTCATCTTGGACTGAAGATCATATAAATAGTTTATGGAATTGTAGTTTATCCACCCATCGAATTTATCCTCCTTGTGATACTGTGTCTCTAAAATCATCTCCCATGGCTCCTGATATTAGTGAGTATTACCTTTATTGCTACACTTTTATCTTCTTTCAAATCCATCTTCACGATCTAATGAAAAAGTTTTACCTTATATAATATTAGCCTTCTTTATTCAAATCTAGGTGAAGGGGGTGAAATCAAAATTGTATCAGTTGGTCAATATCGTCCTGAAAAAGATCATCCTCTTCAACTCCAGGCAATATATGAGTTAAGAAATCTTCTTCCTGAAAAAATATTCGAAAAGGTAGGCTGTATCAGTAACTGCTACGAATTTTTTTTTAGAAGGTTATATCAATAAATGTATTTTGTTATTTTTCATTTATTTTCTATTTTATGATTAATTAATAATATAAATAGTTAATAAGCCGAGTATGGCAATATAGGCTACTTGATGGTTTTACGATTCCAGTTTAAAATTATTTTGTATGTCTGTTTAAGAATTATATAGTAGATTTTTCTCTGTTTTTTCTATTTTATTTTCATTACTGTAGTATTATTTTTCTATTTATTATCTATTTTATTTACTTATTTTTCTAATCATTTTTGTCCTCTTTCTGAACATATTTTTTTCTATTTATTTAATTTTTTTTCTATTTCATTTGATTGTATAAATTGAATAAATTCCTACTGCTCTAATACCTATTAACCTTATGTGGCAGAATGTATTATCTATCTCAATAAATAAAGAATTTAAAACTGTATGTTTCCATTATTAGCTTACTTTTACGGTTATATACTGATTATTATTGTTATTCGGATAACTAAGAATATTATTATATAATTTTGGTATTATTTTATTTTAATTTCTGTTTGCTTTCATAATTAGGAATAATATTATAGTAGGTAATGCAATCAAGATTTTTTTAACAATTAATTCCATCTGTTTAAATAAAAATAAAATCAATTACTAAATTAAGGAGTTGCTAAAATTTTATTAAGCTAAAAAACTAGCAGATTAGTGTGTGCAGTGCCAACAAATTAATAATAATCCTGATTTTTTTTTCCCACATGAAACTGTTGTAAAATCTGTTATATTTTTAGGTAAAATTGGTGTTTATTGGTTCCTGTCGACACAATGAGGATCACATTCTTGTGAAAGATATGCAAGATCTGTGCAAACACCTTTCTCTTGAAAATAATGTTGTATTTAAGGTAATTTGGTACCTTTTGTATTTAGTCAGAATTCATTTGTATTTTAATGTTATTATGAAGTCTTTTTGAATATATGCTGACTTAAATAGGTTTTAATTTATTTTCTGATTTAACATAGTTATTATTTTAGCTGTAACTAACATATAATCAAATATAAAAAAACAAACTTTTTATACATACCTATTAAATTTTACTAATTTAGGATTTGTTGAACTAAATTTATAAAGTTTTTTTTTTTTTTCAATTTCATTTTAATTTTTTCTGTCAGAAAGTTTTGTTTTTCAAGAATATAACATGTTTTCACCATGTTAAATATGAAATTCTGTGTAGAATAAATTAATTCAAACACAATAATGATTGCCTGACTAGATCCACTCATTAAATATCAGTTGTTTTTTTCTTTACCATATAGTTAATTAATCTGGAGTGTTCACATTCTTTTATTTATCACATTTTGTAATTTAGCCCTGTCACTTTTAAATTATTGAATTAAAAATCTCTTACAGGTCAATATTCCTTATGATGAACTTAAAAAGGAGTTATTATCCAGTGTAATTGGTCTTCATGCAATGTGGAATGAACATTTTGGAATAGGTAAGAAATGGCTTTTATTTATATATATATTAATAATTAAAAATTATACACCATAAATAATCTTATTTTGAAGTGAGGTTATTCTAATTTATGATTATGAAAAATATTAATTTGATTATAAGAGATATGACCTTTCATGAAATTTTTATTTATTTTCAAATCCTAGCAAATATGTTCTTCTGTTAATATTATTTAGCTTTATCTTGACTGACACTGTATTTTTTTTTACTGTTTATATATATATATATATAGTATATAATATATATATTTATTATATATATATATATTAATATATATATAATATATATATGTATATATATATATATATATATATATCTACATACACTCGCTCAAAAAAGTGTCCATACACCCATAAATAAATTCTTAGTTTTGAAAGCTGAGGTTGATTTCCTCCACACTTTTGACCTTCCATCTGGCCCAAAAATATTAAATTTGGATTCCTAAGAGAATATGACCCTTTCCCAGAAATTTTTAGGTTTATTTTCAAACTCCCTAGCAAATCACTGCCGCTTCTTCTTGTTTAATTTCTTTCCAGGCTTTCTTCTTGCGACTCGACCACTGTATTTTTTTTTACTGTTTCTGGGTGGACTTGAATTCCATAGTAACTATTAGTTCTGATGTCATTGAGGTGTCGGTAATGTGAGGATTTGCAAACGTTTCAGCAAGGATTCTCCGGTCTACTGTCTTTAAGAACATAGTCTATCCTCCAAAGATTTTAACTCTCTATGTCTTTTTAGTATATACTGTACAGTAGCATGTGCTTTATTCAACAGAAATGCAATTTTTCTTATAGATAAGCCCTGCGGACCATAACTCTCTCAAATCACAAGAAGAGAACTTATTGAAAAGAAATCAGTCTCCCAAGCCCAAGTAACGCTAATAATGAACTAAGATTTGATTATCGAGATAAGATTTCTAAATATAACTCTGGAAAGAATGTCATAGTAAAACAAATAGGATTAATATAGAAAGTGTATGGAAACTTTTTTGACCTATCATTAACAAATGACATTCTACTTCATTTTATATTAAAGATGAAATGAAAATATATGTATCTATTTTTTTTTAATCTAATATTAGTATTAATAATGTACGAGTATAAATTAGGAAATTGTTCATTTGAAAATAAACAGCTATGCAAAATATAAGCGTGCTGTATGGAAACTTTTTTGAGTGAGTGTACATACATCCATATAGAGTGGACTTTTACCATTGTACTAGTCAGAATGATCATAAGGAATACCTGAGTTTGGGATAGAAAAGTATGAATTACTTGGATCTTAAAAATTCCTTAGTGATAATGATTTGATAACCTCAGGTGTTTTTGTTTTTCTATAAACAATAAGATAATAAAAATATTATGTTTATTTTTATAAACAAAGTATTTTAGGAGTTGTAGAGTGCATGGCAGCAGGACAAATCATGGTAGCACATAGGTCTGGTGGTCCTAAGGCTGATATCATTGAGGAATCTGAAGGAAGTAGAAATGGTTTCTTAGCAGCTGATGAAAACGAATATGCTAGGGCTTTGGCAGCTATTATTAAAATGTCACCCCAAGCAAGGAATAAAATTAGAGAAGCTGCTAGGTATAAATTTCGGCATGTTACTCTTTTATTTTCATCAGGTTTCATTGATCATAGTAAAAATAGACTTTTTTTTTTTTTTTTTTTTTTTAATTTCAGGTCATCTGTAGATAGATTCTCTGAAGAGGAATTTGAAAAAGGCATTCTGAGAACCCTTGATCCATTATTTTCTCAAAGACTTAAGGGCGAATAAATGAATTTACTAATGATCTTTCAGCGGTCTGTTTGATATTTCAAGTAAGCCCTTTGTTTAAAACTTGATGTCAAAACCTTTAAACCATAATATCGCAATTTTTATCAATTCATGACCCTAAATAAAACAAAAAAAAAAAAAAAAATTGTACTCTAAATAACATTAGGTACACACCCTTGGAGTAATAATAATAATGTTTATTAATATAATACATTTTTTTTTTCTATAAATACAAAATAAAAACATTCTTGCTTTGGATTACTCCGTCAGCAGAGCACCCTTGGAGTATATTCCATCAGTCCTGGGATTCTATAATCTTATTACTGTGCAATCTCATAACTTCTGTAGTCATATATTTTATGTAATCAACATCTTAGTCATTAATTTTAGATATCTTTGGAATTTGAATTTTCTGTCTTTTCAGGCACTGGCAAGACTAGAGAGGGAGAGGATCAACTGTGCCTCTATATTGAAATACAAATTATGATGTAATTATTTTTTCTATATGTGATTTATATTAAATATGTGTTTTTGATTTTTTTATAAAAAATATCAATAAAATCCATTAAAAAAATAATTTAATAATGATGTTCATCCAATCCAAAATACTTACATTTGAAAAACTAACCTGAATGTTACTTATTACTTAACAGCCTAAATATTAAAAATTTAGGTATTTGAATGTAGTTGATTTTGTGTAAAACATTGAAATTATTTTGATTCTACTCCTCCTACAATTATTTTTTAAAATAGGGTAAATTCATTGAGGCAAACTGAATTGAGCCCTTCTTTGTACCAGTACCTTTCTCTTTGATAGTCGTCTAAGGTTATAATGATTATTTAATTAGTACTCTCGTTCATCTTACCGAAAAATTTTGTACATGGTACAGTATATGGTAACTTAGAAAGAAAAATTGCAATAAGGACAGTTGAATTTAACTTCAGATGTATTTAAAACTTAGTTTTTGACCTGAGGGCAAATAAATGGAAGAAAATAAAACAAAAGGTTAATGATTGGAACCATGAAGAAGAAATGAATTAACAAATAAATTTAATTTAATAAATTTCTTGTCCCCTTCATGCTAACTGCATTGCCATTTCTATAAACAAGGTCATGTCCCTGGTTCTATGTTTTTTATTAAAATGTTTCACTACAAACAAGTTGATTTTTTTCCGAATTTCAAATAATAAGGGAAATATAAAAATATAGGTTAAGTTAACAAATAGGATTAAAAATTGATCTAATTTAAATAATATCAATTCAAATTATGATAAGGCTCTGACCTTTACTGAAAAGGTAATAATAGGTTTTAAAATGTTCAAGATAAAACTGTAAAAACAAACCAAGTAAATAAGATAAAGGGATTAATGAAAGACTGGCTTTATCTTTCTTAAATCCTCCATCCATTTTGAAATACTGGTTTATCAACTTGAAAGATGCTCAATAATTAAAATATAGAGAAAGGAAAGATGATTTAAATAATAAAGAAGTCTTTAAAAAATTAATTTATAATTTATTAATATTTCGTTTACAATGCGATCATCACATTTACAGAGGTTTAGAAATAATTAAAAAAATAAATCAGAAAAGCTATTCACATAAAAACATTTATAATACCTTGAGCAATTTAAAATTTGATTTTTGTGCTTAAGAGCATGAGCATTTTAAAAGATATTGTGATATTTTAAGATAAGTGATATTTTATTTAATATCAGAATATAAACATTCATTAAAGATATAATTTTTATTGCCCTGAGGATATATAATTAGCACAGAATATGATATATTTAAAAATATTAATTTTGAGATACAACTTTTAAAATGGCAACATGATTAATACCTTTAAAAAAAAAGTAATAGCTCTTATAGTTGGATGATTAACAAACCAATTGGTTAGTTGACGTATAGAATATATCAACATTTATTGCTAAACAAAATACGGGAGAAAGGTGACATCTTCAATTTTATTTGATGTTTTAATTTGTTTTACACTCTTTCACTATTCGCATCCACCATTTCTTATTAGAATTTATGTTATTACATAAATTTATTTCTATTTCTATAACAAAGAGTTATAGTTAGAGACATGAAGTTCTCCCTCAAGTTGTTTATTTATACTATGTTGCCCAAAATAAATATAGTAAATAAAGGTAGGTCATAAATTATTTGATTACCTTCAGACCAAATATTTTTGTTTTAGTTATTAAATAATTGTAAATTATGCCCAATATATTATTACTCATTAAATCTTATTGATACTTAAAAATTTATAAAAAATAAAATACATGTACAATCACGGTCTTGGTAGACAGAGCTTTCCTGAATTAAGTTACTATAAATTTCTACAATTACAAAATATAACATCACATTTACATCGTATAATTATATAAAACAAATATATAACATCTTCTTATTAACAATTTATAATAAATAAATATTTATTTCATACTCTTTTTCTTAGATATATAAATATTTTTTAATACTATGTATATTTATCAACATCTTATTTACAATAAATACAAATAACAATAAATATTAAATAACCCTAACCCTACTGCCATGGTTAGACATCACTTTTTTTCTTTTTACATAAATTACAAAAAATCGTGTTAAAATGAATGTCATTATAGAAAAAGAAAATTTTAAAAATTAAAGAAAAGCACATTAAGTAGAAAATTCTATAAAAATCATTTAATGCTAACTTATTTTACAATCAATTGGATACCAATTGTAGATAAAATTCAAAATTGTTCTATGACACTTAATTCGTTGATTCATGCTGATCCAATTATCTCACTGTAAAATAATACAATTTTTATTAATGTATTCGCAATAAATTATAATGTACTTATTTTGTTTGAATAAGTATTTAAAAATTCTACTTATACTATATACTAAGGGAAAATATAGCATTGTGGAAATTTTTTAATTCCGTTTTCACCATAAATACACGTTTCAGGGTCTCCTGAGTCCAAATGACCAGTCCCGATAAAAGTTTTGTGTATGTGTCTGTGTGTAGAAATTCAAGCGTAAAAACGAAAAGTGCATGAAATTTCGTATTTAAGACAACTATATGCCTTAGACATTACAGAAACTTTTTCATCAAAATCAGCTAACCAGAAGAGCCACTTTATACCATCACCTATATTTTGATTAAGCTAGCTATAACAATATAAAATTTAATAGGCTTTAATATCATACAGGTTTCATTCTGATTGAAGTAATGTGAGAGGGCTTAAATGCAAATATTTTAAATTTTCTTCCTCCAAAGTACCTTCAAATTGGTAGATTTTATAAAAATAACCATATCACCTTTTTAGCATTGATAAAAATGGCGAAATTGAATAAATTTTGATATCCAACTAAAGGAGAAAAGAGCAAATATATATTTTTTTAGTGCAATTTTTGTGTTTTTGAACATAAAAACTGTAATATAGATGTATAATATACTGATGGAAAGCTAAAGATTTTAGAAAAAAAATATTATCTTATACAAAAATCGTAAAAGTTGAAGGAGAATGATGAAAAGCCGATAAAACTAACTGATTGCCGTAGATAATAATTTAATAGATTATTTACTAAAACACATGTTTCTATTGTTTGTTTATTTATTTTACATCACTTTGCTACTATGGCTAATCGGATGATGGTACAGTGGGAGCCCTAAATCTTGCCTATCCAGGTTTTATTAGGATAGGGGTCTTTAACCTAGCCACCCAGCTACAAGGATCCCATGTTTCTGTTGAAACTCAATGTAATTAAATTTTTAACAATTTATTTTCATCTCTAACTGTATTTAAAAATTCTTAAATTGATTTTAACTTTGGAGGTTAGTTGAACTTGAAAGTTGTGTGTTGCGCTCAGCAGATTTTAATTTTCCTATTCATAAAAGTTTTATTTATATTAACATTAACAAAACTTCCAACAGGAAGGAGGAGGAGCAATAAGATAAGAAAAAAATAAAGGACAGAGAAGTAAATGATTTTTTAAATAACTAAAACGGGCAAATAAAAATTGAAGAAAATAAAAATGAAGAAGGGTAAAAGTTTCCAAAATGGTAGGTTTATTTAAATACAAATTTTTTTTAATTGTTAAGATTAAAACCCTGTAAATGTAAACAAGCTGTTAAATAATAATAAAATTATTGAAAGTATACCTTGCTAGTTCCCTGCTCACAAGACCCGTTCTCGATCTACTCCGATTTAACTGAGCTCGCCTCTCAGCTAAAAGTAAAAAAAATAAATGTTTTCACATGTGTAATAGAAAAAACATAAATATACAGCGGTGGTCATAGAAATAGCATCACTCAATAAAACAATTTTCTCCGAAATTGTACATAAATACATGTTTTAAAAAATTCTGAGTTCACAAAGAAATATTATACATTCAAAATTCAAGAAAAACACCTTAAAATCAATGAAAAAACAAATAAATTTAAATTTAATTACTAAGTGCATTATAATATTAATTTTCCGAACTCTGACCACTATTGATTTGTGTCACCGCTATTTCCCGGGAAGATTCTTCCACATCATTTAACCTCACAACATTAATTTTTTTTTATAGCAAAATGCTTAAAATTTGGCAAAATTACAAATGTTATCCTGGTAGTAGTTAAAACTACTAACAAGAACTAAGAAACGTTATTTGTTTTTTACTAAACTTATAGTATAAATAAGTAGACTAAAACAAAAATATTCGATTGAATCAATTTTAAGACCATAAAAAAAACTTAAGTTAAGTGATGCAATTTATATGACCATGACTTTAATTGCATAGCTAATATTTAAATAAGAAAAGCAACATTTTATTAGGCAATAAAAATATTAGATAACTTAATATTTCCTAAAGTTCAAATTATTTGAACTTTACTTAATTAAAACATAAAAACAGAGGTTTGATGATGGACCAGCCAATCAAGAAAATAAATAAATCAACAATAAATTATTAATATGGATAATATGTTGTGGATGTAGGAACACTTACCTCCAACCGGTCGCGGACCACCTCTTTTTCGTTTCTGATCCCTAGAGAATGCAGAACCAGTTTGAAGAGCCTCCAGAAGACTGTCCATCACACCTTCTTGCGTCTGAGTTGCGCTCATATCCACCAACGCCTTCTTTCTAGCAGCTCTTTCTGCTTTTTCCACTTCAGCTTTTTCTCTTGCTTCTTTAGCTCGTCTAGCTTTTTCTTCAGCTTCACGAGAGAGGACATTTTCCTTGTGAGCTTGCTAAAAGTTTATTTCAATGTTTAATAAATCTTTAGGTATAAAACATTGGGAATTTACATATTGACTCTAAAGCTTATAGTTTAATTGATAATTATACTAGCTATAATCCATGGTTTTGCTAGCGAAAATTTCATTTTGATTTGCATATACATGCGTCTATGGTAGTGGTTACTAACTAGTGGTCCACAGATGATGTTCAGGGAGTCTGCGAGATGTCATCGGGAAATAATTTTAAATTACCTTACCAAAAAATATGTGTGAAGCCTTGGCTTTTAATAAAAATCACACACTCTACACAGACATATTTAACATTCTATATGCCGTCCTTTGGAGGGGACGTTAAAAGGTGGTCCCGAGCCTGTGTGATATCAGGTACTCGTTAAAGATCCCTGTCCTAATAAAACCTGGATAGGCAAAATTTAGGACTCCCACTGTAGCATCTTCCGATTAACCATACTAGCATAAAAGTGACATTAAACGAATAAACAAAAATATCCCTCTCCCCATTAACATACCAGTAATTACTTAATACGATTTAGCTTTAAGCAAAAATGATTCATATCGTCACAACTCGTTAGCAACATAAATATAAATTATTCCTATTCGCAGGTTTCCACCTTCAAATTTTTTTAGATTTTAGAAATAATTTTTGTTATGTTCAAAAATACACAGTTTTTTACCTGCTTAAAATCATTTTATAATACCAATAACAATTGAATGTGTTTCTGCAGTAACCTACATATGAACCATGGATTGTTTATTTGTTTAACGTCACTTTATGCTACTATGGCTAATCGGACGATGCTACAACGGGAGTCCTAAATTTTGCCTATCCAGGTTTTATTAGGATAGGGATCTTTAACGAGTACCTGACATCGCACAGGCTCGGGACTACCTTTTAACGTCCCCTCCGAAGGACGGCATAACTAAGGATTTTTTTACTCCCATTAAAAAATCCTAGGGCCACCCGCAGGTTTGAACCATGGATTTGAAGCCTAATAAGTTTAAATATACCTGTTATAAATTTGTAATCTTTGCTAATATCGATCAAATTAAGACAATTTTGCTTTCATGAGGTTAGAAACTTAATTATCTTTCAACTGAGTATGTAATTTTTCAGGAAATGGATAGTTTTTGAGTTATTCAAAAACCAATTTCGTAATAGGTTTATATATTTTTTCAACAACTCAAGAGGACAAATTTTTCCATACATAGCCTTATTACATAACTAGAGGATAAGACGAATATCCAGGAAAAATTTAAGCTTCACAACCTTAGTCATTTGTGAGATACTGCTTAGACCAAAAAAGTGAGTAAAATGGTATTTTCATGAATAAATATAGATAAAAGCAGATTTACTATGTTTCATTATATTGAAACAATGCATTTTTAATATTAAATAATTTTTTAAAAGTTATGATATTAAACTACTCACATAAAAGCCATCCATGAATCCTTTGAGATCTGAGAAGAATTCTTCTAATGTATATTTTTGTTTTTCAAAAGAGTAGTACTCAGCAATATCAGAATAAAGAGTCTCAAGTTTGTTGAACATACTGTTCAAAACTGCACATTCTTTTTTTGCTTGTTTTGCAAAATCCTGCAGGATATGTTAAGAAAAATTTCTTTAGTTAAATTATTGATATTTTATAAATTTTCTTTTCATTATTACTTGTTCTCTGTATTTCTATTTTTTATTTTTTTTTGGGAGGGGGAGAGTGGGGACGGTACTGCATATGAGAAGAAAGAAGAATTATGTAATATAACTACAAAAATTTGTTAACAAGGTTTTGGGTAAAATATTGCAACTGTAAAACTGAATAAAGATTATTAGTTTGTAGTAGGAAGAAAATCAGAAGCCTGGAATTGGAAAATTCGATACACAAACAAATAAAGGAAGGCATTGATCAATTCGGAATAAATATAAAAAACAATAATAGAACAAATAAAAATATACATTGTTTTTTTACTTTCATTTACCTTTATATGAAATATATAGTAAAGGAAAGTATTGCGATCGTGAAAATTTTATAATTCCAGTTTTCACCGGGTATACACGTTTTATGGTCCCCTGAGTCCAAATGACCAAGTCCCAAAAAAAGTGTGTGGTTATTCCCGGGCGGATACAAAAAGTCCTGTTAAACTGAAATTTCATATTTAAGACAACTATATGCCCGAGAGGTTACAGAATCTTTTTCATCAAAATCAGCTGACCAGAAGAGCCACCTTATACTATGCATTTTGCACCTTTCTACGATTTTTTCAAAAAAATGATTTTGATTTAACTCTATATATCAATGTAAAATTTGATAGGCTTTGACATCATGTAGGTTTCATTCTGATTAAAATAGTCTGACAGGGCTTAAATGCCGATATTTTAAATTTGCTTCCTCTAAAGTACCTTTAATTTTGTAGATTCTATAAAAATAACCATATTTTCTTGTTAGCATTGATAAATAACAGCTAAACATGTAAGTTGTGCGAATTTGAAAAACAACTAAAGGAAAAAACTGAAAACAATATTTTTTAATGCAATTTTTTGTTTTTAAACATAAGAACAGTAATGTAGATGTATAATATACCGTTGGAAAGCTAAAGATTTTAGAAAAAATATTATCTCATGCATAAGCTTTTAGAAGTTAATAGAGAGTGATGAAAAGCCGATCAAACAAACTGATTATTTGAGAAATAATTTAATAGAATTTTTAATTAAACACATGTTGCTATAGAAATTCAATTTAATTAATTCTTTATTAGTTTCACTCATTTTTATCTCAAACTGTATTTGAAAATTCTTTAATCGATTTTAACAACAGTGGTAAGTGAAAGTCGTGTGTTTTCATTAGAGCTTCTTGTTTCCTAGAGATCAGATACTACAATAAACATAAAGTTATTGTTGAAGTAAGGGGAAAGAAAGAGAGGAATTAAATAGTAGAAGAGTAAAGATAGAAAATACATGGGATGAACAATAGAAAGTGTTGTTTTTGTTAATCAAATCATATTCAATGGATACCATTATCTAAATAATTAAGGTTCCAATGAAATGATCATACTTAAAATTCATTAAACAAAAGGATACACCCATAACTTCAGCAAACTTGTCGTCCTCATTCTGGGGTATTCGGTTGTTTGCGAGATCTGTTTCTAGGTTTTTGAGGTTATTCTCCATTATCCTCAGAGATTTCTGGATTGAATCTACTGAGACCCTTGCCGCTCTATCAACATGCATCAGTTCATCACCGAATGTTAATAACTCGGGAAATTTCCTTTCGATTGTATCGACTAAGTAGTGCATTAATGTCATTTTATTTTCTAAATCTTTAGTAGCTGATAGCTAAAAACAAACATAATAGGAACATAAATCATTATTCAGTTTAGATAAGATGAAACTATATCAAATTTTTAACTCAATAAAAATGACTTTTTCATCTTCTTCTTGTGGATGATATTTATATGAAAATAATTCGACAACTAAATAATTGTTCTCTAGAAAAAACTAAAGTACAATCTATTATCAAAGCAATATTCAATAAAATTTTTATTAATGAAATAACAATTAAAATTTAAGTAAAGGAAAAATGATTGAATATCTGATTTTACACATGACCATCCAAAAGAAGAATAATTCTTAATAAATTCTTTCTGACACAGCTTAAAAATGAGAACTTGCGCAGTAGATATTTTATTCATATCAAAATGCTCAATTCCAGAAATCAAGGGATCAGTTTATTCCAACACAACTTCTGAACTTGAGGGAACTTCTGAACTGAATGCACTGGGTTGTGCATTAACAGAAAACTTAAGACACACTCAAACGGAACAAAAATCCAAGATCTGTACAGCCTTAGTTTGAACATGCACAGAAAAGTAATCAAGATCAGTCTGATTGGGAAGTGAGAAAAATCAAGTATCCCTTGAAAAAATAATAATAGCTACCATTCGGCTAAAAAAAAATACTCGGTTATTTAAATAAATAAATGGCAGAATAGTAGGTGAACCTATTTGTCAACCCAAGATAGAAAAAAAAGTTATGTTTAAAATTATAATATAACTTGCTTTATACCTTAGGTAAGAAATTTATTTCAAAAGCGTATGCCTGCCCATTTCTTGAACCACTGTTCATATAATTACCCATGAGTAATATCAATTCTAATATTTTAGCGAATTTTTTACTCTTCTTTACTTCTTCACAAGCTGTAGTACCAGCAACAATATCCTTAACATACAAATAAAATCATTATTTCACAAAACAACATTTAGTCTACTCAACTAAAATATAAAAAAAAACAAATATATTACTGGTTTGATATCCTGCACCATTTCCGGGTGATGTATTCTGAACTTCATTGATTTTAGCTTCGGAAGCAACCTTTTGATTTCTGCAAGCTGAAAATATAAAATATATTTAATTATTAAATTAAAATATGCAAAAATGAACTCTAGGAAAGTTATGAGATAATTTAAGGAAATAATAACACAGCATTAATGATATACAAATTGAGATAGTACATCGTAGTAAACCTCTTAAATTACAATTCTCTGAGGAGTTCGATCTGATCATCCCTCTCCCCTTTAATTCATAATAATAATTGATAGAGCAGTGTATATATTATATTCATAATATATAATATTCATAAGCCTATTTATGTAAAGATGGAAGCATGAATAAAATTATTTTAAAATCAGTTAATATATCATCCTGGAAACCACATGTAGACCAAATTTCAGTAGTTAATAAGTATTTCGAATTCCAGTTTTCAACGGAAATACACGTTTTAGGGTCCCCTGAGTCGAAATAACCAAGTCCTGCAAAATGGTCTGTGTGTCTGTGCTAAGCCCAGCACGAAAACGAATAGGTGTACGGAACTGAAACTTTATATTTAAGATGACTATTCACTCGTGATATTCCAGCAACTTTTTCATCAAAATCGGCTAACCAAAAGGGCCACTTTATACCATGCATTTTGCATCTTTCTATGATTTTCTCAAAAACGGCTTTAATGATTTTGATTAAACTTGCTATATGGATGTAAAATTTAATGGCTTTAATGTGATGTAGATCTCATTCTGATTGAAATAGTCTGACAGGCCTTAAATGCCGATATTTTAAAATTTCTTCCCCTAAAGTATCTTTTACTTTGTAGATTTTATGAAATTGGCCATATTATCTAATTAGCATTGCTAAAAAACAGGTACATATAGAAGTTGAACGAATCCAACTAAAGGAGAAAACTCCAAAACTATTTTTTAAATGCAATTTTTGTTTTTTGAACTTAAGAACAGTAACTATATACCATTGAAATGCTAAAGATTTTAGAAAAAATATCATCTTACACATGCTATTGTAAAATTTAACAGAGAGTGATGAAATGCCGATAAAACAAACTGATTGTCGTAAATAATAATAGAATAGATCATTTAATAAAACACATGTTTCTATTAAAATCCAATATAAATACTTCTTTAACAATTTATTTCATTTCTAAATTTGTTTACAAATTCTTAAATTGATATAAGTAATGGAGGTAAGTGAAAGTCGTGTGTTGCGCGCACCAGATTTTTTATCTTAATACAATTAGTAGATTTAAAATTAAAATGTACCATTTTTTAATTCCAAAAGGATAATAAATAATTAATATTCTATTACCAGACAAAAATGAAAACATAACTTACCGTCAATGCAAACTGTTCAGCCTCAGTCAACTCATTGTAGTCAACTTTTAGTTCCGTTAGCCTTTTCAGCTGTTCAGGCGGAGGGAGATATGAGATCAAACTCTCAAGAATATTTTCAGTCAAGACAGTAGTATCACAATTCAAAATATATCGTTTTACATCAGCGTAGGTCAAGTGCTTCAAGCACCCTCCTAATAATATAGAAAGATTTTGAGCAGCTTTGCTGTCCAAGACTCGCAGTTGTTTCACTTTTTTCAAAGTTCCAGATCTAAAATAAGAAAAAACAACAGAATTATAACACATTAATACTTATGCAATCATGAATTTAGATTTTAACAAACTTATAATAAGCGGTGAACAACTTTTCATTTATTCAGATTATTTGCAAATCTACAATTACGTGATATTTATTTTTTATGTCTAATTTTCTTTAAACCTATTTAGGAACACATCTTTGTAAAAAAAAAGTCAAATATAAAACCATCAGCTGTCTGACTACAAATAAAGGATCATGACAAACACTAGCGCACATTAAAATATAATGTAATATTTTCTAAATTCATAATAGTAGATTTAGATAGCCAAAAAGAACAAATTGTATTTATTGCATATTTTTTTAAAGGAGCCATCCATCCATTGGGCTACAGACCGGTCTGATCCTTGGTTTCCTCAACAAGTCTTCGCCAGCTGGTTTGGTCTGGTGCTACCCTTCACCAATTGTGTTTGTGAGCTTCCCATCTAGTTCACCGCAGTTTTCTTAGTTTAAAAAATTTCCTTATATCTGCCTTGCCATAGAGTTTGACTTTCTCAATTTGTCCTCTGCCTCCAGCTTTCTCAGATCCTGACCGCTACAAATAATTGTTCTTGAGATCTTCCAATCAAATATTAGGATTTCCTTTTTCTCTTAACTAGCGAGGGTCCTTTTCTCAAATCCAAAAATTAAAATGGACTAAATAAGGGTCTTGTATAAATAGCACTAGGGACGCCAGTGAGGTAGGAACTTCTTCAGGTGCGTTTTTCCAAAGGAGCAATCTTGTCAAGTTGACAGGGCACTGGACTAATGCTCTAAAGGTACTAGGTTCGACCTCGGCTGTGGCAAAATAATTATTTATTCTTTTATTTCAGCTGTGGGACAATGCTGAGGTAGGGAGACCCTCATTTCATTTGCAATTTCTTGTTACCAAAATAATTAAAACAATTAGAATACATAGTAAAAATGTTACCTATCTACAACATCCTCATTCTTTTTCGTAGGAGGTTTGGAGGAAAACTTTGCAGCCAAACCATCCAGTATATCCGGTGAAGCAAGCTGTTCCTCTTGAACTTTAACCCAAAATGATTTTTCACTTAGTTTTTGAGGTAATATCTAGAATGAAAAAAAAAAAATATGTATAAATACTTCAGCTAACAAGGATTAAAATTAAGCATTTAATCAACAAAAAACTTACAGTTTTCCAGTTAGCCCTTTTGATTCCTTCGACATTCCACTTTTTCTTTGGTTTGAGGCCATGAGGCAGGACTTCAGGTGGCTTTGCTAAAGGTGCCATGCCAAACGGAGGAGGCATAGGAGGTCCTCCCATTCCAGGAATCGGAGGCGGAGGTGGTGGCCCTGAACCTGAATATTTAAGGATAAATAGATACATTAATCTGAATATTTTATGTTTTCTAATAAGATGTAGAAAAAAAAGAAGAAAGAAATAGTATTATCACATACAATTCTTATTTAGAGCAATGATAATTAAAAAAACATAGAAGATCAATTTTAAAAAGTATGACACACCACCTAGATCAAAAATGACATGGGTCCACATATCAAGAAAAAATAATAACGCAAAGCCGATAACAACAATAACAAGAACGAGTATCGTACAAATCGTAAGACTGAGGACTAACCACGGGTGCACTAACAAACATCTTGCTCTTATGAAAATAAAAAAAGATGGAAAATGTGAAGTCTGCGGAGAGCCAGAAGACTTGCAACACTTAGTTTTCAGGTGCAAAAAATACATGAGAGAACGCGGCTTTACACAAGGGGAAGAGACTGCATTTTTAAACAACTTGGACAAAGTGAATATCAAAAAGATAGAAATGTTCTTTAAAAAAAAATTCAAATTGTAAACTTTAGATTTAATCATCAATGCTTTCAATAAGTCTGTACTTGTACATACATCTCTTTTAAATTTTACACTGACCAAATAGGATTTGTTATCGAGTCTTGGGGGTCATTTGTAATATAAATAAATAAAATAACACAAATCCAAAGACAAAGACTTCTTTATTCACCCTACTCAAAATTTGAACATCAGCAGAAATGAAACACATAAACTTACTTATTGAAACCTACTTACTTACTTACTCGACTTACACATCGCAGATAAATGGGCCAGCGAAAGGATTTGCATTAATTAACTGCAACTTCCTTAAACTTTTACAACAATGAAAGCACCTTGGTAGTAGTAACTTTACGTACTGACTTTAACATGGCAAATGTTAACAAACACATAATTACTACAAACGGTTCAATGACATCCTGACATGCTTATAAATGACACTTTGACAAAAATCATGCCAGATAAAGCCTATAGAAGGCTGAAGTGGAGCAGGATGGTATCTTCTACTTTGAATAACTATCTAAAGGACACTACAGTCCTATGAAGATCAACCTTTTTCCGTTCCTCTCTGTCCGCTGTCTTCTGTCATAGTGTTCTCACATTCTTTATCCAGAGATCTCCCACCATAGAGCCCATCCATCACAGTTGTCTGCTTTTTGATCTCCACCCTCTTAGAGTTTCCTTAAGCATACATTTTAGGATTCTGCCTTCTTCCACATGTCCTGTCCATCTCAGACTCCCTTTTATAATAAAGGCAACTAAATCAGGCTCTACAAAAAGACTTGGTAGTTCAACATTTGTTTTGATCCTCTACCTATTTTTTTATGTCGGACTGTAAATTTTCTTAAGTACTTTTCTCTCCCATACTTCACTGCAATAGCTTACTATTGAACTATTTTAAATATAAAGCCCTTTTGCTTGGGGCTGAAATGATAGAAAATATAATGCAAAAAATCTACAGGATGTCTCAAAAACTTTTAGTCATTTCGTGGGAGCAGGTACTAGACTTCAAGAGGAATGAAAAAGTTCATATGACCCACAGTTCGATTAACAGTGGGAGAAAAATCAAATTTTGAGTTTTTTGCCGTTATCTACGGTTTTCATCAGAAAAACTCAAAAGATCAATTATCTAGGCCCGGTTGCACCAACAGCCTGTGTTAAAGTTAACTTTTGCTGTTAACTAACCCGGGTTAAAAGCTAATCATGATTAAAGTTTTTGTCCATTTGCACCAACAAATTTTTAATTTGAGTTAGTTAACATGGGTTAGCGCGGGACGTCATCATATTCGTGACGTATTTAACAACTCCAAACCCTCTAGACAGAGACAGTTAGGTTATATTGAAATGATTGTTTTACTCTGCCGATTAATATATATTAATACAATAATGGATATAATTAGTTGACCGTTGAGAATTAATAATGAAACATTTTAAGATCTATTGAATATCAAGGAAGCTGGATTGTAATGTGAAACCAGACAGACAATGAGTATCTAAATGGAATAAAAACTATAGTATATAAAATGTTATTAGATGTATTCGAAAAAAATAATAAATTAAATTAAGTAAAATGAAATTAAAAATGAACTCAGGACAAAAAACCTTAACATTAATAACAATAAATTGATCAATAATAAACCAAAAATTGATGACAATATGAACACTAAATAGTAAAACCTAAACAAAAAACTATAACAGATCTTTACCAGAATGAAAATAATAAAAAAACAATTATAGGTAATATCAATAATGCGATAAATATAGAGATGATAAGTGGAAGAAATAGAAATATATACCATTATCAAAAAATGCAATTCATACCTCATCTATCCAAAGAATTTAAGAGAACACTTGTTGAATTTAATTCACCACAGACAAAATTATGACTTTATAACCATAATAAACTAAGTAATCATTTATCAAACATTAAAGATTTTACCACTCGAAAAACTGAATGTTATTTATAAAATAAATTGTATAGATTGTGATAAGATATACATAGGAGAAACATCTAAAAAGATCACAACTAGAGTCAAACAACACAGCAATAATTGTAAAAATATAAAACATACAGCATTTGCACAACACAGTCTTCAGCTTAATCACAATTTTGATTTTGAAAAACCTACAATATTGGATATAGAAAAACAATCGAATCTATATATAAACAAAAATATAAAAGATACCATAAATTATAAAACAGATTGAAAACACCTCTCACAAGCAGTTCTTGCTACAATTGGGAAATTAAAATTTGTAAACCTTACCTTAGTGACCTATATTTAATAATAAATCAGTGTATACTTACTACAGTAAATAGTATGACCCTAATTCATCAGGAGCCAAAGAATATGTCAGTTAAATGGGTATTTTTTCCTTAGTGTTAATTTAAAAAACAAACCAATTTTATGACATAAATTTTTGACAAAATTTTAATCAAAAATGGATAATTTTTTAAATTTTAAATGAATTTCGGGTAAATATAATTTTTTTGTAACATTGTTATGCATATTTTTGGTAATGTTTTTAGTTAATATTTAAAAAGTTATTTTATAATGTTAATTGATAATTTTTTGATGTATTTTAGTGAGTCCTGATGATGGGGAAGGCCCTCGAAATGTTGGCTCGTTTTAAAGTTAATTGTAATAAACTGTATTTGGAAGATTTAGAAACCTACAAATTATTTATTATCATTTTTCATTCTTCCAATTAACCTATTTTTATTATTAATCAATTTACTAAATTAGAGGAAAAAAAAAATGTAAATAAAATACAAAAATCAGACTTTATTGATAAATATAAACAAATAAATTACCACTTGACAACAAAAGAGGGAAAGGTTAATTGATTTAATAACACAGATTGCAATTTGTACAAAATTATGTCATTTCCTTTCATCTTGAAAAATTTGTGTCGACAAGTGCTCTGTGAAAAGCTATATCACATTCACATATAATTTCTGATGGTGAAACAACATCAGGAAAGTAATCTTCTGGTTCTGGTACGTTGTAGATGTCCTGGGTTTCTATTGCAATGTTGTGGAGGACAGCTACAGCTACAATAATATTTAGGGCTTTTTTTGGATCCATTCGAATTCCATTGGCAAGGCAAGGAAATCTTCTTTCCATAAACCTGAACGCTCTCTCAATGATTGTTTGATTTTTGTGTGACAATTGATTTTTCTTCAGCAGCATTTGTTGGGTTTAAAATTGGTGTCAGTAAATATGTTTTGCAGCCATAACTACTATCTCCTAGAAGCCAAAAATCTCCAAATTCTCTTGACTCAAATCTCACTCGTAATGCACTTTAATTGAAAATCCAACTGTCATGCACAGAGTCAGGATTTTCAAGTTCCCATCGCACACTACTTGTATATTTAATGAAAACCACCCTTTTCTATTTCAAAATAGTTTTGTATTAGCTTCACTTAGAGACTGGATTTTAATATGAGTGCAGTCAATCGCACCAATTACTCAAAGAAAACATTTTATCCTGTAGAAATCTGACACTGTTTTGTTTTTATCAACTTCTGTTACGGACATTTTAATTAAATCACTTGACTTCCTGGCTATTAATGCTGTTATGCGTGGAATAATTCTATAAACTGTAAATTTATCAATATTAATGATGTCGCTAAGAACCTGCTGGTAACTACTAGTAGCATAATACCTCTTGAGGTTAAGTAGAATATGATGCAAAATCATAAATATTAAAAATGTCAATCATATTTAGCACTGTTTCTTTTTGAAATCTATACCTTCTTATGAATTCCACATCATCCTAAATTTCAATGGGATTCCTCCTTACTTTGTAAAGCTTGTTCCTAGGAAGTATATATATCAGTAGCATTATATCTTCATCTGATGTTGAATATTTATCTGAAGAGATTGTGTTCATTTTTCCTCGGTGTATTGGGATAAATGTTACGAAAATATTCAGAAAAAAACAAACTAAAACTGATACACACAATGTTTCAAAGAGTAACTGGTTTGAAGGTGTTATGGATGTTCCTGTTTGTAGGATATGATTCAAAATCATTAATATTAAAATTGTCAATCATATTTAGCACTGTTTCTTTTCTAAATCTGTACCTTCTTATGAATTCCACATCATCATAAATTTCAAATGGATTCCTCCTTACTTTGTAAAGCTTGTCCCTAGAAAGTACATTTACCAATAGTATTATATCTTTATCTGATGTTGAGTATTCATCTGAAGAGATTGTGTTCATTTTTCTTCGGTGTATTAGGATAAATATCACGAAAATATTCAGAAAAAAACAAACTGAAACTGACACAGACAATGTTTGAAAGCTAAAGTAACAGTAGAAAGGTAACATTGACATCGGATAATCGAGGTAGGAAGGTGAATTAACTTAACACCATCACTTAACATAGAGTTAGGGCTAATTATGATTGGTGCAATGGAATTTCTGCTAACCCGTGATTTACTTATCCAGATTAGTAAAGTTAAAGTTAAACACGGTAGGTGCAACCGGGCCCTAGTTGATTAGCAAGCACAGAAAAATAAGTAGTACTAAATGAAAAACTCTGTTGCGCACAAAACACCAGATTTTCTCTTACCTCCGTTATTAATATCAATTTAAGAGTTTTTAAACTAATTTAGAAACGAAAATAAATTGTTAAAGAAGTATTTACATTTGATTTTTATAGAAAGATGTGTTTTATTAAATAATATTATTTAAGAGATTTAGTAAGTTTTTTTGTTTTCATTACTCCGTGCTAGAACTACTAGGAGCGTCCGGCGATGACAGTGCCATCCAGTGACCAAGTGGTGAAACAATTGTATTAAAAAATATTTGTTCAGTTTTTTCTTTTAGTTGGATATTGAATTCGTTCAACTTATATATTTACCTGTTTTTCATCAATGGTAACAAGATGATATGTTTATTTTTGTAGAATATTCAAAATTAAAGGTACTTTAGAGAAAGAAAATTTAAAATATCTGCATTTAAGCCCTGTCAGACTATTTCAATCAGAAAGAAACCTACATGATATTAAAGCCCATTAAATTTTACATCGATATTGCGAGTTTAATCAAAATTGTAAGAGCCGTTTTTGTGAAAATCGTAAAAAGGTGCTAAATGCAAGTGGCACTTCTGGTTAGCCAATTTCGACGAAAAAGTTGCTGGAATATCTCGAGTGAATAGTCGTCTTAAATATGAAATTTCAGTTCCGTACGACTTTTCATTTTTGGTTTTTGATGAAAACCTTGGGCAACATCAAATAACTCAAAATTTGATTTTGAATGACCGTTGAGAATCGGACTATAGGTGACATGAACTTTTTTGTTCCTCTTGAGATCTAGTATTTTTTTTATTTTTTTTTTTCAGTTGTGCAACAGGCCCTGGGCCTCGCAGTGTAATCTCCTGGGAGATTACACTGGTTTTTCTCGATGTAATTTTTAGGGTAGGGTCATTACTCCCTATGCCTAATTTTTTGTGACCACCATTTGGCTGACAGGTCTCACATACCCGGGGGAGAGGCTGTGAGTGAATCCCCATTAAATTACATCCTTACATACTTATAAAAGCCCCGCCCGGACTGGGATTCGAACTCACAACTTCAGCATGAGAGAGAGACAAGCGAGCTATCCACTCAGCCCCGGGCTCCAGATCTAGTATCTGCTTTGATAATATGACTAGACATCCTGTACAGTCTGCAGCAATGGTGCTTTTGAAGTCTACTAATACATCATTAATCTCATTTATTTGGGAACCCACGTAATCGAAACAGTCACACAACAGGAAGAATACTTTTCCCAGACTTCGTGTAGATGCTTTTTCCATTATTTACCCTTAAGTCCTATTTGTTTTGCTGCTCTTTCAAATTCCTGACAGTATAAAGAGCTGGCATTTTATGAGCTGACAGTATAACACCCAGTAATTGCCAAGTACCTTTTTATGAATATTCATATTGTGCCAGTAGGTGGTCACTGGGTACTGCTCTACCTCATGCCTATCATGCCAAGTTTGTAACATTAACTGTTAATAATGTTACTGACAGGATTGAATAAAGATTCAAAGGTATAAGCAAATAAAATGAAAACATCAAAAAATAAAGATATCAATACCCATGGTATAAGATTAATCCAAGATGGCATAAATAAATATGAATAAATGTTAAGAGAGCATTGACCACTATATTACCATAATGATAATATTAATGAAATATTACCTGGAAAGCCAGGCGGTGGTGGTGGAGGAGGCGGGCCCATGAAGCCACCAGGCATGGGTGGAGGGGGCGGTCCACCTCCCATTGGTGGAGGGGGAGGGATCCCAGAGCCAGGCATCGGAGGCGGTGGTGGCGCTCCTCCCCACTGCTCTTAGTCTGCAACAAAATATATTAAATCTTAATACAATCTTCAATGAAATAACATTTTTAGAAAACAAGTTTCATAATACCAGTTCATATTAATATGAATGCAATCATTTTTGTTTTTATAGCTCTATAAAACATAAAACTCTATTGTCTCTTCACAGAAATATTTTTTGATACAATAACCTTTTTGTATTCACTAAAAAAATTCTTTTTCTTTCTTTCTTGGATGGCTAAAATGCACCGTGACCTACCAGATGTTTAGTGCGCCATAGTGTGAAATTTTTGTACAATCAGTACATGAGTTTTGTTGCAATTGCAAACTTTGGAAGGCTGTTGTGGCTGATCAACTCATTTCTTAATGGATGCTCTAATTGGCCAATGCCAAAAAAGGATGTACCGGATCCTTGAGAGCCTGACACACCTACAGATTATATGAAAAGAAGTTACATCTTCTTGACTACAAATCATAAACAGTGGTGTACTTGAAAGTCCAAGCTTGAAAATGTGAGTTGAGTTTGCAGTATCCTGTATAGCAATTGTTTCCAACAAATAATTTTTGTGAGCCCCTTTATACTATTATTTCAATGGCAAGGACTTCCTCCCCCCTAAATCCTAAATATTGGATATTTATTTAGATTTTTAGTTGGCTACACCTTATCATGCACATAGTGTGCGAAATACCTCTAACGAAACTCTGTATTACAGAAATGGCCTATTAGGGGAAAGGGAAATGAATAAAAAAGAACCAGACTCAAGAGAGTTTACTTCAATACCTAAAACACCGAATAACTAAAATTAAATGTTGAACCTGGCAGATGATACTAAGATTTTTAAAGCGAGTGAAAAATCCTTTGTTATGGTGTCCCTCAGAGGAAACGTAAAATGGTGGTCAAGAGCCTGTGCTGTCGGGTTAAAGATTCTAATTAAATCAGGAAAAAATGCAAAATGCAAAATTTAGGACTTCCAATTTAATATCCTTCGATATCCAGAGTAGTAGAAAATGACGTAAAATTAATAAAAATAACCTAAAATTTTAAAACAGTCATAGGGGCTACCAATAGAAGTGAACATTTTTTTTTTTTTTTATTCTCGGTTAGCACTGGAATTTTGTTGGAAAAAAGAGTATGTTTGCAAAAGTAGATTATGTTGAGAATGCATGTTTTGTTATAATTTTAAAACATCATCACCTTGTAGATATCTTAATTGTGCCATGGTATTCTGAATGTGACAGTAGACTGTATGAGTTGATGGTACACATAGCACATTAATTTCATGGGCCTACCATTTGTATCATGGAAATTCTGACATTTTGGAATATGCTTTAAAACTATTTCAAAAGATTGATCTATTTGTGAAAGAATTAAATTAGTCACTCTTTTCTTGTCTTAGTCGTTGACTTTTTTTGACTGTGTTAATATTTACGATCCTAAATTTTCTCTCTCGATCTTGGATTTCGGAATTTTAATTCAAATTATTCTCAGTACGATTTAAATATAGACAATAAGATCATCATGATTTTGCTTCGTAAGTTTAAATATTTTCATGCAAAGTAATGTTTTAATAATATATACAAATATCCGTATTTTAGTGCCAAGAGAATCAAGATATTCATTATATTAATTATATATACAGTAAAAGATAAATTCTAAAACATAGTTTACCTACCATGTCTTTACTCATTTCATTTGTAACTGATTTTAATTTAAATAAATACTGAAATAACAGTATTATGAATATCAATATTTTTTTATTATATTATACCGGTGTCGATAACTTTCACAGAAATTGTGAAAAAGTGGACAGGTATACACAGACAGCTGCGCATGTGCCAGTCTAGAGCAGGTTGGTAACAAAATCAAAGCTTTACCCCCGCCAAAAATCGCGTAACACACCTAAAGAAGTTTTCACTTCAAAATAATTTAATGACAATATAAAAGTTAAAACAATATATACCTTAACTGCTCCACCTGCCTGGTACTCCTGAATAGTTTTTTTTGCAAGAGCAAGCTCTGCTTCCTTTTCTTGCTGTTTGGCTGAGAGCTCTTCAATTTGTCTCAAAAGGCCTTTTATTCTTTCTTCATCTTCATTTTTTGATTTTTCTAACATGAAAATAGGTCATTGTAAGTAAAATTGTTTATTATTAAAAAACATAAATACATATTCCACTTTTACTAATTAGAGTGCAGCGAGTGCATAACTTAAGTATATAAAAAACTGAAGATTCCGCCTTTTGTACTTCAAGTTCATCATTATTGATTACAATTTTGAAAAAAAAAAATCCCAACATACCTCTAATTAATTTTCAATATAAAATAACAAAAAAATTAAATTTAAATATATTTTTCCATATGCTCTTCTGTCAAAAAACTTGTAGCCCAACAATTTTCAACAATGTTTAATGTCCAAAATAAGAGAAGACTCATATAAATAGTCAGAACTAAAGGCTAAGCATGTAACGCAATGTTAAATATTTAATCCAAATTTCCTTCCCTCAAAAAATGCATGTCAGAGTTTAGAAGTTGTAATCAGTTGGATTAATTATATTTTAGGATAGCAGGAGGCTAATAAAAAAAAAAAAAAAAAAAAAAAAACCTGTTGCCAATCAATCAACCCAGTGATAATAAATGACTGGGTAAATGTCTGAGTTTTACAAAATAACTTTTATTTTGTGGCAGACCCGTGAAATATATTTCAAGCAACCTACTATGGTTAGAAAAGGTTGGCTAACTATAGAATATATCGTTCTATATGCCATAACTGCAGAGGAAACAAAGTAAAACCCCGAAAAAAATTTAGTGGAATGAACTTTTTTTGAAATATTATAAATTTATTTACCTGCTAGATTTTCTAATAAATTTTGAACATCGATTTGAAAGTTCCTCCCTCTAAAATCAGGATCAGTTCCAGCTTTGTTTAGAACGATTTGGGAAACACACTCTTCTATCAGCTTATAATAAGCAGGCCTGAAAAATAACTCTGAAATGAGCGATCATCAATCATAATACGTAATCAGCTTAGTAATGAAGAGAAACATACCTAATTAAACTGTCATCTCTTATAAATAAAAGATGTTGAAGAATTGAAAGAAAATAGGGTTCTGATGGTGTATCCATCACAAAATTCTTAAGAACCTCAAAACACTCGTTGATATCATCAAACTCGAGCCTTAAATTGTCAAAACGCTGCGAAAATTCATAAAAATCATCTTCTTTTTGGTCATTAAAAACTTTTAATTGAAGTGTCAAATTCAAATCCTCACTAGCATCTTTCTCCAAAACCTAATAATTTTTAAGAAATATTTTAGAACATAGATCTTCAAATATTGATAAGAGAATGATAATAAAATAAAATCTTACATCCAACAAATCGAATAGACCAACTCTCATCATTTCGTTACGTAGATGAATTTTAAAATCAACTTCATCAGGAGTTGAAACAATCGCATTAATGAGCTGTAAGCATGAAACCTAAAAAGGAAAATATATCATATTTTAATGTCCAATAGTGAAATCATGTTAAATAAAAATATGTAAAAAAATAATAAATGCTTACCCGAAGAGTATCGTTACTCTTTGTTTGGAGGCCTGCTACTATTGGAGAAAATCTTTCAATTTCTTTCAGTTCCCCTTGATCGTGATAGCTTCAAGAACTTTACCATGACCATCTGGTGGAACAAGACATACTGCTGCAAGAATTTTTACAGCTTCAAGCATTATGAGAGGTCGAGTGGCTTCTAAAGATCTTGCAACCATTACCAGAGCTCGTTTTGTCGGAATACTTCCTTCAAGCCTACTGTATTGTTCATGATGGCTTTAATACATCGAAGGCATTCATACTGAATGCGATCATGGTTTCTATCACTATAAACGAGATAAGAAAACAGAGGATAAAGATAATATAAAATAAAACCTTTCAGGAACTTAGATAAGAGCAAAAGAAATTTATTATTTATTAAACTATTTTAAATGTTACAAATGAACTCATTTGTACTTTCAGTTACCTATATATAAAATATACAGTAAGGGAAAGTATTGCAATCACGAAAATTTATGAATTTCAGTTTTAAACAAAAATAATATTAGGATCCCCTGTGTCCAGATAAACCAAGTCCTGAAAAAAAGTGTGTGTGTTTGTGTGCTAAGTCTAACATGAAAAAGAAAAGTTGACAAAACTAAAACTTCATATTTAAGACAACTATACGCCCGAGATGTTACAGTAACTTTTTTACCAAATTTGACTGACTGAAAGTGCTACTTTATACGATATATATTGCTGTACAATTTAATAGGTTTTATTAGTAGGTTTTTGTATAATTTTTCCTACAACCATATATAATCACAATTTAATTTTACCACTAATTATAGATTAGATAATTAGATTATAACTACCAAATGAACCAAACATTTGATGATTGTAAGGATGTCTCATCCGAAATCATTTATAAATATTTTGTCAATATGTAAAAATGTAAATAAAGTTTATTTTCTTTCTTCTTTAATAGGCTTTAATACCATATAGGTTTTATTCTGATTGAAACAGTCTAGCAGGGCTTAAATGCTAATATTAATTTTTTCATTAAGTACTTTATTTTCATAGATCAGAGGAATTACCATTCATATGATTATTAGGATTGATAAAAAGCAGCTAAATATAAAATTAAATGAATTGATAACCAACCAAAGGAGAAAAAAAGTGAAAATATATTTTTTACTGTAATTATTGTTTTTTTTTTAAACATAAGAACAGCAACATAGATGTATACTATACCATTGAAAAGCTAAAGATTTTAGAAAAAATCTTGTCTTATATACAAATCTTCAAACGCAATTTAAAGTGACAAATAGGGCATAAAATTATAACTGATAGTTATACTTAACAATTTGATATTGCTATATTATTGAATCTAAGTCATATGTTAACAAAAATTATAAAATTTTAACTCAAATTAACTTTTTATTAAGTTTCATCTAATAGTTCTTAAATTTATTTTTGTATAATAAGGGTAGTAAAAAAAAATTGTAAAAGATCCATTATTAAAATTTATATAAATAAATATCTTCCATTGATACCTACTTATTTGAATAACATCGATTCAAAGTATGAAGAACTGCTTTGAGGCCTTCACTCCCAAATTCTTGAACCCAACTAACAGGATTGTTAGTAAGTGAAACTTTGAGAGACGCAACACACGTGTACAGTTTGTTTAAACTTAGGTCACTCAAATATAAATAATGGATGAAATCTGCAGGTTTGTCCAAATTATTTCTATCCTAAACATACCAAAAACATTTATATTAAACAATATATAATGCCCAATTGAGTTGATAAGAATGATATTATAAGTCAATATTCCTTTATTTGATAGATTGAATAATTTGTAAATGAACTGAAACAATTTATATGTATCTATATTATACATAATTATTTATATATCTTATTTATATTAAGAAATAAAAAAAAATAAAATACCTTATAATGGTTGACTAGCATCTTCTGTTTACTAGCAATTGGAAGATTTCTAACTTCAGATTTTTTTTCTTCAGAAAGATTCATGTCGTTCTAAATAAATAGAAATACAATCAATGAATATTATGATTGATTTAGCCATTTTAATAATTTTTCCATAAAAAAAAAAAAAAAAAAAAAAAAAAGAGGAATACTGGGCAATTTTGATTGAACTGATTAATTCGTTCATAATTTCTATATCCAATAATAAATGTTTTATTAGAGGCATTCATTAAGATTGAATTGATGTTGGCAGTTTTTCCATACTCTCTGAATAGAATTTGAAATCCTTAAGAGTTATTAATTCTGAAAACCTATTTTATGAGGCTTTTGATCAATAAATTGTTATGGTGCTTCTTCTATGGCAAGCCACTGTCTGCAACATCTACTATTATCATAGAGGATCCACTTTTAATCACAAGTAACAATTAAGAACAGAAATTGATTGTTGTAGTTTTGGGAAACAAGTGAGGCATACATTTTATAACACTGATTTTGTTGACAGGCAATGAGAGAAGAACACAACTTCCGAGTTTTTTTGTCTTCCAATCATCGTGAGCTGGTCATTGAGTTTTCTGCAAGTTCTTGCAACAATTGTTCTGGATTTTCTTCCAACAAAGCTTGCAGAATATTGTGCTCAAGGGAAGAATCACCACTGAACCATGCACTCACTAATAATGCCCTCTCCACAAACTTTGTTGATGCTCCTGGCCATTTGGAACCCGTTCTGGCCAAGTTTAAACTCATACAGTAAAATTATATGAAAATCACACTTAGAATGTTCAGTAAAGGCTAATTATTTCAAGTAGTAAAATGATACAGAGATAAACAAAATTTTTCTTTTTTAAGAGGATCTAAAAGTGTTGACATTCATACAAATGAATTATTTTACCAGGTGTAGAAGTATGAAACCAGGATTTCCCTATAGATGGTGCTTACTATCAGTTTAAAGATCGTTAGACTGCTTTTGTAGTGCCATCTTCTCCCTCAAACAGCTGAGGAAGTTTGTTTAACACACAATAACCTAAGTTTCATACAACGGTATATTTTTCTATAACCTCAAACATGTCAAGTTTTGTGCCTACGAACTATGCATTGGTTTTCTGATATCATTTGAAGAAAAATGCTGCAGAATTGCATAAAATACTTGTCGAAGCATATGGTGAACACGCAAAACTTTTTTTATAATTTTCAAATAACAGACGTGTAATTTTTACAAAAAAAAATCTGGTTTCATACTTCTACTTCTGGTACAGACAGCCCAATAGTGGATCTGAAAATTGACTGATACTGCAAAATAAGGCATTATTAAAATAAATTATGACAAAAAAAAAAAACATACCAATATTTCTTCCAATTTTTTGTTAAGAGCTAGCTCATCAAGATCCTCTATTATTTTCTCTTGAATGTCCTGCTCCGATAGGTCTCCTTCAGAATGTGGTCTGGGTTTATACCCAGACCCAGGAGCAACCCGCATACTCTCCTTTTTCGATGGCCGTCCAAAGAGGCCATCGAGCTGGAAAAAAAACAATAAGAGAAAAAGGTTAAAAAGATAAAACAACAAATCTCTTCAAATATCCTAACACAAACTAATTAATTATCTTAATAAAAAAAACAATTGATAGAAAATAATTTTTAATTTTGTGAAGCTTAGTGTTCAATAATTCTACCAAAGCCCAGTAAATTATATTTTCTTAAAACAATCACAATCAACTATGCAAAGCATCCTCTCATACTAATGTGTGGCAGGTTCATCACTAATCTTCAAAAGTCCTTTAAGCCTGTAATGGTCAGTAAGTATTTTTATCTTCTACTCATGGGGAGATCTTTGTTTTACTAATATACTATATTTTTTATTTACATAAATTCCAGGGTTTAATGTTATTCAATATTTACTTTTACTTATCAACATTTAATGGTTGTTAATAATACCTACATACTATTAAAAATTTTTAGATTGTTTACACTTAATATTTGGATATTCCATTTCTTTATACAGTTACATATTTATTTATTTACCTAACAGTCAACACTAAACATTTATTTAATTTAAAAAAATAATATTGATAACTATCCCTTTCTCTTCCTGGTTATATTTTAATAGATGACAATGTTCGATCTAGATTCTTGGGAGGGTATTATTTAACTCCTTGAATATCACCCTCCATTTAATTTTAATAAATGACTAATTTTAATATTCACTTTTCTAATATTCTAAGTTTTTAATTATTTTTTGTTTTGATTTTCGATTAGCCTAATTGAATTTTCCTTTCTTAGTTATTGTTCTGTTATAATCAATGATTGGTGCTATTCTTATTCATTCATTATTCAGATAATGAAAAGAATAACTTACACTTATAACTTTCGTTTAATGTTGTGATCATTAATTATCTTGTAATTTTTAAATATGTTCATTTCATTAAATTGAATATTACTTATTCAAAAATTTTGTGTCATGTCTCTATTATAAATTTGAGCATAGGGCAAAATTAACTATTTTAATTATACAAAAAAAAAAACAACTTGTTGATGATATAAAATTATTATACTATAATTAACCTAAGCTAAATAAACCAAACTAAGTATAGAATTACTCATTAATTTCATTAAAATTCACAAAATTGTATAACAAGAGTTTTATAATTTTATTTTTAACAGGTGAAGTTGTTTATCCCTTTGATTATGTAAAGGACATGTATTAATTCTAAGGCATATGTTTTTCTCTATTGCACTGAACTCATTGAAGGAAACCTAATACAACAAACGCTTACTGACAATATCTTTTAGAAAAGATTATTATACATTTTTAAATAAACTATTTATCAACATTTATTACACGAACTGAATAATTACAAATATTTTCAAACTTCTAAGTAAATATAAAGGCACAATAAAAAACGAACCAATGAATCATGAATGATTTTTATTTAACAACAAAACTACAAAATAACATCATTTATAACTATCATTATAAACATATTATCTGTATTATAAACATTATAATGGGCATTGCCCATGTATATAAATAAATAGCAATAGCATTGAAACAAGATAAAAATGAATAAGGGTGGGTATCAATTAGAGTTATCATATCCACCATTAAATAAATAACTAGAGCCATCTAATCATGGCATCGCTAATGGCAAAAAATAAATACTCATTCAAAGAAAATGTCTTAGGATAGAAAAATAAAGAAACCTTACAGTATCATTAACAGCAACAGCTAAAGCCAAAGTAGTTTGCTTAGTTGACTTCATTATTAATAAAATAGTAAACTAAAAAAAATACATGGTTTACAGGTAATATGACTGTTTCTAAACACACCTAACTGATAAGAAAACCTCAGATAAGCTACAGGGTTTGGCCAATATTATCAATAGATAACTTGATTCACAGGTTAAAAAAAAAAAAAAATGAATGGATCCCCAACTGCCAGAGGATTTATACTATGATACAGAATGTATTGTCATTACGTCCAAGATAATCAAAAACCTCTTTCTAATGCATTCCGATTTCGTATAATCGAAACCATTATATATATTAAACGAATAAATATTTCTTATTGTTGATCAAAAGTCATATAAATTATTATATTAAAAACTTATTACACGAACAATAAAAAATGGCACAAGTTTTATTAACAAAAAGAACCTTATTTTTATATCCATGTATAGATGGTGAAAGAAATTATGACATCAGATGGATCTTAACATGAGAATGACATCATTCTTCAAGGCTGTTCATTCAAAATACCTTTACTACTTATTCAGTGAAAAAGGTAATCAGGAATAACAAACATAGAAAATTAATAACAGAACTGCAGATTTGCACACACAGAAACAAAAATATTGTAATTTAATAGAAACAAAATGCAATGTTATATTGTTAAGTAAATTATATTTTCTTTTGTTACAATATAATACAGCATTTTTTCTAAACGGTAAAATGTACATACTATCACGTTATTATCACCATAAATGAATTTATTAAAAATAAAAACAATCATCACAAGAAAAAATTACAAAACAAATGCGGAAACATTTATCAAGCTCACCATCCATAGTTCATGAATATATTTATTCATATTACATATCATTTAAGATTTTACTAAATAAAATGACACTTTATCAATCTGAATTAGATAAATTTTGTTTTATCATTATTGCTAAGGGGCAAGAAAATATATTTCATCTATTCTAAATTACATGAGTGGAAAGTAAAATTCATTCAATGAAACATGCAATATAATTCTCAATGATTTCTTGTAAACAAAGACCATAACCAGTTTTTTGAGATATAAAAATTGTTTTTAAATAATATGCATCCAGAATTACTCAAATCACAATAATTTTTGCTACGCTTACAGTTGCCATCTCTTAAATAAAAATAAATTTATATTTATGCATGACTGTCATCTGTCCACCCACTATGATCTAATTTTGGAGGGATTTCTAAAAACAAATTTCAGTGTAACACTTTGAGTTAATATTAGCAACAAACCTGTCGATTGTCAATGCCATGAAGAAACATTACAGTTTTAGAGTGTTGCATATGAGAACAAAATTACTTATGTTTCAAGATCTTGAGGAAATACAAGATTACAAAATTCAGGTCACTTGAATGAAACACTGTACAACATACATATAGTAATTGCCAAGTACTATTGGCAATGTAGATGTAATTTTAAATAAAATCAGAAAGCGCTAAAGTGAAAGTAAAAACAAAGTAAATTCATTCGTACAATTCAAAAATTTTTAAATAAATTAGATAGGGGCTGTCACAAATACTTCTAAATAATTGCATATAATATTGGATTGAATATACCCATTAATGTTCTATACAACAAGAGAAGTTATTAACTAACTCATGTTACTAGAGAATATGAAAAATACATGTATTCAACACACAACTTCTATACTTACAAAACTTGGTGTTCGACCTTTATCATTTCGAGACATCTTTCTTGAACCATGGGTGTATTAATGATGAGCCTATCAAACATTTAATTATAATAAGTTAGACCATAAAACTTCTTACAACTTCACATAACTTTAAAATAATCACCTTTGTCACAAAACTTCAATGTACTTTGTAATAAACACTGCACCAACTAGAAGAAATAAATTAACACTAGATAGTTTTTGATAACATTTTTAAGAAAATAAATTTAATTGGGACAGCACAGTTACACCTGAAAGACAATACGTTTTGCGATGTTTTAAAATTTTCCTAGCAAGTATTAAGTTCAATACTATCAAATATACAATAAAATATAATATAAACTGGTCGGATCTAATGATAAACTGTTAAGCAGGGGTGTAGCAAAATGAAATGACCACCTGTGAAGGAGTTTGTTTTCGGTTGTGATCACACCGCGTAAGGAGGGTTTAGCCTATCCATCAATTCTTTTGAATAAAAAACTAAATAAAAGCATCTTTTGATGTAGTAATAATTCCCGTTTTAATTATAAACTCAATTTTGAGTTTTTTTGTCCATCAAAATGATATTAAGTTTGTATTATTTGTAAGAAAACATTAGAGAGAGTAAATGAAGACAGAAATAAAAGTAATTTGAAAGTTAAGAAAATAACACCAGAAGATAAAGCACGCAGAAATATCTGATAGTTTCCCTTGATTAATTTATATATGTTCCTAATTTATAGTTATATATGTTTAACTTATAGAACAGAACAATATTTCATTTTCAAAATTGTACAATGTCGAGTTAAATGGAGGGGGGCACCAAGCTGCTTACACTTTAGAGGTTTTTATAATCTTTAATACTAAAATTAGATATTATTGTTTTCGATTAGATATGTATCCTTTATCGCAATGAATATCTTAATGGTAAAAAAAAAAAAAACGGCTAGGTTGAGAAACACTCAAATATCCTTTTTAACTGTTATAGAGAGAACTCATTAACAGCAATTGAACACTAGGCTGAATTTGATTTTTGAAAGTTTAAAAAAATAGTTTAAATCAAGTTTTTAGTTAATACTATCGATATAAGTCTTTGTGACAGTAACAGTAATCTATAATTACCTCCTCCTATCGTCTGAGTTAAACAAAAAAAAGTTGGAATTCCGTATCAGATTTTGGATATTGTTTTTCTTAACATTTAATCAGTATTTGACCTTCAGCACACACGAAATACACATGTCCCACTCTTTTTCTTTAGTTAAAGTGTAGTAGATTGTAAATTTTAGTTCTTGAACATACACACTTCAGATAGAAGTCAGGTAAGTTCTTGAAGAGCCGTTCCTATATTTTTAACTTGGCATTAATCAGAATTAAAATTATTGTGTATATTGTTTTGGAACACATTATAATTTTGGCGTTCCTTCATTATTTTTTACTTAATAGATGATTTTTTTTTATTAATCAAGCACCTCTGCCAGTTATCTATGTGTCTATTAGATTTTTGCTTTTACATTCTTTTTATTCATATTTAGTTTTCCATTTACTATTTAAAAATAATTTAATTTTTGTTAATTTTAGGATGTCACTGAGTCGGAAATTTTTTAGAGTGGAAAGTGGTCATGATTTATTTGCTGGATTAGACCGTGGTGTCATAGCAGCGGAAGGGAATAGGTGGACATTCGAAATAGCTTGGGAAGTTGCTAATAAAGGTATGATTATTATTTCACGTTATTGTTTTTATCGGTAATGTATGTACAATCGTTTGGTTTGTGATTGTCGAATACAACTGTTAAAACATTTTTTGTTTCTATTTTAAATTAAGGTTTTAATTAATATTTTTTATCGCTTTATTATGGTAAAAAAACAATGTGTTTTTGAAGGGCTTAATAGCATTTGGCTTTTACGTGTCTTCATTTTCTTTTTGAAATCATCGATCATAGAATTAACGTATATCAAAATTTGTATTTCTTTTTTATAGGAAAGAAATACTTTTAAAATAGACTTATGTCACTAGAAAAACTCATAGGTATTCATTTCAGATATTTAATCATTGAGTTTATAATATAAGTTAGTTTTTAGAAAATTTCAAAGTTTTATTTACTACCTTGCAAAATACTGGGTTGTAGTGGTTTTACTATGGTCAACCTTGAATTGTGATTGATAAGATCATTATCTGTTTTTATTCATGAATATTGTTCTTGATAATATATTCTTGAATTTAATTTAGTATATAATGATGTAACATGGATTATTTTTAATTTATTTACTTTGTAAAATCATTTGAGTTAACACGTTTAAAATATCAGTCTCTCTCTAACTTAACTCTGCTGATCCCAACACTAAAGCTTTTATGAATATTTATGATTTATGATAAGTTTTATTGGCCCCTAAAAGAAAAAAAAAAAAAAAAAAAAAGGAGAGAGGATATATATTAAAAGAATTATAACTTATTTTAACTTTTTTTTTCTTTTTCATTTAGTTCCTAATCTATAATATTTTAAGAATTTTATTTTCTACAATTACTTTAATTTTGTTTTTAGTAAGATATTGTGTGAATGCAGTCTTGAAGCTCTATTACGATTGTCCTTATTGGAACCGATCATAATATAAGTGAAGAAATAAATTGTGTGAAACTCAAGAATTCTAGTAAAAATTTAGACATAAAAGGATGTAATCCTGTAACATTTGCTGTTGGATAGCTTAATTTATATCTATTTTATAAAAATTTTCCATGGAAATAATATGTGGTTTCAATTTTTTAAAATTTATGTTTTTGAGCTTGGCTCACTACATACACTAAATGAGAATCACATTTACCATTCTGCGAGACTGCTTGTTTGGATTCAAATGGCCTTTAAACTTTAATTTCAATTGATAACTCGGATTCAAATTTTTTCAGTTACTTTTCCCATATTATACATTCTCTTTTTATCTCTTTGATTTGTGGCTTATTGAAAATAAAAATGAAAGAATTAGCAAGAAGGCAGTGGGCGTTATAAGGAAGAATTTCATTAATGCTACTAGTGGTTGGGAAATGGCAATGGAGTTTTGCAGAAATACCGAATTGACGTTGATCCCAAGATTCTAAGTGAAACATGCCTTTTTTTTTTAATTAAAAAAATTATTTTATTTACGAATCGAATATTTCAAAATTATTTCTATTTAAGATTTTTTTTTTTTTTTTGTATGATTTATCTCCCATAAAAAAATATTAAAAAATGCTATAGAATAGTATTATATGTTTATTATGTTTGTAGTATACAGGCTTTTAATATCAAGAATAATCGAATGTATTATGATTTCAGTTGGTGGAATCTATACGGTCATCAGATCCAAAGCATGGATCACAACCGAAGAATTAGGGAATCAATTTGCTTTAATTGGACCCTATAAGGAATCTTCTGCTAGAACTGAAGTTGAGGAAATGGAATTTCCTGTAGGTTCCCCTTTACAGTTAGCTGTAGCTAGAACAAGGGACATGGGATTCAAGGTACATAATTATTGGCTTCATGTAATATTAAGATTATTACCTAAACATTTAGGAATATATAGCATTTAAAGAATATAGAATAGAACTTTTTTTATGGCAGAGGACTAAATTTTGAGATAAATGAGTTCGACACTTGGAAGATTTAATTCACATTAAACCCAAGAGCAGATTGAGTCTCTGCAGAGATTATATAGTATTTCGGTTGACATTGTTTGCAGATGTCTTTTAAATTGCCTATAATTCTTTAGTAAAAAACTGTTAATATTTCTTTATTACTAATTTTAACTGCTTCCTTTTTCATATGAATGAAAAAGAACCTATATTTAAAAAAAAAAAAAATTATATAGTTTGGGGATGTAACCTAATTTGGAATTTTTTAAGAATTTTGAAGAGGAAAATATATGTTTTGTTGAAGGTGTTAGGTTCTACTAATTGAACTATATTCATATTTACATTTTAATTCTATTAAGGATGTGTTATAAAAATGTAATGTATTATTTTTATTGGAAGAAATATATACATATGTTGCCATTTTATAATATTTCAGGTCCACTGTGGTACTTGGCTTGTTGAGGGTAATCCTCAAGTTATTTTATTTGACATTGGCTCAGCGTCATGGAAATTAGATGAATTTAAACAGGAACTGTGGTCCAATACCAAAATCGGTATTCCTCAACCTGATATTGAAACAAATGATGCCTTAATTCTTGGGTACATGGTCGCTACATTCCTTGGCGAGGTAAATACAAATTTCATATAAAATGAACCCTTTAATTTATTTATTTTTTAACAGAATAATTAAGCTATAAAGTTTGAATGATTTATTATGTTATACTGTTTATGGAAAAAAAATAAATAAAGCTATCTTTGATAAATATTGTTTTCAGTTTTGGAAGCTCTTTCGATTTTTAAAACAGACAGTTTTTCTTTGTCTTAAAGACATAGCTGGTTGGCTTAATTCTTCACATAAATACATTCATTGTTAAGGGGAATGTTTTTGTCTTAAAGAGCCTGTCAGAGTCATGGCTGAACATAAAGTTCTTGGTATTTATATATTTTTATTGTATTGGAATTATTTTCTTATTGCCAATATCAGGAAATAAAATAAAATAATAATTATTAATTTCTCAGTTATAATCTTACTAATGATGTCATGATCTGTCCATGATTTCAAAAAATGATATAAATGGCTTAGATGTTTGATGCAGGGGTATTTCTGGCATTTTGATGTTGATTAAACTCACTGTATCAGTGTAATATTTAATGCGCTTTAATATAATTTAGGTTTCATTCTGATTGAAATAGTCTGACAAGGCTTGAATGCTATTATTTTAAATTTTTTCCTTTAAAGTATTTTTGTATATTTGAAAAAATTAACCATTTCATCTTTTTTGAGCATTGATAAAAACTGGGTAAATATACAACTTGAACAAATTTGATAAGCGACTAAAGGAGAAAAGAGCAAAAATATTTATTAATTTTTTTTTTTTTTTTTTAACATATCAATAGTAATATAGATGTATAATATACTGTTGTAAAACTAAATATTTTAGATAAAATATAAATTGTGGAAGGCAATGTCAAGTGACTAATAGGGCATAAACTTAAGTGATTTTATGCCAATCTTATATTGTTATATTTAGTCAAAAATGTATGTTTCAATGGAAATTCAGTGTTATTCTTTAACCTTTTTTCAACTCTAACTTCATTTAAATGTTCTTAATTGATTTTTAACAACGGAGATAAGTAAAAGTCGTGGGTTGTGAGCACTAGGTTTTTAAATGTAGATATTCAAAGGACCTTTACAGTCATTAACTTGACATAAACAAAAAAAAATTGTTTGCAATGATTAATTATTCATCTTCTCTTTTTCTCACTAAAATATCACAATATCACTATATTTTAAACAAATTTTTTCAGTTTAAAAAAGCTGCTGAAGAATTATCAGACACTCAACCTAAGATTTTAGCTCATTTCCATGAATGGCAAGCTGGTGCTGGTTTAATAGCAGTGAGAACTAGGAAAATTGAAATAGCTACGATATTTACGACCCATGCAACTCTACTCGGTCGGTACTTATGTGCTGGTAAAACAGACTTCTACAATAATTTACCTCATGTAAGTATGCATATTTTTTTCAGACTTATCTTCATAAAAATTATTATTATGTTTATTATTTTACATTATTACTTGACTAAATGTACTTCATACTTGTACCTGTTCTATATTCCATCAGCTGCCTCAGTCGTTATCCCGATTTATGTAAAGGATTTTATTATCTTTTTTAGTTTAACGTTGATGAAGAAGCAGGTAAAAGGCAGATTTATCACCGATACTGTTTGGAACGAGCAGCAACACACCTAGCCAATATTGTTACAACAGTTTCCGATGTTACTGGACTTGAGGTAATTTTTTTATTTCTTTTTTTAAATTTAATCTAAATCCAAAGTGGTTCTTATTTTTCAATCTGATTTAATTTTATTATTACATTAAATGTATTAATTTTAAAATTGATAATGTTTACTTTGACTTTCCTATATATGAAATATATACTAACGGAAAGTATTGCAATCAGGGAAAAGTTTCTTCCAATTTTCAACAGAAATACATGCAAAAAGGTGGGTGTGTGTGATAAGTCTAGCACAAAAATAAAAAGTTTCATAAAACTGAAATTTCATATTTAAGACAACTATACACCCTAGATGTTCCAGCAACTGTTTCATCAAAATTGGAGAAACAGAAGAGCCACTTTATACTATGCATTTTGCACCTTTTCATGATTTTCTCAAAAATAGCTCTAACTGAAGAAGAAGATTTATTTATTTACATAATATTTACAATGTACACTCAATACAAACATATTTGGTTTCATGATTTCAGTAGACCTTTTTTCATGATACAGAGTTTCAATCATCCTTTGAATTTACAAATGATTATACAATATTTTGTTTAAGACAGTAGGAAAAGTAACACGAAAAAAAAACCTACACAATATAAATTACAATATTAGTTTAAAAGTACATGTTTGGTTCTTTTGTGCGTGTAGCGCTTTAGTGATGTTTTGTTGTAATTACCAATTTCTAGTTTTAATGGGTTTTCAGAAGCTGTGGTTTTATCAAAATAGTTTTTGGTTACTGTGTAGATATACTGTTTTAATGTTGGGAGATTTAGTTCAAAGAGCATTTTTGAAATTTTAGTATATCGTGGATAGTTGTTAATGATTCGCATACATGTATTTTGTATTGTTTCTATTTTTTTATAATTGGTATTGCAAGTCGAGCTCCAGACGGGCGATGCATAACATATCTGGGCACGTATGACTGTTTTATATAGTAGTAGTTTGTTCTGTAAGCTCTAACTATTTTGATTAAACTTGCTATATTGATGTAAAATTTAATATCATGTAGGTTTCATTCTGATTGAAGTAGTGTGACAGGGCTTAAATGCTAATATTTTAAATTTTCTTCCTCTATAGTCCTTCAATTTTGTAGATTTTATAAAAATAACCATATCATCTTTTTAGCATTGATAATAAAATGTATAATATATAATATAATGTATTACAAATATGATATAATATAATACAAATATAATATAATATAATACAAATATATAATTTGTATGAATTCGATATAAAACTAAAGGAGAAAAGAGCAAAAAAAATGTTATATATAACTTTTGTGTTTTTGAACATAAAAACAGTAATGTAGATGTATGGTAATGTTGGAAAGCTAAAGATTTTAGAAAACATATTACCTTATTTATGACATTGTAAAAGTTAACGGAGAGTGATGAAAAGCCGAAAAACTAACTGATTGTCTTAGATAGATAATTTAATAAAACATGTGTTTCTATTGTAACTCAATGCAATTAATTCTTTAATACTTTATTTTTATCGCTAAATGTATTTTAGAATTGATTTCAACAATGGAGGTAAGTGAAAGTCGTTTGTTGTGCGCACCAGATGTTTTGCTTTATTTTGCTTTTTACTTATCTTGCTAAGTTAATGTTCAGTCTTGGCAGGAGTAGAGGTATATAAAGTATAAATATATGTGTGTTTCTAAATTAAAAACTATATTTTTATAATTGTATATTATAGAATTTTGTAATAAGCAATATTTTTTGTTTTTATCAAACTTTATTTAAAAAAAAAAATAATGCCTTCCCCCTCTCTACTTTTGTGAGATCTCACAAGCACTCCCTTTCACTTATTTTCTTTTGCATCTTTTCTCGCGATGTAGCACAGCCTTTAGTTAGTATTATTGTATAATAAATTGGTTCTTATTATTTATATAAATATTTAAATATCAAAACAAAATAATACTCTGTGCATTAGAATTTCTTTTTATCATTATTAATTTCTTCATTTTTTTATTTACTTCTAGGTTGAGCATTTGTTAAAGAAAAAACCGGATGTCATTACTCCAAATGGTCTTAATGTTATTAAGTTTTCTGCCCTTCACGAATTTCAGAACCTTCATGCAATGGCGAAAGATAAGATTCATGAATTCGTTCGTGGACACTTTTATGGGTAAGTGAAATATTTTTATTTTTTCATTTTAAAGATATAATTACATATGTGAGAATTTGATATTTCTATCATTACATTTATAATGAATGTATTTAAAAATAAAGTACGTTGGACTCTTCTTATAATGCAGCTTTTCATAACACCTTGGCTGATTTAAAATGGTTCTGGAGAAATGTTGCATTGTAAAACTTCACAGTTGAATGAAATTATAAAAAAAAATGTATGTGACATTGAACTTTATAGAAACTTGTCTCTTTTTGGTTAATTAGTTTTGCTATCGAAACTTTATTATGAGTCTGATTTTTTTTTTTCTTTTGTAGTACTCAGTCAGGAAGGTTTAAATTACAAGATTATTTCGCTCCCCATTGCTTTATTCATTTCCTTGTTGCGCCACCATCTATCATGTAGCTGTTGTAGGTCCTGTTGGTTTGTTTATTTATTTAATGTCCCTTTATGCTGCTGTGGCTAATCGGACGATGCTACAGTGGGAGCCCTAAATTTTGCCTATCCAGGTTTAATTACGATAGGGATCTTTAACAAGTACCTTACATCACACAGGCTCGGAACCACCTTTTAACGTCACCTCCAAAGGACGGCATAACTAAGGATTTTTTACCCATTACAAAATTCTAGAGCCACCTTGTGAATTTGAACCCGGAACCTTAAGCAAATGAGGCTGTTATGCTAACCACCCTGCTACAGGTAACCCTGTTGTAGGTCCTCTTCTACATCATGCAGCATCTTTTATTGTATTCATATTTGATTGAGTTTCTTTTCTCAAATGATTTATTCTTTTCTAATATTATTTTAGATGTTTGGTTTCATACTACATATTATAATAAGGGTCCTCTGTATTTCTTTAAATATTCCATTCAATTGATTTTTAAACTTAATGCATGAACACCTTATATCACTATATACTGATGCTTATACAATATCTAATTAAATATTTATAGCAGCTTCAAAAACATTTTCCTTATATTTGTATGCTGTATAATTTTTATTAACAGCCAGATTTTGCTATACACTAATTACTATTTCACAACTCTGTATTTATTTAAGATTGCCAATTCAAATTGTGTTATTTTTATAGCAATTTATGTTATTTTATATTTATGAAGTTGAATTTCCTTTTCTTATTTCAGACATTATGATTTTGATTTGGACAAAACTTTGTATTTTTTTACTGCTGGGCGTTACGAATTTAATAATAAAGGGGCTGACATTTTTATTGAGAGTTTAGCTAGACTGAATCATTATCTGAAGGTAAAACAATCAAAAACTGAAAAACAAAATTATGGATGAGGAAAACTATAGTAGGATTGAGATTGCGTGAATTATCATTAAAATGGCTTATAAAGCATGTCTTTACTAACTTGTTAAAAAAAATGTTTGTTTACTAACAAAAATTAAGTGAATTTGGTTATGAGGTGAATTTTTCAAATTGAATAGAGGGATTACATGTGTTATTCGTTGTTTAATTTAATCTCTATCTATTATTGTGTATTATCATTTTATTGTTATTTTCCTATTGATTGATCATTGGTTTGTCTGGTGGATACTGAAGGCCAAAGCCTTGGGAATTTTATAAGGAAATTGCTAATGGTTCATTGCAAATAATTTAGAAAGTTTACCAATTACACCCTCAAATCAATTTGATTATTAATTACTCTAGTCGATATGATTGAGGTCTCAGGAGTTCTTATGGATGCACTTAATGCAGTTAACCCTCATTATTATTTCCCAAATGTATATTGTGTTTTATTAATATTGATCCTATAAGTTTCATTACATTTGATATAATGTAACTATATTGAAAAGTGCTCAAAAGAATTATGATTTTGTAGAATGTTTTCTACTTTGATTTAAGGTAATCTTTAAAATTTAAAGGCATTATTAATGATCAACTCCACAATATGTTATAACCTAATCCTCATTTTTTTTAGTCAACTTTTATTAGTTTTGTTTTCTGTATAATAACTAAATTAAAACAGATTTCTTTTGTTTGTCCTAACTATGATTCTTAAGATTCCGTATGAATCACAACTGGTTCATGTGATTTTATTTTACCAAGAGCATTATTCAACATCTTTGTTTTGTTTATGATTGTATCATGTTGGTCATTCCGACTTTTAATTATACTGGTCATTATGATTTTGGTCTCATGAGTACTAATTGATGCACTTATTGTATTAAATTGAGTTTACAATATGTATCCATTTTAAACCATCGTTTTGTCCTCTGTCAAATAAAAGCTTAACAAACATTGTAAATAATAATATGGTACCACTGAAAGAACTAACTAAAATTATACTATTCCAATATTACAGGTAAGCATAGTACAAGTTCGTCAGAATAATTTCATGATGGTACCATTATGTTACATAATTTATTTCTTTTAATCAGTAATTAGTTAGGAAACGCCTAGAATCGGTTTCAACCATCATAAAAATGTTTTTTGTATAAGTGACTCAAGAACCAAATGTGAAATGTTACTCTATTAGTGAAAAATTTGGATGTATTCTATTTTGGGTTTAAAGTTGGATATCAATCAAGAGCCTATATATTTGGTGTTCATTGTGATCTAAAGTTCTTGTTTAAAATTATAAACACATTTGCCTAGAAAATATTCTTTAATGTGGAAAAACTGATATATTTCGCAATAAATGGACTGCTATTAATACTTTAAGTAAGGTAGTTTACACCAAAAAAAAAAGTGTGTACTTTAATTATCTCTTTATTGAAACATTTTTTTCAATTGATGAAAGTAATTTTATATAAATATGTTTATAAGAAAAGGTTACAATATTTCTAAATATTTTGTTTGACCTTTTCTTATATAAATATTTATATAAAAATTGTTTTCCCTCCTTTCATCAACTTAAAAATTGTTACAGATGAATATGGGACTTATGATAGTGAAAGCTTCAAATATCTCAATAAAGATATAGTTAAAGTATGGACTGTTTTTGTGTCTAAACTATTTTACTTAGACTGAATTATTTAAATTCAGAAGAAAAAATGCCATCCGAACTATATTTTTATTTAACAAAGAAAAGGTTATATGTTCCTCATTACTGTTGGTGCTTTGTATGTTATTTATTTGGTGTTTGTATGCGTAATATATTACATTTGTTCTAACGTGTTTCTTACTAATACTGCTTGGAATTGCATATGATTAACATATTAATTATATAATTCTATAACAACAAATCTTGATTATTTTGAGCTATCATGCAACATCAATCATAACAGCAGATTCCTTCAAAAAGAGAATTTTTGATTTTGCAAAAGTATTTTTAAATATAACTGTCAAGTCATTATATTTGTGCTTTGCTTCCAATGCTTTATTAGAAAATTATTACATAAATTTCTCAGCTAAAACTATATAATGCTAGGAATTTACATTTTTAAGTTTTTTTAAACAGAAAAAAAAAAATGTTTAAACTCCTGAAAATTGGATAAAATATACCTTGGATACATACTTATAAAAATAATATTTTTACTATAAATACTAATTACATTAAATGTAACACTTAATGATCATTATTTAATCCAGAGCTATCTAATTATTTCAGATTATCAGCCTTCATATCTAATTGATACTAATTTTTGGTTTATCATTTTCAATAATAATTTTAACCAATCAAGAAAAAATTATCTCTCTCCACACTACCAACCAAAAACAAAATTGTTTATCCCCCATAAAAAGTTAGGAATACCATTAACTGAACACTGATGGAGAATTAAATTCTCTAAACAACAATAAAAAAAAAAAAAAAAAAAAAAATTGAAATTGGTTGATTAATTGAATATTATACATATAAGTTAATTGCCTATACATTGCTATATACTATGATGAATTATATTACAATAATAATACATTATGTAATAATTTGCAGCGTTTTTTTAAATATTTTCCTATAGGAAATTAAAAAAATAAAAGTTTTTCTTAAAAATTAAGTCATAGGAACTGTTAAACTATTATCAATGATTAGATTTTTTAACTCCTAGCTATTTGACATGGATTATTAAGTTGCTGAATAGGTTTTTTTCATTCTTTTGAATTATTGTTTCAGAATATAGGTAAATTTACTTCTTTGTTTTTCAAGGCATTATCTCTATTCTATGTTCCCTTTGTTATAATAGCATAATCATACAAGCTTATATAGTAATTTCTTGCTGCTATATAGTGATAGACTAAATTAAGTGAATTCAATAAATAAGAGTTTGATTATTTAATAATAAACTCGTTTATTTTAATGATCTATATCAGTTTCATCCTATTTGAGCAATTATCTAAATAGATTATTGCGACAATCTCTTACATTGTATGCTAAATTGTTTTATTAATGTTTTTTTTGTTTTTTTTTTAATAATCTGCTTTGCTCAGAGTGTGAAATTAGTGGTGTGTCATTCTATGTGCCATCCAAAATTATCAAAAAGCATACTTTACGCTGGTGATGAGTGTGAGCTTTAATGCATAATTTGAATTGAAATGTTCTGTTATTTCAAAGTTTATCCTCGTTATTTCGTAATAAAACCTTCCCTTTTACTTTCAATTATCTCACAGATCGTTAAACGTAATAATAACAATCTTATTGATTAACAATGAAAAGCTAAATAATTTTACTATAATTTTTTTTAAACAACAAATCTTCAAATTGAATTATTATACCGGTTTTAAATAAGTGAACATCACATATTTAGTTAATAGTTAAACCCTCAGGATGATTTTTATATTTATTGTTTATTTCTCTCCCAAAAGATATCTTAATCTTAAATTTAATGTTTCTAAGTGTTAAAATTTCTTTTCTCTGTGTGATTGATGTTTATATGACAGTTGATTTACTATGTTATGAAAAATGTATTTGTATTTTGAAAGAAATATTTCAAAAAAATATTTTGTAATTCTTTATCAGTATTCCAAAATCTGATTGCATTACCTGGATTTTTCAAGATAAAAATACAATTAATAATTTTGTACTGGTAGCTATAACTTTGCAAACATTTTTTGCTCATTCCAGGAATCACATTCTGAAGTCACAGTAGTTGCATTTTTAATATTTCCAGCTAAAACAAATAACTTCAATGTTGAAACATTGAGAGGTCATGCAGTTACAAAGAGTTTAAGGGATACATTAAATGATATCCAATCGAAAATTGGGAAAAGGCTGTATGAAATTTGTTTAAGGTAAGAATTACGAGTCATTATGTATTTATTTTGTTCAAAATGAAGTAAAAGTAGTATATATCAACATCAGTAATGTTCCTAAAAAAAAAAAAAAAAAAAAAAAAAAAAACCTGTACCACTACAACCATGAAGGGTCTTGGGCTCAGTACATATAGAGATTCGTACTGTTTCTAGGCCAACGGCAGTGCAATGAGGTGATTAGGCCTTAATTGCGCTTAACCGCCAGGTTTTTCCCCAATTAATTTGGGTACCCACTTTATAGAGGCTGGGTCTGCCCAGGAGGGTCTCCATACCCTAGGGTCGCCCCCCGACTGAATTAACAGAATAAATAATATTCTGCCATAGCCGGGTTTCGAACCAGGACCCGGAGCACAGCAGACTAGCGCTCTATCCACTAGACCACGTCGCTCCAATATGTTCCTAAAGTCGGGCATAATAATCTAGAAATTTATCGCCCTAAAACCTCTCACCTACCTACTGTACCTTAAGTTGTTGTTGTTTTGGTTATAAAGGCAAAAAACTGCGAGTGGTTATTATTGCAGAAGACTATTAACTTAAGTACAAAAAATAAAAATATATATATATATACGTATATATTAGGTATTATTAAAAATTATAAGATTAATATCTGGGATGAAAATTTATTTCCAGTGCTGCTTTTAGGATAGCTGTAAATTTGGCAGTGAAAAAATTACAGTACTATTAAATTTGTACTTGTGAATTTGGTCGCCATCTAATATAGCACATGATGTCGATTCAATTGTATTGGAACTATTAGTATTAATGATTTTGTTTTACTGATATTTCTTAAGTTCTGTAAGGAAAGTTTTAGAGATTTCTTGTGGTGAAAACCTTTTTTTCCTTGGAAACTTTTAACAGGTGACGTGAGGAGGTGACGCTGTCCATGATGATAACTTTTTCTCCGGTTTTGTTAACGGGTGCTTCACCGATTCGGAAACAACCCATTTCAGTTGGTACCAGAGAGGAATAGACAAATTTTTCAATCTTCCATATTTTAGCATTTTCATGTTGAAATAAGGAATTGTCAGCAAGGTTGTCTGGTTGGGTGTATATTTTAGTAATATATTTAGCAGCTAGCTTTTGGCGACAATAGGAAAGATGCAGAAGTACTGCTTCAATGCAAAGATTGTTCACTGGGCTAGTTCTAAAAGTTCCAGTTGAAAGGCCTGAACCGGCATGGTGGACTGTATCTAATTTTTTATTTTATTTTGAGCAGCAGAGGAAAAGATGTACCTTAAGTTATTGTTTGAGTTTTAATGGTAAGTTTGTTGAGTATATTTTGTAAATTCTTCATAATTTCTTTTGATATGAAAAATTCACTGTTCCAATCATTTCGTCCTGAAAATTTATAAATTTAAGTTTAAATTTTTTATTAAATCCATCTCCCGTTTATCATTGACCTTCTATAAATAGTTTTTACAATTCTTTACTAATTTTAATGTCTGATAACTTTAATTGTTATAGTATTTTATTAGTAATTTTTTAAAATTTTAAAGTGGGCGAATGCCAGATGAAAAAGAATTGCTGACCAAAGAAGATAAAATGAAAATGAAGCGTTGTTTATTTGCGTTGCAAAGATACGGGCTTCCTCCAGTTACTACCCACAATGTTGTCGATGATTGGAATGATCCAGTTTTGAGTGCTGTTAGAAGATGTCAACTTTTTAATACAGTTCATGATAGAGTTAAGGTAAGTTCTTTTAATACATTTTGTTAAATAAAACAATTATTATATTTTTGAATTAATTGGTTATGTATTTAATCAGATTTTGGTATGTAACTTTGTTTTCTGTCCTCTGCATCTGTATAACCATCTTTAGCCCCTTTGCGTTTTTTTTCCCTCTCAGCTATCTTTAATCTCATTTTAAAAAATATAATCTCAGCTTTTCCAGTCTTACCTCTCTGACAGATCCTTCAAAATAAATAACAATCGTTCCTATTCGTCCATTTTTACTCAGTCTGCTGGTGTTCCTCAAGGCAGTATCCTTGGACCAATTCTTTACACAGTTTATACAGCTGATATCCCAACCCATCCGAATACCTTCCTTTCTACCTATGCTGATGACACTTGCGTTTTATCAGTAAATAACGATCCAACTGTTGCTTCTCAAACTCTCCAATTCCACATCAGAGACCATGAGGTATGGTGTCAGAATTGGCGAATTAAAATAAATTTCAACAAATCCCACCAAATTACCTTCCCCCTTCGTCGTAAACCTATGACTTCCTGCCCCACAGTACCCTTTAACAATATTCCGCTTGTTCCAGTTGAACAGATCCGCTACCTAGGACTTCTCCTTGACAAACGTCTATCATGGAATCCCCACACTAGACTGAAATGACAAGAAACTACTCGCCACTTTCGGTAACTTCAACACTTACTAGACAGACGCTCTAACCTTCCACTTAACTACAAAATACTCATCTACATGACCATCATAAGACCTATCTGGACTTATGGGGTTGAGCTTTGGGGTTCCACTAAACCTTCAAATTATTCCTGTCTTCAATCCTTACAATCCAAAATCCTTTGAAAAATCATCAACGCTCCTTACTTCGTCACGAATTAGCTCATCTAATAAAGACCTTAATATTCCTTATGTAGCTGATTTGGCCCGAACCAGGTATCAATCCTTCCATGACAAACTCCACTCCCACTCTAACCCACTAGTTTCAATTCTAGCTTCCTCTTCCATTCCTGACAATCCTCTGAGGCGTCTGGAAAGAAGATGGCCATGAGACCTTGTAGTTTAGGTTACCTATTGGAGTGCTGCCAATGGGCAGTTTCTCTTCATGTCTTTTTCATGAGTATTATCTAACAGCTAATTTACTAGATGTATTAATCAATACAGTTGTAAATAAATGAATAATAAATTAAAAAAAAAAAAAAAAAAATCTCACCATTATTAAGCATGTTTTTGTTTCCAATTTCTCCTGTATTCTCCTCCATAGTTAAAGTATTGAACAAGCACTGGGTATGTTGAATATGTTACAATTACACATTGCGGTTTCTCTACTGATATGTTTACTAACGTCTAATATTCCTTCTGGAACCACAGCTACTTCTAATGAAGGATCTATCGGAGTCCTTGCTAAACTTTGGGATGCTGTGGAGGACGAATCCTCCACAGCCTTAATCTCTAACAGCTCTTCTACTTCCCTCTCCCTCTCATTCTCTGCAACATCTTTTTAAAATAAATTTGACATATTGTTCCCACGAGGATACTGCAGGTACAGGCATGTCTTCCTGCAGTAGGCATTATGGTACAACGGGGTGTGCACCAGATGCCCTGCTGCAATGGAGTCAATTGAAGAGAGTGTATTTTTACACACTCCCTTCACATCCATTCAGCCCCAGCTTGAGCATCCTCTACCTTGCTACAATGCTGTCACCATGATGATAGACCTCACCTCTGTCATTCTTGAATCCCATCGGACTACATTGAAGGCACCTATCTCCCACTTAAGCTTTTCTGTTGTCCTACCCATTTGCTCTCCTTTCACTCTGTATGATAAATAATTGGAGGAGCTTGTGGAAAATGTTACATCATGTCATTAAATAATAAAACTTGACTTACAACTAATTATTATTTCATTTTTTAGGTTGTATTTCACCCGGAATTCCTTAATTCTACAAATCCTTTGTTTTCATTGGAGTATGAAGAATTTGTCCGAGGATGTCATCTTGGTGTTTTCCCTAGTTATTATGAACCTTGGGGTACACTCCTGCTGAATGCACAGTTATGGGAATTCCTTCAATTACTACTAATTTATCAGGTATATTCATTTTAATTACATCAAATATCTTGCTATTATCCGGTCAGGAAGTTGCTAGAAGAGAATTTGGTTTACTTATACGAGTTTTCCTTATCTGGGTGACTTATTTTATTCTTTCTAACACCCCGTATTGGGGATGTTTAATATGCTGATGTTTTTACTTATAAATTAATTTAACTAATATAAAATAGCAAATATTTCTTAGATCTTAGTAAATATTATGATAATAAACGATTAAAAAAGACAAAAAATCATCGTGGTGAACACATCATGCAACTTTATTTGTTATCCCTGCTTAAAATAAATTTTAAAAGTACAAAACAAAAAAATTACTTGGAGTTTCTATTGAAAATTTCATTTAAGCTTAAATTATATAAAAATAAAAATTATCTTCAGCAATCGCTAATTTTTATATGGTTTTGTAATCTTACATGACTGTTTATGGTATAAAATGTTATTTTATTATTATAAAATATAAGTCTTTTGCTTTCCAATGGTATATTATACATTATTATTTCTGAAAAAAAAATTAACCTTGAGAAATATTTCTCCTTTAGCTGATTATTAAAATATTTCATTATTTATGATTATATATTTTCATCATTATTAATAATGATTTTAATAAGCAAAATAATAAAGGTATTTTAGAAAAAATATTTGGCTTTTTACCTGTCAGGCTATTTCTATGAGGGTAAAACCTACATGATATTAAAAAACAATTTAATTAAACATTGATATAACCAGTTTAATAAATATTAGTTGCTTCTTTTTCAACAAATTTTTGTTGTTGTAACATTTATAGTATGAAGTGTATTAAGTTGCTATAACTTCCAACAATTACATAATTCGCAGTTCATGCAACTTTTCATTTTTGAGCTAGACTTACCATCTTGTATGTAAGCTCACAGAACAGTTTTTTTAGATTTTTTATTTTGACTCTGGAGGAATTATAACTTGTATTTCTGTAGAAAACTCAGGTTAAGTTAAAAATTTCAATCATGATCGCAATGGTGAAACTTTCCCCTTACTCTATAGCTTGTATATAGTTGTTACCTTTTTATTATAATTATTTTTTTACGAATAGGTTTTGGCTGCTTCATGGAACAACATGTCTCAGATCCTCAGTCTTATGGTATTTATATAGTCGATAGACGTTTCATGGCTGTGGAGGATTCGATCAAACAGCTCGCTAGGTATATGTATGACTTTACCAAGTTTACAAGGCGTCAGAGGATAATCCAGAGGAATCGTACTGAAAGGCTCAGCGACTTGCTTGATTGGAGAAGTCTAGGAATTGTGAGTGATGTTATAATATGTGATTAATCTTCAGTTTTAGCCAATCTAGCCATTTTAATTAAATTTTAATACTCTACTGACTTAAAAGAAAAACTGTTACAAGCTTGTTTTCATCATATTTTTTTATTATAATTGCAGTATTACCGACAAGCTAGACAAAAAGCATTACAGAAAGTTTATGATGATATACCATCCCTTGAAGAAGAAGATAAAATGAGGAGCTTCAAATACCCCAGGCCATATTCTGAACCACCATCTCCTTCTGCAAACACCCCTTATCATTCTGACACTGAAGATGAAGTTGATGAGGAAAAAGAGGTATAGAATTTCTTGTGTAAACTTTGATTTTCTTAAGTAAATTTTTAAATCCCATTAAAGTTTTTTATTATATCTTTTTTTGTACTTATGTTAACATTTATTTTTCCTGTTTGTGTATTTTTATTAGAATTTATCTTTAATGTTATCTTATTTGTTCACGTTATTTAGTTTTCAATTATACTCTAAGACTACAGTTCTAAGTCCACTTTTTATTTCCTGCTGTATTATTCTAAAGGGACTCGTCCCAGAATAAGTAAAAAATGTTTATTATTATTATTAAATTTAAAATATCCTGTACCTCTAGAACCCATGAAGGGTCTTGGGCTCTGCATATATAGAGATTTGTACTCATTCTAGACCAACAACCGTGCATTGAGGTGACGAGGCCGAGGTCACACTCAGCTGCCAGGTTTTTCCCCAATTTGGGGACCCACTTTAAAGAGGCTTTAAAGAGGAATCTAAAATATACGAGTTAAAAAAAAAAAAAAAAGATGAATAACTGTACCTCTACAACCCATGAAGGGTCTTGGGTTCAGTACTTATAGATAATTGTACTGTTTCACAAGTTAAAGGAGGTAATTAGTTCTAAATTATGCTCGGCCACCAGGTTTCCCCCAGTTTTGGGTACCCATTTTGTAGAGGCTGGGTGTGCCCCAGAAGGGTCTTCATATCCTAGGGTCGCTCCTCGGCTGAAATAACAGATTAAATAATTGGAACTGAGATCCTGAGAACAGTAGCCTAATGCTTTATCCACTGGACTATGTCATTCCTCAAATGTATTAGTTAGCTCAAATATATTAGTTACCTCAAATATATTAGTTACCTCAAATATATTAGTTAGTTTATTAATGAAATAAGAAAATTAAAGTTTTAGTAAAGTAATTGAAAAACATCAGTAAGAGTAGACTTTTAAATAAGAAACTACAAGAGAAACCACCGGCCGTTAACCCTAAATTGCACACCCAAAAGCTTTTAGTTTGAAAATGAAATAGAATGTTTGACCTACAATTTAATTTTCTCTGTATCTTTTTTTTTTTTACCTTTCAGCTGTGGTAAATACAATTATGCTATACATTACAGATCATCAACAATCTCACATAAAATCCTAACAAAAATCTAAATACATGATTCTTACATCATTGTTATTTGATCACCAATCTGAATTCTTTACTAATCTAAAAGATTAATATGAATTATTAAGATGATATAGTTACTTTCTTGTTGCTACGGCAACCATTGAGTAAATCGACTGTTGCTAATACAAAATTATAGTTTTTCATAAATTAAAAAAATACTAATAATATCTGCATCAATTTTTTATTAGCACACCTAGAGACTAAAGCAAATTCTCTTAGGATATTTATTTTTATTAGGATATTTATTTTTATTAGGATATTAGGATAAATTATTATAGGATCTTATAATCGGTACCAATCCTGTTTGGACCATTTGGATATTAATATTTAGTAGGTTTTATATTTTTTCATTATCTAATTAGTTAGGATAATTATTTTTAAATAAATTATGACATGCATTTTTGGTTTTCAGCTTGCAGAGCTCGGAGTGAATGGGCAATGAAATAAAATCGGAAATCCGTGTTTTGACTGCCAGGATAAAAATATAATCTCAATAAGTGCCATGATAATATTTACTATCAAAACATATATAAATATTTTTTTATTGATTCGTAGATTTAATATTTTTATGATCAATTAAGTAAACTATTATTTAAAGTTTAAATTAGTTTTACAAAAATATATATTATATCAAGAAAATCCTTGTTTGCTCCTATGAACTGAACTGAACTGAACTTGTTAATGTGTAGTTGTATCATTTTAAAATAGGTACTGTTTCAACTGCTCATTTTAAATTATTTTAATAGAAAAATAACTTAGTATTATTGTTTTTATCTTTCATTTGTAATTCCGATTGGTTTTGAACCAATCTATTGAAATTCTGTCAAACTCTCATAGGAGGTAGAAGCAATATTTATTATTTATGTGAAAATATATATTTCACTTTGTTAGTCTACTTACTTGAATGATCTATGTGATATGATTTTATGGAAAGTTAACATTGTTAAGTGATTGTCATTTCTTACAAATACTGAATCTTAGACAGTTTTATGTGTATGTTGATGTATTTATATTTTATCCAGAGTTTTTATTTTTGAGCAGTTGGTAAATACTTATAGAAAAATAAATAGATATGTAATGTAAAGATTACATAAAATATATTTGTTGTTGATTATTTTTGGAATAAAAGTCTTGTTTATCAAAAGAAACATTTATTCAGTTTTGCAACCTTCTTTGGCTCTCTGGTTTTTGAGATTGTTATTAGTCATATAAACTAGAACTCATTCATTGGTTGTATTTGCAGATTTATTTTATTTATTAATTTCTATTACATATAAACCATTGGCTCGTTAAGTATACTAGTGGCATATTTTTTTTTGTTTATGTATAATTTAGATATAGTAGAAGTTTATAAATAGTTTAGGCATGTTTTTCCTAGAAATTAGAATACATTTTGCTGGAAAAAGTCTGGATGGGATTGGGATTTGGACTTATAATCTGTGGCTTGCTAGGCTAGCTCACCTGTATAATAGTTGCTTGTAACACATATTTGGGCTCAGTTTATCATTGGCAGATTAAAGTGTGTTCTTTGGCATCAAAGTAACAGAGTGAAGTAAGGAAAGTTTTTGAGACATAATTTTGCATATGATTTCAGCATAGCTAAGAAGAAATGAAGCTTATGTTGAATAATGATTATACACATCGTATGACTATATTCAGAGAATTTGGAAGTGGGAAATTTACTCTGGAGGGCTCGGATAGAGAAGTAAGGTAACATTGATAACTGTTGAAAACATTTCTGCCCTGAGAATAATGCGTGATGAACAGCGATGAGTGACATGTCAACAGATTACTCCTTCATTTGATTCCAAGAGACCATTTGAAGATAAATAAACTTGTCTTAAGGTGTCCCATAGTCTTACAGAAAAGTAAAGGAATTGTAATGCTGAAAGTATTTGATAAGGGGCAATTCCAATATGTGAACAATATCATGACAGATAACAAAATTTTGGCCTTACTATTATGGTGTGCCTACCAAGGCTCCAAACAAGGTTTATTCTGTTCAGAAGTAGTACTCTTTTCCTTACTTATTGATATAACATTTCTTTAACTTGATATTTTTATTATTAATACTGAACTGGAATTTAAATACTTTAATATTTTTAAATATGTATTTTAATATTTTTAAATACACTTAAAATGATTTAAATATTTTTTGTATTGTATTGGATTGGAAATAATCGGAATTCAGTCTTTTTTAAATATTTTAATTTTACCGACTTTTCGGCTCAATCTTGTGAGCCATCATCAGGGCATTACTGAGCCATGTCCATGCATAAACTAACTAACTAACCAGTATAATCTTGGGCATAGCTCAGTAATGCCCTGATGATAGCTCACAAGCTTGAGTCGAAACATCAGCAAAATTAAAATATTTAAAAAAATACTGACTCTCGATTATTTCCCTTATAATAGTTTCTACAGTCGACTGTACACACTCAATATTTTTTTGATTATGTTGTAAACAGAGCATAAGTCCTTTAAATTTATTCTAAAATTTATATAAAGGGGTTGGAGGAAGCAAATTGGAATATAAATCAACACTCTTATAAAACATATATGATTTATTTAAGTATTTTTCTAAAAATAACACATCCACACATCTATAATTTGAAAGAAAAAAACATGGTAACATTAATAACATTCCTCAAGCTTAAAATAATAGTTATTAGTTCTATATTTAAAGATATAAAATGGAATGGTTTTGTTGTATAACAACACAGTGTGCTTTTTGAAAATAGATTTTTTTAAATAGGAAACAATATATCATATTCTACAACATATACAATATTTCTAAGTTTTGATTTACTCTTATTTACACCTTAATTAACTTATTAGTGAATCACAATAGAAAGTGCCTTTGAACAATATTATTCACAGTGCAAAAAAAATATTGCACAGTGGTCAATGACCGTTTCTTATACTAATATAAAAATGGTAATTTCATTAATATGTATTTACAGCTACTAATCTGTAATTAATTGTTAGTTTCCTTAATATAAAGAGATGGAAAACTCAGATCATATAAGCCCCTAAAATAGAAGTGTCAAATGTTCTAACATTTTTATTTAGAAATTTATCGAAAATTGAGAGTTAATATTGATAAATTTAAATCTAAGATATTCCGTAATTGCTTTAACACCATAGTGTACCTAAAAACCCTGTGGAATTGAGCACCATTTAATAACATTTAGGCCAGGTAGCTATCACAGAGAAGAAGGAATTTATGATTGAATGAAATTTTACTATTGGTAGTTTCTTTCTACCTTAAGCCATCTTAAGTTAAATCCATTTATCACTGATAATTTCACTGTTTGTTATATGCATATAGAAATGCTTATTTTATTTATAACACAGGGAACATTAAATTTGGAATGGTTGAGTTATTTAATTTCAATTATTCCACACAAAAAGTTTTAAATTTTAATAACTTTCTAAATTTCAATGAGCGACTATTTGAAGAAGAGTTTTATGTGCATTGTTCACCACTAAATGAAATTCTCATAAAAAATGTCTATAGGTTGAATTTTTAAAATTTTATTTTGTATAAAAACATTTTTATCTGAAATAAACTATGCTTTTATTTTTATATCTATTAGTTTTTTGCTGCAACAATGTTCTAAATAAATATTTTTCAGGTAGTACATTCAAATTTTTAAAAACCATAATAATTTCAATGAAATATATGATAGTATGATAAACCCTTATATTCTTTAAGTAATTAGGAACACTTAAAAAAACAAAACTGTAACAGTTTTAAATACCTAACTCAAATATGAAAATCTATGTCTGTATTTATAAACTTTTTAAAAGGATAATTTGTTTAATATATAGAGGTTTGACCATATTTATTTTCTTTAATAATAAAAAAATATTTTAATAACCTCAAATTTGATGGTAAAGGATAAATATCAATTATGATAGGTATCTTTGTCCTTGAAACTAAAAAATACTGTTTTATATTTCAAATAGTTACCTAACCCTTGACATTTTTAGTGTTTTTACTAACATGATTGTCATATTATGTATATTTATACTTAAAAACCAAGGATTTTTGCCACAAAACCCTTATAGCACCAAGACACAGATATAAAAAATGAATACTTATAATTAATTAAGATGAACTTTTCTCAAAAGTAACCATCTCATCATGAAGTTCTGCACCATTCTTGAACCATATTATTTTAACCCTTGAAAGGATATGATTTTGTGCAGATATCTTATGTTAATTCAAGCTCAAATAATCTTAGCCGTACTTAATTATCCTTACTAGTCTTAATTAATTATTTTCTTTCTTCACAATGGATAAGCTTGTCTTTTGTTTTTAAATTTGAAGATGATTTTAAAAAATATCAAAGTATTAATTTTATCTGTAATGCCCCATTTTGACATTGGTATTAGCTTCTTAAATACTATTAATAAATTTAATCTGTTATAAATATATAAAAATATACATAAAACAAATAACACAACAAATCTTTAACAATATCAAACATTTATATTACTGAACATTGGTTCCCTTCCTTTTTCGATAAAAATTTATTTATTTACATAATCACAATATTCACATGATCTCTGTACAATAAATATAATAATTAATACCCATGAATCCCTTTATAACTTAAACTACGCTTGCGATATATTTACTGTCTATTAAAACTATGAAATAACCTCATAAAATGAAGTATTTTACTGACAATAAAAATGCACCAACAAAGCAATATAATTAAATTATTATGCTGCTTAACCTAAATTTATTATTAAGATTTTTAAATGTAAAATAATCTCTTAAGATCAATGAAATGGATATAATAAATGTTAGAGCAAAAATGTCAAATTTACAGTTAGGGTATGACAAGATTAAAAAAAAATTAGACTTTCATAACGAATTCTGATATTGGGCTCTAAACGAGAATAACTAAAATTTATAGGATCAAATATTACTAATTCTAAAAATAAAATTCAATGCTATATAAGGTCATAGAACTAAAAATAATTCTAGAATAAGTAAAGAACACAAAAGGTCTGTGATTTTTTTTTCTTTTCTTAACTGGACACTATAAAACCCTCAAGTCTCTCACAATAGCTACTACTATCTAGACTTGATGAGTTCAAAATACTTACTAATTTTCGTCTCTGTTACATAGAAACAATAGACTCGATAGAATATGTTTTATACCAATGCACTAGAAAAAAGTGGACAAAATGCAGTAAGTATCGTGCTATAACACAATTTGTTTATAAGGTGTATTGTTTTAAACACTTTTTAGCTATTTTTTAAAAATTTTATAGTGATTTGTACTTTAGATAGCATGAGATATAATAAATAGACTAATGTCGCTTCATGTGCAGGGACAGATGGTCCGATCTCGAGAAGGATCGCTGGCACAGGTGGCACTTGAATGGTTTTTGTCCTGTGTGTTTTCTGAAGTGTCGAGTGAGCTCATCAGAGCGAGCGAATTTCCAAGTGCATCCTTCCCAAGTACACTCATAAGGCTTTTCTCCTGAAAGAAATGATTATAATGTAAATTTTTTAAGAAATAAAAAGCCACAAACTGCAATAAAACCTGTTATTAACACCATATTATGATTGTTATAATTATTTATATTATAACATTTATATAATTGTTTGTTTGTTACATTATTTATAACATGTCCTAAAAATAATGATATGGTAATTTATACATCTATCACTCATATATATACATTTTTTATAAAATTAGATTTGGGGGTCTAAATTAATATCATCTGAAGTAGTAGTATTAAAGAGCTGTGCCAAAAGGCTTTAAGGCTCAAGCCTTGGATAGCAAAAAACATCTATTTAACCAACTAATCCAATTATAAAGATATCTAATAATATTTTTTCAAAGAAATTATATAACTTTATATAAAAGATAAGATAAATTTAGATCAAATTTATCTTAAGGAAGTTAAATTAATGATAAAAAAGCGTGTTATGTATAAAATTATGTATTATTCCTCCACAGCCTTAATTAATATTAAGCAGATAAAAAGTCTTCTTTAATCATGATTACTATTCCACTTGAAGTAGTTTTATAAAGGCTTATATATACTTATATATTATATCTGGGCCCCAACTATCGAGAGGTGAGAGCATTAAGTTTAAAAAAAAAACTGAATAAAATGAAATGACGCTATTGTAGATTCCTTGTTAACTCGTAATTGGAAACGCTTAAAATTTTCAATTTACTAAAAGTACTCATTTTCATTACCATCCGGCTTGCACATGCAGGATTGAATTTAGGGCTCTAATAAAGCATCAAATCCTAAATCATTTGAGGATAACAAAATTCTCCTTATCTTTTCACGACTAAGTTAGGTATGGAGACATCTAAATCCCATTTGTAGCCATTTTTGCCCTAAATATATATATATATATATTTTTAATAGAAATTTCTTACCCGCAAAACTACTTGTGTGTAATCTTTTTATTCTTAAATACCTCTGAAATACTCAGAGGTGTCTCAAAATAAGATGATCACAACATCTACTAAAAATATGTACTATTCTACAACCAATCTCTTGTAAACTGGCGGCTGTATCAAACTTAAACAACCATCTACAGTGAATGTCAAAAGTATTCGGAATTTGTATTTCTTCTTATTCAATAAGTTTATTTCACAACAATGAATTTATATAATTCTTTTTCACTCATACATCTTTAAAAGAGACTCCCATAAAGGAAAATCACTGACCAGATTTAGTTATTGAATTAGTTTTTGATTTTCTTAAGGAGCAGTCATTATTATCGAAATTATAAAGACCATTCCTAGTCAGTTAGCATTACTAGTATTAGCTTTTTGAACTATTGTTTACATAAAAATTTTTTTTTTCTTTCTTTATTTTATTTTTTTATTATTTTTTTTTAAATATTTTTTTATTTATTTATTTATTTTATTTTATTTTTTTTTCTTTATTTCTCTCAATCACCCATTACCTAATAGTTCTTTCTTATAAAGGTTGAATATGCATATAGTGTCTAGGCGTTGATGACCTTAGGGTTTTACGCCTTAAAACCTAAACAAACAAACACTGACCAGATAACCGAAAAGTTTATTGTTTTAAAAAATATTTGATTAATAACATAAAATTACAAGATCATTCAGTGTCAAAAGTATTCAGAAATTATAATATCCTGTTGTTCAATGGTTTCAAATGTTCATATTCTCACTAATATCGATGAATATTAGTATATATATATATATAAGGTTGATGAAATAAAATGTTTACAGATGACTCCCATACTAAAATACATGGTTCTTAGGAAAAAATATTGGTTTGGAGGAAACCAAATAAAAATTTAGTATGTTATAGTAAAAAAACCTTGATAGTTAGGTCTGTTTTTCTTTGAAAAGTTTAATAACATTGGATCTATAGACCTAAGTATGAAAAGCCAGAATCAAAATTAGAGGAAAAATTACAAATAAATTAAATTTTCAACATGAGCGCGAATATGACTCTGGACAGATATATGTTATCTACTCAGATTTAGTAGCTGTAAAATTTTCAAAAGGTTCTTGAAATCAATATTTCATTATTTCTTTCAAATTTGAAATTAACTATTGTTGGTCTACTAAAAAGGAAAATCAGAAATACTGTATCCAAATTGAAATGGCCTCAAGAAACAATAAGTGCTTGAGTGGGATAATATTTTACACCAAACAATCAATTAATTAGTAAGATCAATTCCTAGAGTGCTAAAATGTATAATTATACAAAAAACTTTACCAAATGAATTTTTATTTATGATCACTGCATTAATATAGTCAGAAAACCACGTAATTCCGAATACTTTTGACACCATTGACATACACTTTTTTTAATTTTTTCGTAAATGGACGTTAAAAATAAAATGATTGTTGTGATAATTTTTGGTTTTAGCTATTGTGTACCTTTCTTCGAACATTAAAAAGTGGTTAATAACTCCTTAAAAACATCAAAAATAAGTTAAAAGTAATTAAATTACGGAATGGTAATGAATTCCAAATACTTTTGACACTCACTGTAGTAAGCAAAATACAAATAGTTTCTCTTAATGTGGGAAAAGATCTTAAAAGGAGAGGGGGTGGCTAAAATTATATGCCTAATGTGCTAGAATTCGGGACTTGAAGCTTCTGGAAATCTGATTCTGAAGAGAAGGATGCACACACATATGTGTGTTGGAGCAACAATCTTTAATTTTTCATCTAGGATTTTATTACGTTACCCTGAAAACAAGATTATATAGTTTACCGGTGCTTACAAATCTTCATGAAATGCTTATTTTGGTCAGCATAAGGAAATACGGAAGCAGCGTGGAAAGGCCATTTGACACTGCAGAGAAATCGGATGATGCCCGGAGTATAACTGTTTTATGATTGGTCAATTTGCTAGGGCGGCAGTGGTAGCTAGGATGGAAAGTGAGGAGGTGCACCGCAACTTATCAGGGAAACATCTCCGCTGTAAAAGGAACGAAGCGGGTCGCACGGGTCAACGCCAATTGAGAGAAAACATTCCTCCCATCTCGAATCAACTCGCCATTACACTTTCCTTTTGTACATAACTCCATTTGAAGAATAATCCGTAAACTATTGGGTGTTGGGAGGGTGTGAGGGGGAAATAATAGATGAAAACTCTTTTATATTGATAGGTGTAAGAAAATGTGTTGGGTTTCGTCAGTCAGGTACCTAACCAACTTCTTTGCTCATCAATCATGACATTAAAGCTAGTTGTTTTATACGGCTAACGCATGGACACATAATATCAAAAGAATTGTCCCCAAGATGCTAGCTAGCATTGTAGGGAAACCTTGACCATAGCTCATATTTTTGAAGAATGTTCCTTCTACACCAGGCAGTTGAACAAAAATGGAATACCAAGCAACGTCGCAGATGCTTTGGGTAGCAATGGAAAAAGGATTGATGAATTAATGTGTCTCCTCTCTCAAATGGATTTTTACAAGCAGATTTGAACTACTATTGTTTTCCAACAATTTTTTTTTGTTTATTTATTTTTTTCTATTATATTTTATTTCACATATTCTTTAAGTATTTTTTTTCTTCAATTTTTCAATTATTATATATATTAATTAATATTAAGGTATTATTATTTTTTATATATTTTTATTATTATTTATTTTATATAATATTACTTTTTCCCCCTTGAATATTATCTAACATTTATTTATCTCAAATAAAATTACACATATATTATAATATCTTTATTAGAGGTCATTGTGATTTTTTGACTGCATTCTATATCTATAAAAAGTTAGCCAGGTTTGTGTAGTTACCTATTTGACGTCTCTGCGTAGTAAACGGGATCCGATCCATTCTTGCAAATTATTTAATTTCATTCAATTTCCATTTAATTAGTTATCGTAGACTGAAAAATCTAGTGCACGCAACACACACGTTAGAGTTGAGTTCATGATTTATACATATAACACTGGAAAGACGGTCATAGTACAACAAATAGGATTAATATTGAAAGTGTATAAATATAAAAAATTCTTTGTAATATCTAAAGACCAGAAGGATTGATGAAAGAAATCCTTGGGGTAACTTGGGGGGTTATGTAGTTTTTCGTTATTGAATAGGGGCATACATTTACAAATTGCTAAATTAACTATACAGTGTGAGATTGCAACGTATATTCAATAACGAGTTTGGAAATATAATGTCTTACCTGTCTCAGCAATGTCCATTATTAAATAAAAAAAGACATTGCTATAAATACACCTTGAACACAATAAATGACCATCGAATAAACATAATCCCACTGCCGGTTATTAGGCACTAGTGTGAATAGCAATGATTCATTCATTTACTATTTATTTGTAAACACGGTATGGCGGGAAATGTTAGAATGAATTGTCTTACCAACTAATAATAAAAAGGTGAAGCACTGGAAAATTCCAAACTTTTGACATGGCTTTTGTCCACCTAAATTGGTGATTTTGCCCACTGTGCGTCGGTGGGAAGATAGTGTAAAGTATGTTCTCGGTTGCTTGGGCTTAAACGGTGATCAATGGACGAATCTGTGTATGCAAAATTTGATTGCATTGGTATCGATCGCTAAGACTATTATTTAAATAAAATCTGGTGCAGGCAACACATGACTTTCACTAACCTCCGTTTTAAAACTCGATTAAAGAATTTTCAAGTACAGTTAGAGATGAAAATTAGTAAAACTATTAAAGAATTAAATAAATGGAATTCCTATAGAAACACGTGTTTTATTAAAAAATCTATTATATATTATTATCTAAAATAATCACTTAGTTTTATCTGCTTTTATCACTCACTATTAACTTTTAAAAGCTTGTGTATGAGATAATATTTGTTTCTAAAATCTTCAGCTTTCCAACGGTATATTATACATATATATTACTGTCCTTAAGTTAAAAAACATTAAATTGCATTAAAAAAAAATATTTTTTCAATTTTTTTACCTTTAGTTATTTTTCGAATTCGCTCAACATGCAACTGTTTTTCATCAGCGTTAACAAGATAATATAGTTATTTTTATTGAATCTACAAAATTAAAGGTACTTTAGGGGAAGAAAATTTAAGCACTGTCTGACTATTTTAAACAGAATAAAACCTACATGATATTAAAGCTCATTAACTTTTACATCGATATAGCGAGTTTAATCAAAACCGTCGGAGCCGTTTTTGAGAAAATCATAAAAAGGTGCAAAATGCATGGTATAAAGTAGCTCTTCTGGTAAGCCGATTTTGATTAAAAAGATTTCGTGACGTCTCGGGCGTATAGTTGTCTTAATTATGAAATTTCAGTTTCATAGGACAATAGCGTTTCTGCTCGGGAGTTAACACACAAACACACAGATCTTTTTGCGGGACTTGGTTAATTGGACTCAGGGGACCCTAAAACGTGTATTTCCGTTGAAAACTGGAATTCGAAAATTTTCACGATCGCAATACTTCCCCTTACTATATACAGTATGTGAAAGTAAAAAATAATAATACATATGTATTTAGTTTTTTTTAAAAATATATCTGGGTTGTGAAAACAATTTAAGAACCTTGGCATTGAAAGTCATAACAAAAAGAAAAAATAAGAGAATTTTGAACTGATAGCAAGTTTATAAATATACGAATAAAACCTCGCGCATAATAATTACAGAAATTAATATCAATCCGATGCAAGCTAATTTTTTCTACCGCTGTAATTATAAGCCAGTTTGAGCGACCATTAGTTATTCTACACCCGTTTAGCAGACATTGAACGTCCCGGTTAACAGAAATCAATATAGAATAATATGAATAAATCATTACGCACAGAAGGAATAAAGTAGCGACACTATGATATAGGACTGAATGGGAAAGATAGATAGTATTTATCCGAGGAGTTAGTTTAATATGACAAGGGCGAGTATATATGGAGCAATTAAAATAAAGCTCTATGAATTATTCCTGGGTAATGGAGTAGATCTGATGAATGTCCTCGTATTATCTAACAGATGTCTATACATCTTTCCTCTTATCCTAATGTCTGTATATTGTATGTCTATATTGTTATATATTTTGTATATTATTATGGTAATATCATAATTTTGTAAATTAAAAATAATAGTTGCATAATAAACCAGTACAAAGTTCTATCCCGTATATTGCGATATTTATATTATTACTTTCACTTACTTTTATATGAAATGTATGGTAGGAGAAAGAATTGCGATCACGAAAATTTTCGAATTCCAGTTTTAAATGGAAATACACGTTTTAGGGTCCCCTGAGTCCAAATAACCATGTCCCGAAAAAATGTGTAGTGTGTGGTAACTCCGCGCGTAAACATAAAGTCCTATGAAACTGAAATTTCATATTTAAGACAATTATACGCCCGAGATGTTACAGCAACTTTTCATCAAAATCGGCTAACCAGAAGATCCACTTTATACCATGCATTTTACACGTTTATACGATTTTCTCAAAAACGGCTTAAACGATTTTGATTAAACTCGCTAAATCGATGTAAAATTTAATTGGCTTTAATATCATATAGGTTTTATTCTTATTTAACTAGTATGACAAGGCTTAAATGCCGATATTTTAAAATTTCTTCCTTTAAAGTACCTTTAATTTTGTAGATACTAAAAGGATAACAATAAAATCCTGTTATCAATGATAAAAAACACGTAAATATATAATGCGAATGAATTCGATATCTAACTAAAGGAGAAAAGTGCAAAAATAACAGTAATATAGATGTATAATATACCGTTGGAAAGCTAAAGATTCTAGTAAAAATATTTTTTTGTAAACAAGCTTGTAAAAGTTAAAAAAGTATGATGAAAAGCCTATAAACCAAATTGATTATTTGAGATAATAATATAATAGATTTTTTTACTAAACACACGTTTCTGTAGAAATTAAATTTAATAAATTCTTTATTAGGTTCACTCATTTTTATCTCTAACTGTATTTGAAAATTCTTCAATCGATTTTAAAAACGGAGGTAAGTGAGAGTCGTGTGTTACCCGCACTAGATTTTTTATTTATTTATATAGCTTCCCTGAACAAATAAGTTTAAGCCCATTGAGAATTTTCAAAAGTTTCAAAATCATGGGGGTAAGAGAAAAACTAGTACGGAAATAAAAGCCACACCCTTAAGACCAATTCAATTCATAAACAAATTTCAACTCTTTAACTCAATTTGGGTTATTTTCAAGTTGAGAAAAATCCTTAATAAAAAATCTGGTGCTGGCAACAAACGACTTTCACTTACCTTGACTGCTAAAATCAATTTATAAACTATTAAATATACTTCAATTTGAAGTTGATTTTAATAAAAGGTGTATTTATTTTCGTTGGAAACATATGATTTAGATTAAATAATATAACAATAATAAATTATTAATCAGTAATAAGTTTATTCCCCATTCGTCACATTATATTACCTTTTACAACTCTGTGTATCAGATAATATTTTTTCAAAAATCTTTCTCTTTCCAACGGTATATTATACGTCTACATTACTGTTCTTAATATCAAAAACCCAAAATTACGTTAAAAAATTGTGTTTCTCTTTCATCCTTTATTTGGTCATCAAATTCGTCCAACTTGTATATTTAGCCGTCCTTCATCAATATCATTAAGATGATATGGTTAATCTTATGGAATGTACAAAATTAAAGGTAGTTTAGAGGAAGACAATTTAAAATAAGGGCATTTAAGCCCCGTCAGACTGTTTCAATCAGAACGAAAACTATATATGAAAGCCCATTGAATTTTACATTGATATAGCGAGTTTAATCAAAAGAGCCAATTTTTGAGAAAATTATAATAAGGTGCAAAATGCATTGTATAAAGTGGCTCTTCTGGTTAGCCCATTTTGATGAAAAAATTGCTGAAACATCTCCGGCGTATAGTTGTCTTTAATATGAAATTGCAGTTTCGTACGGCTTATCGTTTTTGCGTTAGACTTACCACACGCACACGGACGGACACAGACTCACAGAAACACAGACCTTTTTTCGGGACTTGGTTATTTGGGCCCAGTAGACCCTAAAACGTGTATTTCCGTCGAAAACTGTAATTCGAAAATTTTCACGATTGCAATACTTTCCCTTACTATATATTTCATATATAGGTACGTGAAAGTAAAAATGCAGCACATTATTACACAATGGTTTATTATTTCCAAAATATATTAGGGTATAACAGTTTGTTTAGCCGTTCACAGGCAATTAAATTAATCAAAGGAGATAGGCCAATCACCACTGCAAATTTCAAAGCGCTATACAACTCCTATATCGGATATTTTGATGGCTAAAGTAAATGAGATCCATGCAGTGAGCAGTGAACTATTGTTGGAAATTTCTTTTCGACATTGAATCCTTTGGGAAATACTTGCTCAACCAGACACACCCGGGACTTGTCCTTCCGATAAACGTTTACCGCCACTTGAGCCAGAACCAGACTCGGAGGTGACACACAAAGGAGGACGGCGCCAGAGCAATCAGTCACGGCAGGGATTTCTCGAAGACTGGAACACGACAGCTTTCAGCGGCCAGCGTCCACTTACAGAGGTCCTCATTGGTTACACATGCCGGTCACAGTTTTCCATAACCCCATATCTGTCCTGGGTTAAGAAACGGAAGGAGGGAGATTCGGCGGAGCGTAGCCGAGAAGCGTTATAACAATAACTGTTATGTCTTTTAAGGAATCGTATGCAGTCAAACGTAGAACAGTAGGGTGTCTTCGGACCGATTCTTGCTTCGGGAAGAGGGTTGCTATTCAAAAGTTTCCTTTTTAGTGAGGTAATCCTAGTTACCACTGAAATATATTCGCCCCTAGAAGGGGGTGCAGTGGCTGAGATAACCGAAACGTTGATTACAAACACAGTACGCGGGTTTCAGCATAAATTCCTCGCCCTCTCCTCCAGGCTCGAGAAACACCCGTATAGCTTTCAAAAGCGACGTAGGAGGGGAGGGGGAAAAGGTGTCTCTGTAAAACGTATTAGAGAAGTTCTGAAAGTTTGCACAATTGAGACGTTGATTTCCGAAAGGTACTACATCCATTTTAGGAAATTTTACAGGAAGCCCGAAAATCTATCATTACTATATTATTAAACTAGCTAATTTGGCTCTTTTGGCCTTAAAATTTAGAATTATTTTATTACTATAATAATTATATCATATTAAAGTTATGAAATGAATTTTTTTAGAATGATTTGGGGCGAAAATAAATGCGTAATTAGTACTTTTAGAAAATTACCGCATTTCTAAATCGCGTTTTTTAAGGACTTGTGAATTCATTAGATAACATCAAATAGAATATTTAGATAAAACTAAATGATGTGAATATAAATATGTAAAAATATCAATTTCGTAAAAAATGTCCTTTAGTACCTTTTGGAAATCAACGTCTCAATTGTGCTTCCTATGGCGCTCATTTTAGAATTTAGTAAGAAGATATTTGCAATCGTTTCGCGACCCACACTGTAGCTCTTCTTAAGGGAACATAAGTTAGGTATTGAGTGAAAGTCAGTTGTAAGACTTTCTACTTGTAGGCAAAGCTTCATGACTTTTTTTTATTTATTAATATTTACAACTGTACATACAATATATATAACAAGTAAATGGGCTAATTTACTCTTATGGGCGTGATAATGTCTTGTGAAGAAACTACCCAGTGGTAGCACTTCAATGTCAATTTAATTAGAGTAGGTCTCGAGGCCATCGTCTTTTCAATCGCCTCGGAGGGTTGTCAGGAATAGATGGGAATGATAAGTTGCGTACAAGAGGATTCGCGTGGGTTGGGAGTTTGGAATGGAAAGAGGCATATCTGTTTCGGGCTAGTTCTGCGACAAATGGGATATTTAGGTCATTATGGATGATAAGGAGCATTTAGGATTTCGGATTGTAAGGATTGAATGCGAAAGGAATTAGATGGTTTAGTAGAGCCCTAAAGTTCGATTCCATATGTCCAGATGGTCCAGGGTCTGATGATGGTAACATAAATGAGCTTTTTGTAATAAATTGGAAGTTTTGAACGTTTGTCTAGTAAGTGTTGTAGTAATCGGTATCTACGGGCAGTTTCTTTTCATGATGTCTAAATTCAAGATCAATAGAGACAAGTTTATGCTCTAGCTTAAGTTACTCGAGGTTTGTTTTTACCATTCCCAGGCCTGCAGTCTATTGGGGCTGAGGTTCGTGCCTCTTGGCGGAAGTAATCGCGAGCCTTTGTTGAGTCGCATTGTCACCGGCCTGAAGGTCGCTCTCACGAGGCCTCCTATAATTATATGATCCCTTGATAAAATTATAATTGAGCAGGATACCATCGAGGCGGTAGTGCATTAGCTACTTTAACGTACAGGCTAGCCTTTCTTTTTTATATTATACGTTAAATCGACGCTGTTACAATGTGCATATAAAATTCATATTTTTACTTTCACTTACTATATATAGTAAGGAAAAGTATTGCGATCGTGAAAATTTTCGAATTCCAGTTTTCAACGGAAATACACGTTTTAGGATCCCCTGAGTCCAAATAACCAAGTCCCGCAAAAAGTGTGTGTAAATTTCATATTTGAGACAACTAAACGCCCTAGATGTTACAAAAAGCTTTTCATCAAAATAGGCTAATCATCAGAAGAGCCACTTTATACTATGCACTTTGCACCTTCTCTTATTTTTTCTTTTTGTTATTGACTTTCAATGCCAAGGTTCTTAAATTTTTTTCACAACCCAGATATATTTAAAAAAAACTAAATACATATGTATATTATTTTTTACTTTCACTTACTATATATAGTAAGGGAAAGTATTGCGATCGTGAAAATTTTCGATCTCCAGTTTTCAACAGAAATACACGTTTTAGAGTCCCCTGAGTCTAAATAACCAAGTCCCGCAAAAAGGTCTGTGTGTGTTAACTCCCGGGCAGATATGAAAAGTCCTATGAAACTGAAATTTCATATTTAAGACAAATATACGCCCGAAACGTTACAAAACCTTTTTCAGCAAAATGAGCTTACCAGAAGAGCTACTTTATACCATGCATTTTACACCTTTTTATGATTTTCTCGAAAACGGTTCCGACGATTTTGATTAAACTCGCTATATCGATGTAAGATTTAATGGACTAGGTATGTAGGTTTCATTCGGATTAAAATGGTATGACAGGGCTTAAACGCCGATATTTTAAATTTTCTTCCTCTAAAGTACCTTTAATTTTTGTTTATTCTATAAAAATAACAATATTATCTTGTTACCGCTGATGAAAAACAGTTAAATATATAAACTGAATGAATTCGAAACACAACTTAAGGAGAAAACAGGAAAAATATTTTTTTAATGCAATTTTTTGTTTTTGAACATAGGAGCAGTATTATACATGTGTGATATACCGTTGGAAAGCTAAAGATTTTAGAAAAAATATTTTCTTATACTCAAGCTTTTAAAAGTTAATAGATAGTGATGAAAATAAGATAAAACTAACTGATTATTTTAGATACTTATATAATAGATTTTTTAATAAAACACATATTTCTATTTAAATTCGATTTAATTAATTCTTTAATAGTTTCACGTATTTTTATATATCTCTAACTGTATTTGAAAATTCTTTAATTGATTTTCAAAACGGAGGTAAGTGAAAGTCGTGTGTTGCCAGCACCAGATTTTTCTCATATCATTCTTTGTAAAAAGTACTTGAAGTAAGTGAATAATAAATTGAGAGTACAAGTAGGAATATAGGAGTAGATAGAGAGTAAAATATAATGGAAATCAGGGAAGGTATTACTAAAGGCAGCAAAGTCATATACACTTTGGGAGTGGAAGGATATGGAATCCTGTTTTCAAAACAAGAAGACGGCCACTAATAAAACTTTATTATTCTATAAAGGAGGAATATTTTACATCTACTGGACGGACAAGTATTTTGGTTACTAATGTGTATAATGTAATTTAGAATGTGTTGAGAAAGATACGAATGATTCATTTCTGAAATATATTGAAAAATTTGTCCAAGTTACGAGGTACAAGCATTTTCACGATGTCTCTGCTGCTTTACATCATCGCAGAATAGTTAGAAATTTGAAAAATTTAATTGCTATTAGAAGAAATGCTGTTACACTAATGGAAGATGTTACCTGTGGTGTAGCGGCTAGCATAACAGCCTTTTATGCATAAGGTCGCGGAGATGGTGCTAGAATTTTTTGAAAAGAGAAAACACCTAGGTTATGTCGTCATTGGGAGGGGACGTAAAATGGTGGTTTCAGGCCTGTGCGGTTAGCAATAGTAGCATAAAGTGACGTTAAATCTCGGATCTCCTTTAATTCATATCCTTCGTTCGTTCCAGAAACACCCGCTCGCGGCATTCTGATCTATATACAACGTCCCATCTTTCCAAAAATCTTTCCAACTTTCTTTCCATCTTTCCAACGTCCACAGCTTTCGATAGATCATTCCTAATCTGATCCGTATTCCTTTGGAGCTCCATTCCTTTCAACATCCGAGACTCCCGAACTCTTTCAACATTTAAATCCCGTCTATTCAGCCATTTCCTGTCAATTCAATTCCGAAAAAATCCCAATTAGATGCTAATTTCAGGGAAAATGAACAAATGAAGCAGACAGTTACTTTTATTTATTTATTCAACTTTCATTTCCATGGATACATTTAGCAGGAAATATTCGAAAAGATTATTTTTTCAAAGATGTAAGATTTAATCATATATAATTTTACAAACATATAAAAGCATTGTAATTACATTTTTTTTTTAAGAGTATACATTTAATTTTTCTTTATAATGTTATTATATTTTTTATTATTTATTCTTCTTCTCTGTTCTGATTTTAACATATAGTTTTTTTTTTCTTGTTTGGCCATTTTTATCAGAAGTTATTTTATTTTTTCATTTTATTAATTTAATTCTGTTGTCAATTATTTTACTCTAAGACTCTAGTCTTAAGACTGTTGTTTATTTCCTGTAATATTATTCTTAAGGGACTCGTCCCAAAATAAATAAAGAATTTTTATTATTATTTCTTTGTATTACAAATTTTCTTGGCTTTTTCAGAATATTTACCTACCCGGACCAAAGTCAAGGGCTAGGCAAAAAATACTAAACTATTTTTAAGAATTTCCTGATGATACTGGCTGTACCGAGGAGAACTGCTTCCTGTCCTTCTTCCAGAATATTTTCGGGCAGCTTTAAGTTTTTAATTGCTGGAATGGTGTCGTCTAGAATGAGACCGTTATGATATAATTATCGGGTATACCTTGATATGTTCCAGCCTATAGAGTTGACCTTGTTCCTGGCTCAGATCTTGAAATTTTCGTATTTTCTCTGCAATAGTTTTATCAACATTGTCATCGTTCGGTACAGCAATATCGATAACATAGCCGCATTTATTATTATTATTATTATTATGAAAGGAATAAGAAAAAATATACTAATGGATTCTTGTAGCAATTTAATACCTCAAGAAACAAATTTCAAGCTGTCACCTTGACTGTTCTTCCTGATATCATACTCCTGATTATTCAAATTGAATAGTGCAATTCTAATGCACATATTTTAAGAATATAATTGATGACATTCAATTACAAAAAAGAAAGATACAAATTTAATCAAAACTGAAAAACAAAGGCCTATAAGAGGAAAGACAATGACAAAAACAATACACTTTTATAAATGGTTGAGACAAAGCTCCGTGTCTTGTTACGGACCCTGCGTGTATTTCTTTGAATTGATTAACATCTGGAATGAGATCTGTGCACTATTCTCAGAAGTTGTAGGCGTTCCCATCTTTAATTTAACACTCTCGTCAACTAATAGCGGCTTGCACATGCTTCCAAACGTGAAATTTTCAGTCATTTTGCATGGAATCAGTTATAATTGAAATTCGGAAAGGGTCGGAATAATAAATAAAATTATTAGTACTGTGAAGTTTAGGAGAATTTAGCGAGTTCTGTAGATGAAATAGGTGATGAGGATTATTCTAAAACAGTCTCTCAAGAGAATTCTTCTGGATCAGTGGTTCTTAACAAGTTCAGGAATTCTGCGGAATGTCATTGGGAAATAATTATAATTAATTATCTTAATGTAAAATATTTGTGAAACCTCAGCTTTTAATATCTATACTAATCTATACTAATATTATAAAGCTGAAGCGTTTGTTTGTTTGTTTGTTTGTTTGAACGCGCTAATCTCCGAAACTACTGGTTCGAATTGAAAAATTCTTTTTGTGTTGGATAGTCCATTTATCGAGGAAGGCTATAGGCTGTATAACATCACGACCAATAGGAGTGAAGAACCAGGGGAAAATCTGGGGAAAAACGGGAAAAATTTGGGAGAAAAAAAACCTCGCATCCCAATGATTCCAAATGATTTACCTTTTATTTTTAAATAATTCAATTTCCCGTTAATTTATATTTTTCCGTAACAATTTATCACTGAGGTAAAACATTTAAACACGTAGGAATAGATTTACATCAAGATCGGGCTGCGGAGAAAATCAGTATGTTCTGCCACAAGAAAATAAAACTCATTTAGGTGGAAGTACTTTAAAATATATTCTTTTAAAAACTTCTTAATAGCAATCATAGTAACAGAAATTGATGCAGACGAAGTCGCTTTAGAATATATCAAAGAAAAGGTAACATGTACTAAGAAGGTTTAAATTTGGGTGATAAAATTCCGGTTCTGGGAAACACCAATCATTCGGTACTGCTAGGGGAAGACACGGACACTAAACAACTAAATACAAGTGCATTAATAAATACCGGTAAAGAAATAGGACTCAAAATAAATACCGAAAAGACAAAATATATGATTTGTAGCAGAGACGGTGGCGATCATAGTGATATTGATATATCAGGGTATACTTTTGAACACATAGAGAAATTTAAGTATTTAGGCTCAATAATAACGAGAAAAAAATAAATCCAGGAGGAAATAAAGTCCTGGTTAAAGGCGGGAAATGCGTGTTATAATTCAGTTGCGAAATTACTTAGCTTCTGTCTAAAAATTTAAAGGTTAGAATTTATAAAATTTATAGAATTTATAATATGGGAGTGATTCAGGTGTAAGGTTTTACCGACGAATATCATTAATTCATATTTAGGTTTTCAACGGTTTGTGACGATTATTTTTTCATATTAAGTGATTATGGGTATAACCACTTCTACTGGTTTGCTACTGTAAATTTGGCAGGAAGAAGTCAAGATCGGGCTTTAAATGATAACAAAGAGTAGCTGATAGTTGATATTTAATATAGCCAATCTTACCATAAACGCACATAAATTAATACGAAATGCAATATTCGCGAGCAAAGCTGCGTGTCACAGCTAGTGAATAATATAAGCTCTACTCAGAGATATTCAACATTTTAAGTAATGAAATCGCTAGTGATCACTGACAACTGGCTGCTACTGCACTATCACAACTATAAAATTGAACATTTATAGAGATATGAATCCTTGAATACAAGAGCGTGGGAAGATACATAAGGCAAATGAGGGAGGAGAAGGAAAAATTAAAAATAACGGACAAGCACTGCCTAGACAGAGAGCAATATGCAAAGAAATTGAAAGAGATCAGGGTTCTTGCGGGAAATAAAGAAAAACTGAAAGGTGCTGCGTGGTCGGAGGAAAGGAAGCAAAAACACGCAGAAATGATGAGAAGGTACTGGGAGAAGAGAAAGGCGAAAACGAAGAAGCAAAAAAATAATGATATTCGCGTGGTCTTGTCCGTTTCGTGACAAAAAAAAAAAAAAAAAAATTGTATTGAAATTTACAAATATTTTAAAATAAGTAAGTTTAGTTAATGTGAGAATATAGTAAAACTAGCTGTTGCACGCGACTTCGTCTGCGTCAATTTCTGTTATTATAATAGCTATTAAGAAGTATTTAAAATAATATATTGGGATTGTCCGGGAAGTTCTTCTATGGACAAAATTGATGAAAAGCTTAAAATTTACTTATTTAATCTACAAAATAGTTGCCCCCGTTAGCGATTATCCTTTTTCAACGGCTTGGAAGATCCATTATCCTTATTTTACAAAAATCACTGTTCTTACTCCTGAAGAACAATAAAAGGTCCGTTTTAACGTCATCTTCTGAAGAGTAAGATTTCCCTAGTAGAAAGTTTTCGAGGTAACGGAAAAGATGAAAATCCGAAGGCGCAATGTCAGAAAAGTCCTCCTCCCATCTGAAGCTTAATAACTTTTGCCGAGTCCTTAAACACACATGGGATCTAGCGTTGTCTTAGTGGAATAGCACTCCTTGCCGATTTGCCAACTCTGGCCGTTTCTCTTCAACTGCTGCCTTCAATCGATCTAACTGGGCGCTGTAAAAGTCCGTATTTATAGTTTGGTTTTGTGAAAGGAGCTCAAAATGTATAGGTCCCTTCCAATCCCACTAAATACTGAACATCATCTTTCTTGGATGCAACCGGGCCTTTAGTGTTGCGAGCGGCGTTGTTCCAGCCGACCCAAAAGATTTTTTTCGGCTGGTATTGAAGTAGAGAATCGATTTTTCGCCACCAGTCACAAATCGTTTCGAAAATGGATCCTATATTTTTGTTTCTCAGCAGCAAAGCACACCACGAAATCCTTTCAATAAGGTTCTTTTCACTGAGCTCATGGGAACCCAAACGTCGTAACGACAGATGTACCCGACCTTCTTTAGATGATCAAAAACGGTTGATTCGCAGGCTCTTAAGTCTTCAGCTAACTCACGGACAGTAATTGCAGCTTGATGTTATATAGCCTATAACCTTCCTCGATAAATGGACTATCCAACGCAAATAGAATTTTTCAATTCGAACCAGTAGTTTCTGAGACTAGCGCGTTCAAACAAACAAGCTCTTCAGCTTTATAATATTAGAAATAGAAAAAAAAATTTTAGATTAATATTAGTATAGATAATGGTTTGAAAAATATAAACAACCAAGCAACCTATGAACTGTTTGTTGTATTGACATGCTTTTACGTTCATTGGATTCAGCATTAAAAAATACAAAGCAGAAGCTCCTTGCTTGAGTATATGATTGATGTCTCTGCGTACAAATTATGAAGTATAGAATATAGGGGATAGCACGTTTCATATGTCTTTTAGAATGATGTTAAAAGCGTCCCATGAATAAAAAGCTGTAATCGCCGTATTCAGCTACTTCAACAGTTATCAGACAAACGGTCAAACCTCCCTCTTATCTAAAAAGGCTCATCTACCTGACTATCATAAGACCAATCTGCAATTACGGAATAGAGCTATGGGGATATACTAAAACATCTAATTCCTCTCGTATCCAAATTAAACAGTCCAAAATCCTTCGTAAAATCCTCAATGCTCCTTATTTTGTCACGAATAGACTCATCCATAAAGACCTTAATGTCCCATATGTAACTAATTTAGCGCAAAAAGGTATCAATCCTTTCATGAAAAACTCCATTCCCACTCTAATCCACTGGTTTCCACCCTTTATTCCTCTTCAATTCCTGATAATCCTCCGAGGCGTCTGAAAAGAAGATGACCCCGAAACCTTTAAGTTTAAAATATTTTTAGAGTGCTATCATTAGGTAGTGTCTCATGTCACTTTACTATTTGACTATCACATTTACTTGATGTATATTATTACAGTTGTAAATATCAATAAATATGTTTAACATAAAAAAAATACTAGACTATGAGAAAGTAGGGAGAGATTTGTTCTCTTGCAGGCGCTAGTACCGTCGTTCTTTTCTGAACTTATGTCTCTCTCGCTTCCTTCCTAATTACCCATTTTAAAACAATTTTTTTATATTTTTGTTTTGGCGCTGTAGGATTGATTCTTAGAGATTGGAAACTTGAGGACGAGCTTCCTTGCAAAGATATAGAGTACGTGCCATAGTGTCGGTGGCTCGATATAGTATAAACTGAAGATTCGTAAATCTTCCCTGATAGACAAAGCGCCTTACAAGTTGCCCCGCATCGAAAACATAAACATCGCAGCAGGTGAATCCGTTTAAGAAATACCTGTTACGCTATCAGGCACACGCATGCGTGGCCGCATTCTCATCTCAATGGAATTTATGGCCCCCGAGTTAACAAATGACTGTATGTAAATGTAAATCTATCCTAGCCGGACGCTACGGTAATGGCCAGCTTAGGGTGCCTCCGGTGTTGAACGGGTATTATCGAATCGGTTCGATATATCAACTCCTGACCTCACACTATCCCGAGAGATAAATTACACCAATCGATAGGAGATTAAGATATTTCTCGCTGCCTACAGCACGGCTCTTATCTCTTCTTGTAGTTAATTAATCCAAGGAGATCCTTACGAGATGCACGCTCACAAGCTTCACATGATAGAGACTTGGAGGTTTTTGTGTTACAGCTTTCTTTAGCGTATCTAAGTATTATGCTGTATATCCTTAATTAGGAGGATGTGGTCCTGTAAATAGGAAACTGGATTACTGTTCTTCGGGTCCTGGATTCCAATCCGGCTTTTGCAGGATAATTATTTAATCTATTTGTTAGTTTTTATATTCATTTGACTACAGTTTATGCTACTGTGGCTAATCGGACGATGTCACAGATGGAGTCCTAGATATTGCTAATCCAGTCTTAATTGAGATAGGTCTTTTACTAGATTTTTAAGGAGTATCTGACATCGCACAGACTTGAGACCACCATTCAAAGTTTCCTCTGAACGACGGCATAAGCAAGGATTTTTTATTCCTTTTGAAAAAACCTAAGTTCATCTGCCGGGTTTTAATCCGCGACCATTCGCATAGAATTCTGTTGTGGTGGCTACTACACCACAGATTACATCCTCGAGTGACTGTAGGTTAGTGAGACCTTCCTAGTGCTCATCTAGTCTCTAAAAAGTGAGTACTCGAAGATTTACTGTGCGTGATCTTGGGCGAATCATATACTTATACGACAATGGCCTTGAAATATTACAAATATCCCTAAACGAATTGTAGTGATACATTATTTTTTTTTAAATCCTTGTTCAGGAAACACAAAACTAAATAAGAAAGTTGATTATAATAGACTTACTTCAATGGCTAGAAACGTTTTTCTTTATGACCCATCTATGAAATATATTTTATGTGATTGATGAAAATAAATTGTTAAAGAATTAATTACATTAAGTTTCAACAGAAACATGTGTTTTATTAAATAATATATTATACGATATTACGATATTATTTACGACAATCAGTTGGTTTTTTCATCATTCTCCCTTAACTTTTACTATTTTGTGATAAGATAATTTTTTTTTATCTTTTAGCTTTCCAACGGCACATTATACGTACGTATTACTGTTTTTATTAAAAAACACAAAAATTGCATAAAGAATTTTTAACAAGATATAAGATGAAGATGATATGGTTATTCAAATATACAAAGTTAAAGGTACTTTAGAAGTAGACAATTTAAAATGTCGTCATTTAAGCCCTGTCAGACTATTGCAATCCGAATCAAACCTACATGATTTTAAAACCTGTTAAATTATACTTTAAAACAGCGAGTTCAATCAAAATCGTTATAACCGTTTTTGGGAACATCGTAAAATGTGGCTGTTCGCTGATTATTATAAAAAACATTTCGTAACCATCTAGGGCGTATATTTGTCTTAAATGAATTTCAGTTTTATACGACTTTTTGTGTTTCCGCTAGACTTACTACAAATACACACCAGAACTTTTTTCGGAACTTGGTTATTTGGACTCAGGTATTACCAGTGAAAACTCGAATTCGAAACTTTTCACCATCGCATTATTTTCCCTTACTAGGTATATATTTCTAATATTCGTTTATTTCCAAGTTACTTGTAATTTATTTATGACTGATTGTCAGCATAAACTATAACTGTTTTATTTCATAATAATTATTCGCCTGATGCTTTTTATTAGCTTTTGTTTTTCATTATCCCAGACGATAACCTAAAACATGGGACGAAACGTTGGAACTTATTTAAATATTTCGGCATTGGTCGTAGCAACCCCAAAGCCTTCAAAATCCATTTTGCGGATAAAGATTCTTTCTTCATTAAAAAATAAATCTATATTTCTTTCAACCTTTCTCTAATAAGCTGCTGAAAGTTGCAGAAAAATTAAATCTAATTTACTATTTTATGGTTCATTGAAAGAAAGCGTATAAAAAAATCAAATTATATTTCCGCGGTCCTTTAAGAGTTTATAACTCCAATAATTTTTTTTTTTTTTTTTACGAGGTACTCTAAAAACTTTTTTTCTCATAAATTTGTCAGATTTCCGATAACGAACTGGCTCTTGCTTATTAAAGGGTGAGGTTTCATCTGGAACTGAAATATAATTGCATCAAATTCCAATTTATAAAGCGAATTTTATAGTAAGTTTATATATTCAATATATAATTTTATAAAAAAATGAAAATAAATTATTACAAACTTTCTTCACCAATAGGAATATTATCTAATAAATATTTTCCTAACTTGAATGCCCAATTTTTAACCTATTTTTTATATTTTATAAAATCAGTCCTGGTAAAATTACAATTGATAGTTGCTATATATGAATAATTTGAAATTTATGTAATTCCTCATTAAATTTTAATTAATTAATTAATTATGTGTTATTTTTGCATTAGCCTGAACCTTCAGAAGCTCTTCTGTGAAATGCTTGCCTTATATAAAACCAGGAGTCCAAAATATAAATAAATTATGTTCTTAGCGAACTATGCAGACAGAACTTTCATCAAAAGAAACTTTTATATATTTAAAAACTTTAGGAACTTTTATTAAAAGTTTAATTTGATAAAAGTTGAACTTATATTTTAAAACTTCAGTTTGAAAGGTTAATGTAAAACAGTTAAACAGAAACGAAATATTATCCTGTGTAAAACACACTAAATAAGATAATTTGTCCAGGTATACAACTATCTACTACTGTTTTGTTTTTTTAATTTTATGGAGAAAATATATTCTGATGTCGGAAAAATCTGTTTTCATGAAAAAAACCAAACAATTTGACACACAATTCTTATTTTTAAAATTATAATACCTCCAAAAAAAAAAAAAAAAAAAAAAATCCTGTATTTAAGGTTTGTATTGATGGACTAACACATTTGTAATCCTGTAAAACGTTTTTGTTTTTTATCCCCCACCAATTAGGAGGAACTGTCTGAATGATAATTAACGCAACCTCCAGAAAAAAACCCCGAAAGCTTGGCTCCTCACCAGTTAGGATTTACAGCTCGAATGTTCAGGGTTTTATCGCTGCGATACGATTTTTTTTCTGATTCGGATCTTGTTTGGAACAGATTCGTTATTTCGAATATTATGGAGTTACTGACCGGAGGCGTGAAAAGTTTATAGATTTGAAAGTATCCTTTTTCAAAGGGTCTAAAGAAATGGTAATAAATAATTTTCATATCCGGCAAACTTTTACGTATTACTCAAGTTATTAACAATGCAGTTCTTATAATTTTTAATGACCATCACATGATATAAAATATGGAAATTATTGACTAGACTAGAATAAAACAACACATTCCCAATTCCAAAAAATATTAAAAATATAAATCTTACAGCCCTCTCCAACCATAGTATAACTAATAAACATGAATTTAATTTCATGTATTTGAAAATATACAAATACTTAATACAGAACAAAAAAACAAAAATATAAAGATTCTAGAGTCAATCTATATAACTAAAAACATTATAAATACGGTAAATTACAAAACAGATTAAAAATAAATAGGTCAAATTATGCAGACATAATTAATAAATTGAATTTTTGATTTTAATTGGTGAAATATATAAAAAAATAATAAATAATATTATGTGTATATATATATGAATGTGTGTGTGTGTGTCTATATATATATATATATATATATATATATATATATATATATATATATATATATATATATATTTAATCTCTAACCTGGATAAAATTTTGTAGTGGATATTTAAAAACATTGACTAATACATGAATGGAATTAGATGAAAGGCTAATTTAGTTTGCTTCATAGTTGCAATTATTTAGCAGTCAAATGTTAAAAGAATTAGTATGTGATAGTGAAGTTGAGAGTATTTTAACAAATTGACAAAATAATTCATATATATTGGGGCTATGTATGAATAATAGGACATTATATGACCTATATTATGATATAATATGGAAATATATGTAAGTGCAATTTTTAATAAAGTTTTTTATAAACAGATTGTAAATATGTACGTGATAAATGAATTCTAAATTTTTGATAATAATTGTTATTGTTTGTATGGCTTTGCTTATAATATTGAATTATATTTTGGATGATTTGTAATAATCTGAAGATGAGGCATAGAAAGTACCTCGAAAGGTTACGTTGATATAATCAAGTTTGATATATGTTATAATAAATAAATATATAAATAAAAAGAAGAGATTGTTCCAACTAATAAATTCATTATTAAAATTACTCTTCTATAATAATAATTGATATAAAAGGAAATTATTGAATATAACATAATATGGAAATGGCTGACTCGTGCAAAAATGTCGTTCAAATTATTGGTTTTATCAAATTTCCAAACATGAGGGGTTCAGTACAACTTTAGTTATTTACTTACAGAAATACTTATAAAGATCAGATTATGCCTTAGTTATGCTGTCCCTCGGAGGGGACGTAAAAAGGTGGTCCCGATACTGTGCGATGTCAGGTATTCGCCAAAGATCCCTATCCTAATTAAACCTGGAAAGGCAAAATTTAGGACTCCCACTGTAGCATCGTCCGATTAGCCATAGTAGCATAAAGTGACGTTAAATAAAGAAATAAATAAACAAAATTATATTATTTATTATTACTCATAATCCTTGGAGTTACCTTAAACCAAAACCTATCCTGGAATAACCATGTATCGGAAATATCCCGAAAATCCATTTCCATACTCAATAGGTTCCGTGAATCCTTACCTTTAAAAACCCGTCATCTACTTATTTCCTCTATTATCGTCCCAAACTCTGACTACGTTTGCCTGGTGTACGGGAGACTAACTGATGAACTAGAAATAAAATTAAGACGACTTAAGAACTGTTTTATAAGATTTATTTTCGAAGCCTGTAGACGTGACTATATTTCTGGCTATTATACCAACTTAAAATGGCTTTATCCTTCTGTGACAATATTTCCTTGGTTCTTACCTATTCCAAACATTGAACAATAGAAAACCTTCCTACATAACTGAGCTCCCCACCCTTACGATCTGATATCCATTCGTTAAATACTAGAACCCAATCAATCAATATTTATACCCTATTCACAAAACTGCATCCCTTCACAAATCGTTTCTCCTACGTTCCTCATCCTTTTGGAATTCGCTGCCCATCTCAACATCAACTCTTCCACTACCTACTCGCATCTCAATCTTCCGTTCTATTGTAAAATATAGGTATAGATAGTATAAATTGGCAAAGACTTGTAGGTATAATGAATATTTGGTCTTTTATATATACTTTTCTCTTAAATATATATTTTTTATATATATTTTCATTAAGTAACCAGACCAACAGGATTTATTTTTGTTCATTGTTCGTTATTCTTAGGGGATATGATCCCAGAATAATTTTTACTTTCACTTACTATATATAGTAAGGGGAAGTATTGCGATCGTGAAAATTTTCGTATTCCAGTTTTCAACGGAAATACACGTTTTAGGGCCCTCTGAGTCCAAATAACCAAGTCCCGCAAAAAGGTCCGTGAAAACGGTAAGTCCTAAGAAACTGAAATTTCATATTTAAGACAAATATGGACCCGAGACGTTAATATGAGCTTACCAGAAGATCCACTTTATACCATGCATTTTGCACCTTTTTTCGATTTTCTCAAAAACGGTTCCGACGATTTTGATTAAACTCGCTATATCGATGCAGAATTTAATAGGCTTTAATATCATGTAGGTTTCATTCTGATTAAAATAGCCTGACAGGGCCTAAATGCTGATATTTTACATTTTTTCCTGTAAAGTACCTTTAATTTTGTAGATTTTGTAAAAATAAATATATTATCTTGTTACCACCGATGAAAAACACATTATAAGTTGAACGAATTTAAAAATATAAGTTGAACGAATTTAATATCTAACTAAAGGAGAAAATTGAAAAACATATTTTTTTAATGCAATTTTTTTATTTTGAACAAAGCAACAGTAATATACTCGTATAATATACCGTTGGAAAGCTAAAGCTTTTAGAATAAATATTATCTAATGATCAAACTTGTAAAAGTTAATAAAGAGTGATGAAAAGCCGATAAATCTGATTATTTTAGATAATAATATAATGAAATGAAATGAATGAAATGAAAAAACTTCTTTATTATCCTGGGACTAAAGTCCCTTAAGAATAAAATAAAATACATAATTGATGACCGGAACAGTGTGGTCATGATTTAGAATAACAAAATACTAAACTAAAAAATAATTAAGGTAGTAATATATTGTACATCTTTACAAGTCAGACTTTCGGAATAAGAAAAACAAAAAAAAAAAAAAAAAAAACAGAAATAGCTGGTTCATCAATGATAATTTGAGTAATACAAACACACACAAAAAAAAAAAATAATAATAATAATAATTGGTATTTATAGCATCTGCAGTTTGAAGTTATTGTCTGTTTGACTGGGTAAGGAGAAGGTGGTTGAAAAGTAGCGATTTGAAGGAGGAAGCAGTACTTGCATGACGGATCTCAGGAGGAATAGAATTCCAAAGAGTGGTTGCTTTGGCTAGAAAGGACTTGTCAAAGGCAGCAGTACGGTGAGGAGGAGGGTAGAGGTCAGAAAGACGGGATCTAGTAGAACGGGACTGAATTGATGATTTAAATTGAAGGGATTGGAAGATGTAGCTGGGACGATGAGTTCTGATAACCTGGTAGAGGAAGGAGCCTAGGAAATACTGGCTCTCTGTAACGAGGATAAAGCCACCTTAACTCGGTGTAATACTGGGTTATATGCGTGTCTCTGGTGATTCCGAATACAAACCGTATTGCACAGTTCATAATACGCTTAAGTTTTGCTTCGAGCTCACCTGAAAGTCCGCTGTACACCTCGCATCCGTAGTCAAAGTGGGGAAAGACAAGAGAAGAAACAAGGAGTTTACGAATATTGAATGGTAGGAGGTGATGGAGGCGACGGAATTGCTTTAGGGTTGTTATGGTTCGGCGGGATATTTGGGAGATGTGCGGTTTCCAAGAGAGAGTTTGATCAAGAGTAATACCTAAGTTCTTGACAGATGAATGAAAAGAGATAGGAGTATTGTTTAGGAAAAGGTTGGGGGAACTGGGAAAGGATTTAAGGAGAGCAGGTGATGCTATCAGGATGGCTTTTGTTTTTTCAGCGCTTAGCAGGAGTTTGTTGCTGTTTGACCAAGCACTTATATTATTTATGTCCTCCTGAAGTTTAGAGATAGCATCAGGAAATTCATTTGGGGTAAAGGAAATATAAATCTGAATATCGTCGGCATAGAGGTGGTATTGGGAGTGCTTGATGGAGAGCGGAAGATCATTTATGAATATGGAGAAAAGGGTAGGAGATAACGAGGAACCTTGGGGTACACCTTTTGTTAGTGGCAGTGAGTCGGAGCGGGGTTTATTGGGAACTACAACATACTGGGACGGCCGGTAAGGAATGATTGAAACCATTGAAGAGCGCCTGTGGATACTGGGAGTCTATGGAGTTTGGTTAAGAGGATATTATGGTCCACAGAATCGAAGGCTTTGGAAAAATCAAGCAAAACAAGGATAGTTATTTTGTGCTGATCTATGGCCTTGTGAAGATCTTGGGAAATGTGGGAGAGAGCAGAGTGAGTAGAATAGCCAGACCGAAAACCAGACTGGAGGGGGTTCAAAAGGTTATTTTGCTCGAGGTAGAGGGATAACTGAGATTGGACCAGACGCTCTAAAGGTTTAGAAAGGTTTGAAAGGAGAGAAATTGGGCGAAAGTCATTAGGAGATACCGGATTTGAGTTTTTCAGCAGTGGACGGACCAGAGCGGTTTTCCAGGAAGTTGGGAAGGTTGCACTGTCTAGAGAAAAGTTATAGATATGATATAATATTGGAAGGATGGAAGGAAGCGAGGCTTTGATTAGTTTTACTGGGATATTGTCAGGTCCGTAGTCATTGGTTCGGGATTTACGAATAGAATTAAAGAGGTCCTCAGGGGTGATATGGGGAAAAAAGAATGAATCCGGATTGAAATGGTGCATAGGAGCAGGCATCGGCGTCTGACATGATAAATGAGAGGAGCAGGAAGCAAAGTGGGTGTTAAGATCATCAGCGGAAATAGGAATAGGTTGGTTATGGGTGTGTTTTCCTAAGGATAGTTTACGCAGGATTGTCCATTTGGTTTTGGAGTCGGAAGCACAAGATAAGGATTGCTGAAAATATTGGGATTTAGCTTGGCGTATCATGGATTGGGTACTGTTTCTGAGATGTTTGAAGGTGGAGTAATCACTAGGAAGACGGGAGCGCCTGAATCGTCGCCTTGCAGCATCCCTGTGCCTCATGCATTCCCTAATTTCTGGCGTTAACCAAGGAGCAGGAGGGTGTCGGATTTTCTTTGTGATAAGGGGAGCATGGTTGTCTAGGATATTATGGAGATGACAGGTAAGGGTTTCAACCATAGAATCTACGGTCCTAAGCGAGTATATGGTGTTCCATGGGATAGCTTCAAGATCTGGCGCCAAGATTTTAGAGGAAAGGGTGTTAAGGTTACGAAAAGAAATGGTTCTTGGGGAAAATAGAGTGATCGGAAGATTATAGGATATCTGGATAAGGTCGTGAGCAGACAAGAACGGAACAGGATGTTGAGACGAGGCGAGGAGTTTATCAGCAGAATCCAGAACATACAGATCGAGCCAGGATTCTGAGGACTGGGTGTGGTGTGTGGGATTATATGGTACAATATAAAGATCGAGAGAGAAGAAGAGGTTGGTTAAGTAGGCATGGTCTGAGGAAGGCAACAATAGGTTGGTGTTAAAATCCCCAGTGAGGATGATATTGTTATAGGATGGGATTAGATTGTAAAGAGTGGATTCGAATTCTGTCTCAAAGGGTACTCTGGGAGGGCGGTATATGACTCCAAATAGTAGGGAATGTGAAGCTGTGGATATTTCGGCGAAAAGGTATTCGAGGTGAGGGCAATCGGAAAGGGGTGATTGAATGAGTTGTTTGGATTTGAGGCTGTCATGAACAAAGAGACCCACGCCGCCACCCGTTCGGTCATCTCTGTCATGACGGAGCAATGTATAATTCGGATTATAATAGATTTTTTAATAAAACACATGTTTCTATAGAAATTCAATTTAATTATTTCTTTAATGGTTTTACGTATTTTAATCTCTAACTGTATTAGAAAATCTTTTCATTGATTTTATTAATGGAGGTAAGTGAAAGTCGTGTGTTGCCCGCACCAGATTTTTTTTTTCATATATTATAAGATAAATAGAAGGTACTAGTCATGAAGTTAGCCTTTTACTTTTTGAATTTAATTACGATATTAGTTTTGGCTGCTTAACACGGATTTATTCCTAATAGTAACTTTGTATGAATATAGTGAATTAAGTGACGTAAAAAAAAAAATAAAAAAATAAACAAACAAACTGGAATAAATCCTAACCAACCAACGGGCGTTTATTTATGATCCAGATGCTTTTACACCCTTCAATAAAAGAACACAAAGAAACAAATGCGATAAGTATGCTATTATCCAATGAATACAACTTGGAAATCGATATCATTAAATCTCACCCATTGAATTGCTTTTTATTTACTTCTACACGATTGATGCTAATCTTAAATTTTACTGCTCTTCGTCGATTAAGGTTATTATATATATTACAATAAGTTATACCGATAAAAGACAGACCCAAGAACAAAGAAGTTTAAAAAAGAACAAGAATGAAGGCACACCTCATACTAAAGGTTTTCCAACTGGCTCCTGCTGCGAGGAAGCAGCTAATGAATGAAAAATGACCAATAGGGACATTAAGGAAGCGATAAAAGACCACCTAGAGAGGTTTCGCAAGTGGACAACTCCTAATGACGGCTATCCCTCCTCGTACAAATGAAGACCACACAGGGCACTAACATTAACTTGAATTAATTAACCAGGAAATGTACTAGTCTTGCTCACTTAGCTCAAGAAATACGGTTCCCGGAATATCTTTGCTAGTGTAAATTGGAGCATGCGTTTAATTGTTGTATCTTAATGTTCTAGGATGTAAAAATTGTAAAGTTCTCTTGCCAGCTTGTAATTTAAATCGCTATTGAGATTGTAAAAACTGAGAATACTTGGGAAGATATACAGTTCTTTTAGAATTTTACTTTCACTTACCTATATGTGGAATATATAGTAAGGGAAAGTATTGCGATCGTGGAAATTTCCAAATTCCAGTTTTCAACGGAAATACGCGTTTAAGGGTACCCTGAGTCTAAATGACCAAGCATCGAAAAAAGGTATGTGTGGCTGTGTCACCGTGTGCGTGTGTGTGGTAAGTTTAGCGCAAAAACGATAAGTCGTACGGAACTGAAATTTCATATTTAAGACAACTATACGCCCGAGATGTTACAGCAACTTTTTCATTAAAATCGGCCTACCAGAAGAGCCACTTTATACTATGCATTTTGCACCTGTTTACGTTTTACTCAAAAACGACTTTAACGATTTTGATTAAACTCGCTATATTGATGTAAAATTTAATAGGTTTAAATATAATGTAGTTTTCATTCTGATTGAAATAGTCTGACAGAGCTCAAATGCCGATGTTTTAAAATTTCTTCCTCTAAACTACCTTTAATTTTGTACATTTCAAAATATTGACCATATCATCTTAATGATAAGTTGGGCGAATTTGATGACCAAATAAAGGATGAAAGAGAAAAACTACTTTTTAACGTAATTTTTGTTTACTGATAATAAGAACAGTAATATAGACATATAATATACCGTTGGAAAGCTAAAGATTTTAGAAAAATCAAAAATTATATTTCCAAAATCTCTCGTACCTTTTCAACCTTAGAGCGACTGTATTCGTATTCCCTCCGTCACCTATTCCCGCATGAAACCCGAAAACTCTTCGTTACCTCTCTAATATTTCCCCACTTCGACTATTGCTGTACGGTTTACGGTATTGTGTCTGGGATCTCGAGGTAAAAATAAAACGCTTAATTAATTGTTTTGTTTGATTCATCTTCAGGGTCCCTTGGTACACCCCCGTATCCCAATTTTATGGCGAGTCGAAGTGGCTTAACCCTTCCAATCGTCGCAAACATTTCCTTGTGTCATTCCTTTACCAAGTTATCTAATCCCGCCGTCCATCATACATTTTTGACCTCCTGCAGTTCAAATCCTCTGTCCATCCTCCTTGTACACGCTCCAGGCCTTCGGATTTATACAGTACGGCCCACCGAGCTGCACATTTCGACAGATCATTTCTTTTTCGATCCTCAATCCTATGGAATTCTATCCCTCCTTCCATCCGTCACTCCAATTCTATTTCTACCTCCAAATCCCGCATATGTGATCACTTAATGAATATCCAGGCTCAATAGAATTGAAAATAAGCTTTTTTATTTTATTTTATTTTTTATTATTATTTTGTTTTTGTTTATTTCTCATTTAAATATGTCTATTGTATAACAGTAATTATTAACTTGTTTATATTTATTTAATTTACTCCAAGACACTAAAGCCGTTTTTGTACATTCTGTATATTTTATTCTAAAGGGACATGTCCCAGGATAATAAAGAATTTATTTATTTATTATTTATATATTATCCTAAAAAATATTTCTCAAGAAATGTTTATAGCAACCCAATGCAATTAGGCAGCACAACTTTATAAATAAATAAAGTGTTTTCTTTCTTAGCTGAATTAAATACACACTACCTTTTCATATACCAATTCCCTCAAGGAACCGATCGAAATATTTATAAAAATATGAGGGATGAGGATTTAAGTGTATTAATGTTTGGGGGACTACTAAAAATTAATACTCTAAATTTCATTTGAAAATAAGATGTTTCATGCTAATCTGTATCTATTTGAAAATACATAAACTGAAAACACCAATTTTTATTACTGTTATAAGATAAAACATAATAATCATTTAAAATGTTTTAATGTGTTGGCGTTCCTGAAGCCGCTTCGATATTAATAGTAGCTATCTGATGTAACAGTTATAAATCCCGGAAAGTTAATAAATAGTTTGGTCGTTATTTTTTATTATTTTTTGGTCGACAGCTAACAATGAATAAAATTAAAACACGTGATTATTTTTATCGTTCGCAATTAATGTTTTATGATTCTAATAAAATCTCTGTTTCTTTTATAGCGATTTTATAAAACTTTTTTCTTTTATTGTTCCAACTGGCATAACGACAAAATTCGTTCCATGGAACAATCTCATAATTTAGTTCAGTCCAACCTAGGTGGATTATGACAGAAGCTCATCGACTCGAAGTTGCTAGAATGAAGCTCTGATACTCTCGACCACCGCAAAAATATAACTATTCACGGAGTTACCTGTAGAAGGGTGGCTAGCTTAACAGCCTCCTATGCAAGAGATCCCTGTTTCAAACCCGCAGTTAGCTCTAGGATTTTTTAATGGGAGTTCATTTTTAATAATCCAATGATCAATACATTGATAACTTCAAAGGTTGCAAATAAACACTAGGTTTTTAGTTTTAACTGCCACTTGCTTCTATATGAAATATCGTTCATGAACATTTTCGAATTCGAGTACCGAAAAAAAGTGTGTATGTGTTTATGTCAGACTTGGTAAAAAATGATGTATTAAACTGAAACTTAAAATTTTAGGAGCGTGTACCATATGCCTGAAATGTCAAACCACCTTTTCCAACAATACCACCAAAACAGAAAAGCTACTTTATACCATGCATGTTGCACACCATTTTTCGATTTTCTCAAAAACGGTTCCAACGATTTTGATTAAACTAGCTATATTGATGTAAAATTTAATGGACTTTAATATCATGTATTATTTTAAATTTTCTTTCTCTAAAGTACCTTTAATTTTGTCGATTCTATAAAAATAACTATATTATCTTGTTACCACTGATGAAAAACAGGTAAATATATAAATTGAATGAATTCGATACACAACTAAAGGAGAAATCAGAAAAAATACTAACTAATAACTAAAGGAGAAAACAGAAAAAATATTTTTTTAATGCTATTTTTTGGTTTTTTAACATAAGAACAGTAATATACATGTATGATATACCGTTGGAAAGCTAAAAATTTTAGAAAAATATTATCTTACACTCAAGCTTTTAAAAGTTAATTGAGAGTGATGAGAAGAAGATAAAACTGATTATTTTAGATAATAATATAATAGGTTTTTTAATAAAACACATGTTTCTATATAAATTCGATTTAATTTAATGTGAAATTATTTTATTTATTTTAAAAATGGAGGTATGTGAAAGTCGTGTGTTGCCCGCACCAGATTTTTTTTTTTTATTAGAACAGTAATATAGACTATATAATATACAGCTGGAAAATTTAATGGGCTTTAATATGATGTAGATTTCATTCTGGTTGAAATAGTCTGACAGGGCTTAAACGCCGATATTTTAAATTTTCTTCCTCTAAAGTACCTTTAATTTCGTAGATACTAAAAGAATAACAATATAATCTTGTTATCAACGTTAAAAAATAGGTAAATATATAAGTTGAACGAATTAGATTTCTATCTAAAGGAGAAAACTGCAAAAATACTTTGTTTAATCCAATTTTTTGTTTTTGAACATAAAAAGAGTAATAGAGGTACTCACTACGTTTGCTATAGCATGCTATTTGTGCTATTGTGCTAAACCCATAAATTTTCTACAGGAAATAATTGTAGAAACTGTTATAGATAATAATATAATAGATTAATTAAGTAAACATATATTTTAATCGAAACTCAATGTAATTCTTTTTTTTTTTTTTTTTTTTTTTTATCATTTATTTTTACATCCACACCTGTCGCTCAGCCCGTGACAATAAGCGGATTTGATAACAATTGATATAAAAGGCATGTCAGGCATGAGGGAGGTCGATACCCAGTGGCATCTACTCCTAACTTGAAATTTAAAAGAGTTTACTTAAGGAGATCTCTTAGCCAGCTTCTTTTCAGCCTTCTTTGAATATTCCCTGGCATGTCTGTCGTGGCCATGTTTTGTATGAGTTTGTTAGTATGTCTGTGAAGTTTGTCAAAAAATTTTATGTAAGAAGTTCGAATGTGATCTTGTACCATTGGTATCTGTAAGTCTGTATGTAAAGTTTTGTTACTGACATACCAGGGTGATCGAGTAATAAGTCTTAAAGTTTTTGATTGAAAAGTTTGGATTTTTGCAATCTGAGTCGGTTTCGCTATTCCATAAATTTGAGAGGCGTATGTCCATATGGGTTTTAGTAAGTAGGTATAAGTATTTAGTTTTTGTCGGATTTTTAAAGAAGAGTGTTTGTGCAGCCGCTTCTGCTTAATGTGAGGCCCCCATGTCATCCTTCTGTCGAAAGTGAGTCCTAAGTAATGAACTGTGTTGGTTTGTGTTATCGGAAAGTTGTTTATGTAGACTGGAGGGCAAGTGTCGTGTCGTAGTGTGAAGGTGATGTGTTGCGATTTGTCAATGTTGAGTTTTATTTTCCATCTTTTAAACCAGTCTTCTAAATGTTGTAAATAATGCTGAAGGGTCTGTGAAGCCTGAAGTATGTTAGTATGTCTAGTGAGAAGAGCTGTGTCATCTGCATATGTCGCTATTAATATGTTAGGATGTGTTGGTATGTCATGTGTATAGATAATATATAGTAAAGGTGCGAGAATTGATCCCTGCGGAACTCCAGCCCTGATTGGACGAGTAGAAGAGGTATCTGTGCCCTGCCGGACAGTAAAAAATCTGTCGGAAAGAAAAGAGAGAAGAATAAGATAGTAAGTTGAAGGAAGGAATGATTTAAGTTTAAAAAGCAGTCCATTATGCCAAACTCTGTCGAAAGCTTGAGCTACATCTAGGAATACGCCAGTAGCAAACAATTTGTCCTCAAGTGCAACGGAAATGTAGTCTGTGACTCTATGTAGCTGGTGTAAAGTTGAGTGTAATGAGCGAAAGCCGAATTGGTGGTCAGGTAGTATCTGATTGTCTGTCAGTATGTCCAGTATACGTTTATAAATTAGTTTTTCAAAAACTTTTGAGCAAATGGGAAGTAGACTAATCGGTCTGTAAGAAGAAGGGCTACTAGGATCTTTGTTGGCTTTTTGTATCATCAGTACTTGCGAATTGCAAAGGGATTTTGGTTGTCCTGAGTATCGCGTTGAATAGTGTTGTTAAATAGACTATTGCTTTCCTGGGCATCTGCTGTAGTAGCTCAGCTGTGATGAGGTCATATCCAGGGGCTTTTCTTTTCGGTAAGTTCCTGATTTCTACCAGAACCTCATTTGGGGTAAAGGCAGATGGAGGTAAGCAAAGTGGTAAAGGAACGTCAAGGAAATTTTGTATGTGACTTTCATGTTCGATGTCTTTGTAGTCTGTATGTGGAGTAAAAACTGTCGATAGGTGATTCGCAAAGAGTTCAGATTTTTCACTGTCAGACAAGGCAAAAGCACCATCCTCTTTTCGGAGTGGGACTGACACCTCACGATGCTTTAGCAGCTGTCTCGTTCTCCTCCATAAGCTTCCATCGCCGGTATTAAGGTTTCTAAGAAATGTATCATAGTTAGTCTGTTTGAATTTCTGTATTTGTCGTTTTAGTTCGTTATTTATACGATTGTAAGTCTGTTTGTCCGATGGTAATCTGTCGGTCTGCCATACCTTACGAGCTCTTCTCTTTGCTCTGATCAAATCCCTAATGTACTGTGGGTAGTTTGGTTGGGTACTACGTTTGCGCTGGGGGAGGGATGAAGACCATGCAGATTCCTGGATACTCTTCGTGAAGAATTCAACACCTTCCTCGATTTCATTGTCAGATTTTAATGTTATGGGAACGGAAAGCAACTTATTCAGATTAGCTTTGTAACAATCCCAATTTATATTTTCTTGAATTAGCGTAGGGCGCTTTTCCTTTTGACGTGGTTCTTCAAAAAGGACCAAATGTATAAGAGAATGGTCAGAGCAAAGATCAGAACTAGACCTAACTGTGAAAGGTATGGCATGCAGTCCTTTAGTCACAAAAAAGTCTAGCAGGTCCGGGGTCTTAAGTCTCGATGTCGGCCAGTAAGTCGGTGTGTCTGGTGAAATGGTATTTAATGAAAGCTTATGAATCGCCGATTGAAGATTTCTTCCCCTTGGAGTGCATAATCGAGACCCCCATGTCTGATGCTTAGCATTGAAGTCACCTCCAGCTATGAAGCGTCTTCCCAGTTGTTGAAAAAAGCTGCAAAACATGTCAGGTGTCAGCCTATACCGAGGGGGACAATATACCGCTGCTAAGGTTATAGTGTGCTGTGTGGTGTGGAGTGTTATAGCAGTAGCTTGTATGTCTGGTGATTTAGGTAAATGTATAGGATAGTGTTTTAGTGATGTTTTGATGATAATGGCTGTTCCTCCGTGTGAAGTGTTATCTGGGTGATCGGTCCTGTAAATAGTGTAGTCCGGGATATTTATTTTGTTACGTGAGGTGAGGTGTGTTTCTGTTATCAAGGCAATGTCTGTTCTTTTTTCATGTAAGTATATGTCAAGTTCGGTTTTATGTTGAATCAGTCCATTTGTATTCCACAGAAGGACAGACAGAGAACCTACAGTCAAGCCTTTACGGTCCATGAGCAGGGACGAAGGCTTGAGTAAATTGTGCTAACTGCTGAAGAATGCTGAAAAGAGGATGGATAAGGTTATTTAGACCGTGTAGTAAAGTAAAAATTTGAGGATTCTCACAAGAGGGCATCGGCTGAGAATTGCCTGGCCTCATACCTGACATGCTTACATATTCGTTTTGTCTTCTTTCTGAGGGATGTAGCTGCTGCTGCGAGCCAGGGGCTGGTCCTCTTTGAGTAGGCTGAGGTTGCTGTGGCTGTAGAGGCAGTGGAGGAAAATCTTGCGGCATCAATGGAGGAGCGGCAGGTTGAGCTGGCACGGTTATCTGGTGAGGATGAGTTCGCGAGCCTCGGAGTGTTCTCAATTCTTTCAGGGTTTGACATCCCCTATAGTTTGCTGGGTGAGCTCCTTGGCAATTTGCACATGTAGCGGGTGTATCTCGAGGTTTCTGGCAGGAAGAGCTTTGGTGTTGTTGCCCGCATCTGACACATTTAGGTATGTGGTTACAATAGCTCTTAGTGTGGCCGTTCTGTTGACAGCGATTACACTGAGGAATAATTTTCTTCTTACGAGGTTCTTCGACGATCACTCGTGTGTAGTAAATTGATTTAATTTGAAATATATTTTTGTTGTATGTTTGTTTAGTAATATCAACGAAAAACATTGGCAACGGTTCCTTAAATCGGGATATTACGTTGTTGACGTTTACTGCATCATATCCATAACCTTTCAATGCCTCTACGATAGCAGAGTGTGTAGTTGAGTAATGGAGATTTTTGATAACCACTCGTGGACATCTATCTTCAGGAAGCTGAAATGTGTGAAAATCCGCTCCTTGTTTTCGGAGAGAGCTAACAATGTCACGGTAGTATTGAGGTATTTGCGGGTATACACAAATATTTTTAGCCGTGGATTTTAGGTTAAATGAATTTGGACCACATACCTTTTGTAGAAATTGTACAAAAGCTGAGTAGTTTTCTACTCCGTTAACGAAAATAGGTGGAGGTTTATCGTTCGTCTTTTGTGCTGTTTCTTTTTGTTGGGTTTCATCACTATTTGTTAAAGTTTGAAATCTATTGAAAGTTGATGTGGATGGAGTTGATTTGGTTAGGTTTGAAGTTGTCGGAGTTGATATAGATGGCCGTTTTTGTTTTCTTGGGTCGCTTTCGCCTTCTGAATGGCGTTTTCAGGAGGGCTCTATCATATTACCTGTTCCTTCGCGCACACACTTACTTAATCAATAAGTTTTATAAATTAGTATGTTCTTAACACACACACTTAATAACATTAAGTTTTATTCATTTTAAATAGTGAAAAAACTTCATTAACAAAAAAACTAACCTTATACACGGTCAAGCTCAAACATCTGTTCTATCCAATGTAATTCTTAAACTTCTTTTTTATCTTTAACTTTAGTTGAAAGTTCTTCAATGGATTTTAAAAACGAAGCTGAGTCGACGTCGTGTTTTGCGGGTTTTTTTTATTTATTTTAAATGTTCTAATATTAACAAGCTTCCTGGGTACAGAACCCACGACCTTGGAAAACTTCTATGAAAGTGAATTCGACCAGAAATTTTACGTTATGTAACTCACCAAAAGGGTCGCCCATTAAAAACTGGTGAAGCATGATGGGAATACTGTTGAATAATTTAGTTGTAATATAAATTCTAAAAAAGTAAATATGAATGAATCTTTTGCGCGGTAATTGAATAATGAAGTTTAATACTCTGACCAACATTGATATTTTGTATAAAACACAATAAGAGAATACTCATGAGCTAGTATGGATCAATATGAAAGACGAGAATTGAGACGTTCATTTCCAAAAAGTACTAAAGGACATTTTTTACAAAATTGATTTTTTCACATATTTGTATTCTCATCAATTAGTTATATCTAAATCTCCTATTTGATTTTATCTAACGAACGCCCAAGCTCTTTATAAACGCAATTTAGAAATATAATTATTTTCTAAAGGAAATAATTACACATTTAATTTCGTTCCAAATTATACCAAAACATCTCATTTCATATCTTTAATATGATGTTATTAATATAATAAAAAAAACAATTCTAGATTTTAATGCGAAAAGAATCAAATTAGCTAATTTAATAATATAATAATTAGTGATTTTCGCGCCTCCTGTAAAATTTCCTAGAATGGATATAGTACCTTTTGGAAATCAACGTCTCAATTGTCTTACGTATGAGAAAAAATCGCAAAACAGTTCATGGTCCTTACTCCCAATTTTCATCGAAATCTAAAAACCTAAACCAAATAATAAACACAACAGTTCGTATTAACTCGTTAGATAGATGATAAATTGAAAGACTAACCGTTAACCGAGCGTACAAATACGCACACAAACGCAGATAAAGGGTGTTTTGTCAGTCAGACACGGCTTGGTGTTGGTCTTGTCTTAATCAGCAAGTCATCAATCTGAACCTGTCATCGGTTCTGCTCACTCACTCTTCAGAAATGAATGAAGATAATTCGTCAAGATGGAAGCACTTCTACAAGCACCGTATTATCTCATCCTCCAATGAAATAGTCATTTAAAATTATTTCTAGTTAAAGTTTTATGTACTTTATTAGTAAATTAAAAATTTGGTGAGCGAAACACACGATTTTTACTTGCCTCGGTTGGTAAAATCAATTTAAGAACATCTAAATAACGATAGAGTTGTAAAATGTTTAAAGAATTTCGATGAAAACCAGTGTTTCAGATTAAAAAAAAAAACTAATAAAATAAATTATTATCTACAAGAATTAGAACTACTATTCGCTTTTCATCACTCTCTATTATCTTACACAACATTGTACATATGAAATTTTTTTTTGTAGGATCTTCAGCTATCAAACGGCAGAGTATCCATCTATATTACTAATGATTAAAAAAAAAAAAAAAAAAAAGAAAAAAGGGGGGTACTGCTTTTAGAGAAAAAAAAAACATTTTTAAAGAAAAAATCTAGTTCGGGGAACACGCGACTTTCACTTATCTCCGTTGTTAAAATCAATTGAAGAATTTTCAAATACAGTTTGAGATAAAAATTAGTGAAACGATTGAAGGATTAATTAAATTAAATTTCTAAAGAAACATGTGTTTTATTAAAAAATCTACTATATTAGAAATATATAAAATAAACTTCATTCACATATTTACATTTTGACAAAATGTTTGAAATGATTTTGGATGAGTCATCCTTATAATCAGAAAATATTTTTGTTTTTTGTGATTATAGTACATTAGCCTAAATGGCAAACATATGGTGAAATAAAATTGAGGTTATATTGCGATTGTAGGAAAAATTATACAAAAAACCTACGCGTAAACTATTATATTATTATTTAAAACAATCACTTAGTTTTATCGGCTTTCCGAACATCTTATAAACATTTACAAGTTTGCGTATAAGTTCATATTTTTTAAAAATCTTTAGCTTTCCAGCGGTATATTATACATCTCTTAACTGTTCTTATGTTAAAAAAAATTGCTTTAAAAAATATTTTTGCAGTTTTTCTCCTTTAGTTGGTTATCAAATTCGTTCAACTCGTATATTTAGGCGTTTTTTAGCACTAATAATCAGATGATACGGTCATTTTTATAGAATCTACAAAATCAAAGGTACTTTAGAAGAAGAAAATTTAAAAGTATCTGCATTATCCCTGTCAGACTATTTCAATCAGAATGAAACCAAGAAGATATTAAAGCCCATTAAATTAAAACATAAAAACATCGATTGAGCGAGTTTAATCAAAATCGTTAGAGCCCTTTTTGAGAAAATCGTAAAAAGGTGTTAAATGCGAAGTAGCACTTCCGGTAAGCCGATTTTAGTGAAAAAGTTTCTGTAACATCTGTATCTTATAAACAAAGATTTAAAAGGTAATGGAGTGTGAAACGGATAAAAATAACATTGAGAACTATAAACTGATAGTAAGTTTATAAATATACGAATAAAACCTCACATCGTAATATTACAAAAGCAAGTGAGGGCAACACACGAATTTCACTAGCCTCCGTAGTTAAAATCGATTAAAGAATTTTCAAATACAGATAGAGGTAAAAAAATCTGGTGCGGGCAACACACGACTTTCACTTACCTCCGTTTTTAGAATCGATTGAAGAATTTTCAAAAACAGTAAGATAAAAAAATGAGTGAAACATTTAAAGAATTAATCAAATGGAATTTCTATAGAAACATGTGTTTTATTAAAAAATCAATTATATTAACATCTAAAATAATCAGTTAGTTTTACCGTCTCTTTATTACTGTTTATTAACTTTTACAAGCTTGTGTATAAGATAATAAAATGTTTTCCCAAAATCTTCAGCATTCAAACGGTATATTACACACGTATATTACTCTTTTTATGTTCAAAAACAAAAAATTGCATTAAACAAATATTTTTTCAATTTTCTCCTTTAGTTGGATATCTATTGGACTTGGTCATTTGGACTCAGAGGGCCCTAAAACGTGTATTTCCGTTCGCAATATATAGTAAGTGAAAGTAAAAAGAGTGAAACTAATAAAGAATTAATTAAATTTAATTTCCATAGAAAACATGTGTTTTATTGAAAAATCTTGTGCGGGCAACACACGACTTTCGCTTACCTCCGTTGTTAAAATCAATTAAAGAATTTTCAAATACAGTTAGAGATAAAAATTAGTGAAACTATTAAAGAATTATTTAAATTGAATTTCTATAGAAACATGTGTTTTATCAAAAAATCTATTACATTATTATCTAAAACAATCACTTAGTTTTATCGGCTTTTTATTACTTTCTATTAACTTTTAAAAGCTGTTGTGTATAGGATAATATTTTTTTCTAAAATCTTTAGCTTTCCAGCGGTATATCATACATGTATATTACTGCTCTTATGTTCAAAAACAAAAAAAATCATTAATATTTTTTTTTTCAGTTTTCTCGTTTAGTTGTTTTTTAAATTCGCACAACTTACATATTTAGCTGTTATTTATTAATGCTAACTTGATAATATGGTTATTTTCATAAAATATACAAAATTAAAGGTACTTTAGAAGAAGAAAATTGAAACTATCGGCATTTAAGCCCTGTCAGACTATTTCAGTCAGAATGAAATTTACACGATATTAAAGCCCATCAAAGTTTACATCGATATAGCGAGTTTAATCAAAAGAGTTAAGGCCATTTTAAAGAAAATCGTGCGAAATCTATGGTATAAAGTAGCATTTCCTAGTAGTAGGTCGGCCGATTTTAGTGAAAAATTTGCTTTCTGGCGTATAACTGTCTCAAGTATGGAATTTCAGTTTCGTATCACTTTTCGCTTTTATTTGGAGCCAGGGAACCCTAAAACGTGTATTTCCATTGAAAAGTTGAATTAGACAATTTTCACGATCGCAATACTTTACGCTACTATATATTCCATATATAAGAAAGGGAAAGTAATAAAAAAGAAACAATTTAGACTGTTTAATGACAGACAAAATACAATAGTATCACAACAAAGATTACAAAAAAAATAAGTTGAAAATAAAGGATTAGGATAATATATTGAGGGGTCAGTCAAGGAGAATGATTTGTCCTAACCGGGTATCAACAGGCTTGGGCCCTTAATATATACAGAGCCATGCTAATGTATGCATGAATATTAATTATATCCATTTAATCTTCCTCGCTAAACGGCTTTCGATAGTATATTTTTAATCCATTAGCTACCAAGCTTCGGACTTTACGGTGTGCTTCACTAACAACAGGATTATGTATTGTAATATGTAAGAGATTATTATTTACATGATAATATTGTAGTGATTCCCATGGCTTTGCTAACAGCCGTATAACTTGGAATATTATATTCAATAAGAAATTACTGCTGCCTCAAGGAGCGACGTAGTACTAGCACTAGTAGACTGTTCTTCGGATCACGGGCTCCAATCCCGGCTGTGGTAAAATTATCTAAAAATGTTCATTGAGCTGTGGGACAAACCTGAATGAGGAGACACACATCAGGCACCTTTTGGGAACCAAAAATTGGGTACCAAAAAATAGAGGGAAAATCTGGTAGGGTCGAGTATGATCTCGAACTAATCACCCACTTGCACGGCCGTTGACCTAGAAATAGTCAGTCACTGGATGGCCTCTCGGTGTGTTAAGAACCAAATCCTTCTCCAATGCCCAGTTCCATTCTATTGGTTTGAAGTTCGTAGCGTTTTTAAGGAACATTAACGACTTCGAGATCAATAAAACGCTCTTATATGAAATATATAGTAAGGGAAAGTATTGCGATCTTGAAAATTTTTTAATTCCGATTTTCACCGGAAATACACGTTTTAGAGTCCCCTGAGTCCAAATTACCAAATCCCGCAAAAAGGTCTATGTGTGTGGTACCTCCCGTGTGAAAACGAAAAGTCCTATGAAACTGAAATTTCATATTTAAGACAAATATATGCCCGAGACGTTACAACAACTTTTACATCAAAATCAGCTAACAGAAGAGGCACTTTATACCATTCATTTTGCAAATGTTTACGATTTTCTCAAAAACGGCTCTAACGATTTTTTAAACTCTATTCATCGATGTAAAATTTGATGGGCTCTGATATCATGTAAGTTTCGTTCTGATTGAAATAGTCTGACAGGGCTTAAATGCCGATATGCCCGAGAACAATAGAGAGCACTTGACTACTTGAAAAATTTTAAAATAGGGAAGAAGATAATATTTTTTGGAACTTTCAACAAATGACAGTTCATTTTTATCAATGGATCTTTTGAACTGACATTTGCTTCAATGTTTTTAATTATGGTAAGAAAGGGAATGAACAACCGTAAATTTGAGTTTACGAGAACAGCAATTGAAATTAAACTGATGGCCCACACCTGGCATTGAACTCCCAGGTCCTTGATCCCACGTGGAGTCCACCCAGCGTCATAAATTTTCTTCTGCTCCGACTGGTCTTCTGCAACGGTGATGTATGTTCCAGCTCGACGAAACGTTCGTTGGAAATTATATATGAATAGGGTGTTCCAAATGCGATAATGAAAATTCATTCAAGAAATAGCTAATCCAAAAATATATGAATATTCAAATACATATTATTATATTTTTGTTAAAAGGTATGTAATGATTAGGAGGGAACCATAAGTATTAGTCTAATTGTGCCTTTGGGGCACGCCATATTACATTTTCTCATAACGAGCTTTTCGAGTAAAGAAAAAAAAAATGAAAACATGATATTGTTAAATTTTAATTTTTATCTGACTACTTGCACTGTGCAAGGAGAGTTTAAGTAAATATTTACATTTGGCGTGCCATTATGCATAAAATGTGTACACTCACAAACAGATTTAATTCCTTAATAAACATATTATCTTCAATGTTGACAAGTTTTCATAAATTAGGGTATTCCAGAAAGTGTCAGCAAACAAATATAAGTTGTGAAAGGATTGTAGAAGTTTTCTGACTTAGCCTGACGTTGTCCAAGCAACGTGCATAAGTATTTCAGTTATCATCTTTTCAAGCGTCCCGGAAGATTGTCGGGAATAGATGGAAATGAGAGGTTTGGAATTGGAAGGGATATCTATTTCAGACTAAGTATGAAACTAATGGAATGTTCAGGACATCTTAGGTGGTTTTATTGGGGACAAAGTAAGGAACATTTAGGGTTTTGAATTATTTTTTTTTAAATATAGATAAAAAATTGTATTGGGTTTTAGAATCAGGACACTGCAACAAATAAAAAAAAAAAAAAAAAAAAAAAAAAAAAAAAAAAAAATAAAAAAAAAAAAAAAAAAAAAAAAAAAAAAAAAATTGAAATCTTGTACATATACGCTCGTTAATTTATTTACTACCAAACGATAAAAGAATAATTGAAATTGGCTTAGAAATAGCAGAGATATATAGTCTTGAAACTAGCAGTACTGATTGAGCATTTTCCTATGAATTATTTATTGCTGTTTGATTAGTGAATCGCCTTTAAACACGTTATACATAGTTATCCTAGTATACCTATTTGTAAAGAATATAGCTATTTACAATAATAAAACCGGAGAGTGTGAAAAAAAAACTCGAATTGAGAATCGAGACAAAATGGTGGTTCTCTTCTATTTTGAACCGTATCCTGGTTACAATAACTGTCAATTGTTAAGAATTCTTGCAACGAGAATGGCGGCTTTAACTTAAAATAAAAAATAAAACAGTCTTTAAAATATGAAAATCGAGCCATCCTTTGAAATAGTAAAATTAGTCCTTTTCATGCGTAAACCATGGTCCCCTTCCCTAATGTAAACAGTTAGACTTACGCTATTTCGGACCGATTCTTGCAGCGGGAAGAGATTTTCTATATTAAAAAGTGTCCTTTTTAGTGTGGTAATCCTCGTTACCAGTGAATTATTTCGTTTCGTATAATTTTAAAAGAAGAATCGAGTCAAAATGGTGGTTATCTTTATCTTTATTTTGAACCGTATCCTGGTTACAATAAATGTCAATTGTCAAGAATCTTTTCAACGAGAATAGAGACTTTAACTTAGAATAAAAAACAAAAATTAAAACAGTCCTTAAAATATGAAAATTGGGCATAACCTTTGAAATATTAAAATATGTCCTTTTCGTGCGTAAGACTAAACTATTGTGTTGTAATTTGCAGCGTTTTAAAAAGTTATTTGGGAAGAGGGTGGAGTCATTTTCCTCACTGTATTGGACTATAAGTTGGACCGATGTTGATGACATTGATGTCCCCCAGTAAGGCTCGTCCCACTCCTACACTCGCACTTAATGAAGGAGCCGACTAATTATGGTGGGATCCCAAGGCGGTAAGGTCGGGAGGGCCTTATATGCAAATCCCCCGGGCGGAGAGCTAATAGACTCTTTAAGATGTGGTAGTGGCTGGGAGATTGTGAGTGGTCCGACCGACGTTGTGAAACCTCGTGGGAACCCTTTCTAGCCCGCCTGCCCTTCCACAAGGACCATTAATTGGCAGGACTTCTTGCCTTCCCTAATCGATTAATGGCAGTCCATTTGAGCAAGATCCATTGTACCATTATCCTTAACCAGTTTTGGTAACGGGTGTTCTTAAATTTTATCCAATTCAGTCCAATTCAAGAAAATGTGGGACGATCGGTAAAGGTCAAAGTAAACCACGAAAAAGATACGCCCAAACTACCTCGTATTAAAGGAATTGTATTGCATCGTATAAAAAACATTCCAATAATATTGACTGAGATGTGTCTCTTTTCTTACTTTCATTGTTTGTATGCTACTATGGCTAATCGGACGATGCTACAGTGGGAGTCCTAAATTTTGCCTATCCAGGTTTTATTAGGATAGGGATCTTTAACGAGTACCTGTTATCGCACAGGTTCAGGACCACCTTTAGACGTCCCCTAAGAAGGACGACATAACTAAGGATTTTTTACTCCCATTAAAAATTCTAGGACCACCTGCGGGTTTGAACCCGTAACCTTTGGTATAGGAGGCTGTTATGCTAGCCACCCAGCTACAAGTGATCCTACTTTTATTGTGTATCTTTTTTTTCATACTGAGTCAGAAATTTAGAGCAGAACATATTTTTACTTCCACATACCTACATATGAAATATATAGTAGAGTATTGAGAATATAATGGAAAGTATTGCGATCGTGAAAATTTTCTATTTAGATTTTTCATCGAAAATACAGGTGTCCGAACGACCAAGTCCCGCAAAAAGGTCCGTGTGTATGTGCTACACGAAAACGAAAAGTTGTACTGAACTGAAATTTCATATTTAAGACAAATATACGCCCGAAATGTTTGAGCAAATTTTTCATCAAAATCAGCTACCCAGAAAAGTTACTTTATACCATGCATTTTAGATCTTTTTACGTTTTTCTCAAAAACGGCTTTGACGATTTTTATCAAACTCGCTATACAGATGTTAAATTTAATAGGCTTTAATTTGATTTATGTTTAATTCTGATTGAAATAGTCAGACAAGGCTTTCAAATTCAAAGAAGTAGAAGAAGAAATATATATATATATATATATATATATATATATATATATACATACAAATACACACACACACACAGATTTTACAATCCTATAGTATTTTACCTTATTTTCTCTTTTTGGCTTGAGTTTGCCTCTTTCATTATAGAATAAAATACATCCATATTGGCCCATCATTTAGTCAGGAGGTCAAGTTCTCAATTTTTATCGGGCCGTGAGAACCGTAGGAAGGTCAGAGAAACAATGATTCAGTGTTGCAAGGGCCGAACAATAAATAATCTTTCTCTTTTTGAGCAATTAGAAAGAAAAACAAAGTAAATGTTTCCTTCCTACATTTTTAAAAACGGCAAGTAAAATTATTATACTTGTATCTAACCGAAACGTATAAAATTATAATTATTACACACCGGCTTCCTTAAACGTAGATAAAATCATATGATGTACATAATACTTTTTGCAAAAATTAGTGTTTTCTCCCACACTGTCCGAAGCCTGATACTACGCTATCGTGTTAAAGTTTATATGAGAGCGCTGAGTTGGTGAAACAAAGGTCATCTTCACAGAGCCTGGGATCTTCCCGCGGAAGATAGCATCTCCCGAACCAGTTGTAAATGAAATGGGACACTCCTTCTTAAAGATTGCATCGCCGTCTCAGAAACGAAACGGAACAAGAGTAATCTGACACTTCATTTTCCAATTTATTTTTTCTATTTTTAATTTCACTTACCTATATATGAAATATATAAAAGGGGAAAGTATTGCGATTATGAAAATGTTCGAATTCGAGTTAATCGGAATAGACGATTAGGGAGTCCTAAGTCTAGCACGAAAACGATAAGTCGTACGGAGCTGAAATTTCATATTTAAGACAATTACATATACCTCCGAGATGTTACAACAACTTTTTCATAAAAAATCGACTAACCGAAAGTGCTAACTTTCTACTGTGCATTTTGTACCTTTTTAAGATTTTCTAAAAAACCGGCTTTAATGATTTTGATTATACTCGCTTTGTGTGAATTTTAATGAGTTTTAGTACCATGTAGATTTATTTTCGATTGAAATAGTCTGACAGGACTTTTAATAACTACCGATAATTTTATAATATCTTCCTGCAAAATAGCTTTAATTTAAGAATTCGAAAAAATGATCGAAAATCAAATATCTTATTAGCATTGATAAAGAACGGTTAAATATATAAAATGAACGAATTTGATATCCAACTAAAGGAGAAAATAACAAAAGTATTATTGTATGTAATTTTTGTTTTCCTGAACATAAAAACAGTAATATAGATGTATAATTAAATATCTCTTAAAAGCCAAAGATTTTAGGAGAAATACTATCTGATATACAAAGTCGTGAGAGGTAATAGAGGGTGATGAAAAGCAGATAAATTTAATTGATTGTTGTAGATAATAATATAATAGATTATTGCTTGATTCTTTAAATAAAATGATATATGACATTTTCACTCAACGCTCCAGTATTACCTTTTTCTTTCTCCCCACGTTTCGGCCTTTGCCATTTTCAAGGGTTCTATAATCAATCCTTTATATACATATATATATATATATATATATATATATGCAATATAAAGGACTGATTAAAGAACCTTGAAAAATGGCAAAGGCCGAAACGTAGGCAGAAAGAAAAAGGAAATAAAGGAGTGTTGAGTGAAAATGGATCATTTTATTTAACAGAACCTAGCAATCGATTTATTCACTCGAACAAATTGAAATTATTATAAATATAAATAATAGATTATTTAATAAAACACACGTTTCTAACAAAATTTAATGTAATTAATTCATTAATTCTTTTTATATCTAACTGTATTTAGAAATTCTTAAATTTATTTTAACAACGTAGGTAAAAGAAAGTCGTGTGTCGGGAATGTTTTTTCTTTTCCCATTTTTTTTTCTTATACTATAAATAAATCTTCTATTTTTTCCATACATAATTAGACCAGTTGGTGGATTAATCTTGTATATATATATATATAAAACTCGTATTGACAACATATTAATATTGTTTTATATATATATATATATATATATATATATATATATTTTTTTTTTTTATTAGTAAATAGGCTAAAATGATAATACAAATGAAAAAAAAAAACATGAAGAGAAACTGCCCATTGGCAGCACTATATATAATTATATATATATATTATATTATTATATTTTTTTTTTTTTTATAGTAAATAGGCTAAAATGATAATACACATGAAAAAAAAAACATGAAGAGAAACTGCCCATTGGCAGCATATATATATATATATATATATATATTATATAATATATATATATATATATATATATATATATATAATATTATATACTTTAAACTATTCATTAAGGAACTAGATTAATAGGCAAGCATGTTCTGCTGACAAGTAATTTTAAAAGGTACAGTAAGCACTTGAACTTTTTATCTATTGATCTACGATAAGACACTTAAAATCAAAATTTCCTATTACTTTTGACTGTATTTTCCAATCATACTTTCTATTTAAAACATTTTTTTTTCTAAACATAAAACCCATTAACTTAAAACTCAATTTTCACCGTTTTATTTTGCAAGTTTATTTATTTTTCATGTTAAATGTATTTAAGGATTTTAAATATTTCATAAATGATATTGATGAAGTAAATAAATTAAGAATGGTTAATAACTAAACAATAATAAAAAAAAAGGAAGAACTGGAATAAACAAATACATTTTTAAAATATTATTAGGTAAAGGTTGTCATGAAAGGTTACAGCAAAAATCCATAGGGCTCCGTTAAAAGTCCAATTTATTTATTATGAATAAGGCAAGGAGGTCGGAAAGGTTATCATTGATTTTCATCTTCATTTAGGATTTCATGTATTATTCTATTAAGATAATAAATTAAAAAAAAAAAAAAAAGATTTTCAATTTAAAAACGAAAAATATTTTTAGATTTTGTTTCATAATAAGTCTGTACTTCTAGGGTAACATTGATGGATTAACACACAAAGTTTGCAATAATATACAATCTAAAAATATTTTTTAGGTAATGAAAAAAAAAAAATCAGCGTGGAGCGACCATGGGATGTGGAGACCCTCCTACAAGCCTTCATGGGTTTAGAGGTAAAGGTTTTTTTATATTTTTTTTATTAAAAAAATAAGGATATTAATACAGGATATAGTTTACAGTTAGAAAGCTTAAGATTTTAGAAAAAAAAAAAAAAAAAAAAAAAAAAAAATATATATATATATATATATATATATATATATATATATACAAAGTTGTTAAAGGTAATGGTAATTGATAAAAGGATTCTATATTATAGATAATATATTTTTATTATTTATTTAGTAGGGTTTTTTAACCACAAGGGTCATTTGCACCTAGTAGATGATAATATAATAAAATGGGGATATGTACAACATTAAAGAAAATAAATAAATATATGACCCATTTCAATCTATTACATTTTGTCATCTTTTAGGTCATTTTTTGAAATTGGTCATTATCAACAGTTGTAGGACGACCATAGTGCTTTGCTTCTTCCTAATCAAAATTTTCGGTTCTGAACCGAGCGAACCACTTACAGACGATGCTTTCTCCTAAGGCATCATATGAAATAGTCTGACAGGGCTTAAATGCAGATATTTATAATTTTTTTATGATATTGACCGTACAATACGCCCGGGATGTTTTATCAACTTCTTTTACTAAAAGAGCCACTTTATACCATGCATTTTGCATCTATTTAAAATTTTCTCAAAAACGGCCCTAACGATTTTGATTAAACTCGCTATATCGATGTAAATTTGGACGGGCTTTAATTTAATATTATGTAGGTTTAATTCTAATTGAAATAGTCTGACGTTGCTTAAATGCCGATATTTTTGATTTTCTTCCTCTAAAGTAATTGTGTAGATTTTTAAAAAATAACCATATTATCTTGTTAGCATTGCTAATAAATAAATAAATATATAAGTTGGATGAATTTGATATCCAACTAAAGGAGAAAACTGCAAAAATATTTTTTTAATGCAATTTTTTGTTTTTGAACTAAATAAATAAAACAGTAATATACCGTTGGAATGCTAAAGATTTTAGAAAAATTATTATCTTATATACACTTTTTTTTTTTTTGCTTTTACTTAAAATTATTGTTAGCTATTTATCAAAGAATGCTCTGATATATGTTCTTTATTCATTCTCTGCAGTTTGAAACTGCAGAAAAAAAAACCCAGTAAATTATACAGCAAGAAAGGATTCGTGACAAAATAACTTTAAAAATCATATCACGAAGGATGGAAAGAGATGTTGAACTACAGACATTCCAGAAGTAGATCGGACAAGAATCTTAAATGAGGAGATGAAGATCAGTGAGCATGATCGTGAACAAGAAACTTGTAGAGAAGGACATAGAACTAGGCGCACTGCACTGTCATAGAACACGTTCCAGTCCACCTGCTTCGTGTATTCTGTCAGTCACCATCCTAGCTTCGTCTCTTACCTGAGGCTTTAAGCCTGCTTTACAGGATTAATACATTCTCTACAACGTTCTAGGGACATTTTACACTATATATTCTACTCAGTACCGCAAATTACACAACGTTGAAAGACATAATTCCTGGATTAAGAAGTTGAGAAATATGGATTTTAACCATTAAAATGTTCGTGATATCCGTGATATAGATTATTCACTTATTTAAATAGTACTTATTTTTTATTGTTTGTTTTTATCCCTGTTGAGAATATCCTCTATCCAGGTCTTCATATTAATATAGGGTTAACTTGGAATCCTAGTACAAGAAAAGGTTCATTAATATGACCATAATAAAACTCTGCAGTTTACATTCCAAAACGCTTGGAAAAATCTCCAATACTTTTTATTTGTTCATGCATGATGTAATCAAAGTTAATCCTAATGTTTCAAACCATGCCGCTTTGGACCTAGCTATTACCAAAAAATATACTCTAAAGATAGCAAAATAATTGACTCTATTCTTTTTTTTTTTATAGAAAATTTGATATATGTTCTTAGGTTTTAAGTTTATTATTTCTGCTCGCCGTTTTGGGCTACTACAACACTGACTAGACAAACGGTCAAACCCTGCTTTGAACTACAAAAGGCTCATCTACATGAGTATTATAAGACCAATCTGGACTTACGGAGTAGAGCTTTGGGGCTCTACTAAACCAAACGTAAAATCTTTAACGCTCCTTTCTTTGTCACGAATAACCTTATCCATATATACCTTAATGTTCCCTATGTTACTGATTTGGCCGGGACCAAGAATCAATCCTTTCATGACAAACTCCATTCTCACTCTAACCCACTAATTTCAATCCTTTCTTCCTCTTCAATTCCGGATAATCCTTCGAGGCACCTGAAAAGGAGATGGCTCCAGAACCTTCTAGTTTCAAATAGTTTTAGAGTGCTTCCAATGGGAAACTTCTCTACATGTATATCATGTCATTGTATTATATAACTATCACATTTACTTGATGTATTTTTTTAAAATGAAGTTGTAAATACCAATAAAATGTTAAAAAAAAATAAAAAAAAAATTATTATTTATCGTGTTATATCTGCTTTGAGTACGGAGATTATCCTGTGATTCAACCAGTTTCTTCACAGTTGGGCAAAAAAAAAGAAAAAGAAATTGAAGGGTCTTTGTTTCAATACATTAAGAAGATTCGCAAGGACAGATCACGCTCAGCCACCAGATTTTCCAATTTTTGGTAACCACTTTATAGAGACTAAGTGTGCCCTAGGAGGGTCTCCATACCCCAGGTTTCCTCCACGGCTGAAAAAGTAGAATAAATAGTTCATTCTCAGTCGGTTGAACCCGAAAAAACAATAAAAATAATTCATTTATTAGAGTTTATCAAATGGTTGCACGTCCTCTATAAAAAACTAAGAACTCTTTATATAATTGAAGAGTTTATTAAAATAAAAACACACCCCTAATCACCAACTTTCCTCTCCGGGTCCCGGCTTCGAACCGACTGAGGCAGAATTATTTATTCTGTTTTTTTTTTCAGCCGTTCAGCGAACCTGGGGTTTGGAGACCCTTCTGGGGTACACCTATCCTCTATAAAGTAAGTAGCCAAAAATTAGTGAAAATTCTGGTGACTGAGAGTGATCTAGGCCATGACCATTCATTTTTTTTTTTTTTTTTTGGGTCCAGCTTTATAGAAACTGGGTGAGACCCCAGATAATCTCCGTACTCACAGAAGATATAACGCAAAAAATAAAAAACTTAAAGTTAAAGAACGTTATGTTCAGACACAACTAAAATGTTGTCTGAACATATTGTTAAGCCGATTTCAAATTTAAAAAAAAAACATTGTCCAGGCACCTCTGGAGTAGAGTTTTTGATAATTAGTCCGGTCCAAAGCAGCAGGATTTGGAGCAATAGTATCAACTTTGATTATATTACGTATGACCAAACAAAGAATTTGGAGATTTTACCCAGCGTTTCGGAACCATGCAGAGCTAATTATTATTCTGTAAATGAGCCTTTTCTTATTTCTGTCTTGTACTAGGATTCCAAGTTAACCCTTTCTCATTATGAAGTCCTGAGTTGGGGATATGTTCAACAGTGATAAGAGGAATATTATTCGAGGATAGCATATGGTAGAAAGTCATTTTTTTTTAAGACGAATTAAGGCGATTTGTTAACAATGATTTCAACACTCCAATTGGACACGATTGTATAAAATCTCTGTTATAAGATTAAATATCTGCACAGAATACGCAGTAGGATAGCCGAGCGAGGAAAGAATCTTATATTTTGCACAAACTCGCTCCTTTAAAGTTTATCAAATTAAAAAAAAAAAAGACATATTCTGAAAAATAATTTCGGTGTATATCCGTGTTTTCTTAAATAAATGTATTCAAAGATAATTTCAAACTATGAATGCCTGGCGTTGATTACAGGTTGTTTTACACAGGAAAAAAAAGATAAGTTTCTGGCCCTAATGTCCATTACTGATTCCAAGAACAGATTTATTGGCACTTAAGAAATTCTACAATAGATCGACTTTCATTATACATAGATTCATTGCATCCGCCTTTGACTGACCGATTAAAAAAAAAATAATAGCCATTTCTTTAAAGAATGATTGATCATCTATAAAGTTAATTACAATTTTTAAACATCAGCGAATTAACGGAAATTAAGTGCTATATTAAAATATTCTGCGCCAAATCATTGAAACAGGCTTATATTTTTAACTATTTGTTTACTTTCACTTACCTGTATATGAAATATATAGTAAGGGACAGTATTGCGACCGTGAAAATTCTCGAATTTCTGTTTTAAACGGAAATACACGTTTTAGGGACCATGAATCCAAGTCCCGCGAAAAGGTCTGTGTGTTGGTGAATTTTATTCCAGGCATTTTACACCTTTTAACGCTCTAACGATTTTGATTAAACTCGCTATATTGATGTAAACTTTACTGGTCTAATATCATGTAGGTTTCGTTTTAAATGATATAGTCTGACAGGGCTTAAATGCCGATAGTTTAAATTTTCTTCCTCTAAACTACCTTTAATTCTGTACATTTTAAAAGATTGACCATATCGTCATAATGACATTGATGAAGGACGGCTAAGTATACAAGTTGGACGAATCTGATGACCAACTAAGGGAGAAAAGAATAAAACTATTTTTTTTGTATGTAATTTTTTGTTATTGTTATAAAAAGAACAATAATACACGGTTGGAAACGGTATGATTTTAGAAAAAGATTATTTTATAGCTAAAGTTGTAAAAGGTAATACAAAGTGACAAATAGGGAATAAACTTATTACTGAATAACAATTTAATATAGAGTTATATTATTTAACCTAAATCATATGTTTCCAAAGAAAATGAAAACATATTTTAAAATTAACAAAAGTAACTTATAATAGTTTTAAAATTAATTTTAACAGTCGAAGTAAGTGAAAGTTTGATTATTGATTTTTTTATGTGATTTTTTAATGTAATTTTTAAGATAAAAACCACAACATATACGAATAATATACCGTTGGAAAGCTAAATTTTGGGGAAAAATAATATTTTATACACAAAATTATAAATTGTAATGGAGATTGATGAAAAGCGGGTGAAATTAACTGATTGTTTTAGATTATAATATAATAAATTAAAAAAAAAATGTTTTCATTGAAAATCAATTTAATTATCTCTTTAAACTTATTTCATCCCTAAAGGTATTTAAAAATTCTAAATTGTTTTTAACAACGGATATAAGTGAAAGTCGTGTGTTTTGCGCACCATTTTTTATTTTTATTATATGAATAAATAAAATTATAATATGAATGAATAAGTTCTAACGAACCACTGCATAGCGATTAAATTTCATTTTTTTACTTTTAACAAACGATATTTAAATATATAATTTTACGATTGTAAATATATCATGTCTTAGTTCTCAAAGTTCTAATTTTTAAAAAAATATTATAGTAATTTACAACTGTATTATACAAATGCAATAAGTAATTGTGTAGGGAGAAAACAAGTAGTGAAACACCCAGTGGAAGTAGGTCCCGAAGTCTTCATTTCAATCGTAGATTATCAGGAATATCTAAGGAAGATTACGGAATTTGGTTTTTGATGGGAATTTGGAATTAAAAGAGGTATATCTATTAAGGGCTAGGTCTGCAACAAATGGGATATTCAGGTCATTATGGATGAGTTTATTTGTGACCAAATAAGGGGCATTCAGGATTTTGCGAAGAATTTTGGATTGTAAGGATTGTATGCGGGAGAATCAGATGGTTTAATAGAGCCATGAAGCACGATTTCATATGTTCGAATAGTTCTGATATAAGTGACTTAAATGAGTTTTTTTAATAGATTTGGGGATGTGATTGTGATCAACCGCCAGTTTTTTCATTTTTAGGTAACCACTTCATAGCGGCTTGTTTCGCCCCAGGGGGGGAGGGGTCTCCATACTCTAGGGTCGCCCCCCGGCTGAATTATCAGAATAAATAATTTTCTGCCAAAGCCGGGTTTCGAACCCAAGGCCCGGAGAACAGTAGACTAATGCTCTATTCACAAGACTACGTCGCCTCCGAATTCAGTAGATATTTAGAATGTAACTATGGAATAAAAACAAATTCTTCCGTCTTTTGAATGCCTTATTTTTTTTTTATGGTTATTGCTATTAAATAGATAATTGAATTAAATTCGGTACAGAACAAAAAAAAAATATTAATATCACTCAAGTATTATTAAATATTTTCACATAATTACGTATGGTGAGTAACGTTTCCTTAACAAAAATTGACATTGGAACTGGTTCGCATTATTTAAACAATTTAATTACCTGAAAACCAGACATTCTCCTGAATATATCAAATGAGTAAACTTCCAAAACAGCTATATAATATGATGATTAGTTCCTAACTGACAAGATATTTGGTGTGTGTCCGGATATTTAACATGCACATTATTATTTTGAAATAATAAATCACCATGTAATAATTTGAAAAGTTTTTAAATTTTAAACACCCAGTGTTCTTTTTTTTTTTTATAACCAGAATCATGTAATTAAAATGTAATTGGGTCCAAAAATATACATATTAATATGCTGTTCAATAGCATATCACCTTGAAGACAACAAGGTGTTGGATTCTTAGACTATTGCAAGAAACACTAAATCACCATTCACAAGTCACTTTGTCCGTTACACAAGGCTTTAGATTTACAAATAAGTTTACCCGAGTTCCCTTACAAGGCTGAAATGACCATGATACGGACGAGTATTTAAATCAGTTCAATTAATACGAAAACAATCATTAGAACTACAGCAAAAACCTAGATCGTTGATAGCAATCAGGGGTGAAATATTCTATACAGGAAAAAGAACCCTTGGAAAAAAATTATAGAAAATAAAAAAATAAAATAAAATATATTGTATATATATGTATGAATGTGACCAAGATTATTATTATTTATTTATTCTATTTTATTTTTTATCTTTATTTATTCTTCTTTGTAATTTTTATTTTATTTTTTTATTTTTACTGTGCATAAGGAATGAATGACTTCTTATAGCATTAATACTCATTGCCCAAGATTGTGGCAAATTGTATTATTTATAAATAAAATAATTTTAAAAAAATAATAAAATAAGTCAACATTTCAGACACCTTTTTATAGCTTTTTTCAGTCAAATTCATAATTTTTTCAGTCAAATTCATAATTTTTTCAATCGAATTCATAATGTTTTCAGTCAAATTCATAATTTTTTCAGTCAAATTCATAATTTTTTCAGTCAAATTCATAATTTTTTCAATCAAATTCATAATTTTTTCAGTCAATTTCATAATTTCTTGTACCCATTTTATACATTTAATTTAATGAGGTTTTGCAATCAAGAACTTAACATTTTTATTAAATCTTGTTGTTGTTTATCCATTAAACGTTACTTTATGTTACTGTGCTTAATCCGACGGTGCCGCGGGAGTCTTGAGATTTGCCTATCCAGGTTTACTTAAGATAGGGATCTTTCACGAGTTACACTTTTTAAATCTTTTAAGGGTCACTTGTGGAGCACAAATATAGGGTGATCTGCTGGTTTTGGACTTGCTACCTTAAGCATAGAAGGCTGTTATGCTAGCCACTACTCCACAGGTGACCCTCAATGTTCCAAAAATCCACAGGTGTTTGAATCTGATGGGTTTAAACACGTGACCTTGGGCTTATTGATCTTTAACACTTTGCTGAATGCATCCAGGGTCATCTGTGGAGTAGTGGCTAGCATAACAGCCTCTTTAAAGGACGAAATAACCAAGGATTTTTACTCCCTAAAAGCAAATATAGGGCCATCTGCCAGGTATGAACCTTAATCATAGAGAGCTGTTATGGCTAGCCACTACTCCACAGGTGACCCTTTATGCATTCTAAAAGGTGTTAAGGACTAATATGTCCAAGGTCAGGGGTTCAAACCCGGCAGATTCAAACACCTTGTTGAGTGCATCGAGGGTCACCTCTGGAGTAGTGGCTAGCATAACAACCTTATATGCTTAAGGTCGCCAGTCCTAGTGGATAGAAGGATGTTATGCTAGCCACTACACCACAGGTGACCCTCGATGCACTCAACAAGGTGTTTGAATCTGGTGGGTTTGAACCCCTGACCTTGGACATATTAGTCCTTAACACCTTTTAGAATGCATAAAGGTTCACCTGTGGAGTAGTGGCTAGCCATAACAGCTCTCTATGATTAAGGTCGCAAGTTCAAAACCAGCAGATGGCCCTATATTTGCTTTTGGGGATTTAAAATTCTTGGTTATTTCGTCCTTTAAAAGAGGCTGTTACGCTAGCCACTACTCCACAGATGACCCTGGATGCATTCAGCAAAGTGTTAAAGATCAATAAGCCCAAGGTCACGTGTTTAAACCCATCAGATTCAAACACCTGTGGATTTTTGGAACATTGAGGGTCACCTGTGGAGTAGTGGCTAGCATAACAGCCTTCTATGCTTAAGGTAGCAAGTCCAAAACCAGCAGATCACCCTATATTTGTGCTCCACAAGTGACCCTTAAAAGATTTAAAAAGTGTAACTCGTGAAAGATCCCTATCTTAAGTAAACCTGGATAGGCAAATCTCAAGACTCCCGCGGCACCGTCGGATTAAGCACAGTAACATAAAGTAACGTTTAATGGATAAACAACAACAAGATTTAATAAAAATGTTAAGTTCTTGATTGCAAAACCTCATTAAATTAAATGTATAAAATGGGTACAAGAAATTATGAAATTGACTGAAAAAATTATGAATTTGATTGAAAAAATTATGAATTTGACTGAAAAAATTATGAATTTGACTGAAAAAATTATGAATTTGACTGAAAACATTATGAATTCGATTGAAAAAATTATGAATTTGACTGAAAAAATTATGAATTTGACTGAAAAAAGCTATAAATCTCTCTTCATTTTTTAAATAATTCAATTGTTTGGCGTTGAGTTCGGTTTTTCCTGAAATTGACTCAAATATACAGCTTTCTATACAAAGTATGCTACAATACTTAAACGAAAAAAATAATAGGTTGAGAAATGATTATTTTTCAAACTTCGAAATTTACATCTCTTAAATCTCAAACTAAAAAAAAAAGTAATAGAGGAACTACGTTTTGAACTCAGCATTAGTAAATCATAATACATAAAGTAGTATTGAATGACGAAAATTGATTGTGTCTGTAAATATAATATTTCGAATATATAATTTTTTTTTTTTTTTTTAAATAAGATTTACCAAATTTGAAACGTATTATTTTTGCGCTGATGTTCGTCTGTCTTTTAACAAAAAAAGCCAAACTCCGTTTCACCCAGAATTGGATCGTATAAATAATAGATGTTGACAAACATATATGGGTCTTTCGGCTGGTTGTTAAGATGTAATTTGGGAGTGTGGGATAACGACATATGTAAAGATTTGTAAACTGAAAAAAATAAAACATTGGTAAAAATTAAATACTAATTAAAGTTTGAAGCATAATTAGGTATTTGAATTTCTGGAATGTGGTGACTTCCTGCACCACAGTATCCATTAGTAACATCTCACTTACTCCTGTAGAAAAAATCCGACACTCTTGACAGGCGGTCTACATCTAATCCTCGCGCTATACTGATACTGCAAGAAACTGTTCGTAGACACCGGTTACTACAACACTTACTTGACAAATATTTAAAAAAATCTGGTGCGGACAATACACGACTTTCACTTACATCAATTTGTAAAATCAATGAAAGAATTTTCAAATAGAGTAAGAGTTAAAAATACGTGAAACTATTAAAGAATTAAATAAATTTAATTTATATAGAAACATGTGTTTTATTAAAAAATCTTTTATTTTATTATGTAAAATAATCAGTTAGTTTTATCTTCTTCTCATCACTCTCTATTAACTTTTAAAAGCTTGTGTATGAGATGATATTTTTTCTAAAATCTTTAGCTTTCCAACGGTATATCATACATGTATATTACTGCTCTTATGTTCAAAAACGAAAAATTGTATTAAAAAAATATTTTTTCTGTTTTCTCCTTTTGTTGGATATCGAATTTATTCAATTTATATATTTACCTGTTTTTCATCATCGTTAACAAGATAATCTAGTTAATATTATTGAACCTACAAAATTAAAGGTACTTTAGGGGAAGAAAATTTAAAATATCGGTATTTAAGCCCTGTCAAACCATTTTTATCTAAATAAAACCTACATGATATTAAAGCCCGTTAAATTTTACATCGATATAGCGAGTTTAATTAAAATCGTCGGAACCGTTTTAGAGAAAATCGGAAAAAGGTGCAAAATGCATAGTATAAAGTGCCTCTTCTGGTAAGCTCATTTTGATGAAAAAAAGTTTTGTCACGTCTCGGGCGTATAGTTGTCTTAAATATGAAATTTCAGTTTCATAGGACTTACCGTTTCCGCCCGGGAGTTACCACACACACACACTCAGACCTTTTTGCGGGACTTGGTTATTTGGACTCAGGGGATCCCAAAACGTGTATTTCCGTTGAAAACTGGAATTCGAAAATTTTCACGATCGCAATACTTCCCCTTACCATATATAGTAAGTGAAAGTAAAAATAGTCTATTACAAAAAGCTCATTTACGTCACTATTATCAGACACATGGAATTGAGCTTTGGGTCTTTACTAAACCATCTAATGCTAAGATCCTGCAAGCCTATATTGTCAACACAAAGCAAATGGCCCATAATGACAAATGAGGATTTGTCGCAAACCCAAAACAGCCATTTTTCAATTCTAAACATCCAACTTGCCACCAACCAAAGCCACTTGCCCGTAACCTATCTTGTTTATATATTTCTGGTAAGCCTCTGATGCGATTGAAAAGTAGGTGGCCATGGGACCTACTGTCTTAAAATAGTTATGTATTCTGACTACACATTTACTTATTTTTTAAAAATTTCCTAAAAATATAGTAATTTGAACAATATTTTAAACGCTTTGAAAAGATTAAATGTAAAAAGATGTCGAAAGTCTTAAAAAATGGCTAATATTGATACCAAAAAAATTTGTCTTATGTAGAGTAAGTAAAATATACAAGGTAATTTTAGAATTAAAAAAAAAATAAGGAGTAGAGATTTGGGGGTCTACTAAACCAGCAAATTCTTTACGTCTCGAATCCTTACAATCAAAAATCCTTCGAAAAATCCTTAATGCTCCTTATTTTGTCACAAATAAACTCATCCATAAAGACTTTTATGTTCCCTATGTTGCTGAATGGCGCGAACCAGGTACCACTCCTTTCATGAAAAACTCCATTCATACTCTAACCCACTAGTTTCAATCCTTGCTTCCTCTACAATCCCTGATAATCCTCCGAAGCGTCTGAAAAGAAGATGGCCCCGAGACCTTTTAGATTAGCATAGCTTTTGGAGAACTGCCAATGGGTAGTATCCCTACCAGTGAATCATGACAGTATAATCTTGCATCACATTTACTAGATGTATATCATTATACATTAGTATATGTCAATAAATATATTATAAAAAAAAAAAAAAAATTAAAACTATATGAGGGTACTTCCGATTTCCTGAAAATGAAATGATAGCAATTTATAGGTCATCAAATTTATGAAACGGGTTTGGACCATTGGTTTTTATATTATTTTGTGAAAAGTCATGATTTATTATTATTTCAGGTTAAAATAGCCATTTTTAATAATAATTTAATAATATAAAATTAATTTTATTATTACATAAATAAAAATTGAAGGTTGACAATTGAAATGGCTAATCCAGCCCGGAGCACCTGCGAGAGAAGGGGCACCGTGCCGGCGTCAATAGGAATGTATGTAGGTAGTTCACACTGCACATTTCTAATGAGGGCATAATACGTCTCTCTCACGGACCCTGCTTTTTCATCTCGTCCTTTTTTCCTGTCGGCCATTGGAGGGCTATTACCTGAGGAGACAATGCTTGAGTGCGACGGCAAGGACATTTCGTCAAACCTTTCCGGGCATGTCGAGGAAGCTAATTCGCCCAGTCTCCAAAGTAATTGAGGTATTGATCCTTACCGATTTTAATTATGTATTACCCGTATCGGTACTCGTTTCCTGGTCTTTCAGATCTGCTTTGTAACCTTAGTAAAGCAATTACCAATAAGTTCGACAATGACAGAGAGCAGTGTACTATACGAAGTAAAAATAATTGTAAATAAGGAAACAAATGAGGAATTAAACATCGGTCACATGTAATATTTATGCGTACAATTATAAGGGAGAAAAATCAATGAAGGGGTTAGAACATAGTAAGGACACACTGTTCCAGGTCAAGGCTGTAAAAGGACGGTAAGATAACGCACAAGCACCAACTCTCCTAAAATAATTATATTAAATGTTGAAAAGTAACGTCCGCTTTTATAAGGCTACAATGAGATGTCATCTTCAGTGTTGTGTCTAGCACAGTCTTTTATGCCCAAGGTCTTCAAAGGGGTTCAAAACTGTGACATGGTACTAGGATTTTCTAATGGTTTTTACTTCCATGCTTTTTAACTAGTACATACGTTTTGGCCTATATTTCAGGTCTTCTTCAGGGCTATAAAATTAAGATAACAACCAGTAATATAATACAATATAAAAAAAATGATAAGTAAATGAAATTATATTATAATTAGAAACAAAATGAAACAGTAGTTATGGTAGTTGACAAATATTATAATTATTAGAAACAAAAGGGAAAAATAAATTTAATAAAAGCTGAATAATTATATATTATTAATAATTATTTTAAAGTCAGCTTAAAATGCTTTAAAAACATATGGTATCAGACCATACTATTATTTATTTTGAGAAATCAGTCCACACCTAGACGTGGCGTTATTGTTCTTGTAATCGTTGGTGAGAGATAAACTAAGTCACCTGTGGTTTAGTGGCTTGCACAACAGCATTTTATGGCCAAGATAGCGGTTTCGAACCCGGCAGGTGGCTCTAGAATTTTTCTAAGGAAGTAAAAATCCTTAGTTATGCCGTCCTTCGAAGGAGACGTAAATAGGTTGTTCCGAGTATGTCCAATGTCAGGTACTCGATAAGATAAAGATCTCTATCCTAGTTACATGACTACCTATTAATAATTACGATTGTATTCCTTAACGAAGCATTAAGTATTTCAAACATCAGTGAATATCTAATCACTCTACCTTTTTGCCAGAGCACGTATCGTCTATAAAGCAGAGCAAAAAAAAGAAAACATAAATCAAACAAAAGTAGACAATAAACAACACATTCGACATAGAAATTCTACAAAAATGGATCTGATTAAGAAGAAAAAATTACAGCATATCTCTGTATCGTTCTTAGAAGATTAGACGAAATGTCAGAATATTTGTAAGAATTATGAATTAGTTTATAATTCAATTTATGGCGGAAATGAACTATATACACTACTGGATTTTTGATGCCAAGTTCTACAGTCTGTAGCAGTTGAATTAGAAATGAAAGTTGTCGAAGATATATCTTCTTAAAATCACAAGATTCCTATGAAGTTTCACAGTAATTTAAATTTGTATTTCTTGCAGTTTATTATTTACACTATAATCACAAAAAATATAACATGGATACGATAGAGGATTAAATTTCCTAGAAAATAAATCATTGAGATCGTTAAAGAAATAGCTGCGATATAGCGTTTTGAAGCTAGTGTTCTGATAAATTTATTTCTATACATATAAGTACATTACCTAAACATGTATATAATGTTTTATACTCCAATATTATTTTGAAATAATAAACCATTTTATGATAATTTCAGCGTTTTTTTTTTTTTTATTAATATAAATGTATCTTCATGATCGTGCACTGCACTAATAAACTAAATCGTACATTTTTCATCTCTTCAACGCAAAACCTGAATTAAAAACAGATTTCTAAGAATGAAGATAAAATATTTTGAATTTTCTACAATGAATATTAATACTCATTATCTACATTTTTGAAGCCTAAGTACAAGTATAATTATAATTCAAAATAATAAAAATATCAATTTATATGTACTCTAATGGATTTAGAAAATCATTAATGAAATTAATTGTATAGAGTATGTTTATTCAATGAACGTCACTTAATGGCTAATAGGACGATCCTACAGAGGTAGTCCTAACTTTCGCCTGTCCTGGTTTAATTAGGAAAGGGATTTTTAATGAATACTACTACATTTTACGCACCGTCCGAAGAACAGTATAATCATGGATTTTTCCCCCCCTTTAAAAACAAATTTAAGGTCATCTGCCGGGCTTGAACCAGCGACCTTGGGCATAAAAGGTTTTTTTGCTTTTCACTACACCACAGGTGACACAAAATTGTTTCTTTATCACTTGCTATAATCCATGTAATTATATTATATATAGTATTGTATATTTTTGTGTATTATCTAGTCTTGTTACAACGTTGTGTGTCTTACATGAACAGTGTATGGTACAATGTATTTGATATGTATATTAATGATAAATAGTAATTGTGGATATACTTATAATCAGCATATTATATTAATATGTAATTAAATAATAACATAGCTCAACGCTACCAAATAAAATTACTCACCATTAACACTGATTAATACCAAATATATTTCATATAAAGATTATGGCCAGAAAAAAAAAATCAGTTGAAAAACCTTCCCTGTTCGACCTCACCCTTAAAAGTAATAAAAATGATGTATGAAATAGACTGGTTCCGCTTGATAATTTCGAATTTTGAAAGGTTTCAGAACCAAGGACTCAAATAAAATTTGAATGTTACCCAAGTTTCCTAATCACTAATTAAAACATTAAGAAGATTGTTGCAGATTTCGAATTCGTCTTCTTTAACCCTGACCTTTTAACTGAATACAAAAATTTTAATTGACCAAGATATTCTGAATTCTGAAATATATGTTAATGACGATCCTTTCTAATGTGTACCAAAGTGATTTTTGATGATTATAGATCCAGATAAATAAATTATTATTTTTTTTTTAATTTTAGGAATACATTTTTTGAAGGGATATCAGCGTGATTATTATCTTTTACTTCTGGTATTTTTTAAAATTGTTGGCTTGTGCTGGTTAGTGAGCTGTTTTTATGTTATCAATAGAATAAAAATATTTTTGAAAGCCAGGATCAATTAAAAAATGTATTCATTTTTATAAATTTATTCTCAAATAATTATTGAGACATATTTAATTATTTTTGTAATATGTAAAATTATATTAAAATACAACTAGAAAAAATAATCCTAAATGAATATAATAAATAAAAAAAAGTAATAAAAATAAATATCTGGACAAAAAAATAAGTAATTGGCAACATTTTTTAGAATGAAACAAAACTATCCTGAAATCCAGAGAACCTCTAATGATTTATTTTCTTAATATATAATTATATAGTTTTGTAAAATAAAATTGTGTTTAATCCAAGCTAAATATTTTCTCATTTGAATAGTTTGGTCATGGCTTAGTTATTGAATTTTTAATTATTAAAGTACACCAGTTATTTACTATAAAAATTAACCGTTTCCATATTTTATTAAACTTATACTGTTATTGTTATTTTCTGAAATTACAATAATAATACAGAATATTCTGTCGATATGGTGAATATTTTAGAAAAATTATTATCTAACGTATTAAGTAGTAAAACTAAATTGAGAGTGAAAGAAAATGCATAAAATTAAAGAGTTCGCACATCAACCAGATTTTTCTGAAATATATATATTAGTTTATTTATTTAACATTATATTACTGTGCCTAATCGGAAAATGCTAAAGATATAATTCTAAATTTTGAATATTTAGGTTTATTTAGGATAAGGATCTTTAATGAGTACCTGACATCGCAAAGGCTCGGGATCAACATTTTATATTCCTCCGGAGGATGGCATTACCAAGCATTTTTACTTCCTTAGACAAATTCCTCGCTACGTAAGTTAGTTTATATCTTACCAACGATTACAAACGGAAAATAACGTCACGTCTAGATGTGGACTGATTTCTCAAAATAAATGATAGTATGGTCTGATAACATGTGTTTTTAAAGCATTTTAAGCTGAATTTTAAATAATTCAGAACAAAAGTAGTAATGTGCACATTTTTTTTTTCACACCGTATCTAATTTATTTATGAAATTTGTTTGCCGTTTTTTCCTAATTATTATAATATTTCTCAATTAACATAACTAATGTTTCATTTTGTTTCTAATTCTAAGTATAATTTCATTTACTTATCATCTTTTTTATATTATATTCTATTACTGGTTGTTATCTTTTGTTTTATAGCCCTGAAGAAGGCCTGAAAGTTAGGCCAAAACGTAGGCACTATTAAATTAAGATTCTGCTTAATTGTGTGTTGTTTTGACTGCACCTTCGACTAACTTCTCCTCAAAAGTAGTAATGGTATGATTAACAAATAGAAAGAGATTGTGACAACTAAAAAAATAACAAGAATAATCAAATATTGCTATTAACATTATTTTAAATCAGAAGAATTGTAAAAAAATATGGGCTTTATTATAATTCTTCTAAATACGTTTTTATTATACAACTTATATCAACGTTTCGGGGTTCCTCTTCCATCTTCTAGATTCTTTTAAAACAAATCAATACGAAAAAAAAAAATTACACATTTTTATCTGCTATCAAAAAGATTCCTACAGCCATTCAATTTTCTTGAATATCACCATTCACTTAAAAATAATTTAAAAAGACTAATATTTAAATATAGAAGAGAAGGCACTGCTCAGATCTTTGTTCCCTTCTGGATTAGGTCTTGAATAATTTAATAAAACATTTTTATAGATTCCTTTGGTGATATTTACTAACGTCTTACGTTTAAGTATGTTGTATATTTTTAATTTTTGTATCACATCAGTATAATGGAAACTTAAATGTCTGGAAACAGTTTAATAAAGTACTGCGTTAATGATATGTGAATTACTATGCATGAAAAAAAAAGTTCCAGCACTTATTTTTAATTAGCTACACAACCATCAGATTTACTGCAATGTAATGCGAAAACTGGACTGCGCACACTCTGACAGGTTTCTTATGTGTTGGAACAAACCTATTATATTATAAATAGCCTGTTTTTCCTGACTTACCTGTATGCGTCCTCTTGTGTGCCTTGAGGTGGGAGCTCTTCGTATAGACTTTGTCACAGCCAGGAACGTCGCACCGGTGGACTTTTCGCCTCCTTAAGCTGTCTGCATACTCCCTGTTCACCAGTTCTATATATCGTTTATGCTTTGATGTTTCATCAATTTTATATCTTTAAAAATATAATAATAATAATAAATAGAAAAACAATGTTTTCAATGATTTAATTTAAATATATATCAAGTGATATAAGTCAATAAGAGAATATATACTAAGGAATACATAATTAATAATTATAGATAGATTCTTAAATTTATGAGACATCTTTTTGTTGTTTTCACATGCCATAGGGATTTCTTAATTTTAATGATGAACCATTGTAATCATGAAAAAAGAGCCACTCTCAAAATTTGAGGGTTCACATTTCAAAGTAATTAAATTGAATACAAAAATATGCGTATTTTCGCCAGGAAAATTTGATTATAGCCAAATTAGCTATTTGCAGAAAATTAAATTCTCTAATATAAAAAAGTATAATCGATTAAATAATAGCGGAGATATTGCGTTTTGAACCTAGCATTCATGATACGTAATTTTTCCTGAATATAACTGGATTGTCTTTTTTTTTTTTTTTCTTTTCTTTTTCCCTGTCGTCTTTATTAACAACTAATCATGAAAATGTATACATACAATGTACCAAAGTTTAAGTATTTAGTGTAATTAGCTAGTGTTAATCTTGGTACACTCTTTATATTGAAATCGAAGGATTATTATACTCAGTTAAATTTATTTTTTTCTTTTCTGTAATTCAAAATATTTGTCATGCTTAGAGTTATATTTTTTATAAATAATTTTTTTTGTAAATATATCGTTGTTTAAAATCGTCAACTTTTACATCGACTGATTCCCCGATTATTTTATTCCCGATTATTTTATTCCCCGATTATTTTTCTATGATAAATATTATTCCTATTGATATTTTCTCAATCATTAATGACGATAATAATAATTTATTTATTTATTCTGGGACAAATATCTTAATTTAGAGGAACGTAAATAAGGTCTATGGTACCTCAGTAATAAACTTTAAAAAAAAACATAAAAAAAAAGACAGATAACATAGACATACAAATTGATGAATCAAATAAACTTATAGTTCTAATGATTGAGAAAAAAAAACTATAACTAATTAACTGTTCCTGTTCATAGCTTTTATCAAAAATCTAGAAAATATAAGACCCATCTATTTAAAAATGGTATACGAAAAAAGTGACTTCTATGATTTTTTCTTTTTACAGATTTTTGTTTAAAATTGGAGCTAGACAGGATTCTTAAGTAATTGGATGGAAAGGAAGTAATTGAACTGGCGGAATTGAATGGTGGAAAGAGTATAAGAGTTACAGATATGAGAAAGATATCGGTTCAAATAGAAGAGGAATTTTTTCGAGTGTTGTGAAAATGAATTGAAGATTTGTTGAGCAAGAGATCTGAAATGTAAGATGGACAACGCGATCGAATAACTTGTTAAAGGAAAGGTGCCAAAAAGAATTAACGACGCACAGTAGAGAATATGGCCGATTTAGGTGGACAAAATTCTGAAACATGTCCATATTTAACCTTTGGGGTCCCAGATAACGGGAAAAAATATTTAAAAAAATTGTAAAAACTGATTATGTTTTTGACACGATTGGCGAGCGTTCAGTGGTCAAACATCAAATTTATTTCCTAAAATCTAAAACTTTACATTTTACGTTTGAAGCCCCAGAATACGGGAAAAATAAAACAAAAAATCTAATAATGGCTCAGGGTTGCTGAAACCTGCTAATAGATGTACTTTATATCATTTATGAAACTCTTCAAATTATAGATTGTAAAACTTTTGATTCGGAGTGTTGTGTCTGAAAAAAATTATGTATCACCCAAAACTCGAAAAATCGCAAAATTCTTTGTAATATTTAAAGACTAGAAGGATTGATTAAACAAATCCTACAATCAAATCCTTGGGGTAATTTGGGGATTATATAGTGTTTCGTTATTGAATAGGGGCTTGAATTTGCAAATTGCTAAATTAACTTTACAGGTAGATTTCAATGTATATTCATTAAAGAGTTCAGAAATATAATGTCTTACCTGTCTCAGCAATGTTAATTTTTTAAATAAAAGCTAAAAGACTTTGCGCTAAACAATAATAAATAAAAAAAGACAATCCCACTGCCGGTTATAAGGCACTAGTGCGAACAGGAATGATTCACTCATTTACTATTTATTAGTAAACACGGTATTGCGGAAAATATAAGTATTAATGGTCCTGCCAACTAATAATAAAAAGGTGAAGCACTGGAAAATTTCAAACTTTTGACTTGACTTTTGTTCACCTAAATTGGTGATTTTGCCCACTGTGCGACGGTAAGAAGGATAAAACCACTTTAACTCCTTTTATGACAGAGGTTTTAAAAAATAACACTTATTTTATTACGTTAAAAATAAATAGACGAGGGATGTATTAACACTTCGCTGACGTTTGTCCGTCACATGATAAGTTGTAGAAGGCATTGATTGCGCGCAATCTACTTACAATGGCCCACGATACGATCTGCCTGGCACATAATTCAACTCCTTCCCTAAGTCAGGTTATAAATCACACACACCTCAATTGACAACTCTTCTATAACATTAATCTAATCTAATCTCATTTTTTATTCATAATTCCTAATAGCTTATTGCCCCTTCACTCCTATTAAATCACCGCTATTAAACGGCCGTATAGATGCATGCTGAGGGCTGAAAAATACCTAATAAATTGATAAGTGGTTTACGTTTACGGGCAACATCAATTAACTTTATCCCACGTAGTTTATGTTTTACAACATTGTCAAGACGATAATTTGGCATAATTTTGGCGATTTAAAAAAGGCTTATGATGTATTTAATATTGCTTTTCCTTATTTAAAATACACACATAAACACACACACACACACACATATATATTATATATTACTAGCTGTTGCCCGCGACTTAGTCTGCGTCAATTTCTGTTATTGTAATCGCTATTAAGAAGTTTTTAAAAGAATATTTTTTAAAGTAGTTCTGTGTAAACGACATTTTTAGTTTTATTTTCTTGTGGCAGAAGAATATACTGATATTCTCCGCAACCCGATCTTGACGTAAATAGATCCCTGCGTGTTTAAATGTTTGTCCCTGAGATTTATCAATTGTTACGGCAAAAGATAAATTAACGGGAAATTGAATTATTTTAAAATTAAAATGTAAATCATTTGGAATCATTGGGATGCGAGGTTAATTTCCCCTGTTGTTTTTAATTCCCATGATTCTTCACTCTAGTCGCAGCGTGATGTTATATAGCCTAAAGCATTCTACGATAAATGGAATATCCAACACAAAAAGAATTTTTCAATTCGAACCAGTAGTTTCTGAGATTAGCGCGCTCAAACAAACAAACTATTCAGCTTTGTAATATTAGTATAGACATGCATCTGCTGAACTTATGTTTGATACGGTCAATGCAGACGGTGTATATAGAGTTTAGGAATAAGAAAAGCACGATAAATAAAAAATAAAATAAAAAAACTCCATATGTACGTGTACACGTATATTCAAGTAACAAATAGTAATAGATGTAATTCCACCTAAAATTGGTTATTATTGAAGAAAGAGAAAAACCGAAAATATTTTTGGGACCAAGACAACTCGATGAAGAAAGAGCAAAAAAAATTGAAACAATCATCTTTTATGGTCAAGCCACAACTTCTAAGAGATGTTATACAACCCTGATAACATGGTTATTATTTATGATACAGATAAAATGTAAGGTGTTCTGTAATCAGGAAATTTTATTTTAATTATTTGGATGAAAAATCGAAAGAACCTTTGTAATCGACCAAAAAAAAAAAAAAAAAAAAATTACTCTCCCTCAAAATTTGCGTGCTTACGTTCTAAGATGCGTAGAATCCGAATAACGAATAAATAAATACCAAAAAGGGAAGACGAAATTAATTTTTTTTTCCTGGATTGTGGATTGTGGACACACGTTAGTTCCTATTCTTCTTATAGATAAATAAAATATATAGACTGTAAATGATTTTATAATAATAAAATATTAGATTTTTATAATTTATATATATATATATATATATATATATATATATATATATATATATATATTTTTTTTTTTTTTGATATTTGAATACTTATGATAATTACCCGTTGCTTTCTTTCTTCCAATGGAGAGATATAGGGGTGGTGGGTGAACCTTTTCCTGCAGATTCTGGCCAGGTGTCCATGCTGCTCGTCGAATCTATAACAAATTATATAACATTCATATAAACATGTAAAAATATTCTGTATATTCAGAAAATTAACAATATATAAAGAAATTGATAAATTAAAAATAAATAAATTTTGCTTTCTTCCCAGAGGGAAAAAGAAAAGGAACATATTTAAAAAAGTGAAGGATGACTAAAAGTCAATCAATGAAAGATAGGTGAAAAAGAAACCATGAGCATTAAACAGTGGAATAATGTGACTGAAAATGCCCGTAGCTGAAAAATAAACATATCTGGTGCGTCCAACACAAGACTTTCACTTACCTCTCTTGTTAAAATCAACTTGAGAACTTTTAAGCAAATATCTCTCAATTTACTTTACTTTAATTTACTAAAATAGGTCAAAGAGTTATATTGATTCCGAGAGAAACATGTGTTTTATTAAAAAAGTCGATTATATTATAACCGTTGTAATATAATATTATATTATAACCTGCAACAATCACTTAGTTTTTTATATCCGCTTTTCATAACAATACATTACCTTATACAACTTCGTGTATAAGACAATATTTCTCAAAAATCTGTAGCTTTCTAACGGTATATTATACACGAAGAAGAAAATTTAAACTATCGCATTTAAGCCCTGCCAGATTATTTCAATCTGAATGAAACCTACCTATATATAGAGTTTAATCAAATCGTTGGAGCTGTTTTTGAGAAAAATCGTAAAAGGTGTTAAATGCATGGTATAAAGTGGCTCTTCTGTTACTGATTTTGATGAAAAAGTTTCTGTAACATCTCGGGCGTATATTTGTCTGAAATTTTTCGTTTCGCTCACGCGCTGGAGTTACACCACGGACACAGACCTGTTTGCAGACTTGGTCATTTGTGATGTGTATTTCCGTTGAAAAATTAATTTGGAATTTTTCACAATCGCAATACTTTCCCTACTATATATTTCATATATAGTAAGTGAAAGTAATAAAAATAAAAATGAGAATACAAATAATATAACAAATAATCATAATATCAATGTCGTAAAAAATGTCCTTCGGCACTTTTTTCAAATCAACGTCTCTGTTCTCCAGTTATCCCTCTTCGGACCAAAAGTTTTACTTTAAACTTTATTCTTGAAAACCTTGAGAAGTTGTTCATCAGAATTAAAAAAAAAATAAAAATATATATATTTTAATTTCAATCGGATTTTTTTTTTTTTAAGAACACACGTATCAAAATGCAGTGAGTAGGATGTGAACTTAAATTAGTTTTCAAGATGAATTTACCATTTCCCACAATAAAGAAAACAGACGAAACATTTTTAAAAGGGTCCCTGTCTTTTTTTAAAGTATCCTGTCTTCGATTTATTTTTAGGTTGTTACAGATGATTTCAAAAATAATGAATAACTAAGGTCATGTTCGTGCTGTGCGGCCTTAGCGGGGAAAGGAAAAGTTGTTTTCCGTTGCGATCCGTATCCGTGTGACCGGGGAAACCGAATGTGTAGGATCTTGCATATTTGGAAAAAATATTGAAAGATTTATAGTACGCCAGTTTTTGATTTTTTTTTACATTGCGTTTTATTGCGTTAAGAAAACGTATTCATTAGAGATAATTTATTTAATGTGATATTATGGCTACATTGATGATTGATTGGGCTCTTAATTGCATAGCTTGGAAATTCCACTTTAACCCTCTACACCAGGTGCATAAAATATGACTAAATGAGTAAGGCTCAAAGCTCGTGTTATTTATCTATATGTATTTGTATTCATTTAATAGATCAAAATTTATTTGAAATTCATGAATTTATTGATTTGGTTTCGATAAATATTAAATTAAAAGTTGATCGTCAAGGAGGTTGAAAAGCTACGCATTTTTATGAGAATAAAAAAGCAACAACGCATTTTCGCTAAAAAAAAAATGTATTGTGACACGCGAATCACTCGCGGTGTGAATACGTAATATAAATATTTACCTTCTTTTCTACACATTTTCCCAACGTGACACAAACGTTTTTATCCCGAACTGAAAAACTCTGAGCTTTGAAGTGATACAAAATCTGAAAACGCACTTTTACTTGACATCATTTTCAAAACGTTTTCCTTTGACGAAGTTGTCTAAATTCCTGAACAGGTGGTAATCTGTTGGAGACAAATCGGAGAATATGGTGGTGCGGAAGAACTCGTAGTCTAGTTCTTTCAATTTTTGCACGGTATGTTTTGAAACATGGGTCTTGCTGCCGCTCAGTGAGATCGTGAGGTACCCATGTATCGAGCTTTTTACTTTCCCAATACACTTTAAATGTCTGGAAACGGTAAACACACTTGCATTTAGTTGTGCTGAGAGTCCTTTAACTGTTTACTAGGGTTTCCTTCTACTGTATGTTTGAGGACATGTTGTCTATTACCGACGGAGGTCTTCCTCGGGCAAGTTTTCCGATCGGTATCTCCACTGAAAACTTAGCAAACCAACGGCGAATGGTCCGTTCATTAACACTCCCTTTCCCAAACGCTGTTAGAAATTTGGGAGTAACCTTCGACCAAACTCTATCCTTCAAAAATCATATTTCCGAAATCTCCCGTCGAACCTTTTCAACCATAAAGCGACTATATTCCCTCCGTCACCCATTTCCGTATGAAACCCGAAAACTCCTCGTTACCTCTCTGATATTTCCCCACTTCGACTATTGCTGTACGGTATACGATGGTGTTTTTGGGGATCTCGAAGTAAAAATAAAACGCTTATTTAATTGCTTTGTCCGATTCATCTTCGGGTCTACAGTACACCTCCGTGTCCCAATTTTATGGCGAGTTGAAATGGCTTTACCCTTCCAATCGTCGCAAGTATTTCCTTGCGTCATTCCTTTACCAAGTTATCCAATCCCGACGTCCATCATACATTTTTGACCTCCTACAGTTCAAATCCTCTGTCCATCCCCGTTGTACACGCTCCAGGCCTTCGGATTTATACAGTACGGCCCACCGAACTGCACATTTTGACAGATCCTTTCTCATTCGATCCTCAATCCTATGGAATTCTATCCCTCCTTCCATCCGTCACTCCAACCTTCTTTCAACCTTTAAATCCCGCATATTTAATCATTTAATGAATACCCAGGCTCAATAAAATTGTAAATAATTTATTATTATTTATTTTTTTTGTCATTGTTTTTATTTTTTTATTATTTGAATATATCTAATTTTATATAATTCATCATTAATTTGTTAACATGTGTTTAACTTACTCTAAGACTGCAAAGCACATTTTGCAAATTCTGTATTTTTTATTCTAAAGGGACTTCTAAAGGATAATAAAGAATTTATTTATTTAATTGGGTATACAAGGTGGAGACATGAGAGCGTCTGGGAATTCCGAAGACGAATTTAATGAATGTGATTCAACACAATATGAAATATTAGTGGGCAAAGTCGCGGGATAGAGCTAGTTCAATATAACACAGCCTACCTATTGCATAATGTTCTAATAAGCTCTCAGTTGATTTCAAATCTAACGAAGTTGGAATCTTCAATATACCGCGTTTTAAAGAGTAATGTCTCAATCAAAATGTATGGCGATCCACCTCATTGCGTCACCAGAATGTTTCTTACAAAGGACGAACTAGTAAGGGGAGAAGACATCTTAAATATCCGAGATGCTCAATTAAGAGAGCTCTTGACGACATGAGAGACTATATAAGACAGAAGGACATTAATACGGACGTAGAGACGAAGAGGTATAATTGGACGCCGCCAAAGAGAGATGGCACAGAGACGGCCTTGGGATAACGGATAGTGAAGGGGTCCTTGCGACTCCCGGATCTGAGGGATCCACCCTCCTCCATCTCTCTCTCTTCTTCGGGGTGTCCTTCGTCCGCTTCTCTATCGGGGATAGTCCCGCAGCACTGGGATTGTTAGCGTCCGATACCTCTCCAATAAAAAATAATAGAATCATCATTAGCGACGAAGAAACCTATCAACTCTAGCGAGATGGAAAATCACGTTTATGTAGGCTTATTAACCGCCAGGGTGATTTGCGCTCTGCACAACATTGCAAGTTGCTATCTGAGTTTTTGACTTTATTTAAAATCCTCTTTAAATTAAAAAAACAAAACATTTTTTTGGCTAGGCCAATAATTCAATTGCCACTTCAACTTCATCTCACTACTAAATGAAGAAAGAAATATAGAAAAAACTTTATTTAAGTCCTCTAAGAATAACATCAGATTTGATATAATATAAGAGCTATATCTGACCATGACATGGAATTGATAAAAGATAAAACAATCTTAAAACATAAATAAAAAAAAATCTGGTGCGCGCAACACACGACTTTTACTTACCTTCATTATTTATACCGAGTCAAGAATTTATAAACAAAAATAAATTGGTAAAGAATTATTTTAATAGAAACATGTGTTTTATTAAGTAATCTATTATATTAATATCTACGGCAATCAGTTTGTTGTATCGGCTTTTCATCACTCTCCGTTAACTTTTACAATAATATGTATAAGATAATATTTATTCTAAAATATTTAGCATTCCAACGGTATATTATACATGTATATTACTGTTTTTAAGTTCAAAAACAAAACAATTGCATTAAAAACATATTTTTACAGTTTTCCCGTTCAGTTAGATATCGAATTCGTTCAACTTATATATTTATCTGTTGTTTTTTTTGTCAATGATAATCAGACGAAATGATTAATTTTCTTGAATCTACAAAATTAAAGGTACTTAAGAGAAAGAACATTTAAGATATCAGCATTTAAGCCCTGTCAGACTATTACAATCAGATTAATACCTACATGATATTAAAGCCCGTCCAATTTTACATCGATATAGCGAGTTTAATCAAAATCGTTAAAGCCGTTTTGAAAAAACTCGTAAATAGGTACAAAATGAAGTGACTCTACTGGTAAGCCGATATTAATGAAAAAGTTGCTGTAACATCTCGGGCATATAATTGTCTTAAATATAAAATTTAAGTTTAATAGGACTTTTCGTTTTCGCTGGATTCACCACAAACACACGGACAAACACTCAGACCTTTTTGCAGGACTTGGTCATTTGGACTCAGGGGACCCTTAACGCGTATTTCGAAAATTTTCACGATCGCAATACTTTCAGTTCTAATATATATTTCATATGTTATATGTTATATGTATATTTCATTCTTTACATTGCCAGCCACAACGTATCATATACAAATATAACATTTTTTTAGTTTTCCAACGGTATATTATACATCTATATTACTAATCTTATGTTTGGAATCGACAAAATTAAGAATACTTTCGTTCCAGAATATATTAAAAAAAACTCGCCATTCAAGCCCTGCCAGACTGTTTAATCAGAATGAAACTTATATTCTTAGGAACTTTGTATAACTTAGTTTAATAAAAATCGTTAGACGTATTTGAGAAAATCATGAAAATGAACAAAATGCATGGTATTAACTGGCTTTTCTGGTTTGGCCATTTTGATGGAAAATTTGCTGTAAAATCTCGGACGTAAAGCTGTCTTAAATATAAAATTTTAGTCTCATCAGACCTTTTTTTTTTTTTGTGCTATACTCATCACACCAACACTTTTATGTACGACTTGGTTATTTGGAATCAGATGAACCTAAAACTTGCAGTTCCATTGAAAACTTGAATTCGATCATTTCCACAATTGCTATACTTTCCCTTACTATTTATTTCATATTATACATATGAACGTATAATTATTGACGATAATAAAATATAAGTTATTCTAATGACAATATATGTAAATTAAATTTACTGCTAATGATTAAATTAAAAGAGCATTTACAAAAAAAGAAAAGTTGATAGCTTATATGAAACATGGAAAAAACTAAAAGTATTGATTACATTCCTTAGCAGTATAATTCTTATGGTCAGGCAGATCGTTTCTCGTTTGGAAAAAAAAAATAAGTAATACTATTTAAAATTGAGAATATAACTCTGTTAATAACATTATTTTTTTTTTATTTATTGAGAAATATTACAATTTGTTACATAATAAACAGTAGTAATAGTGATGTAGTACACATTCATACAATACATACAGACAATAATGATAAAGTCAAATTACATAAAATCGGAAATAAATAAATTCAAATATATACAAAAAAAAACAAAAAAACAAAACAAGAAACAAATCAAAACAACAACCTGTAGTAGAGATAAATACAAGTTGGGAAATAAATAAAAATCATACAAGCAAACTTAACTATATACAATGTTAATAACATCAAGGTCGCTTTACAACCTATAAGACACATTAATCAGCTTATATTTTAACTTAATCATGAGCTTGTAATTAGAAACTGCGTTAATGAGTTCTATCGAGTGGTGTAGATTGTATTTATTTAGCTGTTAAACTGAGGTCAGACTAGCTTGGGAATTAGTAAAATAGAAAGTTGTGGAGCTGATGTATATTGGGTTGTGTCACATGAAATGTCCGTTTTCAAGGTAAAGGGTTTTTATTAAAAATACGATATGAAATTAAGATAATTTTATTCGAAGTATTTAACTTTTTTTCTACACATTTTTTCCTACGTAACACCAACTTTTTTATCCACGAACTGAAAAAATTAGAGCTTTTAAGTGTTATAAAATCTGAAAACGCATTTTTCACTTGATCATCATTTTCAAAAAGTTTTCCCTTTTGTTGTCTAAATTCCTGATCAGGTGGTAATCTGTTGGAGACAAATCGGGAGAATATGGTGGGTGCGGAAGAACTTCGTAGCCCAGTTCTTTCAATTTTTGCACGGTATGTTTTGAAACATGGAGTCTTGCTGCCCCTAAGTGAGATCATGAGGTACCCATGTATCGAGCGTTTTTACTTTCCCAATACACTTTAAATGTCTGGAAACGGTAGATGCACTTGCATTTAGTTGTGCTGATAGTCCTTTAACTGTTTGGTAGGGGTTTCCTTCGACTGTATGTTTGAGGACATCGTTGTCTATTACGGACGGAGGTCTTCCTCGGGGCAAGTTTACCAAGTCGGTATCCCCAGCTGAAAACTTAGCAAACCAACGGCGAATCGTCCGTTCATTAACACTCCCTTCTCGAAACGCCTTGCAAATATTTCCAGCGGCCTCAGCTGCTGAATGGCCGAGTTTAAACTCGTTCAAAAATATTACTCGAAAATCGCGCGTTTCCATGTTCATATTTGGAGGTATACTAAAAAGTGAGTAATTGATTGGGAAGCTAATGTTTATAATACAAAGGTAGAGGATTAGTAACTGTTTACTTTAAATATGTAAAAATTGGGAAGAAAACAACAGAGACCTGCAAAATCCTTTATGTATTTCAGAAACTATAAAAATTTCATGTAAAACAACCCAATATATACACATACATTTAAACATTTTCTGATTATAGTACTGAAATCTATGTTTTTATATTAAAAGGTTTTAATTTTTGCTGATTACGAAGACTTTTACTATTCATTCCGATATTTTGACAAATTAAAAAACAGAAAAATCTGGTGCGGGCAATACACGACTTTCACTTACCTCCGTTGTTGAAATTAATTTAAATTGTTCAGAATTTTTTAAATACAGTTCGTGATTTGGATTTTTAAAGATTTAATTAAATTGTTTAAATATAACCGCGTTGATAAATAATCTATTATATTATTCTGTACGACAGTCAGTTAGTTTTATCAGGTTTTCATTACTTTCCCGTTATATGAATTTATACGTTTTGTGTATAAGATAATATTTTTTTGTAAAATCTTTAGCTTTCCAAGGGTATATTATACATCTATATTTTTGCTTTTTTCTCCTTTAGTTGGTTATTTAATCCATTCAACTTGCACATTTAGCTATTTCTTAGCAATGCTAATCAGATGATATGGTAAATTTTATAAAATTAAAGGTACTTTAGAGGAAGAAAATTTAAAATATCAGCATTCAAGCCTTATCAGACTATTTTAATCAGAATGTAATCTGCATCACATTAAAACAAATTTAATTTTATATAGATATAGCAAGCTTAATCAGAATCGTCAGTGCCGTTTTTGAGAAAATTGTAAACACGTTCAAAATGCATGGTATAAAGTGGCTTTTCTGGTTAACTATGATAAAAAAGTTGCTGTAACATCTCAGGCAACACACGGACACAGACACAGACTATGGGGACCCTAAAAAATGTATTTCCGTTGAAAACTGGAATTAAAAATTTTCACGATCGCAATACTTTCCCTTGTTATATATTTGATATTGGTAAGTGAAAGTAAAAAAATATTAAGTATGTATAACTAAATATATACAGTTTTTTATTTATGAACAGAGGTATTATAAATAACTTTAACTTTTAATAATAATAATAACTTTATTTATTTGTTTTTTTAGGGCAAACCCCATACAAATAGAGCTGGCTGGCACAGCACAAAGGTATTATAAATATGTCAAATAATTATATCCACATAACACACATTTATATCCACATTCGAAAGGAGTATTTAGTCTGAGGACCTGGATGGGCACACCCAAAAGATACCTGCCTTGAATTTTTATAACAACTTCTTATTCTTCTCGTTGCTCCTTCCAAGATATCTCCAACCGTTCTAGATTCGTTTAAAATATATTCAGGCAATCAAACCAGATTTCATTCGAAGATTGACGTGGTGCACATTTAATATTTCATAAATAGCACGTGTTCCATAAACATAAAATGCTATAACAAAAATTACAAGAGAGATATCATGGAATTACAAAAGAAACATTTATAAACTTTGTGTACTGTTCCTAAAAAAAGGTTTTTGTTTTGTTTTTACGTTAAACTTAATTATTACGCTACATGATAGGCATTTGGCTATTTCTAATCATGAAAACTTAATTGCACAGCCATTTTTTTTTTTTGTTTGTTTCTTTTTTACTTAGAGAATAAGACAAAACATCTTAAGGCTATGTAAAAATGAGAAATATGGGTCAAATTTAGAACCTTTTGGAAATATATCAGCTGGACTTGATAAAAAAAAAAAAAAAAAATCATCAATATAGTTCAATCATTAGTTTTGGTTTTACTAGTTTTGGAAAAAGAAAAAAACAAAAATATCAATTTCCTATTTTTTTCAATCTTCAATGTCATCTCTTTAACAGGTAATTAAAATAAAATAAAATTCCGTCGTGAATAAATAAGTTAAATCAAATATAATTAGTTCTATTGGTGCTTATATGCTTCAGTTAGATTTTTGTGTAAACAAGATGCTTAAATTTCACAATATCGAATCTGAAAATATCAACAGGTCTTTTTGTTATTGGTTTTTAAGGGACTTAAATACAGAATTCAACATTACATATAATAGTCACATATTAATTTTAGAATTCTAAAAATTCGCAAAAAAAAGATCAAGTAGTAGTTCTGGATATTGTAAAATCATGTAAATTTATAATAATTAAAAAAAATATTTGAATGCATAAACATTATATCTACTAAGATTTGATTGAGCTCGATGCAAACGGAAAATCGCAGACTTTTAATAATATTTAATATATTTAAAAAAAGAAAAGATACTTCAGTCTATGATTTAGTATCTTGATTTAAAAGCTGTTAATTAATTTCTCATAGTTTAAAAAAAAAATGATAGTCGCAGATTAAATATTATAAATTCTCAAAAACTAATAAAAAAAACCAATATAATAAATTCAAATAATCTAAAAATTACGTAAATTTATAATAATTTAAAAATTATTTGAATTTTAATAATTATGGAAAATGACAGATTTTTAATACTATTTAATATGTTAAAAAATAAAAATAAAAACTGCAATGGTTTATAATTTAGTATCCTGATTTAATAGCTGTTAAGTAACTTACAATACTTTGGAAAATAGTTTCTTGTATGCTTGTTATTTTACAAGTTCATAGACCAAACAAATCTCTGAATAAGGTACAAAAGCACGAAGTATCTCTGTTTTTTCGATCGCTTATATTTCAGAGAATGGTGTTTAATTTTTTTTTGTGTAAAAAAAAATGTCTAGTTTATAAAGAGTATTTATATTAACAATTTTTTTTTAAAGATTAATAAAGTAGATAATTATATCTTATAAGATATAATACAGCTTAATTATGGATTTATACTGGATCGGGAAGTAATAGACTTTTTTGTCATTTAATATTTAATGTTACTATATATATAAAATTAATTTATATAAATATTCATTAATCGTCACTTTATGCTACTGTGGCTAATCGGACGGTACTGCATTGGGAATCATTAATTTTGCCGATTCAGGTTTTAGAGAGGCTATAACGAGCCCCTGACATCAAACAGACTCAGGACCACCGTTTTACGTTCCCTCCGAGGGACGGCATAACCAAGGATATTTTACTCAAATCCCAGGGGTCATATGCCTGGTTTAAATTCGCGACCTTAAGCATATAATGTTGTTGTCCTGAGTCTAAATGACCAAGTACCGCTAATGTTCTGAGTGAGTGTCTGTGAGTCCGTGCGGGTGTGGTTAGTCATACGAAAACGAAAAGTTATACGAAAATGAAATTTCATATTTAATAAACCTTTAAGTCCCAGATTTCATCCAAATCGGCTGACCGAAAGTGCTACTTTATACAATGCATTTTGCATCTTTTTACGATACTCTTAAAATACACGGTTTAGGGTTCACTTGAGTCCAAACGACCAAGTCTCGCAAAAAGGTCTGCGTGTCTGTGTGCTTTTTTACGATTTTATAAAAATGGCTCCAACTATTTTGATTAAACTAACTGACTCGATGGAAAATCAAATAGGGTGTCATATCATGTTGGTACAATTTAGATCGAAATAGTCTGATAGGACGTAAAGGCCGATATATACAATTTTATTCCTTTAAAGAATCTTTAAATTTGTAAATTAAAAAAAAATAACCATATCATCTTTTTTGCATTGATAAAAACAAGTAAATATATAAGTTGAACGAATTCGACATCTAACCAAAGAAAAAACCCTATAAGGTTAACTAATAATATATAGATATTTTCATAAATCTGAGAGGGTAGTGATAATTCATGACTTAATCAGAAAAAATAGATAAATAACAAGTTGAAAGTATATATTTACGACAGTGATAGCCCGTATTTGTCTTTACAATAATTGACAATACATTTCATGTAAAGACTAGCTATCATTCATTCATAGGAAATGTTGATGGATAGGCTTGGTATTAAGATTGAATCATAAATTTGTTCTAATTCGACATATTTCATATTTGAGAAATGAATCAATTTTTTTCACTATAATTTTAAATATTACTTAAAGCAATGGTAATAGCAACTTATTTCGGTTCGTAAAATTGATTGATATTCATCATATTACTATTTTTTAGAAAGGCGCCCTAATTCTCGAAGAAGGGAACTCATTTAATGTATCGTTTATAACCCAAGTTCCAAAAGTGGTGAAGTTTATTTTTTTCTTTTTCTTTTCGAAACATCCAGTTTTTCGAGCAACCTCCCCGAGAAAATGCGCAATTTCGAAAGTGTTGGTTTCGCAATTTCTCGAAAGGGGTATCGTGCGGTCTTCAGGAGCCGTAGGTCCTTGCAAGTCAGTATTTAGGGCGGCCCTAGAGAGAGAAGGTGAAGCATAACCTAGATTTGTGTGTGGAAGGTTACCCCTGTAACCTGTTACTTACCTTCATTAATACGTTCCTACCCTTCCAATCTCTAGAGAGAAATTAACATGAGTTTCAAACTTTAGGATTGCTCATTAATCAGGATTGTTTAAGGACTCAAAAGTGCGATAAGAGCGTTCAATAGAACATGTGTATTAAGTACTCATAGATTTAAAATTAACCATTTACCTGCGAATCTAGTTTTGAAACTTATTATTATTTTTTATTAAAAATATAGAAACGTATCAAGACAAAAAATCAGGTGCGGGCAACACACGACTTTCACTTACCTCCATTTTAAAAATCAATGAAAGAATTTTCAAATACAGTCAGAGATAAAATTACGTGAAACTATTAAAGAATTAATTAAATTGAATTTATATAGAAACATGTGTTTAATTAAAAAAACTATTATATTATTATCTAAAATAATCAGTTAGTTTCATCTTCTTTTCATCACTCTCTATTAACTTTTAAAAGCTTGAGTATAAGATAATATTTTTTCTAAAATCTTTAGCTTTCCAACGTTATATCATACATGTACATTAGTGCTCTTAAGTTCAAAAACAAAAAATTGCATTAAAAAAAATATTTTTTCTGTTTTCTTCTTTAGTTGCTTTTCATATTCGCTAAACTTGCATATTTAGCTGTTTTACATCAGTAGTAACAAGATAATATAGTTATTTTTATAGAATCAACAAAATTAAAGGCACTTTAGAAGAAGATAATTTAAAATATCGGTATTTAGGCCCTGTCAGACCATTTTAATCCGAATAAAACCTAAATTATATTAAAGCCCAATTAATTTTACATCGATATAGCGAGTTTAATCAAAATCGTCGGAACCGTTTTCGAGAAAATTGAAAAAAGGTGCAAAATGCATGCTAAAAAGTGGCTCTTCTGGTAAGCTCATTTTGATGAAAAAGGTTTTGTAACGTCTCGGTCGTATATTTGTCTCAAATTTGAAATTTCAGTTTCATAGGACTTACCGTTTCCACCCGGGAGTTACCACACACACACACACACACACACACACACACACACACACACACACACAAACCACACAGACACACACACAGATCTTTTTGCGGGACTTGGTTATTTGGACTCAGGGGACCCTAAAATATGTATTTCCGTTGAAAACTGGAATTAAAAAATTTTCACGATCGCAATACTTTCCCTTACTATATATAGTAAGTGAAAGTAAAAATTAAATAAACCAAATCAAAAACTCATTACACATCTTTTCAGAGAAGATAATAATATTGATAATACAAAAATCAAGAAAAAAACAACTTAAATGTAAAATATTATAAAATGACATATATCCTACAATTAATAAATAAAATAAAAAGCACCTTTAAAGAGTATGATCACAGAAATATATCATTTGGATTATATAACAATAACAAAGTAGAAAAATGTTTAAGTATGATGAGAGATAAAATAGAAATTATGGATAAACAAAATGTCATATATAGAATTGATTGTGAGAATTGTGAGGGATTGTACATTGGTGAAACATCTAAAAAGTTAAAAACTAGATTATCACAACACATTTAGAATTGTAAAAGTATAAAAAATTCAAATAAGAACAATAAAATAGTGAAAAACAAAAAAAATTATAACATCGAAATAGAAATAAATATAGACCTCAGGAATGTGGAAACACACATTGAAACATAGTGCTATTTTAATATGTGCCGAAGTTTCGGCATACATTGTGGGCCTTCTTCAGAGCTAAAAGAAACAAGATAACAACCAATGTAATATTAAAATTTTTAAATATGATCTTAATTTGGTTTACTTCCACACTTTATAACTGTCATCTTATTATTTTACATTTAATTTTATGTTAGTTCCCATATTTATTGTCACCATATTATTATTATATACCTTACGTATTATTAAGTCTATAATTACATTGGCTTAATTATCTTGTTTCTTTTAGCCCTGATGAAGGCCCACAATGTAGGCCGAAACGTCGGCACATAATGAAAATAGCACTATGTTTAAATGTGTGTTTCTCTCTAATGACCGCACCCCCAACCATCTTCTTCATCTAATTTCTCAACGGTCAAATAAACTATGTCGTTAAAAATTTATTTAGATTATTTTCTTTCTTTTAGACTTGAGAGAGATAATTCCATAGTTAACAAATTTGTTTTATGTTCATAAATTAGTAACAAAAGGGCACAAGAACTTTTCATTGGCTACCACTAATATGATACGATATATGGTGAAATATTTGATTCGAGGAATCAAAATCAACAAAAAACTTTATGTTAGTTTAAATTGAGGCAATTGGTCAAGTAATCTAAAAAAAAAGTCAAAAGTGTGATTTTTGGATTTTGGTGACTTTTTAAGTTATTGTTAATTTGTCTCGATTAATTTCGAAGTTGGGTTACTGAGGGAAAAAAAGGTTTAAGGTTCGTTTTCCTTTTCAGAATCGAAAACATACATCGAATCTTTGAAGGATTATTACCAACCTTGGATATACGTGAGCTGCTTGTATTTTCTGGACAATGGGGTTGTGGATTACAATTAAAAGTTAAACATGGCAAATCCTAATTATAACTCATTAAACATTACAAGGCTAATTACAATGGGAATTTTCCAGTGTGTCAAGGAAACTTCAGAAACAATAGTCTTTACTGACATAAAAACAGAATTAATTTACATGTCATAGTTTAAGCAACGTGGATAAAGTATGAAAGAGGTTTGTATAATAAAATATTACGTATTAAGTCACGTGTAACTATTAATTTGAAGAACTGTCAATACTTGTATACAGTAAACCCTCTTTTTAACGAACACGGTTATAACGAACACCGTTTATAACGAACTATCGTTGCGGTCCCTTGAAAAATGAATAGAAAACTATGCTTTCTCCTCGTTTATAACGAAAAATTCTCTTATAATGAATTAACGAACTACTTTTGTGGACCTCAGAATTGAATTTGTTCGGTTATTACGAAAAATAAAGAAGAAAAAATTAAGAAACGTCCTAATTCTCAGTAAAGAGTGGCGCCTTTCTGTTCAAATCCTTACCTCTTCCTTCTATTCAGCTCAATTCTGTGATTCACAGTCTGTGACAGCTTCTGGTTTCTAGTGTTTCAGCTAGTTTTTCTGTTTTTATTGATTTTATTACTTGCTTTAATTCGAGTTTCCTACGAGGTCAAGAGAGAATCTATTGATTTAAATAAAAGGTTGGCGATTCTCCAAGAAGTGGATAAAAAAATTGAGTCGAAATCGAAAATTATTAAAAATACGGGATATCAAATTCTCCTCTATCAAAGATTATCGCTAATGAAGATAAAATCGATGCCTCTGTTGCGTCTTCATCGGGAGGTGTAAAAAAAAAAAAAAAAAAAAAAAAAATCATTTCAACTTTATATGAATTGCTGTGATTTTGACATTGTAAGTTCCTTTTTAAGTTTTGTATTTTGAATGATGGTTTATTTTAATCTTAAAGTATTATGTAAAATGTGAAATAAGATAGATATGTACATAGTGCATAGTTTTAACTGCTTTTGTAGTTTCTAAATAAACATGTGCCTGAAAAGCGAATGCTGTATTGAAAATATTTCTTTTTTACCACCTGAATTTATACCGACATATAATATACATACAATATATTTTTTGGATATAACGGAATCTTTTATAACGAACAGAGTATTTTTTGGTCCCTTGGAGTTCGTTTAAACGAAGATTTACTGTATTTTGAAAAATAAAATTTGTTAAATATGGTAACGATTTGGAATAATGCCATAAAACTTCATAAAAAGTGAACCTACAAAATATATCAGCAACAATTGAGACGTTGATTTCCAAAAGGTACTATATCCATTCTAGGAAATTTTACAGGAGGTGCGAAAATCACTAATTATTATATTATTATATTAGCTAATTTGATTCTTTTCGCATTAAAATCCAGAATTGTTTTTTTAGTTTATTAATAACATCATATTAAAGATATGAAATGAGATGTTTTGGTATAATTTGGAACGAAATTAAATGTGTAATTATTTCCTTTAGAAAATAATTATATTTCTAAATTGCGTTTATAAAGTGCTTGGGTGTTTGTTAGATAAAATCAAATAGGAGATTTAGATATAACTAATTGATGAGAATACAAAAATGTAAAAAAATCAATTTTGTAAAAAATGTCCTTTAGTACTTTTTGGAAATCAACGTCTCAATTGTTCCGTCGGTTTAAGTTCTTCATTCATTAAGTATAACTGGAGAGATATCTTATAGAAAGAGCACTTAATTTATAAACCAAATCAAAGCCATACAAATCGGCAAAAGAATATAAGTCCCTAACAACAATTTTATCATACACAGAAAAAAAAAAAAAAAAAAAATTATATAAATATGTCCTTACTAGTTCTTTTGTTTTATTTAGTAATGTAAATATTTATCTATTTTAAGGTATTTTGACCAAAAGTATCGTATACGATTAAGATATATATTGAGAAAACAAATATTTTTATTTTCACTTACTTATATATAAATATAAAAAGGCGATCGTGAAAATTTTCGAATTCCACTTTGCAACAGAAATACATTTTTTTGGGGCCTCCTGAGTCTAAATGACCAAGTCTCGCAAAGAGGTCTGCGTGTGTTTTTTTTTTTTTTTTTTTTACGATTTTCTGAAAATGGCACTGATGATTTTGGGTAAACTAGCTGAATCGATATAAAATTAAAGTGGTTTTAATATCATGTTGGTATCATTTAGATTGAAATTGTCTGATAGGACGAGCATAACAACATTCTATAGCTAAGGTCAAGCGTTCATACCCGGTAGAAGACCCTGGGATTTTTTAGAGAGAAGAAAAAAATCCACTGTTTGCCGTCCTTCTGAAGGGATGTAAAATGGTTGTACCATGACGTAAACCTTGCTGTGCGATGTCAGGTATTCGTTGAAGACCTTTATCCTAATTAAACTCAAATAGGCAAGGTTTAGGACCCCCACAAGAGAATAAAACTTACATTAAACGAATAAACCAAAAAATGGTAGGATAAAATATTTATTTAATATCTGATTATTTTTTTTTTATTTTTTTTTTAATAGTAAACTCCATATGTGCATCATAACAATTGATTCTGACACAGTTTAAGAAAACGCACAAAGTTTTTTCTCAAAATGTTTTTAATTGTTTTTAAAATTACAAATCGCCGTATAGTATAAGGAATATTTCTAAAATAAATTTAAATAAAAATAGTCATACATAAAAAATGAATATATCTGAAGAAGATATTCCAAATAAATATGCATTTAGAAATAAAATAAAATCCAGGGATTTCTAGAGGAAGAAATAACGAAACGTATGAAGAATCTATATCCAGAAGCAAAGACAAGATCAGAGTAGAAGAAGTTCTAGGAGAAAAGGAAGGTCATTGCTTCGACCTAAGTACGTGGTCCAAAAATGCCCAAAATTGATTAGAAACTAACTTGAACTAAAATTGAATGAAAATATGGTATGTTATAAAACATGTTAAAATTAATATGTTTTGTTCAATTATTGTATAATTATATATATATATATATATATATATATATATATATATATATATATATATATATATAGAGAGAGAGAGAGAGAGAGAGAGTGAGAGGAGGGAGATTCATCATACAGTCTGCTTCACCGCTTCGTGAGTAGCCTGCCGACGGAACCTATCATTTACCCGTTACACTGTTACTGGTTACATGCGGTTACAAACAGATATGTAACAGGTTGCTGATAACGGGTGATTAAATACGAATTAAGATCAGAAGAGCATCGGTGGGGAATGAAAGTCGGGAATATCTTAATTATGGCGAAACTCTCTACTCTAATTGTTTGCGCGCCTGCAATCGAATGAGATGAATGCTATACCAATAAAGTTCAAAGCATATGAATCCGATGCAATTATGAGAATAGTATTTTATAATATAATGATATCAATTAATTAATGGATACCAATTATAGTATATATTATTTTATAATATATTATAATATATATATAATTAATTAAATATACTATATATATATATATATATATATATATATATATATATAATATATATATATATATATATATATATATATATATATATATATATATATACTAAATATAATATACCTTTGCTTCCCACCCTCCGACCTATTACCAGCTACAAAAAGACTACAAGAGGACTTAAATGAATAAGTCACTGGGCTGTAGTCAATAAGTTAAAACTTCATGCTGAAAAAACAAAAGCAATTGTAATAGGATCCCATCACCTCCTGAAAACAGTTCCACATATCCCAACTCTGTACTTAAATAGTGAATCCTATAAAGTTCCACCTGACCGTCAGGAATCTGGGAGTAACCTTCGACCAAACTCTATCCTTCAAAAATCATATTTCCAAAATCTCTCCCTCTACCTTTTTAACCTTAAAGCAACTTATTCCTTCCGTCACCTATTCCCGTATGAAACCCGAAAACTCCTGTTACCTCTCTAATATTTCCCCACTTCGACTATTGTTGTGCGGTATACGATGGTGTTTCTGGGGATCTTGAGGTTAAAATAAAACGCTTAATTAAATTGCTTTGTCCGATTCATCTTCGGGGTCCCCAGGTACACCACCGTGTCTCAATTTTATGGCGAGTTGAAGTGGCTTTACTCTTCCAATCGTCGCAAAAGTATTTCCTTGCGTCATTCCTTTACCAAGTTATCCAATCCGCCGTCCATTCATACATTTTTGACCTCCTTCAATTCAAATCCTCTGTCCATCCTCGTTGTACACGCTCCAGGCCTTCGGATTTATACAGTACGGCCCACCGAATTGCTCATTTCGACAGATCCTTTCTCATTCGATCCTCAATCCTATGGAATTCTATCTCTCCTTCCATTTAGTCACTCCAACTCTCTTGCAACCTTTAAATCCGGAATATTTAATCATTTAATGAATATCCAGGCTCAATAAAATTGTAACTAATTTTTTATCATTATAATTTTTTTTTGTCGTTCTTGTTTTCTTCTTATTTGAATATGTCTAATTTTATATAGGTAATTATTAACTTGTTAACATGTATAACTTACTCTAAGACCTCTAAGCACATTTTGTACATTCTGTATTTTTTATTCTAAAGGGACATGTCCCAGGATAATAAATGATTTATTTATTATTATATTATTATTATATTTTAATATCTTTAAATTATTATTGGAACAATTTTCAATGAGATATATTACAATTTGTTTTAACAAGAACGATTGTAATAATAGTGTTCGATCGAATTCCTACAATATTTACAGAAAAACTAAGGTAAAGTAAAATTATTAATTTTTTTTTTTATCTTGATATATTTCTATTCACACCTGTCATGCAGTTGATAATCAGTGAATATGAATGACAATAAAATAGATTTTGTGGCGTGACAGCATAATGGAGAGCGGTACCGCTTCCTGACGTATTTTGTAATTGGCATTTATGTTAGAAAGTCCCTCGTCCAACTTCAAAATTTAAAACATAAAAATAAATAAAAAACAGAGGGTTAAAACCAAGAACAGAAAAAAGTACAAACTCATGAAGAAATTAATCAATACATCAACGCGAGTTAATAGAGAAACTAATATAGTTAACAAAAGTATATAAAGGTTAAATAAAGTAAAGATAACAAATATTAATGATTTATTCAAGGGAAAGCTAGTAACAATATTTAGTAACTGTGTTGGAAAAAAAAAACTTGTTTTGTTTTTATACAGCCATTCGAAATATTATGTAAAACTTTGTAGAATATTGCAAATATAGCGATTCTCATATTCCCACGGTCTACAAAGATTTTTTTTTTTTTGCTTTTATGTACCAGGATTAGTCTGAAGTTATTCACACATTTCCTGGTTTGGTGTGGTCACTGTACAAGATTGGATATAATGTAACCTGTTTTACAAAATACTTCTTAGTACAGAAAAAAAAAAATCAAAATGTATTCGAATTTCCTATATATTAAAAAAAAAAAAAAAAAGAAGTGATTTCAACGAAATGTTTAATATAATGGATCATTTGGTTTAACGACTTAAAAAAACGATTTTGACTGTATCAACGTCCGACCTTGGATGCTACACATCCGTTATATGGGAAGAACCGTTACTGTGTATTCTCACAGGGGCATTAACACACATTTGACAGGTACATTTCCTACAGTATAAAAAAAAAAATAATAAAAAATAAAAATGTATAACAGTTTTATCCTATACTAATAAAATAAGAATGTTTATAAAATCACGTAAAGGAAAGTTATTTGTGGGTGCTGTCATTAAAACACTTCAATTGAGTAACCTTGATTTATTGTCTCGACATTTCAGCCCAAATTTCTTTTATCTTCAGGACGAAGAAAAACACAAGATAATGACCAGTTTTTTAAAAATAATAATAATAGTAGGTCTACCGAACCCGAAGGAATCCGATACCACTAAATACTGCCTAAACAGATCCGTCCAATGATCACCGCTCAAGCCCAAGCCCCTGAGGTCAGGTTTATCACAATCCTCCCATTGACGCTTCGGCCTACCTTTCGGACGCCTACCACGGATAGTAACGTTTTTGGAAATCATCCTTCATTGAGCCCAACAACGTTACACGTCCATTTGAGTCTCCGCGATGCTATCAACTCAATTATACTAACAGGATACGAGCTCAGCAATTCAGCTTTGTGCAACCTCCTGGATTCCCTAGAGGCCTCATCGTTCTTTGGACTGAATATTTCATGCAGCACCTTATTTTTGAAAACCTTAAGGCGTTGTTCATCTTTCAAATTAAGCGGCAACGTTTCACATTCGTGAAAGAAGAACTGTCGGAAGAATAACAGTTTTATAAATTCTAACCTTTCAGTTTTTTTTTTACAGAAGAAGCGATCTTACTAATTTCGCAACTGAATAATAACACGCATTTCCCGCGTTTATCCGCTACTTTATTTCTTCCTGGATTTCGTGTTTTCTTGTTAACATTGAACCTAAATACTTAAATTTCTTTATGTGTTGAAACGTATGACCTGATGTATATAAATACAATAAAAATAGGCCCAAGGTTTCGGAGCAATATTGGTTTGAGTGGAAAAAGTTACGAATTTATTAGTGTATAAAATTTTTGATCAATCAAATTTTGATCTAAATCAATCTTTAAAACAGGTGATTATAATGATAGACATGTTTTTCCAACATTTTTTTGACGTGCTCTATCTCTGTTGTAGTTGCTCGAATCCAAATTTAGAAGACAGTTTCCTCGTAAGAAATTAGGTGGAAAATATATTTTCTCATTTGAAATCCAATATGGAACGTTCAGAGATGATCATGAATAAGCCGTTTTTCAGAAAATCGTAAAAAGGTGCTAAATGCATAGTATCACAGTGGATCTACCGATCAGCAGATTTTGATGAAAATGTTACTGAAACATCTCGGGCATATAGTTGTCTCAAATATGAAATTTCAGCTTCGTACGACTTTTCGTTTTTCCGCTAGACTTACTACACACACAGACCTTTTAGCGGGACTTGGTTATTTGGACGCAAGGGATCCTCAAAAGGACTTTTTTCCGTTGAGAACTTAAATTGGAAAATTTTCACGATCGCAATACTTTACTTGCTATATAATTGATATCTAGGTGAGTCACAGTAACAATCATAAACTTAAATTGGGCTATATCAAAACCTAGAGATTTTTCAACAATTACGTTGAATCTATGATAAATTATGTTAATGCTATAAATACATAATTCGGATAGAAATATTGACATTTTTAATGCTCTCTCCTTCGTCCTTGTTTCTTGCATCTTGATGTCCGTAATTTATAAACACGTCTTGAAATCAAGGAAACATTTATGAGGATCTCATTTCCTGAGAACAGGGCAGGGCATTCCAAATGTAAAAAATAGATTAGATACAGCAAATAAGACTCATCCAATTAAAGAGAAGTCGCAATTTAGTTCAGACATAGCCGCTCGATATCTTCCCGGGATATAAGTTGGGGACGGGAGGGAATTGCGTTTCAACTCGGAGGCTGGATAAGCCTTCAGGCAACGTTATAAATAAAATAAATAAATAAATTGCAATGTTAATTAATAGCTAAGTTGCCAGGAGCGCTAGCTACCAAGCCAGGGAAAGGCCAGCCAATGATATAACAAGATGGACTGGAGCATTAGTGCGAGAGCGAAACCCTTCTACCTTGCTGAAGGGGGTCTGTGCCAATTCCCATCCACCGATGTCTTCTTCGCCTCTTCTATATAGTTAGTCTGCTATTTCCTATTTTTCATTTAGGATCCCTTTCTAAGATAGAATATCCTCAGGCTACAATTAACTAGACGATACCATTTTCGAGATTACGTACAATGTTCACCCAGTTCGCGAGATAAAGGTTACAGCAATACTCCCAGGAACAACTTTTATCAATTTAAGTATTTTGAAAACTGAAATAAATATTGAGCTAATGAGCTAGCTATAGTAGAATTGTAATATCCATGATAAATAACAATATGTGAAATTACGAAAAATGTTTGTAATGAGCAGGGTTATCTAGGCCACCATTTGGAAAAAAAGATAAAAACACACGTACTCCATTAACATTTTCTTGAAAGAAAAGCTTACCTACATATGAAATTACGGGGAGTCCGTGGCTGAGTGACTAGCGCGCTAGTCTCTCATGCTACAGGTTCTGAGTTCGAATCCCAGTCCCGGCGGGGCTTTTATAAGGATGTAAAAGAATGGGGATTCACTCACAACCTCTCCCCCGGGTATGTGAGATCCGTCAGCCAAAGGGTGGCCACTCACAAAATTAGTCGTAGGGATGATGACCCTACACTGAAAATAGCATCGTGAAACGTGAGTGTAAACTCGCAAGTATTGCGGCATAGGGGCAAGGTCGGCATTCTTTGTAATAGGAGATAATATAAATATTAATCCTAACAATTAATAATATATTGAGGAGTAAATCTCATTCTATAACTATCGGAAATACGTGTTTTAGGGTCCCGTGAGTCCAAATAACTAAGCAACGCGAAAAGGTCCTGTGTGTCGGTGTACGTGTTTTGAATAAATTGATATTGCTATATTATTTAACATAAATCATACTTTTTATTTAAATTAACTTTAAATTTTTTACATACATTTATTAGTTTATTTAATAGTTTTAAGATGAATTTATTTATTTTCTATGAATTTATTTGTTTTCTATTTTATGTAATTTGACTATTAATATCATTTTCTGTATATATATATTATGAATGTGGTCTCATATCAATATTATAATTGTTCATTTTGTAACAAATTGTAATATATCTCAATAAAAAAAAAAATAATAAAAAAAAATTTTTTTAAGCTAAAAATTAATTTAATAGTTCTTAATTTGAATTTTACAGCAAAGCTAAGTGAAAGTCGTGTTTGCCCGCACCAGATTTTTTTTAGATGTAATAAAAGTCCCAAAATTAATAAGGAGATGACTAATTAAATTTTTCAATTCATTAAAAAATCTTAATTACGATTTATAAAAGAGTAATAACAGCGCCACAGCCAATGAGGTGGCAGATATCAGTACCTGACTGAGAAAAAGGTAATCACCACATCCATATATCGTCCCTACCATTTCCAACTATCACAATCACTTTTTTCAGATTCGATAATTTGCTCTTGCATTGCGAACGATACGGCTTATGGCAAATTGGCAAATTTCCGGAAATGCCTAGAATAAATTATGGAATATGACCAATTTTAAGTATATTACTTCGTTTTACTTGCTCTCTTGAAAAGTGCCAATTTTCATATTCCATAGTTGGAAATGGTAGGGACGATGTATGTTTCTGAATTGAAATATTCATAAAAGATATAGAGCCTATTGGAAATATGGACATCAGGTCTCCCTGATATGAGATAAAGTTCAAGATAATTTCGTTGCATCTTACGTTGTCTCCAACCTGGGAGAGAGGGAGAGGGGGGAGGAGGAGGAAATTGTATAGTTCGTAATTTAAAAGACGGTACAAATGACCGAGTGCGAATGATCAGAAAAAAAAGAAAAGACGACTTTTAAAGCTCTTCAAGGCTAAATCAATCACTCATTTGAAGCTAAATATAATGGAATACCTGCCCGACGCTATTTTCGTTATCATGAGGATAAATCGATTTTATCAACATTGTCCTTGGTACCGTCAAGTCATGTTTATGTTGCATAGTTTTGAAAAACGCATTGTAACGTTTCTTTTAAATAGATTCAGAGACAAATGAAAGTACAATGTCCCTATTACAACTTCATTTGCATACATAGTTTTTCTTCCCGCATCTAACCGGCACTCTGTTCTGACTTGAATCTTTGTAATTTGTAATGAAGAAGCAGTTTGAGATAAATCCTCGTAAAAACTAATAGTGTTATGCTAATCCTAGTTAAGCAATGAAGCTATCTGTAACGCTAGTAAACTCAGTTCACGCTCTTAACATCCGATCCTAAGAATAGTCTTAAGCGATCGCAACGTTAATATCCTCATCACGCTTGTGAAATACGACTACATTAAATGGATACGGGACGTCAGATTAGTCTGCGGACAATTCGTTTGTTATAATCGTAATCTTAAGACGAAAATTTATCATTGGAATAATCTACAGTGCAGCAAACTAAAGTACTTAGTTTTATTTTGTTTTTCTGATAATACCTTTCATGAAATTAATAACTGGTGGGTAAACATTCGATTTGGTGCCGTGGTGGATGGATAAAACCATGTCCAGCGGATCTTATTCCTGTTGGAGGTATGGATCATTGTATTTTTAATTTCTCATTTAGGGGAGCGGCGTGGTCAAGTGGATAGAGCACAAGTCTACTGTTCTCAGGGTCCTGGGTTCGAATCCCGGCTGTGGCAGAATATTATTTATTCTGTTACTTCAGTCGGAGGGCGACCCAAGGTTATGGAGACCCTCCTTGGGCAGACCCAGCCTCTATAAAGTGGGCTCCCAAAAAATTGGGGGAAAAACCTGTCGGCTGAGCGTGATCAAGGCCTAATCACCTCATTGCCGGCCGTTGGCCTAGAAACAGTACGAATCTCTATTATACTGAGCCCAAGACTCTTCACGGGTTGTAGTGGTACAGGGTTTTTTCCTCGTTAGAATGGTTGCAGTGCAATTACAAACAATTAAAAAAATAAATGGATAAATTAAAAATAAAACCTGTACCTTTACTACTCATGCAGGGTCTTGAGTTCAGTATGCATAGAGATCCTTAATGTTTGTTTATCAATTTACGTCACGTTATGGTGCTGTGGCTGATCGGACGATACTAAAGTGGTTGTACTCAATTTGGCTATCTAGGTTTAATGAGGATAGGAGTCTTTAATGAATAGCTCACATCGAATATGCTCGGGACCACTTTTTTACCCCGCCTCCGAAGAACGTCATAACGACGGATTTTATACTCGCACTAAAAACTCCTAAGGCCACCTACCCGGTTTGAATCCGCGACCTTAGGTATAGAAAGCTGCTAAGGTAACCAATTCACCAAAGCAGACTATCCTTTTATGTTTCTAATATTGCATCGTGTTGTTTTCTGTACTGAATTAGAGGGTCAGAAATTAAAAAAAACTTTTTTAAAAAATTCGACTGACGGGAAGTGCTACTTTATACCATGCATTTTGCACCTTTTTATAAGTATCTCATAAACGGCTCTATCGATTTCGATTAAACTCGCTATATGGATGTAAAATTGAATGGGCTTTAATATGATGTAGGTTTCATTCTGATTGAAATAGTATGGCAGGGCTTAAATGCCGATATTTTAAATTTTCTTCATCTAAAGTACCTTTAATTCTATAGATTCTATAAAAAAAACTATATTATCTTGTTTGATAATTAATAGCAAAATATGCACGTTGAGGGAATTTGATAAACAACTAAAGGAAACAACTGAACAAAACTTTTTTATGCATTTTTTGTGTTTTTGAACACAACAATAGATGTATAATATACCGTTGGATAGCTAAAGATTTAAGAAAATATATTATCTGATACACGGAATCGTAAAGGGTAATGGAGAGTGATGAAAAACCATAAAACTAACTGTTGTTTGGGTTTCCGAAAAGGGATATTCATGTTGACCGTGCTGCAACCTGGCGGCTTGTCAATGAAGCAAAGCGCGCTAATTTTATTTTTGAACATAATAACAGTAATATAGACGTATAATTATAGTTTGAAAAAGAAAGACTTTAGAAAATATATTATCTTATAAACAAGCTTGTAAACATTAAATAAAGAGAGATAAAAAGCCGATAAAACTAACTGATTATTTTAGATAATAATATAATAGAGTTTCTAATAAAATACATGTTTCTATATTAATTCGTTAATGGTTTCACTCGTTTTTATCTCTAACTGTGTTTGGAAATTCTTTAATCGATTTTAAGAACGGAGGTTAGTGAAAGTCGAGTGTTGCCCGCACTAGATTTTTTTTTGATTCCCCACAAAAATACATGCAACGGCTACCGTGCATTATTATAAAATAGAGAAAGTAGAAAATAAAATTGAAATTTTATTCATAACTACGCCCATAACTCAGTAGTTTTTGAAGATAGAGAAAAAAAAATGTAAAGACTTTTAAGTATATTTTGTAAATGCTACCAATGGTAAGTTTTTCTAATCGTCTGGTTCCTGTCTATTGTATATTAGCAAATTTACTAGTTGAGTTATGTAATACAGTTGTAAGTATCAGTAATAAGTTAAACTGAAAAAAATAATTAATCTCAATTATAACTTTTAATGTATAGATAAATAATCAATCCACAACGAAACCGCCCCTATTATCAAAGAGAAGAAACTGCAAGCTCGCCAACATTCCGTAATATTTCACATATATCCATATTTAACTTAGGGGCAGAAAAAAAAATCGATTTTATTTAATAAAACTCCGGATTCTATAATAACATACTATACTGTTTACATATCTAGAAGCATAATCATTAGAATTACTATCAATAATGACAGAAGTCTTTAAACAGGAACCTTCACCACGAAGCAAAAAACTGCACTTGGGAGTAGCTCGATTAATATGCATTTATTCAGATCCGCTTTGATTCCTTGCCCGCGCTCTGCAAATTATGGCCGATTAGAAGTTACGAGCAAGGGGCGATATTAAACTTTGATTTAATTTATTAACAGTGATTTATTCGAAATAGACGAAGAAAACTTGTTTATTACCTTCTCTGTGTACTAAGTAACGATCGCAAGGAAGCCTTGATTGACAGTAAATAAATCCTTTGATTTTTTTTTACTTTCACATACCTATATATGAAAAAATATAGTAAGGGAAAGTATTGCGATCGTGAATATTTTCAAATTCCAGTTTTCAGCGGAAATACACGTTTTAGGGCCTCCTGATCCCAAATTACCAAGTCCCGAAAAATGGTCTGTGTGTCCGTGTATATGTGGTAAGTCTAGAACAAAAGCGAAAAGTCGTACGGAACTGAAATTTCGTATTTAATACAACTATACGCCGAGATGTTACAGCAACTCTTTCATCAAAAGAGCCACTTTATACCATGAATTTTGCACCTTTTTACGATTTTCTCAAAAACGGCTCCAACGATTTTGATTAAACTCGCTATATCGATGTAAAATTTAATGGGCTTTAATATCATGTAGATTTCATTTTGATTGAAATAGTCTGACAGGGCTTAAATTCCGATATTTTAAATTTTCTTCCTCTAAACTACCTTTAATTTTAAACATTCCAAAATATTAACCATATCATCCTAATGACATTGATGAAGGACGGCTAAATACACAGGTTAGACGGATTTGATGACTAACTAAAGAATAAAACAGCAAAACTATTTTTTAATGTAATTTTTGGTTTTTTAAAGCTAAGAAAAGTAATATAGACGTATAATATACCGTTGGAAAGTGAAAGATTTTAGAAAAAACATTTGTTAGACACAAAGTTATAAAAGGTGACATAAAGTGACGAATAGGGAATAAACTTATTACTGATTAACAATTTAATAGTTATATTATGTAATCTAAATGATATGTTTCCTACGAAAATGAATATACGTTTCATCAAAATCAGCTCAAAATATTTTTCAAATTGAAGTATAGTTAATTATTTTTAAATTGATTTAACAGTCGAGGTTAGTGAAAGTCGTGTGTTGCCCGCACCCGATTTATTTTTGTGTGTTGCTTTAGAAACACAACAATGAATCCAGGGAAAAACTTAATAAAAAACTCGAATAATTTAAAATCACTCAAAGTATTTTTATTCATTTACTACTGTAGCTAATCGGATGATGCTACAGTGGGAATCCTAAATTTCGTATATTCAGGTTTAATTAGGATGGTGGTCTTCAAGGATTACAGGCTCAGGACTATCATTTTACGTGACTTTGAATTACTAAGTTTTGTAAAACGAAAAAATTCTACTAAAGGTTTAGTCTTTACATAAACATTAGAAAAGCAACACATATTGAAAAACTTAAAACTAAATCAAATATCAGTTGTTGTATACGCAGGCTATGTAAAAAAAATAAATAAATAAAATAAATTATAAATAAAGAAAAAAAAAACTAAATATTTTTACTATGAGCAGTACTGGATCTTGTGAATTTATTTATAAAAGGGAAATATATTTCACGAAGGTGTAGAGTACCTGACGGTTTAACAAAAATATACGTCACATAACTACGATCGAAATTATAATGATGCTGATACCAAAAATAGCTCGGGTGACTGACCTTCCTAGATATAAGACAATAAGAAAAAAAACTTACAATAGTATTCCTTAATTAATATTCTAGCGGATCGAATACCCTAAGGTTGACGCAATTTTTAAATTTTCATACCATTTAGGAATGATTATTAGCATTTTTCTATCGCAGAGAATGGGAAGTCAATGCAAAATACAATCCAACGAACTGTGAATAGTAAGCGTTGACTAGGAATAAACTATTCCACGTCAGACTTCGGTTAAAATAATGAATAGTGATGATCCATTTATCGCTGACAATTTATTCGCGTCTCATTAAACTGTCTGATGATTTTCTGAGAACTTCAACTCAATCGTTTATAGGAGCATTTATTTATACATGTTTTTGTAAAAGTAAACTTTTATAAAATACAATATGAATTTATAAATAAATATTTATTTTAGGTGACGAGCTGTATTGGCTGTAAAAATCTTCGTAGCATTTTTCCATTTTTTCGAGCAGTGGTCAGATTTTCAAATATTTAACATATTGTAAATAAGGATGTCGCCCAAACTTTGTATGTTGATAAATAAATATAAAAGAACAAAAAGAAAAAAACAATTAAAAATGATAGACGTTTAAATGATACCTAAGAATCATTTATGCCGTAAAGTGGCAGGTATTTCCTGAGCGGAAATCAGTGAGTGTACAAATTAAAAAAAGAAATTCCTCTGGAACAAGACCTAAGTTATAGGAATGTCTGCTTTTTCCCGACAAGATCTAAACATGTAGGATATAACATAGTTATCTGCTAATTTAAAAGAACAGAAACTAATCTGTTGTGTAACAGCTACACGCCAAAGCAATCGTTAAAAGAGAGAAAAAAAAATGAGAGAGGAAGGGATAAGGCGGATCTAGTGGCCCGTACATTTATATATAATATTTTATACATACATATATTTTAATTAAGGAGGGACAATATATAACTATTAGCCGACTGTCAGTTTATTTATTCACAGTCAGGAGTCGGTTATTACATCGTTTAATTTGCTTTATGGCCTGTTTGTTTATTTGAGTTTAGTAGCTATGATTACATGGTATTCAAGACGAGTGATTTTATGAGGTTTTCAACACTTTCATTAGTTAGCTTCATTTTATTATTTTATTTTAGAAGTAGATAATAGTTATAGAAATAAAATGGAGGAGGAAGGGAGCAATAATCATTCTATCGAATGTTCCTGGAATGTCTTGAGTAAATTTATATAAAAATTCCACTAGACAAAATTCATGCATATATTTAATAGAATTAATGTGAAAGAAAAAGAAAATATAGAAAGTAAAGATATATTTATTTTGTAACATAAAGGCTTTTTAACTACTTAGGTTATTTTAGCCCTAAACTAATAATGCAAACACAAACATTTAACTTAAATACAAATAAAGTCCAGATAATTACGTATACAAAAAAAATAAACTAAAAAGGCATATAAAAATATTAAAAATATGAAAATAATTTTTTTTATTATATTATAGATTATATAATATAACTGTTTACATATATATATATATATATATATATGAATAACCACTGAAGTTTATGCCCTATCTGTCACTTTCATTACCTTCCACAACTTTGTTATACTAGAACATTAGAACATTTGTTCGCAAATCTTGAGCAATCCAGAGGAATATTTTACATGTATGTCATGTATGAATCTCACGTTGTAAAAAAAAATTGCTCTATTTTTCTTTATTTGGTTATCGAAATCGTTGAACTTGTATATTTAGCGGGTTTTTTTTTTTTTTTAACAATGTTAATAAGATAATATGTTTTTTTTAGAATCTATAAATTAAAGGTTCTTAAATAAGGAAAATGTTTCAGGTTTGTCAGACTATTTAAATTAAAATAAAACTTTTTTGATATTTAAGCCTATTAGCCTATTCGATACAAAGAATTTAATCCAAATCGTTGTAACTGTTTTTGAGTAAACCGTAAAAAGGTGCGAAATGTTAGGTATAAAGTTGCTCTGGTTGGTTCGCAAATTTTGAAAAATGTTGCTGTATCATCTTAGCTCCATACGCTTCTAAAATGTGAAATTTTAGTCTTGTAAACATTTTTTATAGAGGATCCTTAAACGATTATTTCCGCTGAAAACTTAAATTCGAAAAGTTAAATGATAGCAATTCTCTCCATAATGATATATTTCATATATAGAAAAGTGAAAGTAAAAAATGATTGTAAGTATAATATAGGCGAATTATGCGGTACTCAAGAAAGTTGATTAAATCACGAACGTGATTCAACGTCAATTCATATAGGCATAAGTATAATAATAATTAATAAAATAAAGAAGATATATAATAATTAATATATAGTTGAATCAATTATAAATCAAATTATTTGCCTTAAAATCATGAGATGAAATAGAAAATTGCAGAACTAAAGTCCAATAATTTTTTTTTTTTTGGCAGCTACATGAAGAAAGATTTTAAGTACAACTGTGAAATATTTTGAAAAACAGATATTGCGTAAAAGATTTAGACGAAGGAGGATGAGCCATGTTGAGAATTGAGGTGGCTCCCCGACCTTGGAATCCGGATTGTATTGAGAATGGGTTTCCCATCTCTCGTCATAATTATCGTAAGGCTAACCTTGAGTAACGCTACCTGCAATTGGTAAATAATATTTAATTGGGATTATATATATTTAGTGGGATGGCAAAATAAAGATGTCGGAATGGATAATAAACACATTACTAAAAGGATATTCAACATCAAGCACTCTTGAGAGATGAATTTCTTAATTTGAACGAAACGTAGATGGGACGCTTGCAAAAGATCTGAAGTCTAGTTTGCTTTTGATGCGACTAGGTCAGGGAAAGAGGATTGGTTTTATCAACATTGTATGGTTTAACTGACAATTAATTCTAATAACTAGGTGCACTAAAAAAGCAAGTATGGATAACAAGGATGACACTGACAGATAGATACTGTAAAGTCAAGATATTGTACAATGAGCATTATCGGAAAAGTTTACAGTTGAAGATGGCCTAAGGCAGGGAGATCCCAGTCTTTTCAACCTAACCCTAGAATATGCAGTACCTGCTATTCTGCCAAACTCTAATGGCACGATATATAATGGGTTGAAAACCGTGCATTTCCTCTGGACTACAGGACATTATGGTATACCCGGGAATGAAAAAGCTGATAAAGCTGCTAAAGAATCAGCCCAAATGAGTATCCCGCCTTTACAAGTGTACGAGCCGGGTGACGTGGGAAAATACATCATAGCCAGAATCAAAGAAAATTGGGAATCTATGTGGGCGGAGATCCCGCTTAGCAACAAACTTCGAAATATTAAAACAACAACGAAGCGGTGGACAAGCTCAGTTAGAGGTAAAAGAAGAGAAGAAGTGGTCATTACAAGACTGAGGATTGGCCGTACCAATTTAACCCACAGATATTTAATCACAAAGGAGGACCAACCAACATGTCGGATCTGTGGAACCCCATTAACGGTGAAGCATATAGTGGAGGAGTGCAGAACTTTACAAAAGGCATTCGCAAACTATAATGTTCCCTGAAGTGTGGCTTCAGCTTTAAAGACTCAAGTAATGCTGTGGATAACCTGATTAACTTGCATACAGATACACATTTATTTCTCAAATATAATGAATGAAAGTAAATATATATATATATGTATATATGTGTGTTTATGTGTGTGTATATATATCAGGTAAGAGTAGCTGGATGAAACAGGTGCTATTAGGCTCTTGAAAGCCTCTTAAATTTCAGAGGCCTGACAAACAGAGCTAAAGTCATTTTATATAAAACAGTCATTAGGCCGGTTGTGTCATGTGGCTGTGAGACTTTGGTACTATCCAAAGAAAGTGAAAGAATGTTAAAAATATATCCCTTAAGGATTTCCTCTTCCTCCTGAGAGCAATTTCTTTGCTGTATGAGGGGTGATACTTGCGAATATCGGAGTACCGTATGCTACTGCAGTACCGGCCGTATGATACTGCAGTAAATCAGTATCTTAAGTCGTAAGCTTAAGTGCTTAAGTGAGGTCAAGAGGTTTTTGAAGTTGTATGAGTTTGTCCATTTTGAATCGTATCGTAAGGGACAAGATATCTCTGTTTTTTTGGATCATTTCACTAAAAATTGCGAATTTAACTTTTGCAGAAAAAAAAAGAAAGAAAAGAAATTAAAACGGTTGTTAAAATATCCAAATCGTGAATATAATTTGAAATAGTAAAAATCGTCCTTTTCACGGTCTTTAGAAACTCGTAAATCTATTTCTTACTACTTCCGGGAAGTATGACTTTCGATTTAGCAAACGATTCGAAAGATATTCAAAGACTATCTCAGTTAATCATAAGTGACAGACTATTAGCATTGGAAATGTAAACACGAAACGTAAAGATGTGCTCCTTACGAGCGGTCCCTTGGCAATCCATTCACCGGTCGGACGGCGACATAAAGAAATAGGGCTGGAAGGCTAACGGTTAACATTTAGGTAGAATCTTCTCTCGGTCACCTTGTCTCTTCAAATGTCAGGGTCCCTGGTCCAGTCTCATCCCGACCGTGGTGGGAGGAATCCCTAAACAGGTTTTTTTTTTTGTTGGAAAAATACCAAAAATCCTCGCCATTGCATCATCGATAACTTACTCAAATGTCCACTAATTGGATGTGGACATTTAATTTGGAATGATATATGGAAATCGATTCTCACCTCTGATAAAGGTAGTCATTGGTAAGACAGCAAAATGGAACGTTACCACAGGTTCCCACGAGGCGTAATCAGGTTTTCATTTAGACATTTTATTTTTTTTAGTAGTATTAAATTATTTCACACTGGTACATTGGGAATAGTGACGAAAGGCTTCATTCCAAAAAAAAATTTAATAGATATATGAAAGAAAATATTAAAACTCTTAGTTTACAAAAGCATATTGCGTCCTACACTCATGTTTGGCGGACCACTGTTTACCCACTCAATTAAATAGACACTAAAACAAATTCAGCGATTCCAAAACCCTCTAGTTAGAAAGAAGACGCGGTCGAACTATAGTTAGATGCGTTTGATATTTCAACATTCAACGCACTTAATGATACTGTGGCTGATCGGAGGATGCTACAGTGAGATTCCTAAATTTTGCCTAGTCAGGTTTAATTATGATGTGAGTGTTTCATGAGTATCTGACATCGCACAGACTCGGGACCACCTTTTTGCGCCTCCGAAGTATGTTAGAATTTTTTAGTCCTACGAAAAAATCCTAAGGCAATCTGCCAGATTTGAACCAGCCACCTTGGATATAGGAGGCTGTTATGCTAGCCACTATACAATTTTTTTGAATAGTCTAGTTTTCTCATTCTTTCTTGGGCTTGATACTGGTTAAATATTCCTCGAGGAGGGTTCATCTGTAGCAGGTTGGCTAGCATAACAGCCTCCCATGCCAAAGGCCACGGGCCCAAGCCCGCAAGTGGTCCTAGGATTTTTTAATAGGAGTAAAAGATCCTTAGCTATGCCGTCCTTCGGAGGGGACGTTAAAAGGTGGTCCCGAGTCTTTGCGATGTCATGTACTCGTTAAAGACAACTTTCCTGATAAAGGCTGGATTGGCGAAATTTTGGGCTTCTACTGTACCATCGTCCGATTAGCCACAGTAGCATAAAGTGACGTTACATAAATAAACAAACAAACAATATTCCTCGAGATAGTGAATCCATTGACGATCTTAATTAAATAATAGATTTGCTTATGTTAATCGTGTTTCTATAATACAACACAATAGAAAACCATTAAATAACATTGTTAGTTATAGAAACCTGGAGTCAAATCGCACCGGTTCGAAGCCGTTCTGAGCGGGTTACAATTTATATCGTGATAGGCTTAATCTCCATCTTCCCATTCTAGTTAGAATAGGTTAGTAAACTGCAGGATAACTTGTCCTATTTGCCTGAATCGGGACAGACTGAGAACCACGAAAAAAATTATTTTTAGAACTAGAAAAATATTATTAGAATCCACTTGCCAAATTATTTGCTTTCAAAAATACTAGTATTATAACTAAAGTTATTAGACTTAATATTTAAAAATACTGCATACAGGAAAAACCTAGATTTTTTAAATATTTTAATATCACGATAAAAATAAAAAATCCTTATGCGGACGGGTTTCCAGTTATGGTATAAAAAAAAAAACGTAAAAGGACCAGTGATCATCACTTTTATTTTTTTTACGTACATTACCTCATTAAAGGTAAAAAAAAAAAAAAAATCCATATGCCCATATACGTTGGGCAATCTAAGAGTTGAAATCCTCGCGACCTTAAAAATATCAAAGAAAATGGCTCTTAAAAACCGGGTGTATTTTTTTTAGTTTACCCAGTGAAAGGTAGAATCATATCGGACAAGGTTTTCAGTAAGTGAGCTTCGAGATAAGATAAACGCTACATTTGTTCTATTAGAGAGAATGATAAGTGGAGCAAATTATACCTCTTCTGACCTGCAGTGCTTATATAATTATTGAAAAACCTCTAATTTCCTTAATAGCTGAATTAAAATCCCTCTTTGTCCGCAGTGGATTCGAGAGATGAGTTCCAGAGACTCGGGATAAGTCTGACAGTTTAAATAATGAAAACGAGGAAATGTAACGACCTCATCAAGTAGTAATATCTAGGACTTGGCGCTTAAGTGATACGAACTATTACAGCCCACAAACCGTTGCAGTTACAGATAAGTGGACACTGACTCAGATTTGGCCTTTAAAGCACCACTTTAGGTGTCTAAAGTTTAATACCCTTGTATCTGACGAAAGAGGATTTTTTAAAAATGTATTTATTTAAAAACATTGATTTTATATATATATATATATATATATATATATATATATATATATATATATATATATATATATATATATATCTTGGAAATCGGTAAACTTTTATTTATACATGAGTTTATTTGTCGCTTCATTTAATGCCACTTTATGCTACTGTGGCTAATCGGATAATTCTACAGTGGGAGTCCTAAATTTCGCCAATACAGAATTAACTAGGATAGGGATCTTTAATGAGCACCTAACATCGCACAGGATTTGGACCAACACTTTACATCCTTTCCGGAAAAAAAGCTTTGGGCCTTTTTCAAGGTTTGATACCATGACCTAGGTCATAGAAGGCCGTTATGCTAGCCACTACACCAGAGGTGATACCTACATGATAGCTTTTCAAGATATAATAAAGAAAATTGTAATTTATTTCAAACCAACGCTTTTATTTTTTGCTTTTTTTTTTTTTTTTACAATCATATTTCACCACTGTAAAACATTCTACTGTGACAAATTTAACCAGCATTATCTAAAAATATATAAAAAAAAAACAGGAACGATATCATATGAAAGAACAAAATAAAATTATATATACAAATTTAAGGGTAATTATTGACAAAGCATTCTTTTGCTATATATTTTTTTAAACATTTTTTAATCAGATATATTACAATTTTCTCAATGTAAACAATAATAATAATTTGAGATCACAATCATACAATAACTTTTGATGATTAATTAACAATTAATACCTAGCGTTGTGTAAATGAAATCCCCCTTCCACCAATTTCATTTTGGGGCTTTCGGTCCCCTAAGAATTATATTAGCGTAAAAAAAAAAACAATATGAACTTATACTTATATGACTTAGGTATAAAATAATGATATACAAAAATTTAAACAAAAAAAAATGCTCCTCACTAATATATTACAATTATAGATAAAAAAGTATTTATATTTACACATTTATAGAGGTCTATAGATTTATATTAAGTAAGAGCAATAACGTTATTTCGACTTGGTGTTAACATTTATTCGAAAGAATGATGGCTAAGGAGATAGTGGGATAATTTGTTTTCAAATGAAGTTAAAGATGATGCTTTGCGTATAGAGGTAGGTAAGGAATTCCACAACGAAGTAACACGGAATGTAAAGGATTTGTGAAAGGAAGATGTTCTGTGAGGATGAATATGGAGGTTAGTGGACTGGGATATCGTGTTAAACTAATGGACAGATGAACAAGGGATTGTATGTATGTAAGGTTGATTTTTGGTTATCAAGGTGTGCAATATATATTATCCTAGAAAATATTGCGGTCGAGAAAGTGAAATAGGCCACTTCTACCCGGCATTCCTTTTGGAGACGCTGGAGCGCTTTGTAACACCCAAGATGAATCTAATAAAATATTTCAAAAGTATTTCCAATCTTATCTCAAGCCCACAAAACAATCCACCGAATGCCAGGTAGCCATAGGCGATATTTTTTGACATACATTATTAAATACATCAAGTATATCTAAAAATGAAAGAAACACTACGAAAACGGAGTTGAAGTCGAAAAAGCTTTTAGGATTCGATAACGTATTTAATAAAATATATTTTCAAATAATAAAAACCTGATTGTTCGTAAAAATTAATGCACTGAATAATCTGATAAAGTGGTGTGATAAAGAAGAATCGCAAGTCCAATGGTGGCGCGTCCAAGCTCTCTCTTATTGGTTTGAGAAGTTGCCTCCCAAAGATTCAAGATTAATGTTCTTGAGGATTGAAACCAATTCCTGGTTTCTTCAAGCGCGTATCACTATGGAAGATGTTCTTTATATGTTTTTACTACCCATCAGACAACTTGATCGGCCGTCTTGTTCCAAATTAGGAACCACGACTGGTTACCAGCTTAAATGTCATGGAATCCATGTATGATATTGATATCTTTCTCAATCATTTATTATGTCGCTTAGTTAATATACAACGATCAAAGACAATCATTTAGTTCAGTTTCGATTTAAAAACCGCTCTTCTCAGGTACGATATTTATGTTGCTGCTCAATATTCTTCACTCTATGCGGACAAGGAATCTGACTAAGCCTTGATCTGCTTCTTGTTTTTGAATTTTTTAACAAGAGGCTTTCACCATCTTATATTTTACAGGTTTGACATCAGAGGTCGTTGAAAACTGTATTGTATCTTAATCCGTTAATTTATGAATTTTTTTTTTTAAATATTCATTTATTGAGAATTATTAGAATCTGTTTCATAATGAACAATAGTAGTACTGATATGAGACCACATTCATACAATATATACACAAAATAATAATAATAGTCAAATTACATAAAATAGAAAATAAATAATTTCATATACATACAATAAAATAATATAAAATAAAAAAAACAATGAAAAATTAAGAATAAAAAAAAAGCTCTAATTATTCTCTACGTTCTAATTCTTAGTAGTTACGAAATTGTGATAAGAAATTTTTGTTTTTAAAACGTATTCATAAAAATTTACAATTGCATTTAAATAAATCAAAATATGGGTAAATAAAAGTAACTACGAAGTTTCGATACCTATGAGAAACAATAAGTAGCAATGGAACAGAGAGGCCATCAGTAGAAGAAAGAATAACCCGACTGGTAAGACTGAACTTCTCCATTAGAAACTTAATCAGCTGTAAAAATCTGCCCCCTAATCTAAAAATTATGCAGTACAGTACGGTAGTAATACCGGTGATTCTGTATGCTATAGAAACAGTCAGCCTTCCGAGTAGGCGGGGAATCTTAAAGATTGAGAGCAAAATTCTCAGGATGATTCTGAAAACCTAAAAAAGAGGGATATACACGAAATCTAATAAATAAATGTACTGGAATTCAGAGGATCTGGAAAAAAATCGGAACCAGGAGACTGAGGTTCTACAGTCATATGGTCAGAATGAATAGTAAAATACTAAAAGAGAAATTTTTTTGACAAAGTCTGCAGCTATACAAGATGGGGAGAGGGATACGCAAAACAAATAAAAGGAGGCTAAAAATCAAGAAAAAAGATTGATTGGAATGAAAGTTTTCTTGAGAAAAGATGAGAGAGATTAGGATTCTTGTTGGGAAGAGGGAGAGAATGGACTGAGGAAGAGCGAGAGGGACAGTCCAGGAAGATGAAACAGTTTTGGAGTAGAAGGAAGGTGGAAGGTGTGAAGAAGAAGTGATATACATGTAAAAAAAAGAAAAAAAATATATCATATAACATTCCACAAATTCGGGAGAAACATTTTAGCATTATAATTTATTTTTCAGACGCCTCGAAGAATTATCAAGAATAGAACCGTAAGCATGATTTGAAACTATTGATTTAGAATAAAATGGTGTTTCCATTAAATAAATGGTATCTGGTTCTGGCCAAATTAGAGACATACGGAACATTAAGGTCATAATGGATGAGTTTATTCGTAACAAAGTAAGGAGCATTGAGGTTCTTACAAAGTATTTTAGGTTCTAAGGATTGGGTACGGGAAGAATTTGTGTTTTTTTGAATCCGCAACCTTGTTCCTAGAAGACTGTTATGATAGCCATTACACCACAGGTGACCCAAAGTTTACTAATAAGAAAAATTTCTATTAATCGCGCCTGTTGGTTTCTTTTGACACTCACGATTTTTGGTGTTTGAATACTTCCGTAAACGTTAGGTTAGGTTAGAGCTTCTTTGGACAATCAATAATTCTTTTTTATAGATATCTATTTATTTTGAATTCGTTTACCATTTCAAGTATAGTTAAATAAATAGCCTTATTTTTTTAAGGGAGCCTATTGTTGTTCCTGTATTACCACTGTTATCAAACGTTTTATAGAATTCTTTGTATCCATCTTTTTTATATAAAATTAGGACCTACCGTTTAGGTTATTGGTTCGAATGAACAATGAAAGTTTTCTTGACATGCTCTTTATCAAACAAGCTTTATTGGTGTTGCTCGCATTGAAAATTTTACGATATTTACGTTTATAACATTTGTAATTAGGACCTACTGTTAAGGAGTTATATATTTGTAATGAAAAATTTCACGTTCTGCCAATATTTTTTAACAAGCTCTATCTCTGTTGGACGATCAAAATTTTAAGGGTAGCTTCCTCGTCAGAAATTTCGTGGAGAAAACTTTTTGCAACATAATATTTATCGCTAGGAACTAACGTTAGGAGGTATATTAGTTTTGATGAAAAAAGGTACCAATTTACTGATGTCTAAACGGACATAGATGGTTGAAAATCTGGGGCGCGCAACACTCGCCTTTCACTTACCTCCGTTATTTATATCAATTTCAATTTTGAGAGAAACACTAAAGCAACCGTTTTCTGTTTTTTTATAATAACGTATTATTAAGTTGACAATGATGTCAAGCATTCTTGTGGTAAGCTCTTACGAACAAAAAAGTAACACATTATATAAAGCCCCGGAGAGCTCAATAAAGATGAATCAGAGAATACAATTAGTCATAGGGATAATTTGCTAAGTACGACAGTGTCACCCTGAGCATTAGAAAGGGCGCTTTGGCTGAATGCTTAGTAGACCCAAAGGCTCGAGGCCGGCAGGACTTATTGCGAGCGACATTGGAGTTACGATCTCGGAAGGTTGTAACAGTAAACCACCGGGCGACGTTTATAAGACCCCTTTATTATCTAACAATAGTAATTTTTAGTTTTGAAAGCGCTCCTGAATACATACTGCTTTGTTTCTTAAGGCAATGACGGATTAACGAGTGAGGGATTAGGATTTCCTTGGCCTTAATATCTTTGTAATGAATGCAAGTGTGAAGATTTTCCCTTGATACATTTTATGGACTTTAATCCATTCAATAGATAGTTACTTGGTTGGAATGCAAAAATTAAAAAACATATTTTTATTTTTACACAAGTGACCGTACCTTACTTCGCTGTAATTTAAACTTGATGCTATTTATGTCTTAAAAAAACATTTTTTGACCGACTTAGAGTTTATCGCTTAGTGATTATCAGTTCTTCGTAAAGAGAAGTGCACTTAGCAAGAATATATTACGTTTTTTTGATTTTTAACGCAACTCAGTACGCAAACAAGACTGCCCGTCGCTTTCGCTTACTTAAACCCTTACTGGACAGACGCTCTAACCTTCCACTTATTTACAATATGCTCATCTATATCACCATCATAAGGCCTATCTGGACTTAAGAAGTTGAGTTCTGGGGCTCTAATAAACCATTAAATTCTTTCCGTATTCAATTCTTACAATCCAAAATCCTTCAAAAAATCCTCAATGCTCTTTACTTTGTCACGAATAAACTTATACATAACACCTTAATATCCCATATGTTGCTGATTTAGCCCGAATCAGGTATCAACCCGTCCATGAAAAACTCCACTTCCACTCTAACCCACTAGTTTCAATCCTTGCTTCCTCTTCCATTACTGACGATCCTCCGAGGCATCTGAAAAGAAGATGGCCTCCGAGACATTTCTGTTAGCTAATTTACTTGATGTATTAACTAATACAGTTGTAAATTTCAATAAATGATAAGCAGAAAATGATAAGCTGGAGAAGCAATCGGCACTGGGCTTCATTAGATTTACACTAAAATCAATTTTTTTTTTTTACGGTATGTCAATGATACATTAAATTTTATTAGAACTATTTTCCCCCAACTTGAGGGAAATCAAAGGTACTAAGGTGGCCCTAGCGATTAGCAGAATGGAAGCCAACTTGTCCAAAAGGGTGGGATCCGATGACACACTGCTCTACACCTCTCATGCATTATTGATAATGGCGGCTAATGTCATGGCTAAACCTTTTCCAAATCGGTAGTGAGAAAAAGAAAAGGGGAGGGACGCTTTTAGCATTATTTATTTAATTCAATCATTTTTTTTTAAAATCAGGCTTAACATTGAGACATTAATTACAAAACGAGATCCATCGTGTCGAGAAGTAAACATTTTATTTTTTCAAACAACCAGTAACGTGATTCGGCACGTAGAAATGATAAATAATAACATTTCATGGAGGTTAATTATCTTAGAAGAGACACCTCAAAATATTTCTTTATATTTATATATTCAGACATGTTTAAAACCCATATTTATATGACAGTTTACATAGTTTCCTGTAGTAGACATCAAAGCCGCTTCTTTAGGGCTAGTTCCCCATCATAAAACTAATTAAATCTCAGGTATGAACAAATACCTTTAGTCATTGTGGATATAATTAGTTGACCGTGGAGAATTACTGGAAGGAATTAGTAAGGTTCTTGTATGTTATAATATTGACATTCTCTAGCGCAATAGTTTTTAAAATAGTATATTTAATCTTATTTTAAATTGTACATTTTTTGTATCTTTTTAGCCCTGATGATGACCCACAATAGGGGTCGAAACGTTGGCAAACAATAAATGGTTGAAACTATTTAGTTGTTTCATTTAATGATCGCCACTCGGAATAATTCCTTCCAGAAATATCTTTAGTATACTAAGTGTTTTTTTACGCAGAACAATACTGCAGAAATGGGAGTGATTTCACGTATTTTAAGAACGATAAATCATCACATAAATCATTACATAAGTTTTAACTAAGTTATATATTATTAGAAACACCTTAGTATGTGAAGAGTAATTCAACTCAAGAACTCAATGCAACTCAAGAATATGAGGTGAAAAATGAGATATTTTATTTTAGGTTCGATTATGATGATTTCTATCTTTATTGAATTTTTTAGAAACGTTTAGGTTTTTAAGGTCTACCACGACATTTCATGTACATTAAATGGGGTTACCTTTAGCATGGTGGTTAGCATAACAGCCTTCTATACCCAAGGTACCGGGTTCAAACCCGCAGGTGGCCCTAGGATTTTTTAATGGCACTACAAAATTCTTTGTTATACCGTCCTTCGGAGGGGACGTTAAAAGGTGGTCCCGAGACTCTGTGATGTCAGGTACTCGTTAAAGATTCCTATCCTAATTAAACCTCGATATGCAAAATTTAGGACACCCATTGGAACATCGTCCGATTAGCTACAGCAGCATAAATGGACGTTAAATAAATAAACAAACGAAATGTACATTAAATTACATTATAGGTAAGTTTAATTGTTTTTTCACTGTTACCAATGTATCATTTATTCGAGTATAATAAATATGAAGAAAAAAAACAAAAAATAAAAAAACTGACCAGTATTTTCTGTAAATGAATGTATTCTTTAAGGAAATAATAATAATAATAATAGGCTTACCGAACCCGAAGGTTCGATGCCGATACCACCAAACTTCTCCTGCACAGACTCGTCCAATGTTCACCGGTCAAGCTCAAGCCCCCGAGATCAGCCTTAATGCAATCCTCCTATCGACGCTTCGGACTCCTACCAGTCGGTTCAGTGAATACCAACTTTCTCGGAATCGGTTCCTCACCGGGCCCAACAACTTTACGCGCCCATTTGAGTCTCCGCGATGCTATCAACTCAATTATATTCACAGGGTACAAACTCAGCAATTCCGCGTTGTGCAACCTTCTAAACTCCCCAGTGGCCTCATCTCTCTTCGGACCAAATATTTTCGAAAACCTTAAGCCGTTGTTCATCCTTCAAAGTAAGTGGCCACGTTTCACATCCGTAAAGAACCGTCGGAAGAATAATAGTTTTATAAATTCTAACCTTTAAGTTTTTAGACAGAAGCCGCGAGCTAAGACATTTAGCAACTGAATAATAACACGCATTTCCCACCTTTAACCGGAACTTTATTTCTTCCTGGATTTCATTTTTTCTTGTTATCATTGAACCTAAATACTTGAATTTCTCTACGTGTTCAAAAGTATGCCCTGAAGGTAATTTCTTTAAGGAAAATTTTTCGAAAATTTCTTTTGAAATATTTTTACATTAAATATTTGTTTTCTTCATTTTTATCGTGATTGACAGAAGATAAATGACAATAAGCAAATATTCTAGGGGAAAATATAGCAGCAGACATGATAGGGATGGGGGACGATAGTGTCCAGCAGAACCTTTTCCTTGGCTGTAATTAACCAGAGGGATCTCTCATCCAAGTTCTTTTCGGTCTTCCAACAGACATGAAATATATCTTCCAACAGAAACCGGAAATATAGAGTTTCTTTTTTGGTTGTAAACCCGTATTTAGAGTTATGTTGTTTACACACCAAGGTGTAGTTGTGAGTTTTAAAAATTTGGAGAAAATTGAATGCGGTTTTTTCTTATTGGTCATAAATCCGTGAGCAATAAGTTTGTATGAGTTTAATTATTGCATTGTAAATAAAGTTAAAAAATAAACAATTGAAAAAATTATACTTCGCAATCAGTAAAACTTTATTTTTCCTATGCGCTGCCATATATCTTTTTGTAGAGGATATGGCGATGAAATTCCGTGCGGAACTGAAGTAGTCCAAAGAGGCCTGGAGCCTCCAGCGGGACAGTACAGTTACACAGAGCTGCTATCTCATGGAACATCTCCAGGCTGGATCCTCTTCATCCATTACCTCTCTAATGAATATTTAATGCTAGTCTCTTTAGTTTCCTACTTACGTATTTTTTTTATCCCGGTACCATCTTCTTTTCTATTGCCTTTTTATGACCTAGCAATCTGCATTACAGTTCCCCGAGTTACTTATTCTCCTTCATTTTGAGGAATCCGGGATAGCGCTCTACATGCAAATGACCGGCATCCGTGTTGACGTGGCCTCAGGTACGATTCGCAACGGTATTTTTTAAGAGCGTCGGTTTCCTTAAGATAAAGCTGATGGAAGATTGAAATATTTACGATTGATTTAGTAAAATGTTTAGTTTTTATATTTAGCTCCTGCTAGCTAGCGTAACTTTATGTTTGAATGCCAGCGTGTTTGAAATATTAAAACCTTATCGAGAGCGAAAAATCCAGGTTTAAGTAAGAAAATACCAGGAACGTTTTCGTTTCTATCTTTAAATATATTTAGTGAATTTATTTACATGAACTCAAACATTAATTTAACATAAAATGAGCTAATTATACATTTTTAAAAAACCTGAAAATTATTACACAATGGATTATTATTTCCAAATTACTTTCTTAATTTACCAAAAAAACCAATATAAAAAGGGATCAAATGATGAATAACCGCTGCTAATTTCAAAACACAATATATCTTCTATTTCTTAACCGATTCTAGTCATTTTTTTTTCCACGGGGAGAATTTGTGTATTAGCTATTCAGATTCTACGTATCTTGAAAAGTAAGACCACAAATTTTAAGACAGTATTTTTTTTTTAGCCAATTACAAAGGATCATTTTTTTTTTTTTTTGAAAGAAACAATTCTTTATTGAGTAATATTACAATATGTCCAATTTAGGACATTTTTAATAGTGATAAAGTACAACATTCATACTACATTCACACGATATGTACAAAACAATAAATGTATATAATAATAATACAATATACATATATAAAAAACAAAATCAATAAAATATATGCAAAAGTCACTCATACCTATATACAATTCACAAGCATACATCACGTGAGTGGAGAATCTAGCCAATGCTAGAACTGTCTAGAACTGTTTGTCGTCGAAAAATATTGTTATTTTAAAGATATTACTCATAACAGTGCATAGTTGATGTATGGAGAAGGCTAATAAATGGACTGAGAAACATAATTTAATTTTGATATTCCTACCAAATAACTTTTACCCTCTCGTAAACCTATGACATCCTGTCCTACAGTATCCTTTAATAATACTCCGCTTGTTCCAGTTGAACAGATCCATTACCTAGGACTTCTACTTGACAAACGTCTATCATGGAATCCGCACACTAGACTGAAACGACAAGAAACTGCTCGCCGCTTTCGGTTACTTCAACACTTACTAGACAAATGCTCTAAACTTCCACTTTACTACAAAAGACTCTTCTACATGATCATCATAACACCTATCTGGACTTACGGAGTTGAGCTATGGGGCTCTGCAAAACCACCGAATTCTTCCCGTCCTTAATCCTTACAATCCAAAATCCTTCGAAAAATCCTCAACGCTTCTTATTTTGTCACGAACAAGCTCATCCATAACGACCTTAATATTCCCTTTGTAGCTGATTTGGCCCGAACCAGGTATCAATCCTTCAGTGACAAACTCCACTCCCACTCTTAACCCACTAGTTTCAATGCTTCCTTCCTCTTCTATTCCTGACAATCCTCCGCAGCGCCTGAAAAGAGATGGCCTCGAGACCTTCTAGTTTAGATTCATAGTGGAGTGATGCCAATGGGCATTTTCTCTTCATCAATTTTTCATGTATATTATCTGACAGCTAATTTACTTGATGTATTTACTAATACTGTTGTAAATCTCAATAAATGGAAAAAAAAAATTATATTACAGAAGAAAAATAATCAAATAAATTAATCATAATACAATAATAAATAACAAGTATAATTGGGAGCTTTAGATTGATTCGTACAGTTTGGTTTTAATGAATTCGTAATATATGTACTATTGTCATTAATTAAGTATTTAAATGATATGAGAGGTTAACACCTATCAACTGCTTACAGCAGCATACGCTTACAGATGTGGAATTAAAAAATAAAGGATGATGAAAAAAAAAAAAGTGGTCACAAACTAGATGTTAAAAAAACCCTTACCATTCACGAGGTCTCCGGAGGTCTAAATTCCACGGAATAAAATAAAGCATGGCCATATTACAAAAGAATGCACGTACCTCCGTGTATCAGTGAAAGCTATACGAGATGCGCAACTGCTCTTAAATGACAGTAAATTGCGCTTAAGGGCTCAATATGCGTGGCGTTGCGTCTTGCGTAAGTCCAGTAACATCTTAGTTGCTTCGAGTAATGACTGCAAGTACTGTTCAAGCTTAAACGAAACTCATCGCGTGTCTGTTATGTTATTTAACCGAAAGTCGTTCGAAAGTTATGAAGATGAAATTTAATTATATGTTATGGATGATCATATAAAAAAACAGATAAAAGTAAAATTATGTTATTTAAGACTATCACCTATGTATAAAGCCATTTCTGGATTCTTCAAAATTAAACCATATTATGTTTTCTGGAAATATACATATTTACTGAAAATAATCAATTTACTTTTATTTACCTATATATGAATATATAGTAAGGAATTGCGATCGCGAAAATTTTTGAATTCCAGTTATCAACGGAAATACACGTTTTAGGGTCCCCTGAGTCCAAATGCCCAAGTCCCAAAAAAAGGTCTGTGTGTCCATGTGTGGTAAGTCTAGCGCAAAAGCCGTAAGTCGTACGAAACTGAAATTTCAATTTAAGACAACTATACGCTCGCGATGTTACAGCCAATTTTTCATCAAAATCGGCTAACCTGATGGGCCAGTTTATACTTTGCATTTTGCACCTTTTTACGATTTCTAAAAAAACGGCGCAAACGATTTTAATTAACTCGCTATATCGATGTAAAATTGGACGGGCTTTAATATCATGTAGTTTAATTCCAATTGAAATAGTCTGACAGTGCTTAAATGCCGATATTTCAAATTTGTTTCCTTTGAAGTACCTTTAATTTTGTAGATTTAAAAAAATAAGGCATATCATCTTATTAGAATTGATAAATGACGGCTGAACGTGTAATTTGAGTGAATTTGATGAACAACTAAAGGAGAAAAGTGCAAAAATAATTTTTTATAAGATTTTTTTTTTTTTTTTTTTTTTTTTGAAAATTACATCAGAAATATAGATGTACAATAATCCGTCAGAAAGCTAAGGATTTTAGAAAAATACTATTATATATACAAATTATAAGGGTTAACTAAGGGTGATGAAAAGCTAATAAAACAAACTGATTGTCGTAGATAATAATATAATTGAATATTCAATAAAACTCCTTTTGTATGTATATATTGTAAATATTGTATCCTTTTGTATGTTTATTTGTAAATATTGTATTCTTTTGTATGTGTATATTGTAAATATTGTATGAATGTAATTTTAACAATTTATTTTAATCTCTAAATGTATTTAAAAACTTCTAAAATTGATTTTAACAACGGAGGTAAGTGAAAGTCGTGTGTGTGATTTTTTTTTTCTTATCCCTAGAAAATGCAGGTTTGTGGTCGAATTGAAGTCTTGATTGCTCTTATAGCTGTCTCTTAAAGTGCATGTAATGCAAGTGCATTGCACGTTAAGAGTGTTCTAATTAGCAGGAAAAGTAGGGAGTTTGTGCACAGGAGAATCGATGAAGTACATAAGGTAATAAAAGAATAATCAACTAAAAAATAAATGTTTAATCATCCATGTACATTTAAACATTGGTACATTACTATTTTTTTAATTTAAACCAATATTGCCCATCAACGGTTGGTATTAGCGACAAATGCTATGCAACAAAAATAGTTTGCATTAAATGTTAGAGCGAAAACTGTCATGTAAATTTTGAATCAAGTAAACACCTACAGAGATAGAACGTGTCAAAAAAGACTGAAAAAAATGTAGAGCATATAGTGAAATTTATGTGATAAATTTCCAAATATTTTTGGAAATATCTAATTTGATTAATTACCTTTATAGAATATATTTGTGTATTGTAATTCACCATATATTTAAGCTGTGTTACATTAAGATTGGGATATAAAATAAACAGTTCCGTATTTTACCACTGATTAGACAAAAAAATTCAAATGAGGCAGCTTAACAAAAGATATACATAACAAAAGGCATACTGATAACTTTATTTGTTAGTCTACACGTCAAGAACCTTCAGCACAAACATTCATGGACAATCAAAAGAAAAAAAATTAAAACTATTGCGTACTTAATATTTAATAATTATTCAGTTCAACAAAGAAAATTAATTCAAGGACGATGAGAAATAAATTATATTTTATTCTGGTACTTTCAGTGCTCGTAGAATAACAGTGGTGTGAAAAAACAAATTCTGGTCTCTGCCAAAAAAAAAAAAAAAAAAAAAAAAATAATTCCTCTAATTAAATCAGAGATCTTCAGATATACAAGTTTAAATATCTAGGGTTGTAGAAGAAAAAATCGACACATCCAAATACCAATTCACACAAAAAATTTCAAACATCAATACAATTTATAGGATATTAAACGTGTAGAAAACCTAATAATTTCCAAATATTTAAATTAAATGTACCCTATAGTACGAATAGAACTAAATTTCTTGATATTATTTGAATTAGTGAAACCCAAAATCGAAATTTTGAAGCTTTTATTTTAATAAATTATTTCGTGAAAAATACAAAACATCATAATAATAATAATTATTTAGTTCAATAAAGAAAATTAATTCAAGTACGAGAGAAAGAAATTATATTTTATTCTGGTACTTTCAGTGCTCGTAGAATAGTGGTGTGAAAAAACAATTTCTGCTCTCTGCCCAAAAAAAAAAAAAAAAAAAAAAAAAAAAAAAAAAAAAAAAAAAAAAAAAAAAAAAAAAAAAAAAAAAAAAAAAAAAAAAAAAAAAAAAAAAAAAATTCATCTGACTAAATCGAGAGCTTCAGATTTACAGGTTTAACACAATTTATAGGGTATTAAACGTGTAGAAAACCTAATAATTTCCAAATATTTAAATTAAATGTACCCTATAGTACGAATAGAACTAAATTTCTTGATATTATTTGAATTAGGGAAAAGAAGTGAAACCCAAAATCAAAATTTTGAAGCTTTAATTTGATAATTTATTTCGTAAAAAAAAAAAACCATCAATAAATTATTCTAAAAACGAATTTGCTATAAATTCCAGAACTTTCGCCTCGTCGGTCTACAATATAAAATATTCAATAAAAAAATTAGAAATTCCTGAACTAATGTACTTTCTCTGTGAAGTCCCCAGTTTATGACTGTAATAAAAAAGAATGAAAATTTAAATAATAATGAGCAGTGGCAAAAACATTATAGCTATCTTCGTTGGTTACCTAAGTAGTTACTCAACAACCACGATGCTTAAGGCTTTATTATACCGTTTTGTAATGATTCGTAAAGGCTATGAAGAACTACAATAATAAAGATTCTAATAGGCTTAAAAAAAAAAATTAGGGGAGTTAGAATCATTAATGATTCTGGTGAAAGAAAAGCATACTTTCAATATTTTGCAATAAGCTTCGAGTTCTCACACCATCATTACAGTTTTGATAATGAGTAGTATACATTTGAATTATTTCGAATCAAATATCATATTTCTACTAACATATTTGTTATTTTCATATATCATATTTATATTAATATGTTCTACTTTAATTCTTATCATTCTTGTTACATGTTTTTCATAATATTTACAGAAATATATTTCAATCTTGATATAAAAAAAATTAAATTATTGTATATTGAAAAGGATAGAATAAAAAAAAAAAATTTTCCTTGGAAAAGATTCCTTAAGAACAACAAATATGTACAATTAAGATACAAAATGTCTCTGGCCGAAAGACGAAAGGATCATAATAAATTCTGATTTACAATAATATAAGAAGTATACAATAAAACAAAAGAGTAAAATAAATAAATAACCTTTGATAGATAAATATCTACAAAAAAATTATTAACTGATAAACTTAGTAAAAATTGAATAAATAAAATTTTTCTTCTATTCGAACCTAGATATTTGATTTTAAATACGAGCATAGTTGAGCGTGTTCTTGGGAAGACAGAAGGAGTTGGAACAGCTAGGGCTTGAATAATGGTAGAGAAGAAGCCTGACGGATATGAGTAGGTAGGGAATTCTAGAATAGCAAAGACAAGAAAGGAATTATTAAATGTTATAGTTCTATGGATAGGAATGTAAAAGTCATTATAGCGCGGTCTTGTTTCAAAGGAGGGGACTGACGATTTAAATAGCAGAAAACTGTAAACATAGGGAGGGAGCCTGGGAGTTTAAGATTGATTAAAAGTATAATACTAGAAAATGGGAAGAATGAGCTACTTTTACTCGCCGTATAAATTAGACCTCTTTGGAGTACCGAGGACATATCTTTATTTTATTTTATTTATTTATTTAACGTCACTTTATGCTACTATGGCTAATCGGACGATGCTACGGTGGGAGTCCTAAATTTTGCCTATCCAGGTTTAGGATAGGGATCTTTAACGAGTACTTGACATCGCACAGGCTCGGGACCACCCTTTAAGGTCCCCTCCGAAGGACGGCGTAACTAAGGATTTTTTACTTCCATTAAAAAATCCTAGGACCACCTGCGGATTTTAACCCGTGACCTTTGGCATGGGAGGCTGTTACGCTAGCCACCCAGCTGCAAGTGATCCCTTGGACATATCTTTAAAATAAGATTTAAACATATTCAGGATTATTTCAATTTTTCTTTATTTTCGTGAATGATGAGATGGGTTGGGCGGATTCAAAATTATTACAGAATAGTAATCTACTTCTCCAAACTTTATAAGCTTTTATTACTTTCTTCTTTTTTTTTTTTTTTGGTTCTTCCGAAAGAAAAATTGTTAATGTTTATAGAAACAAAAAGTTGTGTAATTTTTGTTGATACGGTTGCTACTTGTCTGATCTCACTTCTAAACAAAGCCATGATGTATCTTTTAAATTTAGTATTTGCATAATAAATCATTATAAGAATGAAAGAAATATAAACATTTGCTTTGTAAATATATGTTTTTAAATTATGTAACAATTAACTACGACTCATTCTACACTGACAAGAATAACAATTTTTTTTTTTTTTTTTTTTTTTTTTAGAATCAAAAGCATTGTGAATGTGGACAAATAAAATAGCCTGATTTATTTTATAAATAAATTTCGAACAGGATATATCTGGTTTTATACCAATAATTTCATTATTTTATTAAAATAAATGATAAATACGAAGTTATAAAAATAATACAAAAATATAAATGGTAATGTAAAAAAACCATAAGGAATAAATTTCGAACCGAAATTCTGTACCTCTTCTTCAATTTTTAATTTTTGTTTTCTTAGTCACATCAAGATCTAGAATTTTTAAGTAAGAAAAAGAGAAAAAGGTGTAGTGGCGAGCATAACAGTCTTCTATACCCAAGGTCACGGGTTCGTTGGTCCTTGTTTATGCCTTCCTTCCAAAGGAGACGTACAATGGTGGTACTGAGCCTGTGCAAAGCCAGCACTCGTTGAAGATCCCTATCTTAATCAAACTTCGATTGGCGAAATCTAGGTCTACCACTGTAGCATCGTCCGATCAGCCACATTAGCATAAAGTTACGTTAAATTAATAAACAAACAAACAAAATTCTTACATTTCGCTAGTAACATTGGTAATAGTAGCCAGAGGAGCTAATTAAAAAATTAAGACTTTTCACCTTTTACGTTATTTATTTGTTTATTCATTAAACATCAGTTTATGACTAATCGGAGGATGCCGTGACAGTGGGAGTTCTAAATTTTGACTATCCAGGTTGAATTAGTATAGGGACTTTAACGAGTACCTGATTTTTTACTTTCATTCAAAAATCCCAACGCCACCTGCCGGGTTCTGAACCCACGATCTTTGGCATAAAAGGCTGTTATATTTGCTATTAAACCACAGCTGATTATTGGTGAGGTTAGGTTAATTTCATTTATCGGAATTGATGTGGTACTTATGAATTATGGTTTCATTTTGACACAAAATCCTTCAGAGATCTGGGATTCAGGTAACTCCAATTTGGACTTTCAGCATCTTAACAAAATAATTTCCTTGTTCAAAATCTAAAAGAAACAATTTCATATAGAATTGTAAGCAAATCGAAGTATGGGCATTCGTGAGATAGGGTTTTTCCACAGACCACACTCTCAACACTTTGTGAACAATTTTAATTACCTCTTTGCCACGGTAAATTATTATATAAAGGAATTTAAAGATCCGCCTTGATTCAAGCCCACGGTCACTTAGTACCATCTGTGGCAATGTGTAATCGGAGTAGAAGATTAATTCATACGACTTTGTTGTGGGGAAATTCCTCACCTATCCAGGTGTTAGTATCTTGCATTTAATTGGAATTAGCTTAACAGTACATATGTTCCAATGTACATGTTTTCTTTCACTTACCTATATATAAAATATAAGTAAAGTAAGGGAAAGTATTGCGATCGTGAAAATATTCGAATTCTAATTTTCAACGGGAATACACGTTCTAGGGTCTTCTGAGCCCAAATAACCAAGTCCTGCAAAAAGGTCTGTGTGTGTGGTAACTCCTACGCGAAAACGAAACGTCCTGTGAAACCAGATTTTTTCACAATATGTTATAATAATTATTGTATGCTTTTAGTTAAAAACTTCAAACATGATAGTACTCAGGAAAATACATGTGAAAAAAAAATCTTTGGTTTACAGGTCATATGTGAAAGTAATAAAAAAATGGTTACTCCTAGTTTTATTAGTAATTATAAGTTATGTATTACAAAAAACTGATGATTTTTTTTTTAAGAACAAGACACGTTACGCAGGGTTTAAATAATGTGTATCAATTACTAACGTACAAGCCTCCTCCAAAATAGGACAAAAGTTATATAATATAATTTAATTAAAGAATGGTTGGTCATTTGCCCGTTATTCTGTGGAAGAGGAACGGTCTAAAAAAAACAAAAAAAAAAAACCTGGCCTCCACATGTATGTAAAAAATGCTGGATGAGCGATCTCCTTCCTTAACAAGTATACATACAAAAAAAAAAAAAAAAAAAACTTAAAGAGAGGACGTGCTGCTGGGTATTGTTCAATCTTATAACGGAGAGGTCAATATTATGTATATACTTATATATAAATATTTTTTGTAACACTAGATTTACGGAGCCATTGAGGAATGGTGTCATAACTGGAGGATTAAAATAAATCCTAACAAATCCAACCAAATTACCTTTATCCTTCGTCGCAAACCGATGAACTTCCTGCCCCACTGTATCCTTTAATAATACCCCACTCATACCTGTTGAAGAAATCCGTTACCTACGACTATATTTTGACAAACGTCTTACATGGAATCCCCATACGCGACTTAAACTAGATACCAACTACTACAACAATTACTAGACAAACGTTCAAAACTTCCAATGTATTACAAAAAGCTCATTTATGTTACCATCATCAGACCCATCTGGACATATGGAATCGAGCTTAGGGGCTCTACTAAACCATCTAATTCCTCTTGCATTCAATCCTTACAATTCAAAATCCTTCGAAAAATCCTAAATGCTCCTAATTACGTTACTAATAAAATCATCCATAATAACCTAAATATTCCATTTGTCGCAGAACTAGCCCAAAACAGATATGCCTCTTTTAATTCCAAACTCCCAGCCCACACGATCCTGTTTTACGCAACTTATCATTCCCATCTATTCCTGACAACTCTCCGAGGCGATTGAAAAGACGATGGCCTCGAGACCTACTTTAATTAAATTGACATTGAAGTGCTACTACTGGGTTGTTTCTTCACATTATCACGCCCATAAGTGAAAATTAGCCCATTTACTGGTTGTATATATTATATACAGTTGTAAATATCAATAAAATGTATAAAAAAAAAAATAAAAAAAATAATGGACTTTTTTTTTATACCTATCTCTACGAACACGCGCCAATTCGAAATGAAACTATGAGATATATATTTATGGAAAGTTTTTATTATTCAATAATTTTATTATACATTATTAAACGTTTTGTAATTTTCTATAATTATAGAAATTAGCCGATAAAACCTAGTGCTGTTCCCTATCGGCGACAGTTGTCAATCGATTTTAAATTTGAGATAACGATATCCGATAGCGTATCGAAGTATTTTCGGAACATTCCGATTTATTATTGATGCTTATTCAAAATTTTGTATAAATTACGATGTAGTTAAAAGTCGGATATCCGTAGAGATGGGTATACGACTCAATTTCAGAATTTCAATATTTTTCAAGAGAATTTAAATTTAAGTATTTCAACTCGATCCTTGATCAATGGAAAAAAGTCATTACAAGGGATAAAATAAAAGTGCAAACGGGTTTTGTAATTTTTCGTATTAATGTAGAAATGCGTAAAAATGACACATCCCGCAAATTTAGTGTTAATAAACAATATGAATACTAGAAATGTATTTTTTTTCCAGAATATTCGAAAGTGCACTTCGAAAGTTTTGAAATAATTTAATAATTTAAGGTTAAAATAGACAGGTTAAGAAATTTTAGTTGCCAGAAGGAAGGAAAAGAATAGCACGGGATAATTAAAGGAAATACTAAAAAAAATAATAGCATTTTAATTATACAGTGTTATTATTAGGAAGATGGCAGACTGTTGTAAAATACGCACCTCAGACAAATTAAAGCACCTTTAACCACTTTCAGATTAGCCGTTTAATAAATTTATGAGCCATAAATTCATAAAAGACGTCCGAAATGGTAATTTTAATATTCCTCCAACGTTCCCTAACATTTAGATTAAATGTTATTAAGCAAACATATTTCATAATTTTACTCCTACGGGGTTATTAGAACAAACATTAATAACTTTTGGTTTTATTTATAGTTGTTGGCAATTATTCAAGGAGTTATTGTATCCGAAAATGGAGACAGACGTAGACCGGAGAAGGACGCCGAGTTGAAAGGGATGTATACGACCCCTCCCTCGTTGCGAAAGATCCCAAGGTGAAGCACAAGGATGACCCGGAGGTGGGCGTGGCAGGCGATAACCAATCACAAGCTCACTTTCCCCTCCAATACTTGAGGAAAGGATCTGATTGGTCCGCTCAAGAGTTTGCAACCCCTACGTGCCGGGGTCAAGGAGTACCTCTCGGGGTTAATAGGTTGCGAATGTTTACTGAGGCTTCTGCTGTCGCAATGGCTCTGACATTTACAAGCATTAGCGCTTAGCATTAATATACCGTTTCATTTACGGTATTATTATGAATATTATACTATGAGGTTAACATATAGTATTAAGCCATGTAGCATTGTAAATCGCACTTACGAAAACCCCGAGTCCTCTATTCAAAAATATTAACACGGAAAAATTAGCTTTGTACAACTGAAATTGAAAAAGAAAACAATATATTGAGGTACCTGTAGTCCACGATTAAACATAAAATCTCCCTTTAAAAAAACTTAATTAGATATATGCAAGACTTGTATTATTAACATCGGGGTAAGAATCCGAAAAATCAGTGAATTGTGATGAGGTATATGACATTCAACGACACGTATGTTTAAAAAGTGTTGACGCAGAACAAGATAGGAAAGGCAGAGATTAAAATTAAGACAACTCTTTCAATATGTCATTCAAGTTAGCTTTGAGACATTAGCTAGATTTAGTTAGGGAAAGGAAGCTATGGTAAGGAATATATTCGAAATTAACATAGAAAATATTGAAGAGTGTTGAAAAATGCAGAATGAACATCACAGTATTTAAGGAAAACATCTTGAGAAATAGGCTACACAAAAAAAAATTTCTTTAGATATTAATTTATCTCAATTACAGGTTGTTGTTCTGATTTTTTTTTTATTATTTTTTTTTGTATGTATATGAATTTATTAATTTCCTAATTTATGTAATTTGACTTTATCATTATTTTCTGTATTTATTGTATACATGTGGTCTCATATCACTATTACTACCGTCCATTTTGAAACAAATTGTAATATATCTTAATAAATAAATATTAATAATTAAATATTTTATTGTAATTTTATGCCGTGTAAATGTTGTATGAATTTAGTATGTATGGTATCTTTCAGCACTACTATTGATGTCCAAATTGGGACAGATTGTAATTTTACTCCATAAAAATTGTTGTTGAAAAAATAAAAAATAAAAAAATAATTAAAAGATACTGATAAAATGATAACATATATACTTCGTGCTCAAAATTACTAGGAAATAGATATAAAAAATATTGCATTAGTCAAGCTCTATAAGAGCTCTAAGGAGGTTACCATAGGATCGGTTACAGATTTTTTAATTAAACAGTCACTCTGACACCAAAGAATCAAGAATTATTTTTTTTTTAGGCAAAAATTTAAGTTTTCTATTGACAAAAAATTGTTTTTAAAAAACTTTCCATGGATTTTTTCTTTTACCTGTCTTCCTACTCCAGTGATTTCTAGAAAGAGAATAAAAAAGGTACTGTATATATCTTATCCTTAAATAACAAGTGGATAAAGTAAGGAACGCGTATGACTACGAAATATCATTCATGCCATTGTTAACTCACCCCTAAATTTATTGATAGCAATTTAAATTTTTTTCTTAATTCTACATTTTTTTCATAGAATCTCGAAGATGAAAGCAGTATGGTCAAATCGTTGTTAAAGGATCTAAAGACACGACTGAAACCAGAAATCGACTATCAAGACAGATATTTATTTTAGCAACTGTATTAATCTTCAAATCGTTTTTATTCGAAATCAATCTGATTGAAAACATTTTATTTATGTAAGCCTCAATCCATAGTGCCAAGACTTGTTGAGGGCATCTAAAAAAAAACTAAGATTTTTATTTTTTTTTCCATCATAAATTTACTTTTCTCTTGTTATGATACATGGTTTCCTTTTTATAATAGCAGCTTTAATTTTAATATACTTTTGTTTCCTAATATATCGCTTAAATAAATCTCAAATCACTAAGACTATATTAGTTTTAATTGTTTATTATGTATATCTTCGAAAGTTATTAAGACTTACCCAGCACCTCTCTTTGGGTTATTTAAAGTGTTAGGTAAAGGTACAAATCTTTCAGATCAAAAAACGTGTTTCTCAATTTCTGAATTAATGCAAATTCCTACTGAGCACTTGAGCAATTAATCAATTTTTCTAATAAAAAAAAAAATCATGTGAGATAAATTTATACCTTTTTTGTTTGAAAATGAAGACAAAATTAAGTCGAATTTGAGGAAGTGTATTAAAATTTGATCGGAATTATTTTATTATTTAACTGTTGCTTATGTTTTATTAAATTCATAATAACAGGTACTTTTAAATATCCCAAAGTATAATATTGATGGCATTGACAGAATTTCATTTGTTTATTTAATCATTTATTTGGAATACGTCATAAATTAATACAATCTATACATGATAGAATGGACACTCCTGTATAAGAAGTCGTCCTTATTATTATGATGCCTGAAAAAAAAAAATACCTTTAAGAAAAACCTATCTTAAAACAGCACCAAATATAGTAATTAAAAAAAAAATCTAGAAAAAATAATAAACATTGTTTTATTGTATGGCATATTTATATTAAATTATAGATTAATTTATTTTTTATGATAAAATCGTTCTACTAATTCATATTCCATCATCAACGAAGTCGACTCACAAGGGGCTGGGTAGGCAAACCGGGGTGGCGTACATGTTTTGGGTCAACTGTGTTTTCTTCGGGGTCTCTTTCTCACTTTTATGTATTGTTATTTCAAAACTATGTGTTATATATAAATATATATATATATATATATATATATATATATATATATATATATTTATATTTTTAAAAATATAATCATTGGATAAAAGAATAATCTATTTCACAGATGCGATGAACGTATGTTTTCTACACAACCTATTAATTTGGTATCACCTAAATTATTTTATTCTAATAATTTTTTTGAAATTTGTCCCAAGAAAATAAATCCCTTGAAAATGAGGTAATCATGATTAAATTACATTAATATATAAGTTCAAATACCTACGACTATATTTTAAAAAATAAGATAAAAAAACTACAAAGTATTAAAAAAAAAATGATTTGAGCCAAGTTTTTACTTTCTTCATAATCTATATTCTCTTATATATATTCTCAAATAACCTATGCAGTCTTAAAGTGAGCGATTTCTATATAACATTACATAAAATACACGAATAAAAAGAAGAAATGTAAAGAAAATATATCTTCTTTGTTGATAATATAAATTTATTGATTTCATTTTTTTTTCAGATGCATTTAAAATGATACACTGCCAGTTTACACATGGCTATCTTTAGAGACGCCTGGAGGCGCCAACCTGCGAAAAATGCTACAATACCCCTATAACTGTACAACAATTATTAATTACAATTACAATTATTAAGGATTATAGTAGTGTACATCAAATGTGAATTTAGAGTTTAATTCGATATTGAAATAATACCTGGTGCAGGTAAAGAAAAGAAAAGGGTTAGTGAAAAAATAGTACTTCATTTTATAAACAATGATTTGGATTAAAGCACTGCTATGATAGTTTTTCAAGGTAGTGTTTTAATCTCTGTAGATATACATTTTATGTCCCAATTAAGATTTTTGAAAAAGTTAATTTTTCTGTTGAAATCCTTATAGCAATATTGATGTCAGGTCTGGGTATAATAATAAGGATTGACAAATTATTTTGTCGATGTTTCATGCTATGTGAGATAATTTATGTAATCATGTAATTTTTTTTATACATTAACAGTAAATAAATAATTGTTAATGTCATGATAATAAATATTGCTTTAAGCAAAGTACCGGAAGATGAGGTTGGTGAAAAAATTAAATATTTGTTATTGATAAATATTTTAATAAAGCAGAAGAGAAGTTCTACAGATTTAATTAATATTCAACTCTCTAATTATTAAATTATATTAATAATATTTGTGTTTTTATTTGCTATAACCTTTAGATAGAGCCATAATATACCTAAGTTAAAAGCCCATATATCTTACGCAGTAAATACAATAGTATTTAGTGAACATTATGTTGCATTATAATGTTTAACAGAAGGACTTATACATGTGATATATACTCCACGTTCAATGATATTGATCTAATAATGCGTAATATTGGTTTTATAAATGCTAATCGGACTCCGTTTTAGAGATCGTTCGACGCGAAAAGCATAAGGATGCAGTCTGCAAGGAGCGAGTTCTTCCCAAAACCTGTTTTTTTTCTTAAGAAAGTAGGACTTATCAAAGCTTTGACAGCTCCGTATTAGCAAATGTAATACCGGAAATTATAGTGTAGGAAAACGGATTACGTATTCAAAAAAAAAAAAAAAGAAAAAAAGTTAAAATGGTCTCATAGCCTTGTAGCAACTTCGGTATCCCTTTGATTAATAACAACTCAATATGATGGCGTTTTATTTGAATAGTTTATCTTCCCCTGTCTCATAAATGCAGCCGTTAAAAAAGATATTTTGAAAGATTTTTTGAACTTTGATAGATCGGATGGAAAAGTGCCAGGTGGCTCAAGCTCAAAGGAAAATGGACCAATTAATCAACGGGAGACAACTCTGGAGTTGAAATAAATAGAATTCAATTAGAATTATGACATCTAGTTTTGATTCATTCATAAAAAAATGCACTCTGTCTTATGCTACTTTAAAAGCAATCCTTTAAAAAGCCCTTTAACATTTCTCTTTTGTTTTAGTTATGAGTCGTATCTTTTATTTATTTATTTTTTTTTGGTATTAAAAATACGTATCCGTGTTAATAAAAACCGGTAAACAAATAGGTCTCGAATTAAATACCGATAAGACAAAATATATGATTAGTTGCAAAAATGGTGGCGATCTTGATGATATTAATATTTCAGGTCATACTTTTGAACACGTTGAGAAATTCAAGTATTTAGGTTCAATGATAACAAGAAAAAATGAAATCCAGGAAGAAATAAAGTTCCGGTTAAAGGTGGGAAATGCGTGTTATTATTCAGTTGCTAAATTACTTAGCTCGCGGCTTCTGTCTAAAAACTTAAAGGTTAGAATTTATAAAACTATTATTCTTCCAACGGTTCTTTACGGATGCGAAACGTGGCCGCTTACTTTGAAGGATGAACAACGGCTTAAGGTTTTCGAGAATAAGGTGCTGCGTAAAATATTTGGTCCGAAGAGGGATGAGGCCACTGGGGAGTTTAGAAGGTTGCACAACGCGGAATTGCGGAGTTTGTACCCTGTGAATATAATTGAGTTGATAGCATCGCGGAGACTCAAATGGGTGCGTAAAGTTGTTGGGCTTAATGAGGAACGGATTCCGAGAAAGTTGGTATTCGCTGAACCGACTGGTAGTCGTCCGAAAGGTAGGCCGAAGCGTCGATGGGAGGATTGCATTAAGGCTGATCTCGGGGGCTTGGGATTGACCGGTGAACATTGGACGAGTCTGTGCAGGCGAAGCTTGGTGGTATCGGCATCGAACCTTCGGGTTCGGTAAGCCTATTATTATTATTATTATTAAAAATACGTAACTATTATTTATATCCTCGTGTCCTCTGTTTTTTTTACTTACACTTATTTTATTTATTTAAAAATAAATGCTGCAGTCTTAGAAAGATAGAATATTTTCATTTCTCTTCTCACTATATTTATGTAGAATGATATCGCGATTCTTGGTTTGCAAAAATCTTTCTAAACCACAATACGAATTTCGATTCTGTTTTCACTTCTATTTAGAACATTCTTCCCTAAATGTTGTTAAGTAAAATGCATTGCAATACATTTTTTCTTTGGCGTACGTAAGTTGTTAAAATAAATGTAAAGCTGTCATAAATCCATAAACCAACATTTTTATTAATTATTTATACATTTTATATTTATTATTTATGAAAACAGACTTCCACTGTTAACTATAAAAATAAATAGTTATAAACCGCATAAAATAGGAACCGCTTAACTTAACAGAATAATATACTGAATGAATTTAGAATTTTTGACCAATTTATGTTTCTAGTTTTTGTCGATGATATATAGACGTTATAAAAAAAACAAAATATTTTCTTGCTAATTGCACTTTCTGTTATGATGAACTCATAACCAAAATGATAAACCTGGGAAGTAGATAGAATTTCTTTGGGGTTTGATGATGTTTACCTTATCATAATATTTTATTGATCCCTTTACAAGAAAACTGCCTTTTATGTAACCAACTTATTACAAATAGATTATTATATATTATTCTTCACTGTGAAAAACTTATTGAAGACAGAGCAAAATATTTAAGGCCATTATTATCCAAACATAGTGATCAACAAAACATTGAAAATATACTCCAAATCAACTGCTTACAAAAAAAAAAAAATACAGTCTACATCTTTTTAGTGTCACTGTGCAGAACTCTAGACCCCTTAAGTAGTGATGACCCACTCACCAATTAAGTGATGTGATATTATTTCGTTTATTATCTTTGTTTATGATGATGTTCTTTTATTGTTTTTTTTTTTTGGCTATTGTTTTTCTATATTATTTATTTTTGAATGACAAATAAGATGAGTAATTCAATATTAATGTGTGCGCGGTAAAGTTGGCAATATATAACCAAATTTGTAAAAGATTTGTATATCTTCAAAAATGAAAAAAAAAAAAAGAAAATATATATATATATATATATATATATTATACTCCGAATTTTATAGCGAGATGAATAGGCTCTACCCTTCCTATCGTCGCCAGTATTTCCTTGCATCATTCCTGTATCAAGTCATCCAATCCCGCCGTCCATCATACATTTTCAACCTTTTACAATTCAAATCCTCTGTCCATTCCCGCTGTACACGTTCAAGGACTTCAGGTTTATACACAACGGCCCACCAATCTGCACATTTTGACAGAGCGTTCCTTATCCGATCCTCAATCCTATGGAATTCTATTCCTCTTTCTATCCGTCACTCCAACTCTCTTCCTACATTCAAATCCCGCTTATTCATTCATCTCATGACCATCCAGTCAGAATAAAATTGTAAATCAGACTCTATTTTATTTTATTCTCTACATATTTGCGTATATCTGTTTCCGATTGGTTTTTGTTAACTTGTTTATAAATAAATTATTACTCTAAGACTCTGAAGCCCAATTTATATATTATGTAAATGTTATTCTAAAGGGACTTGTCCCAGAATAATAAAGAATGTATGCATTTATTTGTTATTTAAATAGTAATAGTATTTCCTTATTTAGTAAATGTAATTGTATTTCCTTATGTTGACCAATAATACATCCGCAATACTTTCTATGGTAGCTATGGTATATGGTAATCTCATTGTAGAATAGTTTTTTCTATAAAATTTCATATTCTTTGAAATATATTTTTTTCGTTCATAGCGATAATGGAAAAGCTGACGATAAGATGATGTAAATGTAGGCCTAACTTAATAAACCGCCTGAGGCTGTGCCGTCCGAATCGAGGCGGTGACGGAACGCAACCGGTTTTAGTATCCAGAATACAGAGACGGTATCTTTTTAATTAATTGATACGTCACCCGTTGACCAATTAGTCACTAATTAAAAGGTTGCTTGTACAAGGCTGTCAGCGCGGTCTTCTAATCGCTACCATTTACACTATACACATAAAAAAAAAATAAAAAAATAGAATCAGAACGCTAATCACTCGTGTGCTAGAATAAATTATCGCTGTTTTGGCTTATTTGAACAACACAAAATAATTATATATTTATTATAATTAGTTAAAATTAAAAAAAATGTGAACTTGGTTGATTCGAAGAAGAGAAAAAAAAAATTCTGGGAATAACTCCTCTTAAAATTTGACCAAAGAAAAGTTTAAAGAGCTACAAGAGTTAAAACTCTTGCCTCATCCATCAAAAAGTCCATACGGCTAGCACCATGTGATGACAAATTGTTTCGATCTTCAAAGGAAAAAAAAATTATAATTTTGCAGAAGTTGAAATTGCGATACCAGAGTTCTTTGACTTCGTCAATATTAATTTTTTTTAGATGAGGCTCTACTAAACCGTCAAAATCTTCCCGTATCCAATCCTTACAATCAAAAATCCTTCTCAAAATCCTTAACGCTCCTTACTTTGTCACGAATAAAATCATTCTAAATAACCCTAATGTTCCATATGTTGCTGCTTTGGCCGGTACCAGGTATCACTCCTTCCATGAAAGACTCCACTTCCACTCCACTTCCACTCCAATCCATTACTTTCTCTTCAATTTCTGATAATCCTCCGATGGCCTCGAGACCTTCCTCTTAAGACTCGCTACTAAAGAATGCTGGCAGTGCTCAGTTTCTCTTCATGTTTATTTCATGTATTTTATCATTTCAGCATATTTACTTTTTGTATTTTATACAGCTGTAAATTTCAATAAAAATATATTTAAAAACAATTAAATGACAAAAACGTCAGTACATCAAAAATTGTATAATTCATACTTTATCCTCAGCTGATAATAAAATAAAAACCAGCCCCAATTTTTATACCCCAAATATTACTTAATTTCTTGAGAATATTAAGAATATAACTATAAAATTTTGTTTAAAGTTTTTGGTGGTTGCTAGGCAACACAAGTGGGTTATAGCACTCAGCCACCCCGCCCTCAAATATTAATGAAATATATACTCTGGAGTTCAGAAATAAAAGCGATAAAATAACAGATTGAGCACAGTAAACTTGTGTTTTTGGTACTAACCATATATCCCTCAATCATTTTATGAATAATAATTAGATATAATATAGTAATCCCTGATACCGAGGGATCAACAATATTTGTGGACATCTTGGCATTTAGTGCCACAAAAAAGGAAGCACTGGTGGATCCTACCGTCAGATATGAAACAAATGACCGGGATTAAGGCAAAAGGGTTCAGGAGGGGAAAGAGAACATTTATACGAAATTTATTCCATACCTACAAGAAAAATTTTGAGAGGAGTTTGGCGAAAGAAAATTTACAGTCAAGGGACTTTGGTTCGGAAGCAGGGGACCATCCTAGTAGATTTTTTTTTCAGTGGCGCGACAGCCCGTGTAGGCCCTGGGCCTCGCGTTATAATCTCCTGGGAGATTACACTCACGTTTCTCGATGAATTTTTTAGGGTAGGGTCATCACTCCCTACGCCTAATTTTGTCAGTGGCCTCTATTTGGCTGACGGGTCTCACATACCCGGGGGAGAGGCTGTGAGTGAATCTCCATTTAATTACAGCCTTATAATAGCCCCGCCGGGACTGGGATTGGAACTCACAACCCTAGCATGAGAGATTAGCGCGCTAGTCACTCAGCCACGGGCTCCCCCATCCTAGTAGATACTGGATCATTTTTGGAGAAGTATGGACTGGAAAGAAAACAGTTGCAAAACATAGTGGAGGCCATAATCCAGGACTCACTGGGAATCCTTCTTCACCACATATATTGAGGCTAGGCTGGATTTATTATGTCCATGAGCGAAATGTCTATGTATTTCTATTTGGCAGTATCTCTCTCTATTTCTTCTTTGAAAATTGTCTTCAGGATTGATGCGGTATTCTGTGCACTCATAGCAACTCAGCGAAGTTGAGCAGCAGATCCAAATGGGAATTTCTCTATACAATGTTAATAAAGATAAATCATTATAAAAATTAAGAAAAATTAAGATGATAAATAATCAAGGGTGTGATTCATGGAGGTGGAGAAGGATTTGCAGGAGGTGGGGATCACATGGACAGATGATCCTTTTAAACAGAGACTTAAAGGACTCCAAAGTTTCCAGTTGCAATACAGGCAAGAAGTGGACTGAAGAACGGATAGAGGAACTTGCAGAACGGATGAGACAATACTGGACCAAAAGAAAACTATAGTGGCGTGGTCCCAAGTTAGCCATAACGAAAATAAAATAAAAAAATAAGTTGACAAGCATGCACAAGACAATGCAGCTGATATTCATTATTGTAGATGCTAGGGGCAGAATCATGATGCGTGAGATGATTTGTTCACAGATGCGGGTAGAAGTGCTGGCAGAAGGTGTGAAAATTGCAATGATAGTGTGAAATGTCATGAGAGGTAATATCCAGTATTAATTCACATTAATTTTGTAGATTAATTTTTTTCTTACCAAGCCTTTTCCTTACTCATTGCATAGGAATTCTTAATTAACAAATACGCAGTAAATAAATGAATTCATTGCAAGAAGAATAGTTACCTGGCAGAACAAAACTTAAAATACTCCATAAAAGCCTTTAAAATGTGTTGTTTTTTAAATAGCTTCTTATAGGCCAAGTAAGGAGAGATTAGACGAGAAAGAACTATTTTAAATAAACAACACCATTTTTCCTATTTAAAACCTTCGATGAAGTGATGTTCCAAAAGAATTGCTTTATAAATCTCAGTTTTATAATTGTTTTATGTTTTTTTTTCTTTGAAGATTTAATGATTCATAAGATAAACAAGTTTTATGAATATCATTTATGTGCAAATATATATTTTTACTAGTAATGTTTTTTGGGAGTTTAAAATTAGATATAAGACAAATCATTGACTTTGAGGTCGTTCTAAATCGAGCCCTTAGATCTTCTATATTTGAAAAAAGTCTGATGGCCGTCCTCCAACCAAGATCACCTTATCGTCTCTTCCGCGGTCTGGTGACTCCGAAATTTTGTTTTATCATCTACCATATTTTCAATTTTTTTTTTTTGAAGTAAAAGAAAATTAGTAATTTTATAATCAAATGTTAGGTTCCCACTTTGGCGTTACACCAGTCCGCCATTTTATATAACCGAAATCTTAATACCTTATATCAACAAAAAAATCTGTTGGGCGCAACACATGACTTTCACTTGTCTCTATTATTTATATCAAATCAAGAATTAAAAAAAAAAATTAAAAACGAAAATAAATTGTTAAAGAATTATTTAAATTAGATATTAATAGAAACGAGTTTTTTATTAAATAATCTATAATAATATTATCTTCGACAATCAGTTTGTTTCATAGACTTTTCATCACTCTCCGTTAACTTTTACAATAGTGTGTATAATATAATATTTTTTATAAAATCTTTAGCATTCCTACGGTGCATTATACATCTATATTACTTTTCTTGATTTACAAAACAAAAAATTGCATTAAACAATTTTTTTTTGCAGTTTTCTCGATTAGTTGGATATCGAATCCGTTTAACTTATATATTTACCTGTTTTTTAGCAATGTTACTCAGACGCTATGGTTAATGTGTTTAAATCTACAAAATTGAATATTCTCTGAATTGAATATCTTCGACAATCAGATTGTTTTATCAGCTTTTCATCTCTCTCCGTTAACTTTTACAATATTGTGTATAATATAATATTTTTTCTAAAATCTTTAGCATTCCAAAGGTAAATTATACATGTATATTACTGTTCTTATGTTCAAACACGAAATATTGCTTAAAAAAATTACATTTTTGTAGTTATCTCCATTAGTTAGATATCGAATTGGTTCAAGTTATATGTTTACTTTTTTAGCAATGCTAATCAGGCGATATGGTTAATTTTTTCGAATCTACAAAATTAAAGGTACTTTAGAGGAAGAAAATTAAAAATATCGGCATTTAAGCCCTGTCAGACTATTTCAATCAGAATGAAACCTACATCACGTTAAAGCCCGTCCAATTGTACCGAAAGAGCGAGTTTAAAATCAAATTCAAAATCGTTGAAGCCGTTTTTTGAGAAAATCGTGAATAGGGGCAAAATGCAAGGTATAAAGTGGCTCTTCTGGTATGCTGATTTTGACGAAAAAGTTGCTGTAACATCTCAGTCGTATAGCTAAACTTTTTGTTTTTGCGCTAAACGTACAACAAACAAACGGACACACAGACCTTTTTTCGGGACTTGGTCATTTGGACTCAGGAGACCCTAAAACGTGTATTTCCGTCGAGGATTGGAATTCGAAAATTTTCACCAACGCTATACTTCTCCTTACCATATATTTCATATATAGGTAAGAGAATGTATTATTTAATATCAAGTGAAAGTAAAAATTTTTTGGATGGGTACGATTTTGGGTAATAAAGTATTTCTCAAATTTCGAAATTTTATCCTTGAATGATGCCTGGTTATAAATTGCATAACACTCGCCCTTCGGACTGATATAAAATTCTATTCTTGAACATTAGATTCCGCATCTCCTGATAAGATAATTGCACAGATGCATCTATAATTCACTAAGAAAAAAAATCTTGGACGAAACACATTAATATTTATGCCGGTTCTAAGTGCATTAACATATTACAGTAGATGTATAATTTAAATAATTCCCAATGCTAGAGGTTAACCAATAGCCAATAAGATAATGGACCGCGGGGGGAGGGTAGGTTTCACAAGAGAGAGGGTAGCTGAAGAAGCACATGATGAAAGTTGCTCACCTCCAGCCGCTCACTCCTCACGCCGGCGAAGGATGAGCAACCTTTCACGCGTGACTCTTCGTGTGTGTGTGTGTGTGTGTGTATGTGTTGGTGTGATATCGTGTGTGGGCCCTATCTAGGAACCGGGTTCTGGCCTAGGCAAGGCTAAGGTCACGCGAAACGGCTTGACAGCATTCGAAAGCCAGTTACTAGATAAATTACTCAAGAACGAGTAATTAATGTGACGCACTATATGGAACGGAGTACTGTTTCGAAAAGAAACTAAGTCAAACTTTGTCGGAATTGTTTTAATTTATATATAACTTTAATTTATAGTAGCCTCGCTCCTGCTTCGCAGTGGTGCAATTTGATTGAGGTGTCGTTAAATTAGAGCTTTGTTTGACCGATTTAGAGTTTAAAGCTTTGGGAGTTTTAGTATATCAAGGCGAAAAACTATGTGGGATCCTCGTATTTTTTTTTTTTTTTTTTTTTTTTTTTACAACACCTAAGATCATTATGTACACCCAACTAGTTGTATGGATGTATTTTGGTGTATATTAATATTTTTTATTTTCAATAACGTGTATATGAAATATTCGATAGGTTCGAGTTTTCGAAGGAAATACACGTTTTAGGGTCCCGCAAAAAGGTCCATGTGTGTGTGTGTGTGTGTGTGTGTGTGGTAACTCCCGGGCGAATACGAAAAGTGAAATTTCATATTTAGGTCAACTATACGCCCGGGATGTTACAGAATCTTTTTCATCAAAATCAGCTGACCGGAAGATCTACTTTATACCATGCATACAGGACGTTTTTACAAGTTTCTCAAAAACGGCTCTAACGATTTTGATTAAACTCGCTATATCGATCTTTGAGAGATATTTTATAACACAAAATCGTGAACATACAAAGGTTTTTACTTTCACTTACCTATATATGAAATAAAATTTTCGATCAAACAAACTGATTTTCATAGGTTATAATATAGTAGACTTTATAAAAAAACACGTTTTTCTATAGAAATTCAATTTAATTAATTGTTTAATAGTTTCACTTATTCTGATATCTATCTTTATTTGAAAATGCTTTAATCGAATTATAAAAACGGAGGTAAGTGAAAAGTGTGTTGCCCGCACAACATTTTTTTTCTGTAAGTTTAGTCTGAAGTGATAGTTGTCAGTTTATGTTTTTTTTATTTTGATGTACTTTTCTTTAATAGGAGTGGATGATCTTTTTCATGCCCGCAAAAGGACTCATAATTAAACGATTACATATAAAAATCAATGAGAAATAACTACAAATTTAGACATTAAAAAAAAATATTAAAACTAGTAGCCCCTGGTTGTGTGGCTAGTGTGTTAGTCTACCATAGGTTGTGACTTCGAATCCCAGTGACGAGATGACTTTTTCAAGCATGCAATTAAATGGGTATTCACTCACAATGTATGTGAGTATGTGAGACGCGGCAGCCAGCAGGTTTCAGCTCAGAAAAACTGGATTAGTGAGTGATGACCCTACCCAATAAAATATCATAGAGATTCGCAATGTGAAATTATGTGTATAAATAAGTTGGTAACTAAGGCTCCAGTAAAAATATAACAAACTTTATTTTTAGCCTTAATAAAGACAATTTAATTTATTTTAAAATTAATATATAACCATTACTCTTTATTCTTCCTTAGTTATGCCGATCTTCGGAGGAGAAGTAAAAAGGTGGTCCCGAGCCATTGCGGTGTAAGTACTCGTTGTAGATAGAAGTCCCTATCCTAATTAGCATCTTCCGATAAGCCACAGTAGCATTAAGTAATGTTAAATCAATAAACAAACAAACCATATCCTTGATTTATTTAATTACAATTATATTTTAATTTAATATATTTACTGAAAAAATTGTAAAGTTACTTTATCCATGTATTTTGACGATTTAAACGAAAAAATAAATCAAACAAATAGTAAAGTTAAGCGCTTGATTTCTTAAGAAATAAATCAAAGATATGCAACATGTTATAGTCTTGAAAAAATAAATATAAATTATTTTGAATGGTCGTGTGCAGGTCATAAAGCAAGTTCTTTTTTCTTTATTCGCGAAGTTGGTCGTCTCGCAAAGTATTTAACTTTCTCGAATTGTTGAGATCCTAATCTTCTCGTAATTACTCTATCATCAGCGTCCTTGTAAAGCGTCGCACAAATTAATATTTTTATCTCGTTTCCTCCGACGGGCATCAAAGCATTTCACCTGTGGTACGCGGACCGAAACGTTTGTACGAAAAATATCTCTTCGATATTTTGTTTTTTTACGCAATTTAATTGCAAATCATAAATCCTACTTAATTACGTCGATTATCTCCTTAATAGAACTATCATTACCTGATATTTTTTTTTAATGACATTGCCAAAGATTTATCGAGAAATGGATTGAGCTCTCGAATCCTCCACTTTAGTTGTCTCAAGACCGGCCTCTGAGATATTAAACCCAAGGTCGGTCTTTCGCTTCCTAGGTTTTAAATCATACGGTCTCGACACCGTCTATATTTCAGCTAGTGGCACACATTTCTGGCGAGTGAAATTTTAGGTTTTTTTACTGTTGATTTCGTAAAATTAAGCTGTTTGTTTTGTTTCTTGTTGATGGATTTTAATCGAATAAAGATTTTAACTTGCTACCAAAAAACAAAACAACAAAGTTACAAGAAATAATAAAAAAAATCAGGTGCGACACGACTTTGACTTACCTCCATTTTTATAATAAATGAAAGAATTATCAAATACTGTTAGAGATAAAAATACGTGAAACTATTAAAGAATTAATTAAATTAAATTTATATAGAAACATGTATTTTATTAAAAAATCTATCATATTGTTATCTAAAATAATTAGTTAGTTTTATCTTCTTTTCATCACTCTCCATTAACTTTTAAGAGCTTGAGTATCAGGTAATATTGTTTCTAAAATCTTCAGCTTTTTAACGGTGTATTATACATGTATATTACTGGTCTTATCTTCAAAAACAAAAAAAAATACATTAAAAATAAATTTTTCGGTTTTTTCCTTTAGTTGGGTATCGAATTCATTCAATTTATATATTTACCTATTTTTCATCAGTGGTAACAAGATAATGTAGTTATTAAATTAAAGGTACTCTACAGAAAGAAAATTTAAAATATCGGCATTTAAGCCCTGTCAGACCATTTTTATCCGAATGAAATCAAAATGATATTAAAGCCCATCAAATTTTACATCGATATAGCAAGTTTAATCAAAATCGTCGAAACTTGCATCAAAATCGGTGCAAATTGCATGGTATAAAATGGATCTTCTGGTAAGCTCATTTTAATAAAAAAAGTTTTATAACGTCTCGGGCGTATATTAGTCTTAAATATGAAATTTCAGTTTCATAGGATCTACCGTTTCCGCCCGGGAGTTACCACACACACACAGACCTTTTTGCGGGACTTGGTTATTTGGACTCAAGGGACCCTAAAATGTGTATTTCCGTTGAAAACTGAAATTCGAAAATTTTCACAATCGCAATACTTTCCCTTACTATATATAGTAAGTGAAAGTAAAAATATATACAAAAAAAAAATTTAGTTTATTCAACAGCAATAGAATTTTTTTTTGTTTATCGCTTTACTGATTCTAAAACTATCTTCTATTTGATATCTTCAAAAATAACTGAGTCATAGTAGTATTTACATGTGAAATTCAATTTTTTTCTTTTTTAAATTAATTCTCGTTTTTTGGTTAAAAAAATCTTCAAAAACATCTTTGTTATTGAATTAAATTACTTTTTATCGATCTCTATTTTAAAAATAACCAGCTGATATCAAAGTATAGTTGTTAGGATCATCCTTCCATGCCCTAGTATTTTTTTTTGGCGAATTTAAAAAAAATTGGTCCAGTAGTTTCGGAGAAATTTCGCCCGCGGACGGCGGACAAATAGAATTTTTTTAATTCGTAATTTGATTTCTATGTATCTTGAATCGCAAGATACCTAAATATTACAATTTTTGAGAGAGGAGGGGTAATTGCTTCTGGTTGATTACAAAAGTTTATTATTGAAAATAGAAAAACAAAAGTTAAAAATATTTAGGATGTATGTTTGACTGTAGAAACTATTATAGATGAAAATAATCGGGATTCAGTCATTTTTTTTAATATTTTAATTTTTCCGACGTTTCGACTCAAGCTTGTGAGCCATCATCAGGGCATTACTGAGCCATGTCCAAGCATAAACTGATAAACTGCATTTATGCTTGGAAATGGCTTAGTAATGCCCTAATGATGTCTCACAAGCTTGAGCCGAAACGTCGGAAAAATTAAAATATTTAAAAAAAAAGACTCACTCCAGATTATTTCCAACTACAAAAGTTAAAAAACAAAAAATCTTTAATCACGGAAATGAATTAATCGGTAATAATTTTATTGACTTCTTTCAGAAACTTCATGGTTGAAAATATCGGGTTCATATTGACGATTGAGGCTGTGTTTTGCTCTGAATTTATTTTAAAAGTTTGGATGGATTTTATGAATTATTTTATAAAAATGAATCTATGAAACTGCCAACAGAAGTTTTCATATTTTTGGTTCAGCTCATTTGGTATAAGATGATTCGTGAATGAAGTTATGTATATATCTACTGTAAAAAATAATTTTATTTTACACTAGAAACAATGCAAATTCATTATTATATTTTCTTATTCTTAGTAAACTTATATTGTCTTCTTTTTTTTTTTTTTTTTTTTTCATTCTTTTCAGGTGTATTATATTCAGAGAGTTCTGTTTTCAAAGCAGAAGTTTTAGACTTAGATTTGGCTATTGAGTTGGATAGTATTGGACAGATCTGTACAGACAGTGTGATTGCCTGAGCGGGTGTGGCCGGTGACGTCAGAGCGTTGCATCACTGGCGTATCATCCCGTCCTTCCTCGTGGGAACTACCTTCTCGCTTATTGCTAGAACACTCTCAGTCGCAATTCCTTATTATACCTTCAGCGATAGGAATAAATCTGACTCATAAAAAGTAATAAAAGAACTATATTTTCGATTCATCCACGGTTCATTCTCATATTTGTCATCAGATATTAATCCTATTGTGTTCAATTAATGTATTTTTCATTTCCACTGGTTTATAAAGGTTGCCTTGTAAATGATTAGTCATATAGTGGTAGCAGATACTATACCTTAAAAGAAACAAAAAACTTTATATAGCCCATTGACAACAGTTAAAAGGAAAACTTTTTTTTTGATTTTTGCAACTATCCATGATGTTAATCGAACAGCGAAAATCACAAAATTTGATTTTTATACCGAACCTTGGCAATTGAATTATGTTTTTGTTATGCTCTAGTATCATTAGACATTTAAGGGAACACATATAACTAATTTTGTTTTTTGGTCTTTTTTTCATATTGCTTGCCTCCTTGCATCCTTGATCTGCCAACAAAGGTAGTTTTGCTCCATTTTAAAGCTGATTAAATAAAAAGAAAGAGTGATAGCTCATTGAAATGTTCGAATATTCTTAGATATATTTTTTACAGTTTTTAATAATTGTTTTTATTTATTTGAAAACAAGTAATATGCAAATGCCTTTAGGTATGTATTGTAACATTGATGAACATTACGAAAAACCTCCTTCAGGATTCTTCTGAATTCGTGAGCGAAGAAACCTCCCAGTGAAGGCACTCCTTGGCGTGGAAGATCTGCTAAAGAAGTAGGTCTCCACAGGCGTTTCAGTCTCCTTAGTGGGTTTTGTGGTAGTGTATCAGTCAGTAATGTTTGTACTAGTAGGTTTGGATGTCCAGCGCGTGAGTCGTGAAAATGTTTGTAATATTTTTTAATGATCTCCGTTTCGATTGGTATGTTGAGGTCTTTGTGTAATGATTTATTGGTTACGTAAAAGGGGCAGTGAGTGATGAAGCGGAGGAATTTAGATTGAAAGATTTGAATTGTCTGCAAGTGTGATTTCTTGCATGAGCCCCACACCTGAGTACCGTACGTCCATATAGGTTTAAGTAACATGTTGCATATGATGATTTTGTTGCGCTTAGGGATAATTTGTTTTTATGGTGAATAATTCGTCTAAGTATTGATAGTCGATGATTCAGTCTCTTTTTTTAAGGTAGTTACGTGTGATTTCCATGTCAGGCGTCTATCCATTGTGAGTCCTAAGTATTTTGTTTCTGTTTGTTTTGGTAACTGAACATTGTAAAGTGTTAGTGGAGGACAATCAGAATGCATAAGCGTGAATGTTACTTGACTTGATGTCTGTATGTTTATTTTAATACGCCATTTATCAAGCCAATCTTGAAGTAAATTTAAATGAGTTCTTAGATATATTAAAAATTTAATTTTCTGCTTGACGTAGTGCAACACTAATTTTCTTATTTTAAGGGTTTGAATTCAAAACGTTCTAAGAAATTTTCTCTGATTTTATTTTGTACTATTCGTTTTTCTGTTTTTCTGATGAAAACTATGGTTTACAGCAGAAAATTTAAAATTTCCTTTGAACCGTTGATTGTTTGTTTATTTATTTATCGTCACTTTATGCTACTGTGACTAATCGAACGATGCTACAGTGGGATTCCTAAATTTTGCGTATTCTCATTATTATTTAATGAGTTCTTTACATCACCCAGTCAAGGGACCACTCTTTTACATTCCCTTCGAATGACGGCATAATCAAGATTTTTCTAGCTTTGGAAATCCAAGGGCCATCTGCTGGAATAGAAGCATGTTTTACTAGCCACTACACCAGAGGTGACCCCTCATTTGACTAGCATATATATAAAATATTCTGGGTGTCTCATGAATGTCTATTGATATTCAGAGATACAGGACCTCAAAAGAAAAAAAAAAATGTTTCTGTGACCCACAGTCCGATTCTCAACAGTTAGGGAGGAAAATGAAATTTTTTTCTTATCCATGGGTTTCATCAGAAAAACTCAAAATATATTTTATTAATAAGCTGTTACTCTTCTATTATTAGGTTTTAAATATACCGGATTTCAAAAAAACAAAAACTTCTAAATTTAATTAGCTTTAGAGTGGTACGAAAAACCTACTTCCATTGGGAATCCGTGGTATTTCTGATTTTGCTGAGTTGTCGGAACTTCAACTGAAATATACATATTTTTATGAATCGGTTGGTTAAGTCAGACTTTAAAAATAAATAAATAAAAAAAAAATAGGACCAAAAAGTGGATCTCAAGAGGAACAAAAAAGTTCATATGTACCTTAGTTGGATTGTCAACGGTTAGGCAGGAAAATCGTTTTTTTTTTTTTTTTGTTTTTTTTTCATTTAACCTTGTACTGACTGCTGTTGATCTACAAGCAGTACGAATCTCTACGTATTTTGAGTCCAAGACATTACATGTTTATGACCCATTGTTCATTTTAATGAATCAGCCATTTAACTTTGTTCGAATAATTAAAAATATATATGAAAGGATTTGATAACTAATAAAAAGAAAAACAGCAGAACTATGATTTTATTTTATTTTATAATTTTTTAGGAGGTTTTATTTAATCCTTCATATTTAAAAAGCACTCCTTGACTTCGTTTTCTTACAAATTTATTTCTCTTCACAATATATTACATAGTTTATCTACGTTTCGGGGTTCTTTGACCCATTTTCAAGACTTTTTTTTTTAAAACACTTTTTAACACACAACACATTATCTTACATTTATAGCTTACTGCTATTCGTCTTCTTTGATCTTTATTATGTAATTGTTTCTATTATTTGTAATTTGTAATATTAGTCAGCTATAAATGTAATATAATGTGTTGTGTGTCTTGATAATGGGGAAAGAAACCCGGAACGTAGTAAAACTATGTAATATATTTTGAAGAGAAATAAATGTGTAAGAAAAGGAAGTTAAGGAGTGTGAAACAGAAATATTATTTTTCCTCAGACAAGGAGAGTAATAGAGATGTATTACTACTGTTATTTTAGCGTAAATTAATGTCAAACTATAGAAGTAAGTAATAAGGGTTAATTTAATAACACGAAACAACACCAAAAAATTTTCATAATTATATAAAAAACTGAGATACTTTCCTTATCAATAGGGAAGGAACTATTCAAGAGCCAAGATCGAAAAAGAAAACACTTGAGCTACGAGTACCTAATGTTATTAGTCTTTTGTATGATCTGATACTTTTGTATGAGATTATACAAAAGAAAGTAAACAATATATTTGTTTGATGAAAAAGGGTTGGTTATTTGATCGAAGATGAGAATGGAATGATGTTCAGGTTTGGTTTAGTAATTCCTACGATGATCGAGATGTTACAGCAACTTTTAAAACAAAATCCACAAATTAGAATAACCCCTTTGTATCATATATTTCAATTTGTATTAAATTCGCTATAAAGATGTAAAACTGAATGGGCTTTAATCATAAGTAGGTTTAATTCGGAATGAAATAGTATGACAGAGCTTAAATGCTGATATTCTAATTTTTTTTCTTAATTGTCTATAGTTTTGTAGATTCGAAAAAATTTAAACATGATATTATATTAAGTATGATATTAAAAGGATGTTATCATGCCATTTGAATAGTTGAAAACGAGAAAAACAAAAACTGAACGAATTTGATAGAACAATAAAGAGGGGTAGAGCCAAATTATTTTTCCAGGTAACGTTTCTTTTCTCTCAAAAAAAATATTAGACCTTAAGTGGAACGAAAAACTTCATAATCAATCAATATAATCAAGAGTACAAATTTTGAGGGTTTTTTTCCACTATCTACAGTTTTAAAGTGGCCGCTTTCTTTGAAGGATGAATAACGGCTTAGGGTTTTCGAAAATAAGGTACTGCGAAAAATATTAAGTCTGAAGAGAGATGAGGCCACTGGCGAGTTTAGAAGGTTGCACAACGCGGAATTGCGAAGCTTGTACCCTGTGAATATAATGAGTTAGTAGCGTCGCGGAGACTCAAATGGGCGAGTAAAGTTGTTGGGCTCGGTGAGGAACGGATTCCGAGAAAGTTGGTTAAAGCTGATCTCGGGTGGTCGGACTTGAACGGTATACATTGGACGAGTCTATGCAGGCGGAGTTTGGTGATATCGGCATCGAACCTTCGGGTTCGGTAAGCCTATTATTATTATTATCCATAGTTATATCAGAAAAATTCAAATACATCTACTTGATGTATTGTGTGATTGTGATTGTGTACGCACAGATTGTTTAATGACAAAGTCAATGAAACACATAGTTAGCAGGAAAAATCTCAAAATTTGATTTTCATAACTAACCAATGAGAATTAAACTATGTGTTATATGAACTTTTTTCTTCTACTAAGGTCTAGTATCTGCTCTCAGAATACAATAAGGCATTTATGAGACACCCTGTAGATCTACATATATATATCGTACTATATAGATATATACTATATATTACATAGATAAGCCGTTGGAAATTTAAAAATCCTAGAAAAAATTATATGAAAGGTATTGTTAAGTGACGAATAGGCCATAAACAGCGATTGTTGAACATATCAATTTTATAATGTTATATTATTAAATCTAAAAGATGTTTTCAATGAAACTGAATTTAATTATTTAAAAATTTTTGAACTCTGACTTTATTTTAAAGATCTTATATTGATTTTAACAGCCGATGTAAATAAAAGTCGTGTATGGCGCGCAACAGATTTTTTTACTTTATAATTTATTTCATGGAGATAAATATGTGAAAGTTCTTTGATGCGCGAGCCAGACTTTTTTTACCCCTCGGGGCCAGTCTCTTACGCGTAAGTAGTTATGGGATTCGTAACACGTTTCCCCCAGCAATTAAACTATTACACAATCTAAGATAACGCCGTTGGAACAGTAGTTAATTGTAACTAAATATAATAATAAATCCACTCTTGGAACATTGCTAAAACTGATACAATAAATTTAATTTTATCTGATAAAAGCCGTGTTATTGTTGATGAATACGATAGAGGGTAGTTTAGGCCGGCATGGATTATCGATTACAAGGATCAGTTACAAGTTAGCGAGGGGACTATCCGACATATATCTAGCAGTGGATAAAGATAACATCCGATCTGGAGCAATGAGTCCCACTCCTTATCTCTCTCAGTATTCAAGTTGTCTCCTTTTCACACTTTATTCATTTTGTGCGATTTTACGTCTCTGGGTAGATTATTGGGGGCGGTCTGGTCTTGAGGATAGGGTCTACTGGTCTACTGTTCTTGTATCCTGGAGCACGCCCGAAAATCAGGAGAAATATCTGGTGCCTCTGTACGATGTCGCAACGTTGGACTAGAAACAGTTTAACTGTATTCAGTTCACAGGGTTTCATGTTTCTTCATATTGTGAGAGTAGATACGAGCCCTTAAGTACGACAAAAAAGTTTATATACTATAAGTTATATAAACTTTTTTACTTTCACTTACCTATATATGATATATATACATATATATAGTAAGAGAAATTATTGCGATCATGAAAAATTTCGAATTATTGTTTTCAATGAAGAATTCTGAGTCCCAATGAATAAGTCTCGAAAAAAGGTCTGTATGTGTTTGGTAACTCCTGCGCGTAAACGAATAGTCTTATGAAACTGAAATTTCATATTTAAGACAATTATACGCCCGAAATATTACAGGAAATTTTTCATTAAAATTAGCTAACAAGAAGAGCCACTTTATACCATGCATTTTGCACCTTTTTACGATTTTATCAAAAACTGCTTTAACGATTTTGATTAAATTCACTGTGTCGATGTAAAATCTAATGGGCTTTAATATCATGTAGAATTCATTCTGATTGAAATAGTTTGACAGGGGTTAAATGCCGATATTTTAAATTTTCTTCTTCTAAAGTACCTTTAATTTTGTAGATTCTATAAAAATAACCATATCATCTGATAAGTATTGGTAAAAAACAGCTAAGTATGCAAATTGAACGAATTTGATATAAATGAAAAAAAAATTTATATTGCATTTTTTTTTTTTTTTTAACATAGGTACAGTAATATACATGTATAAAATACCGTTGGAAAGCTAAAGATTTTAGAAAAATATTTTCTTAATATATTAATAAATATAAAATTTAAAGATAAAAATATATATATATATATATATAATATATATATATATATATATATATACATATATATCATTAGAATTTATTTTTCCAAGATTGTTTATGAATTATTTTATTTTTAATTTTTTTCTCACTTTCAAATATTAAATACTATTCGCAACGCAGTCGATCTCAAAGGACGCCTATAGTGAAACAATGGAGAGGAAGAATGAAATATATTTGTACCACACCTCGAGTGAGGCTGTGTAATTGGCGCTATTTGAGGGAGCGACATTGAACGAGGGAAGGACAGCAATCGCCTCTATTTGAGGAGGGTGTGGTGCTCTTCATCCTGCCACACCCGTCTCTTTGTCACTTACAGAATTTTTTTTATTTTTTTTTATTCAAGAATATTATGAATTTCAGAAAATTATGATCTAGCATTATCACAAAATTACATGAAAAATCCAATGTGCGGATCCTTATGTTACAAAAATTCATTCGAAGAAGTGGTTCATTACATCTTAGATACAATAAATTAAGAATGTAGTGGCAATGAAATGAAAAAGATTGCAGATATACAGAAATAATCTAAATAAAAATAACAATAACATGATAAGTAATAAGATGGTGATAAGTATACTATCAAATTTAGAAGTAAAAAGAGAGGGAAAAAAAAAAAAAAAAAAAAAAAAAAAATATATATATATATATATATATATATATATATATATATATATATATATAATACACACACACACAAACGTACAACCCGTGAGCTATGACTAGCATAAACAGAAAGACAACTGTAAGAAAAACCGGCAACAAGAAATACCGACAATATCTTTCGTTTTTTTCTCAGTTTATGGTTGTTATAGCTCATGTTTGGTACTTTTATATACATTTTATTTTTTTACCTCTCTATTCACTTCTATTGTACATTTAATTTCATACTTACCGAGCCGTCTGAAAAGAAGATGGCCCCGAGACCATCTAGTTTAGAATATTTCATACTTATCACCATCTTATTATTTATCAGATTATTATTACTATCTTATTATTTGTATCTATAATATTTCTGTAATTTTTTATTCACTTCATTAATAATTTTAAATTTTCATTTTTCATTAATTTTTTTTTTTTGTTCTTCTGATATTTGCAGCCCTGATGATGCAAAAACATATGTGCCGAAACGTCGGCAAAATTAAAAAAAGTTTTCTGTCAATTATTTCTACATATAATAATTCAAACAGTCGACCATACATCCTCAAACTATGGCATAAATAAAAAATTGTTTTCATGGAATCCCAAGAAATTAAGTATATTAATAACAGTATGGCCATGAAAAAAATGAAGCCTTGCAAGGATCTTGTATAGTTTTATGTAATCAATATTATCACAACGACTAAGTATTTATAACTGATTGGCGAATTATTTATTTTTTCATATAATAAAACATCATTTTCATTTTCAGTCCTTCAGAAATTGAAATGAGTAGGTGGGGTCCTTCCAGTTTGCGTCATCATCTTGTCACAAACATCCCGCAACGTCTTATTCAACAGACTTTCGATGAAATTGTTATTGTTTCCTATCTCTAAATAATACCGCATCATGCGGTAAACATATAACAAGCTGAAAAAAAGGTAATACTTACATAATATAATTGTGGAGCTATCCAGCCTAAGAGGGGATCTTGTATATTATATGTCCCTGAGGCGTGTTTAGTGATGGTGCCATGTGACCTTAGGGTCAACTTCCATTTTAGAAAAGATTCTTTGTTTCATCACTGGAAGGTTCATACTTCTATAGAAGGCAGTGAGTGAGCTTGCAGAAGGCAAGCTTTAACGATGGCGCATACTATTCGCTCATAAAAAAATAAAATAAAAGGATAAAATATAATATGGAGCGTTCAGCACACAGATCGATTCAAACAGCTGTTGCTCTAGTTTACTGAATCAGTAATGACAGATTCTGAGAAAGAAGTAGTTACTCAGTTCAGGGGATCCAATTGATTCGCTTATTTACTAAAGTTGTGAAGTGGTATAAGCGGGAGAACATAGACGTAGTGAGGAAGTATAAAGATTTGGGTCAGAAAATTACTGATAATTCATCACTTTATGAGCATTATTAAGAAAAAGTACATACTGCCAAGTTAAATATTAATAGTATCTGGAGTAATGTATTTAGTAATAAACATGTTCCGATATCGTCCAAGTATAAAGTATTTCAGGCGGTGGTGGAATCTGTGATGTACTATGGATTGCAATTTTAGGGATGCCATAATTACCAACAAATAGAATCTATTCATAGATTATTTTTGAGGAAACATTTTAACCTACCAAAGAACACACCAAACTACATGTTAGATAAGGTAGATGGTTGGGGGTGCGGTCATAGAATAGAAACACACATTTAAAACAAGTGCTATTTTAATTATGTGCCGACGTTTCGGCCTACATTGTGGGCCTTCATCAGGGCTAAAAGAAACAAGATAACAACCAATGTAATTATAGACTTAATAATGCGTTAGGTATATAATAATAATATGACAGTAATATAATATGGGAACATAAATAAAATTAAATGTAAAATGATAATAAGATGACAGTTATAAAGTATGGAAATAAACAAAATTAAGATGATAGTTATAAAGTATGGATGACAGTTATAAAAATAATCAATAAGATGATAGTTGTACAGTATAGAAGTACACAGAATTGAGATGATGAGATATAAAGTATGGATTACAGATATAAAAAAAAAATAAGATGATAGTTGTACAGTAAAATTATTTTTATAACTGTCATCCATACTTTAAAACTCATCATCTCAATTCTGTTTACATCCATACTGTACAACTATCATCTTATTAATTATTTTTATAACTGTCATCCATACTTTATAACTATCATCTTAATTTTGTTTATTTCCATACTTTATAACTGTCATCTTACTATCATTTTACATTTAATTTTATTTATGTTCCCATATTATATTACTGTCATATTATTATTATATACCTAACGCATTATTATGTCTATAATTACATTGGTTGTTATCTTGTTTCTATTAGCCCCGATAAAGATTCACAATATAGGCTGAAACGTCGGCACATAATTAAAATAGTAATTGTTTTAAATGTGTCTTTCTATACTATGGCCGCACCCCCAACCATCTACCTCATCTAACATGTAGTTTGGTGTGTTCTTTGGTAGGTTAAAAAGTTTCTTCAAAAATAATCTATGAATAGATTCTATTTGTTGGTAATTACGGCATCCCCAAAATTGCGCTCCATAGGACATTACAGATTCCACTACCGCCTGAAATACTTTATACTTGGGCGATATCGGCACATGTTTATTACTAAATACATTACTCCAGATACTATTAATACTTAACTTGGCAGTCTGTACTTTTTCTTTAAAATGCTCATGAAGTGATAAATTATCAGTAATTGTCTGACCCAAATCTTTATACTTCCACACTACGTCTATCTCCTCCCCCTTATACCATTGTGTACATATATGTGTTTTTGTTTTATAAGCCTAAGTAGGGTACAGTGCTGTCGTAATACGAATAGGAATGCAGGTATATCTTCAACTGCATTGTATTATGAGTCGTATATTTTCGGAAAATAATAATAATACTATAGCAATGGTATGCGTTTCAGCAGGGGCGGAGTGGATGAGTTAGTTAACGCCTGTTGTCCCAGCAACCAGATGACCAGAAACTCGACATTAAATAATTACGAGTTCTCATCTCGGTGTCGGGAGCTATCTACTAATCCTAATTCCTCTTCTGGCTCGAGAAAACCATGTAGAGCCTGCAAAGGGTAGGGATAGACATAAAGAAAAAAAAGTTTTGGATTTGTCTAGATGCAACTTCTAGACGTCATGACTGGACGTGTTTGGGGCACCCATATCTTGTTACGTTTGGTCCAGTCTGTTCTTTTAGCTTTATTTGCTATTTTAATATTAATCATTTAATTTTTGTTCAATATTCATTAAGATTTTGCATTCAACGTTTTTACATGCAGTGTCAACTGCCTCAATGTTCAGACCTTAATACCATAACCGAAAACTCTCATTGAGGTAACTAAGCGTAAAGAGAGAAAGCGTTGTTGCCCAAATTAATTAGGTAGCTACATACACACTGTAGTTATCAATCTATAATATCTTATTAATACATTTTACTTTCTCTTAACCGTATACAAAATATATAATTATATTTACAATTTTGCTCAAACATGTTATATCAATAAATTTTTTAATACTTGAATTTTATATTAGCTCTAGACATAAATGTTAAATATTCAGATTTCATTATCAAAAATTGCTTTATTTTTTATTTTTTTAATATGTAGCTTTTTTTTAAATTTAATATAGGTTAATTTTTTTCTTGTATTTGAGACTTCATATTCGTTATTCTGTAAACCTCAATACGTTAATAGTTTTTTTAGTTATTTTGAGGTCACTTCCTTTTTTCCTGTCGTTCGAAGGGGACATAAAATGGTGGTCCCAATCCTATGCGATGTCAGGTTCTCGTTAAAGATAAGTTTTCTAATAAAATTTGGATGGGAAAAATTTAGGACTCCTATTGTAGCATCACCCAATCAATTCTTTGTAGTATTACATAATTTGGAGGGCAGGGCCCGAACTGAGCTGTAGCGCAGAGTATGTATGTAATATTACTTTATAACAAAAAACTTCGTACCCAGTTACAAAAAAACAGTATTCAATTACCAAAAGGTGTCAGAATAACTAGATTTTATATGGAGAAATTAATTGGCTAAATCATAATTTAAACATTTTAACCAGAATATCAGTTGTTTAAGAACGCGACAAATTATATAAAAAGTAATTGTTCTTAATTGATTTAAAAAAATAAATTTACTGAGTGATATATTCCTTTTAGCTTATATCATATTTTTTTAAAAACATTTTGATATTTACAACTTTATTAAAAAAAAGATATCAAGTAAATGTGATAGTTATGTAATACAATGACATGAAATACATGTTGAGAAGCTTCCCATTGGAAGCACTCTAAAAATATTCTAAACTAGAAGGTCCCGGGGCCATCTCCTTTTCAGGCGCCTCGGAGGTATCAGGAATTGAAGAGGAAGAAAGGATTGAAACTAGAGGGTTGGAGTGAGAATGGACTTTGTCATGAAAGGATTGAGTGATACCTGATTCGGGCCACATCAGTAACATAAGGAACAGAACTGTATATCTGCAGGGAACAGCGTTGAAGATTTTTTATTGTAAGGATTGGATTTGGGTTAGTAGATGATGGTTTAGTAAGAGCCCCATATCATATTAAAATCAAACACCTCTAATGCGTTAATTCCGTAACAAAATACTAAATTTTTCTAAAAAGCTCAGTGCGCGTAACACACGATTTTCACTTTTCCCCGCGCTATTAAAAACAATCTAGGAACTTTTAAATAAATTTAAAGATGAAAAAAGAGTCAAAGAATCACATTTAGTTTCGATAGAAACATGTATTTTAGATTTAATAATCTGTTAACAAAAATTATTTATTGCAATGATCATTTGGGTCTATGCCCTTTTGGTCTTTCAGCCTTATGTTTTACAGCTATGTGTATAAGATATTTTTTTTCTAAAATCACCAGATTTACAAATTTATATTATGCATCTATATTACTATAATTATGTTCAAAATAATAAAAATAAAACAAAAAAATATTTTTGCTCTTTTACCCTTTAGTTGGTTATAAAATACGTTTAACTTGAATATTTACCCGTTTTTTTGTCAATGATAAGAAGATGAAATTTTTTCGAATCCACAAAATTAATGATGCTTTGGAGGAAGAAAGTTTTAAATATCAGTATTCACGCTATGCCAGGCTTAAATTATAAATTAAGTATTACAGTCTGTTAAATATTACAAGAATATGGCGGTGTTAATCAAAACCGTTATACCTGTTGAGAAAATCTTAAAAATGTGTAAAATGCATTGTATAAAGTGGCTCTTCTTGCTAGATAATTTTTATTTAAAATCTCTGGCATATACACTTCTAAAAGATGAAATTTTAGATCTAATACAACTTGTCGTTTTTGAGCTTGACTTACTACTGCTACACACACCCAGAACTTTTTTCGGAACTTAGTCATGTGAATTATCGTATTTTTACTTTCAATTACTATATATATATTAAGGGAAAGTATTGCGATCGTGAAAATTTTCGAATTGAAGTTTTCAACGGAAATACACATTTTAGGGCCTCCTGAGCCCAAATAACCAAGTCCCGCAAAAAGGTGTGTGTGTGTGTGTGTGTGTGGTAACTCTCGGGCGAAAACGGTAAGTCCTATGAAACTGAAATTTAGACAAATATACGCCCGCCACGTTACAAAACTATTTTCATCAAAATGAGATTACAAGAAGTGCCACTTTATACTATATACATTTTGCACCTTTTTTCGATTTTCTCGAAAACGGATCCGGCGATTTTCATTAAACTCGCTATATCGATTTAAAATTTAATAGGCTTTGATACTATGTAGAAATTATTCTGATTAAAATAATCTGACAGGGCTTAAATGATGATATTTTAAATTTTCTTCCTCTAAAGTACCTTTAATTTTGTTGATTCTATAAAAATAACTATATTATCTTGTTATCACTGATAAAAAACAGGTAAATTTGTAAGTTGTGCGAATTTTAAAAAACAACTAAAGGAGAAAAAAAAATAGTGCATTTTTTTGTTTTAGAACATAACAGCTGTAGTATACATGTATGATATATCGTTGGAAAGCTAAAGATTTTACAAAAAATATTATCTCATACACTAGCTTTTAAAAGTTAATAGAGAGTGAAGACAAGCCGATAAAACTAAGTGATTATTTTAGATAATAATATAATAGATTTTTTAATAAAATCTATAATAATAATTTAATAGTTTCACGTATCTATATCTCAAACTGTATTTGAAAATTTGAAACTGAAAATTCTTTCATTGATTTTAAAAATGGACGTAAGTGAAAGTTGTGTGTTGCCCGCACCAGATTTTTTAAAAATAGATTAAAGCACACCTGCCAAAACCATAATCATGATTACTTAAATTAATTTACAAAATATTATTTATTTATATGTGCATATATATGAACATGAATAGTATTATAATATGTTATGTATTATATAATTACACTCTGAATTATTGTTGATGGTAAAGATGTATTGAATCGACGCCGAACTATTCAAGGTCTTCTGTTCCTGCTGTATTTAACATTACGTAAGTAACTCGTGTTGCGGTGTTAATAATATAATGGTTTATTTATTTATTTTTTTATTTAATTTGTTTTTAACCTTTTTTTTTTCATCATAACAAAACTATGTCCTACGATTAATGATTGTCTATTTGTCCAATCATCTATCGATTAAGAATATAGTTGGAAATCAATCTTCGATTGTTTAATAAGTAGGTAATGGTAAATAAAAGGATATATTTTTAATAATAATCTGTTACAAAGAAAAACTCAATCAATTGAGACATAAATTTTTAGTAGGTAATTATATATTAAATAATCTGTTACAAATAAAAAGTCAATCGATTGCAACATAAACCCTTAATTAAAATTATAATAGCCAAAGAAAATTCTAAGTTGTAATTAATCAATATTTAGAGTTTAGTATCTTTTCTTCGTAATTCACAGAGTAACAAAAGTAATTAAATTCATTTCAAATTCAATCTTTTTTTTTTTATCCCATAAGAAGATTCTTCGGGAAATGAAAACAACAAATAAAGAATTAGTGAAATAGGTGGTGAGGTGGCGAAATTGAACAAGGGAAATAAGGATATATAATTATATATATAGGTAGACTATTATTAATTTATAAAATTAAAGAAAACATAAGATACACAATTCGTTTTCAAACGTTACGCGCAAATTTCTTGATTTTGGATTATTATTTTCAATGGTAAACCTTTGTAATCGAACCAAAAAAAAAAAAGTTAAACCTCTCTAAATATTTGAGGGCTTACGTTTCAAGATACGTAGAATCCGAATAACGAATTAAAAAAAAAATTGTCCGCCTTCCGCGTCTTTTCTGCAAAACTACTCGACAGATTTTTTCGGGTCTCGTCACAAAAATACTTACGCATTCAACAATGATTCTAACAACTAGGTATCCGCACATTGACTCTAAATTGGCAGCCGATCAAATATGATTTAATTCAATAAATCAGTTATTATTGAAAATAGAAAAAAAAAATAGTAGAGATTTTTAAATAAAAAAAAAAAAATATCATCTTAATGACATTGATGAAGGACTGCTAAATAAACAAGTTGGACGAATTTGATGACCAACTAAAGGATAAAAGAGCAAAACTATTTCTTCGTGTGATTCTTGTTTTTCGATGTTAAGAACAGTTAAATATCATGTAGGTTTTATTCCGATTGAAACAGTCGGACAGGGCTTAAATACCGATATTTTAAATTATCTTCCTCTAAACTACCTTTAATTTTGTACATTCGAAAAGATTAACAAATTTCATCTTAATGAAATTGATGAAGGACGACTAAATATACAAGTTGGACGAATTTGATTGCCAACTAAAGGATAAAAGGAAAACTATTTTTTTATCTAAGTTTTTTTTTTTTTTTTTTAGTAAGAACAGTAATATAGACGTATAATATACCATTGGAAATAAAAATATTTTAGAAAAAATGTTACCTGACACACAAAATTGTAATAGGTAATATAAAGTGACGAACAGGGAATAAACTTATTACTGATTAACAATTTAATGCAGTTTTATTATTTAATCTTAACGATATGTTTCCAACAAAAATGAACACACGTTTTATTCAAATGAATTTAGAATATTTTTCAAATTGAAGTATATTTAATAGTTTTAAATTGATTTTAACAGTCGAGGAAAGTGAAAGTCGTTTGTTGCCCGCACCAGATTTTTAAATTAGCAATGGCGATTGACCATTTTCCTTTGTTTAACTGCCTTTTAATATCTATATTAACAGTTATGCCATAATATATTTATTTGGAAATAATAAACCACTTTGTAATAATTTGAAGAATTGGTTCTTTCATAAGAACCTTCTCTTGTTAATAATAAACACAACAAAAAAAGAATTAAAATAAACTGGTTAAAGTTTATGGAGAAACTTTCAGGAAAAACTTAAATATACCGAATAATTGGGAAGAAATCAATGAGAATATGGTGGGCCTCGCTAAAAAGCTTGCGCCTGGGAAAAAGGCACAGAGGAGAGAATGGTGGAATATCGAATGCGAATTGGCGATAAAGGACAGATTTGATGCATGGAAAAGATGGAACCAAAATAAAACTAAGGAAAACCATGAGGAATTTTTAGAAAAAAGGAAGAACGCTCACCAAACACTAAGGAAAAGGAGAAGGAGCTTCCTCAATGAACAACTTACGGAAATGGAAACAAACTTCAGGAAGAACAACACCAGACTCTTTTACAAAAGCTGCAAGCAGAAAACCAAAGGGTTCACACCCTCTGGTCTGGTACTAAAGAGGAAAGAAAAACCTCCGGCACAAACCAAAGAAGAAATCTGTGACGAGTTCGCGAAGTATTTTGAAGAACTGCTGAACTGTGAAAAACCAAGTGAGAAACTGGCAGCAGTCGACAACACTCCTCTACATGCGGAGTCATACCCTCCGGACGACGAGGAATTGGACGAGATTATCGCGTCCTTAAAAAATAACAAAGCGGCGGGTGAAGATGGGGTTCTTGCGGAAATGTGGAAACTAACAGGGGAAGATTTCCGGAAAACAATCACGGAAATGTTGATGGATGTCTGGAGTGAAGAGAGAATTCTGAAGGAATGGAGAACCGCCCTGATACACCCACTTCACAAGAAAGGGAATAAATCTGATGTGAACAACTACAGAGGGATATCCCTACTGCCAGTATCATACAAAATTCTCTCCAAAGCACTCCTGAACAGGTTGTACCCACAAGTGGACCCGAGGATCGGGGAATATCAGGCGGGATTCAGAAAAAACAGATCATGCCAGGAACAGATCCTTAGCCTAAGCTCCTGATTAGATATTACAGAACCCAGAGCAGAAAAAACCTCTTCATCTCGTTCGTCGACTTCAAGAAGGCGTACGACTCGGTAGACAGGGAGACCTTGCTTGAAGTACTCAAGGAATATGGGGTCGACCAGAAAACCAGGACGCTGATAGGACTGACCCTGTCAGAGACCGAGTCAAAAGTCAAGTATCAAGGACACGTCAGCAAACCGTTCCAGATCAAAACGGGACTCAGACAGGGAGATGGGCTATCCCCAGTATTATTCAATGTAGTACTGGATAAGATAATGAGAGAACTGTGGAAAGAAAACGACTCCGGAGCGGTCCTAGGTACGAAGAAGGACCATGTAAAAGTAAAGTGTCTTGCCTATGCAGACGACCTCGCCCTCTTCGCGGAAACGGAGGAAGAGGCGATCGCTCAGATAAATGCCCTCTCAAGGATAGCCATGAAAACGGGCTTACAAATCTCCTCTAAAAAGACAGTACTAATGACCACAGATTCAAAATACAAGAAAAAGGCGGTCGACACCGTATGTGGAAAGATAAAGGTGACCCCGAAATTCAGATACCTGGGAGAAGTCATCTGCAATAACGGATCGGACCGAGAAAGCTTTAAGGGAAAAGTCGCGAAATTGGAGAGCTTGTATTTTGACCTCAAGAACTTCTACAACAAAAAGAACCTATCCATCAAAGCCAAAGTCCGACATTATAACACCGTTATCAAACCCGTGATACTCTATGGGACAGAGACCTCCTGCCTCCCTAGCTTAGAAAAACTTCTGAAGGTAGAAAGAAAAATACTTAGGAAGATCTATGGGCCCAACAAGACACCCGAAGGATACAGGCTAAAGTCCAACAAAGAAATATACGTTGACAACAAAAGTCTGGAGATCGACATCAGGGTAAGAAGGCTCAAATTCTATGGGCACATGATGAGGATGAGCCCTGAAAGGTTAAACCGGGAAATCTTCCGACGATTCCACCAGCGCAAGAACACGACTGGTTTTTCAAGCAGATCAGGGTCGACATGGATTCAGCAGGACTGAAGGATTCAGACTGTGGGGATAGAGAAGCCTACAGAAGTTCACTGAACAATATAAAGGACTTCGTGGTCAAAGAACGCCAAAAAAGGGATTATGCGTGGTCGGAGGAAAGAAAGCGCAAACATGCGGAGGTTATGAGGGAAGTATGGAAGAGAAGGAAGTCGAGGAAGCAAACCTGAACATGATATTCGCGTGGTCTTCAAGGCCTTTTCGCGCCCAAAAAAAAAAAAAAAAAAAAAAAGAATTAGGTTAAGCAGTCCAGCCATTCAGGCCTAGTACTATGTCATATTCGATATTATTGTCTTACTTGACTAAAAATAATTATGTCTCTATCACCGTGTAGCAAGGGCCGAATATTTATAAAAAAATATCTTATGATTAATATATTTTGATGGCGCCCGGGATTGCTTTACAAATTCCGCAAATTACTCTCCTCTACATATTTCCTTATCATCCAGTCCTACCTCAGTTTCAGATCCTTCAAAGTAAATCATAATAATTCCTATTCATCCATTTTTAGTCATTTTGCTGGTGTTCCTCAGGGCAGTATTTTAGGACCTATTCTTTAAACAGTTTATACAGCTGATATCCCATCCCGTCCTAACACTTTCCTTTCTACCTATGCTGATGAAACATGCGTGTTATCAGTCCTATAAAACTCTCCAATCCCACATCAGAAACCTTGAGGTATGGTGTCAGAATTCGAAAATTAAAATAAATTCCAACAAATACCATAAAATTACCTTTACCCTTCGTCATAAATCTATGACATCCTGCCCTACAGTGTCCTTCAACAACATTCCGCTAGTTTCTGTTGAACAGATCCGATATTTAGGACTCCGTATATATGGTCCGTATGTTGCTGATTTGGTCTAAACCAGATATCATTCCTTCATGACAAACTGCATTTCCACTCTAATCTACAAGTTTCAATCCTTTCTTCCACTTCAAAAGAAGATGGCTTCGAGACCTTCTAGTTTAGAGTATTTAGAGTGCTTCCATTTGGAAGCTTCTCTACATGTCTTTTTCATGACTATTTTCTTTTAGCCTTACAATACAGTTGTAAATATCAATAATAATAATAGGCTAACACGAAGGTTCGATGCCGATACCACTAAATTCCGCCTAAACATACTCGTCCAATGTTCACCGTTCAAGCCCAAGCCCCCGAGATCAGCCTTAACGCAATCCTACCATCGACGCTTCGACCTACCTTTCGGACGCCTATCAGTCGGATCAGCGAATACCAACTTCCTCGGAATCCGCTCCTCACCGAGCCCAACAACTTTACTCGCACATTTGAGTCTCCGCGATGCTATCAAATCAATTATATTTACAGGATACAAGTTCCGCAATTCCACGTTGTGCAACCTTCTAAACTCCCCAGTGGCCTCATCTCTCTTCGGACCAAATATTTTACGCAGTACCTTATTTCCGAAAACCTTAAGCCGTTGTTCATCCTTCAAAGTAAGCGGCCAGGTTTCATATCCGTAAAGAACCGTCAGCAGAATAATAGTTTTATGAATTCTAACCTTTAAGTTTTTAGATAGAAGCCGCGAACTAAGTAACTTAGCTACTGAATAATAACGCGCATTTCCCACCTTTAACCGTGACTTTATTTCTTCCTGGATTTCATTTTTTCTTGTTATCATTGAACCTAAATACTTGAATTTCTCTACGTGTTCAAAAGTATGCCCTGATACATGAAGATCACCAAGATCGTCACCGTTTCTGCTACTAATCATAAATTTCGTCTTATCGGTATTTAATTCGAGTTCTATTTCTTTACCGGTTTTTATTAACACACTTGTATTTAGTTGTATGGTTTCCGTATCTTCACCTAGCATCACCTAGCAGTACCAGATCATCGGCATACCCCAAAACCGGGATAAAATATAAAGATAAAAAATATCAATAAATAATAATAAAAAATATATATATATATATTTAATAATAATAATAACTAGTTTAATTACATTACAATTAAATATTTAATCAAATAATATTAGAGTATATTTTTGTCGTAGGTGTATAAAGCAAAATTTAATCTTGATCATATTCTTATTACAACATCCTTTCGAATTTTATAGCACAGGCAAGGATAGGTCCATTAAAATCACGCGTTTGTTAATAACGAATAAATATTTAACCAAGTTTAATCTCGAGAATTTCCGTGTTAGGATTCGTTAACTACCACTACGGGTAGACTTATATAAGACGCGATAAAGATATACTATTTGACAGAGATTAGACACCAGCTTTCACGACTAGGTAGGGACTGACATTATTCCAAAGAGGATTGGAAAGGTAAGGCTGAGGAGGACAGTGAAGAGGCTATTTTAAATATTTATTCGAAACCGGCCAAGGCCGAAGCTCATCTCGCCTGGCCTCAGGTAACCAGGCATCCTTCGCTTACAGCTCGTCTCCGCCCACCACAGCTGTCTACCTGTTCGCTTCTTCCTGTCCTAAGCTTTAATTTATCTTTCAATTATGGCAGCTTTAACATAAGCGTGGAGTGAAAGTAACGGAAACCTTCTTCGCTTACATTTCGAAGGACGGCGATGACAAATGTATGTTATTAGTAAATCAATTCGAAACTCTCGATGCACATACGTCTTCCAGAATTTTTTCAATAAGAGAATATCAGGCGTATTTATTCATACTTAATCCCACGAGTGCATAAAGACAGACTGAAGAAAACTATGAATATTTTTACATTCACTTACGTACATATGAAATATATAGTAAGGGAAAGTATTGTGATCCTAAAAATTTTCGAATTTCAGGTTTCGACAGAAATACACGTTTCAGGATCTCGTGAGTCCAAATGACCAAGTCCCGAAAAAACGCCTGTGTGTGTGTGTGTGTCAAGTCTAGCGCATGTGATGTTACAGCTACTTTTTCATCAAAATCGGTTAACCAGAAGAGCCACTTTAACTATGCATTTTGCACCTTTTTACGATTTCCTCAAAAACGGCTCAAACGATTTTGATTAAACTCGCTATATTGATGTAAAATTTAATCGGCTTTAGTATCACGTTGGTTTCATTCTGATTGAAATAGTCTGAAAGGGTTTAAATGCCAATATTTTAAATTTTTTTTTTCTGAACTATCTTTAATTGTATACATTCTAAGAGATTAACCATATCCTCTTAATGACATTGATGAAGGACGGCTAAATATAGACGTTGAACGAATTTGGTGACCAACCAAAGGATAAAAGGAATACTATTTTGTATGTGTTTTTTTTTTTTTTTTTTGTTATACGGAAGAACCGTAATATAGACGTATAATATACCGTTGAAAAGAAAAACATTTTAAAAAAGAAAAAATATAACCTGATACACAAAGTTGCAATAGGTAATGGTTATGGTAATATGTAATATGTATGGTATTATGTAACTTATGGTTTTTGTCCCATTTTTTAAATACAATTTTTTTTTTTTTATAATAAGAACAGTAATGTAGAGGTATAATATACCATTGGAAAGAGAAAAATTAAGAAAAAATTATTATCTGATACAAAAAGTTGTAAAAGGTAAGATAAAGTGACTAATGGAAAATAAACTTATTACTGATCAAGAATTTAATATAGTTATATTATTTAATCTAAATCATATGTTTTCAACGAAAATGAATACACGTTTTATTAAAATCAACTTAAAATATTTATTTAATTGAAGTGTGTTTAATAGTTTTTAAATTTATTTTAACATTCTAGGTAAGTGATAGTCGTGTGTTGCCCGCACCAGATTTTTTTTTTCAGGTGCAAACAAAGTATTAAGTTTCATTATAAATATATATTCTGGCATTTTAAATGAAACAAAACTCTAGGCTAAGCTATTGGAACTTCCTAGCACTATGTTGGAGTTAGTTTCCCAGTTTTTGAAAAGTTAGGTGAGAATAAAAGGGACAAGAGATCGGTCACGGTGGTTGGCTAGAGCGGACGCGGGGGGCGTGGTACCCAGAACCGTCTTCCTGTTGGAATGTATAATTTGCATCATTACCCTCCACCGGAACTACTGGGATTTCCATCCCATTCCAACACTCGTTCGTAATTTGCTGAAGTTGGGAAGCAAGTGGCTTGTATGACTTTAAATTTTGAAGCCTAGAATGTCTGCAGAAAGAAGCAGTCCAGGAATGGCAGGAGAAATATGACTGGGAGTTACAATTTAAAGGCAAAGATTACTATCAAACCCAGCCAACCATTAGCCTTATACCATGGTTCTCCAATAACCAACAAATTGATAGAAAAGAAATTTCACAATTAGTAAGACTACGGACTAACCATGGCTGCACAAAAAAATTTCTATGTTTAATGAAAATAGAAAAAGATGGCAATTGCCTAACATGCAAAGTCCCTGAAGACCCGCGCCACATTCTATTTCGATGCATAAAATATAGAAAGCAAAGGGAAGTAGTGGTTCCCCCAGAAACAGAAGCCATGTTTTTACAAAAGTTAGACAAAGAAAAGTTTCTGATCATCAAGCAATTTTTCATTAACGCTCAATGTAAAATCTAAAAAAAAAAAAAATAATAATAAATAAATAAATAAAAAAAAATGAGGCACATTATAAAGTTTAATTTAATTTTAATATTATTTCATTTTTTCTATTTCTTTTGAGTCACCTTTCTCTCTCATTTACATAATTTTGTTTTATTCTCTATTTTATTAATTTATTGATCTTTTTCTATTATATTTGGTTCCGTAACCTACGTTATTTATGGCAAACAGGTACTGACCATATAGGATTTGGATTCAAATCTTGACGGTCATTTGGATAATCAAAAAAAAAAAAATTTCGAAACCGTGATTTCCAATCGTACCAACTCTCAATAAAACAACTTCGAATGACAACCTTCTATTCTTTAAAAGGACGATAGAGACTGTATTAAAGGTATGCAAGAAGATCAGTCAAAAGAATCTTGAAAGTATATATTGGGTTGGAAAATAAGTCCTTTCGGTTTTTCAGGGTGAAATAAAACTCAATGTACTATAGACATAAGATTTATTTTAATCTACAATATATTGACCATTATTTAGTTTTTCCATATTTCCACTAACTGCATATAGCATGTTCACAGAATGTTTGGAGTTTATTTTTTAAAAATCTGGTGCTCGCAACGACTTTCACTTACTCCGTTATTTATATCAATTAAATTAAACGTATTTTAAAAAAAGTAATTTTAAAATATTGGCATTTAAGCCCCGTTTGGCCCTATAATAATTCCTGACAATCCGGCGAGGCGTCTGAATAAAAGATGACCTCCAGACCTTCTTGTTTAGATTCACTACTAGAGTGCTGCCAATAGACAGTTTCTCTTCATGTTTTTTTTTTATGTGTTTTATCATTGAAGCATATATACTTGTTGTATGAAAACATACAGTTGTAAATTTCAATAAATATTGGGTTGTGTCACATGAAATGTCCGTTTTCAAGGTAAAGGACTTTATTAAAAACACAATATGAAAACAAGATAATTTTATTCGAAGTATTTACCTTCTTTTTCTACACATTTTTCCGAACGTGACACCAACTTTTTTATCCCCGAACTGAAAAACTCTGAGCTTTGAAGTAAAACAAAATCTGAAAACGCATTTCACTTGATCATCATTTTCAAGAGGCTTTTCTTTTACGAAGTTGTCTAAATTCCTGAACAGGTGGTAATCTGTTGGAGACAAGTCGGGAGAATATGGTGCGTATCTCTGATGAGGTGCCATGTATCGAGCTTTTTTACTTTCCCAATACACTTTAAATGTCTGGAAACGGTAGATGCACTTGCATATTTTTGTGCTGAGATTCCTCTAAATGCTTGGTAGGGGTTTCCTTCTACTGCATGTTTGAGGACATCGTTGTATATTACGGACGGAGGTCTTCCTGGAGGCAAGTTTCCCAAGTCGGTATCCCCAGCTGAAAACCTAGCAAAGAAACGGCGAATGGTCCGTTCATTAACACTGCCTTCCCCAAACGCCTTACAAATATTTCTAGCGGCCTCAGCTGCTGAATGGCAGATTTTGAACTCGTACAAAAATATTACTCGAAAATCGCGTGTTTCCATGTTCATATTTGGAGGTATACTAAAAAGTGGTTAATTGATTGGGAAGCTAATGTTTATAATACAGAGGTAGAGGATTAGTAACTGTTTACTTTAAATATGTAAACATTCGAAAGAAAGCAACTGAGACCTGCAATATCCTTTATATATTTCAGAAACTATAAAAACGGACATTTCATGTGAAACAGCCCAATAAATTAGAAAAAATTTATATTAGCTCAGATCCGGCACAGTTTAGCTTCTCATATTACTGAATTTCAGGGAATGTTAATTCTAATCATTTATCATTTAAATCATCATTCGCACCTATAAAATAAAAAATAAGTAATATACATAAATTTACCGGTGTATTTACTTTAGATGATGTATAGTATATATAAATTATAAACTAATATCACGAGGCATCACTTGTAGCTGGGTGGCTAGCGTAACAGCCTCCCATGCCAAAGGTCACGGCTTCAAACCCGCAGGTGGTCCTAGGATTTTTTAATGGGAGTAAAAAATCCTTAGTTACGCTGTCCTTCGGAGGGAACGTTAAAAGGTGGTCCCGAGCCTGTGCGATGTCAGGTACTCGTTAAAGATCCCTATCCTAACAAAACCTGGATAGACAAAATTTAGGACTCCCACTGTAGCATCGTCCGATTAGCCATAGTTAGCATAAAGTGACGTTAAATAAATAAAAAAAAAATAAAATAACTAATATCACGATGAAGTTGGGTTAGTTATCTACTTGACCTAATTTTAATTTTATTAATTAAAAAAAAAGATAATTTTTAATGATTAATAGATGGAGTACATGAAGAAGGGAGTTGAGCTATTAGAAGATCTAAACGGTGGGCGTTCCACCTGATGCTGTAATGATTCCTAAACACCAACGCAGATAGACATGCTGAGAGCTTCGCCTTTCACTGACATATTGCTACTACCTCTTCGGCTATCCACAGGTTGTTATCCGCTATATTCCTAGTTATTAGATAATCAAAATCATAATATGAACATGGTAAACTAGAAGCATTAATTTTAGAGGTAAGCTATTACTAGACTGTCTAAAATCCGATTTCTATCAGCCAGGATGTTATATTATCATGTATTTTAGAAATATGTTCTAGCTAGAGAAGAAAGATTCATCAAGTAGGGCTAAAACGAATTTTCAACACGCCAGAACCGAATTCGGACCAGCGCGCTTTGACTTGCTCTCACTGAAGTTATTACTCTTAATGATAATTTATTACCATACCTCATGTACATTGGTAATAACTGGTATTCGGTATATGGAATATTATTTTCAATTAGGTGCACTTAAAATGTCCTTTAGCGTCTTATACTACATTATTTAAATTTAAGAAACATTTATACTTTCAAAAGAACATAAAAACGACTAATAAAACTTTATGCATATTTTGCGCTCACCCAAAATAATGATCAAAAATAGGGTTCTAAATTTTTAAATTTATATAACTCCTATCGATCGCATTTGGTTGAGAAAATCGAATCATGGTATGTTATTACTATAAACATTAAAAATCTGGTGCGGGCAACACACGACTTTCACTTACATCAATTTGAAAAATCAATGAAAGAATTTTCAAATAGAGATAGAGTTAAAAATACGTGAAACTATTAAAGAATTAAATAAATTTAATTTCTATAGAAACATGTGTTTTATTAAAAAATCTTTTATTTTATTATCTAAAATAATCAGTTAGTTTTATCTTCTTCTCATCACTCTCTATTAACTTCTAAAAGCTTGTGTATGAGATGATATTTTTTCTAAAATCTTTAGCTTTCCAACGGTATATCATACATGTATATTACTGCTCTTATGTTCAAAAACGAAAAATTGCATTAAAAAAATATTTTTTCTGTTTTCTCCTTTAGTTGGGTATCAAATTGATTCAATTTATATATTTACCTGTTTTTCATCAGCGTTAACAAGATAATCTAGTTATTATTATTGAATCTACAAAATTAAAGGTACTTTAGAGGAAGAAAATTTAAAATATCGGTATTTAAGCTCTGTCAGACCATTTTTATCCAAATAAAACCTACATGATATTAAAGCCCATTAAATTTTACATCGATATAGTGAGTTTAATCAAAATCGTCGGAACCGTTTTCGAGAAAATCGAAAAAAGGTGCAAAATGCATGGTATAAAGTGCCTCTTCTGGTAAGCTCATTTTGATGAAAAAAGTTTTGTCACGTCTCGGGCGTATAGTTGTCTTAAATATAAAATTTCAGTTTCATAGGACATACCGTTTCCGCCCGGGAGTAACCACACACACACACACACAGACACACACACACACACACACAGACCTTTTTGCGGGACTTGGTTATTTGGACTCAGGGGACTCAGGGGACCCTAAAACGTGTATTTCCGTTGAAAACTGGAATTCGAAAATTTTCACGATCGCAATACTTCCCCTTACTATATATAGTAAGTGAAAGTAAAAAAACTATTAAAACCAACTGTTTTTAATAAAAATGTTTTATGCTAATCTTTTTGTTTTTCGTGAACTAATATTTTTAACATGTTGTTATCTTATATATTTTTATTCAATAACACGGCATTATATTTGATGCTATAAAACTCAAAATTAGGTCTTATTAAATTACTTTTATTTTCTTTGTAATAGACCACACTCGTAATATATGGCTACGACAAATTTCAAATAATTTTTTTGTATATCCAGAATAATATTCAATTTTAATTGTTTTTTAATGTGTTAGAGGTTGTTAAGTACCATTTGAAATATTTGGTCGATTGAATGCGACTGGAGTTATATAGATCTTAAGATTTAGAGCTCTATGATCATTAACTTAGGTAACCGCCTAAAATAAAACCTATTTCTTCACGTTTAAAGTAATGATTTGTAAGTCAAAAGATATAAAGCATATTGTTGTTTTCTTATTGTGAGATTTTGATTTGACTAGATATCTGTAAAATTACTAGAATTAGAGAGATTTTCTCTACATATGTTACTTACACTTACATGTATATGAAATATATTGTAAAGGGAAGTATTGCGATCGTGAAAATTTTCGAAATCCAGTTTTAACGGAAATACACGTTTTAGGGTCTCATGAGTCCAAATGACCAAGTCCCGCAAAAAGGTTCTGTGAGTGTGAGTGGTAAGTCCAGCGCGTAAACGGAAAGTCCTATGAATCTGAAATTTCATATTTAAGACAGCTATACTCCTGAGATGTTACAGAACGTTTTTCAACCAGAAGAGCCACTTTATACAATGCATTTTGTACCTATTTACGATTTTCGCAAAAAGGGCTCTAACGAATTTGATTAAACTCGCTATATCGATGCAAAATTTAATGGACTTTAATATCATGTAGGTTTCATTCTGATCGAAATAGTCTGACAGGGCTTAAATGCTAATATTTTTAGTTTTTTAGTCCTGATCAGCATTGCTTAAAACAGATAAATATATAAATTGAACGAATTCTATACCCAACTTAAGGAGATAACTGCAAAAATATTTTTTATGCAATGTTTAGTTTTTGTACTTCAGAACACTACAATAGGGTTACTCACTACGTTTGCTATAACATATTTTTTGTGCTAATTTGCTAAACCCATCAAGGGTTAGCACAAAAAATATGCTATAGCAAACGTAGTGAGTACCCCTAATATACCGTTAGGATGCTAAAGATTTTAGAAAAAATATTATCTTATACATACAATTGTAAAAGTTAACGGAGAATGATGAAAAGCCGATAAAACAAACTGATTGTCGTAGATAATAATATAATAGATTATTTAAGAAAACACATGTTTCTATTAAAATCCAATGCAATTTAATTTTTCAACAGTTTATTTTCGTTTCTAAATTTGTTTTAAAAATTCTTAAATTTATATAAATGACGGAGGTATGTGAAAGTCGGGTGTTGCGTGCACTAGATTTTTTTTTAGCGATTATTCGGAAGCTTAGAGGTATATATTTCTTTATATTCACAATAGGTAAGTTACTATCCGCCCTGAGAACGTCGATCCAGAGAGCTAGAACGGTAGGTGCTTCAGAGCTGCGCTATGTTTTCACACGAGCTAGTAGATACGACATGACCTTCCGATGGTACTTTCGCAATGGCCCAAGGCCCCTGCTCATCCTGCTTGCCCAACCCTCCTCTCTCCGGCTCTGACCTTTCTTCTCGGTGACATCTTCAGCCGCTCCCTTTTTTATTTACTCTGTCGTATCTTCGCATTTAAAGGACCCGCCTCTGTGGAACGGAATACGAAAAAAAAAAAAATGAGGATGAGCATTTTACCGGGATCTGCCCACCATCTTAGAGGTGGATCTTTCAAAAGGGAACAATAAGAAGTATTGCGATTTAATGCCTTGAGTATCGAAGGTTAGGAAACCTGTTGCATCTATTCCCAGCAGACACTTACTAATTTATCATTATTTTTATTATTTAATGTAATTTACAACAGTATTAAACAAATACAACAACTAAATATATAGTAAAAATCAAATCAGTGCGCGCAACACACGACTTTCACTAACATCCCTCGGTTAAATTATTATGAAGTTTTAAATTTTAGAGATAAAAACCGATCGATGCAATTACATCGGGTTTCATTCAATAATATATTATAATATTATCTGCAACAGACACTTAATTTCATTCCCTTTTCATCACTCTCCATTACCTTTTACAACTTTGAGTATAAGAAATATTTTTTCCATGATAAAAATAAACTCATTTCTACCGTATATGTCTAGTTCTCTGTTCTTATTATAAATTTTTTTTTTATCTTTTCTCCTTCAGTAGGACATCATACTCGTTCATTTAGGTGTTCTTTACTGACAATGCTAAAATTATACGCTTAATCTATGGAATGTACAAAATAAAAGGTCTTTTTAAACAAAAAAAATAAATAAAAATTTATTTAAAAAAAACAAAAAACATTTAAGCCCTGTTAGACTGTTTCAATCAAGATGAAACCTACATCATGCCAAAGCCCATTATATATTTTGCAGTTTTTATATACCGAGTTTAATAAAAATCCTTAGTTGTTTTTGATTAAATTGTAAAAAGGTGCAAAATGCATGGTATTAAGTGGCTATTCTGGTTCACCGATTTTCATGGTAGAAAAGTAGCTGTAACATCTCATCCATATATTTATTTAGTATATACAATTTTTGTTTTGGAGAGCGAAGATTCAGAATCTACAGAGCTTTTGGTTTTCCCACTCGTTGAGAAAAAAACATAGCATATAAGTCCCTGATGCTGATTGTAGATACTGGTCCGAACCATGTACTTTTCCTACTCCAATACACTAGTTTCAATTCTTTCTTCCTGTATAATTCCTAATAATCCTCCGACGCCTCTAAAATGAAGGCTTTATGTGGTTTTGATTATATATATATATATATATATATATATATATATATATATATATATATATATATATATATATATATATATATATATAATTTTGTGTTATTAGCCCATTTACTTATTGTATGTTGTAAATATCAATAAAATGTTTAAAATAAAAAATGGTTATTGTTAATTTTAATGATTAAGCCTCTTATTACTTACTATCCAATCAGTTATAGGTGAGTGGAACAACACTATTTTTGAACCATTTTCTTAAATTATAATCATGATAAGATTAATGCAAAATTAATTTCGTAAAATTAGGTAAAATTCAGGAATAACCCTTACATAAATATAATTTTATAAAAAAAAAAAAAATCGTCTAAAAGTAAAAATTGTTCTATTCTGCTGAGAAATTGTGGAGCGCCAGGGAACCTTGCCGACTGAATTTATTTATTTCGAATGTTTAATCGTATACAAGATTATTTACAATTTAAATGTAAATACCATCTCATACTCTATGACTACTGATGGTTTTACGTTATATAACGTATTAAAACGTGGGGATTGAAAATGAAGAAACTTATTTACAATGGGCGTATCCAATATATTTAATTGGCATTAATGAAAATAAAAATATAATAATTTATAGTGCATTTAATATGATTTCTAATGATACCTAACTTTCTTAACGATATGACTTAGTTGGACAAAGCCAAAATTCTCAGAGAATATATTTTTTTTTTCAAAATAATTAGATGTAAAAATGTTCATTACCACTAAGATTGGATTTTAATGCACCATAAAGTAGTCTGTAATGATTAATTTTGTAGAAAGAGCAGTTCCAATGATATTCTTAATACATTTATAGACTAGAATAATTTTGCTGACTTTATACAATAATTGAAAATGATTGATTTCTTGAAAAACGAACCCGGAACTGCTAGGCGCTGCATTTTGTTTTATTTTATTGATTTATTTTCTTGTAAAGTGAGGAATAAATACAGTTACAAAAAACGAGTTGTAATGAAGAAGAAACCGTGTAGTGATAAAAAATTACACATAATGCTTATGGCCTTGATGCTAGCACAAAAGGTAAAAATATTCCAATGCCTTCTTGAGTCAATTATTTCCCTTATTCTCTTTGGGTTTGTAATGGAAGAATATGGCTGATTTTCTGCTATACAGTATCTACTGTTGCATATTATTTTCTGCAAACATTTTCTACTTGTTACTTTCACTTACTATATATAGTAAGGGAAGGTATTGCGATCGTGAAAATTTTCGAATTCCAGTTTTCAACGGAAATACACGTTTTAGGGTCCCCTGAGTCCAAATAATCAAGTCCCGCAAAAAGGTCTGTGTGCCTGTGTGTGTGTGTGTGTGTGTGTGTGTGTGTGTGTGTGTGTGTGTGTGTGTTGTATCTCCTGGGCGGAAACGAAAAGTCCTATGAAACTGACAACTATACGTCCTAGGTGTTACAAAAACTTCTTTATCAAAATCGGCTAACCAGAAGAGCCACTTTATACCCAGCATTTTGCACCTTTTTATGATTTTCTCAAATACGGTTCCGACGATTTTGATTAAACTCCCCATATCGATGTAAAATTCAATAGGCTTTAATATCATGTAGGTTTTGTTCTGATTAAAATAGTCTGACAGGGCTTAAATGATGATATTTTACATTTTCTTTCTGTAAAGTACCTTTTATTTTGTAGATTCTATAAATATAACTATATAATCTTGTTACAACTAATAAAACACAGGTAAATATATAAGTTGAACGAATTCGACACCTAACTAAAGGAAAAAAACTGAAAAAATATTATTTTAATGCAATTTTTTGTTTTTAAACTTGAGAACAGTAATGTACATGTATAATATACCATTGGCAAGCTAATGCTTTTAGAAAAATATATTATCTCAAACAAAAGATTGTTAAATTTAATAAATAGTGACAAAAAGCTGATAAAACTAAGGGATTATTTTAGATAATAATATAATAGATTTCGTTATAAAATACATGTTTCAAGAGAAATTTAATTTATTTAATTCTATAATGGTTTAACTAATTTTTATCTCTTACTGTATTTGAAAGTTCTTTAACCGATTCTAAAAACGGAGGTAAGTGAAAGTCGTGTGTTGCACTCACCTGATTTTTTTTTTTAATATATGAATAGATCTAGTGGACGGGGATCTTTAACATTAATTGTGTAACGCTTATTTTAACTATCTCTATAGGTGCTGCTTGGATCCAAAGTTTCACAATTTACTCTAGTGGAGGCAAAAGCAAGAAGGAAAAAAAAAAGAAAAAAATTTGTATATTCGAATTTCTATTATGTTATCCAACCCTAATGTCCTTTAACTTTGAATGCTATTGATTTTTATAAAGTATTTTTCTGGTATCTTAAGGAAAAGAGGATCTTAAAAAAAAAAATAAAAAACAATTTCAAAGTTCTTTCGTAGTAACAATTTCAATTGGTCGTAGAAATTTAAAAAAAAAAAAAAAGGTGATATTTGTCAGGAATATTTATTGAATAACATTAGAATAATGCCTTAGAAGGAAAAATCAGGTCACATTTGGTAATCGTTGCAAGTGATTTTACTTTTCACTGTTGATGATCGGAAATTGCGACGTATGTTTTGACTTGTATTTGAAAGGCGAAGGCGTGAATATTAGCAGTAGAAGGTTGTCACCATTTTCTGGAAAAAGAGTGGGCCGTGCGAAATTTATTTTATGGAATCTCTGATTTATTTCAATGGCTGGGAATATAACCCACACCAGTTTGGATTCAACACTAGTGACCCAGTATCGCTTGGAACGCCTCTCAAAATACATCATACATATTTACATACGTTGTTACATTATGTTTATAAAGTTAATAAGCCAAATACATTTGGTTATTTTTATGACTCTTATTATTGTTTTAGTTGAATAATATTATTAACTTTAATTAATTTTTTTTATTAATAATAATCTATAGAGTTTGTATTCACAAAGATTGCTTAGTTTTATATACGTTTATAATTTTCACTTAGGAATAACCTTATTTGTTTTCGTTTTTCAGAATATAAATTTCTTGACTCTCTAAATTCAAGCCTTCATTTCTTTAACAATTTTTTTTTTTTTTTTTAATTTAACCAAAATTTTGATCATTATTATTTTATCGTGATTAATTTTTTTTTTTTTTTTTGTATTGGGTTTAATAAATGTACATTATTATAAATGTCCTTTTTTATAGTTTCTGAAATACATAAAGGATTTTGCACGTCTCTGTCGTTTTCTTCAGGAAAACCTGTTATGAACAGGTGGTAATCTGTTGGAGACAAGTCGGAGAATATGGTGGGTGCGGAAGAACTTCGTAGCCCAGTTCTTTCAATTTTTGAACGGTATGTTTTGAAACATGTCGCTCAGTGAGATCATGAGGTACCCATGTATCGAGTTTTTTTACTTTCCCAATACACTTTTAATGTCTGAAAACGGTAGATACACTTGCATTTAGTTGTGCTGAGAGTCCTTTAACTGTTTGGTAGGGGTTTCCTTCTACTCTATGTTTGAGGACATTGTCTATTACGGACGGAGTTCTTCCTCGGGGCAAGTTTTCCAAGTCGGTATCTCTCCAGCTGAAAACATAGCAAACCAACGGCGAATGGTCCGTTCATTAACAATCCCTTCCCCAAACGCCTTACAAATATTTCTAGCTGCTTCAGCTGCTGAATGGCAGATTTTGAACTCGTACAAAAATATTACTCGAAAATCGCGTGTTTCCATGTTCATATTTGGAGGTATACTAAAAAGTGGGTAATTGATTGGGAAGCTAGTGTTTATAATATAAAGGTAGAGGATTAGTAACTGTTTACTTTAAATATGTAAACATTCGGAAGAAAACTACAGAGACCTGCAAAATACTTTATGTATTTCAGAAACTATAAAAACGGACATTTCATGTGAAACAACCCAATACTTGTTTTCTCTCTTATCATCCTCCATTTTGATTTTACCAAGAGGTTGCCTAATGTATAGAAGACTTACTGATGTATTGAAAATAAAATTAAAATCTCGTATGATTTATTTCATAAGATTTATCATTGAATTCCGCAGGCTTGACCGTATGTCTATTATACCAAGTTAAAGTGGCTTTACCCTTCTCTACTGCAGAAATATTTCCATGGTTCAAAACCTTAAAAAATGGAAAACTTTCCTGTATAACCGAACTCTCTACCTTTCGTTCTGACATCCATTAATTGAACACTAGAAATCAATAATTATATTCCATCACAAAAAACTGCGTTCTTTCACAAACCCTTTCTCGTTTGTTCTTCATCTTTTTGGAATTTACTACGCGCTATACGGCGAGAGAAGGAAGTTAGGCCAGTGTTTGTGAGAGATCATAATATTTACAGAAGCGGAGGAAGGAACAATTGTTTGTAATAAAGTAAATGTAAAATGTAATGATCAATGAATATTTTTTAAATAATAACAAAACTAAATTATTAACTTTTTTTTTGTATTATTTGAAAAAAACAAAACAATAATTGTATATTTTTTAGGTCATACGGAAGGTTAGTGGAAACTACTCCGAGTTTCGCATCCTGTCGTGATTAAAAATCGAGATAGAAGGGACGAAGAGATAAAGTGAAATATGCAGAAGAAATGAATTACGGAAGGCACTGAAGCGGTAGACCGAAACGTCGATGTGAGGCTAACAGGTAATTAGATCTCGGCAGGTGACTTCAAGACAGATACGACGTGAAAACTAGGTGGTAAATTACTAAGTCTTTGGTGAAGCTACCGTGCGTAAATATAAAAATGATAAATAGTGGATATAATTAGTTGAGCGTTGAGAATTACTGGAAGGAATTAGTCAGGGTGGCGATCAGAAAATCAAACAACTCTCTGCGGGACACTCCTCAGCCCCTTTTTGCTTTTATAAACAATTATTCTTCGACTTGGTGCAGTTATTGGCAGTTTATTATACTTATGAGGTCGAATCGCACCGTAACTTAGTGTAAAACTCCCAGCTCCCTCCATACATTCACAGCATCCTTAAATTTAAATCCTCAGTCCACTCTCTCGAAATTAGATCCCGCCATTCCGATCTTTACATTCCCACTCATAGAACTAAATCTTTTGATCACTCATTTTATATCCGTTCTGCAACCCTCTGGAATTCCCTACATGCTTCTTCCTTTCTCTCATTCAAATCTCACTTTTTCCAACATCTTTTGGCATCCCAAATAGATGCGCAACAAATGTAAATCTGCAACTAACTTATTTTTATTTTAATACAAGGTATAATTATCTATTTTATCCTAACCAAGTGTGGAATAATTATTTTATTTATTTATTTTTTTTTTATAATTTCCTCAACCCTATCAGTAGCCTATGGGAGATTTATCTTTTTTTTTTTTTTTTTTTTTTTTTTTTTTTTTTATCTTGTGTGTTTATTATCCATACTTTTTGTACATGAATGTATATAAGTCTAGTATGTCCTTTTTGCACATTTGTAAATAAAAATTAATTTTATTGTTTTCTTGACCAGACATATATATGTATATCTACTGTTCATTTCTGTTATTCTTAAGGGACATAATCCCAGAATAAAGTTTTATTATTATTATTACATATTATTATTAAAACTAGTAACCATAGTTTCATGTATCAGATCATCATCTACATTGAATAGATACAATCTTAATATCTAAATAGTCATATCATATTTAATCATCTGGTTCACCCAACACATGAATTTCACTTATCTTCCTTGTTTAATATTACAACTTCTAAATAAAGTTGGAGATGAAAAAAAGCACATACATTGAGCTTCGATAGAAACATGTGTTTTGTTAAATAATCTATTTTATTATTATATATAACAATCACCTGGCTTTATCCGTTTTCCATCACTCTCCATTATCTTTTAAAACTTGTGTATAAGATTATATTTTTTCTAAAATCTTATGCTTTCCAACGGTGTATACACTTATGTTACTGTTCTTAGATTTGAAAAAAAAAACATTTAAATATATTGTTGCTTTTTTTGTCTTCTTACAATAGTTATTTAATAAGTTCAACTTGGATATTTATCCGTTTCTTTACCAATGCTAACAAGTTGATGTTGTTATTTTTTTTTGGGAATCTATAAAATTAAATGTACTTTAGAAGAAAAAATATTAAAACATTGGGATTTCACCTGTCAGACTAAAAGAACTTTAAATTTGACATTAATAAAGCATGTTTAATAAAAAAATCAGAGCTGTTTAAAAAAAAAAAAAACAGAGACCTTTTTGCGGGTATCGGTTATTTGGACTTTTTTTTTCTACAATATATATCATTTAGTAGTTATATGAAAGTAAAAATAGTTTTGATTATTTATCATTTTTGTTGGGAGGAATTAGTCCGGGTGGCAGTCGGTAAATAAAAAAACTATTAAATTACAACTATTTTATCTTATGCACGAAGTAGTAAAAGTAATGGAGAGTGATGAAAAACGTATAAAGCTTGGTGATTGTTATAGGTAATAATAAAATAGATTATTTAGCAAAACACATGTTTCTATCGAAACTCGATGTAATTGTTTAACCTTTTTTTTTTTCATCTTCAACTTTTTTTAAAAGTTTAAATATCGAACAACCGAGATATGCGAAATTCATGAGTGGGCGAACCAGATAATTAAATATGATATGACTATTTAGATATTATGCTTGTATATACCCAATGTAGATGATGATGTAATGCATACAACTATGGTTACTAGTTTCACCAGTTATGGTCAGATCGTCCACTCATGTACTGTATGTTTGTGGCAATTGAGCCTTAACTCAGCATCCACTGGATCATACTAGTGATGCGTCTGTGAGAGGCGCTGGGATCTCTTGGATTCCGCACAAGTGGAGGAAAACCCAGTCTGGGGGTCTCTTTAGCAGATTGTATATATTGTATATTTGTTTTTATTTATTTATTTATTTAAAGAAATTTACAACTGTATTAAATAAATACAAGTAAATAGGCTGTATATATGATTAGTACACATGGTAGTCCTGAGAAGAAACTACCCATTGGTAGCACTCCAATGTCTTATGTTAAGAGGTCTCTTGGCCATCTTCTTTTAAGGCGCCTCGGTGGGTTGTCAAAAATAGATATGGAGGAGAGGCCACGGATAAGCGGGTTTGAGTGGGCAGGGAGTTTGGAATGAAAAGAGGTATATCTGTAACGGGCCAAGTCTTCAACTACTGGGATATTAAGGTCTTTATGGATGATTTTATTAGTAACAAAGTAAGGAGCATTGAGGATTTTACGAAGGATTTTGGACTGCAAGGATTGGATGCGAGAGGAATTCGATGGTTTAGCAGACCCCCATAGCTCAATGCCATAGGTCCAAATAGGCCTGATAGTTGTGATATAAATGAGTTTTTTGTAGTAAGTAGGAAGTTTTGAGCGTTTGTCAAGTAAGTGTTGTAGTAATCTGTATCTACGAGCAGTTTCCTGTCGTTTCAGTCTAGATATATTGTATATAGTTATGATTGTTTGTATGATGCTTATTTGTTTGCCAATTCCGTATTTATCTCAATCATAGGTAGTTGCTTTTATTTGTATTTTTTTTTATTTATTATTATTTTATTGTATGTATATGAATTTATTTATTTTCTATTTTATGTAATTTGACTTTATCATTATTTTCTGTATATATTGTATGAATGTGGTCTCATATCACTAATACTATTGTTCATTTTAAAACATATTGTAATATATCTAAATAAATAAATATTAAAAAAACTAAAAAAAAAACTAGTTTTACACTAATTTACTGTGCGATTAGTATTTCATAAGATATGATAAACTGCCGAGAACTGTATCAAGTCGAAGAATATTAATTTATGAAAACAAAAAGGACTTGAGGAGTGTCCCGTAGAGTGGGAAGATGACTCGACTCTAATTGGCCAGCAATTTACTTCCCCCACCACCTCGTGTGCCAAACCTTGTTCTGTCGTCCCTCTCTTTAGGCGCAGTTTTAGTTCGTATTACCGAATATATCTATGGATTATTCGTTTCTATCATGAAATTGGTACAATAACACAGGAGGTATGAAGTCTGAGACTTGGTGTCCCTTGTAAAATCTATAATAAAGTTCTTTTTTTGAACCTTTCCACCTTCAAATCCCGTCTTTTCAACCACTACCTATCTATCTATCCTAAAGTATATCGTAAATTCACCAAAATATGTCAACTTATTGAAATGGACATTTAATATTATTTATTTATATTTTTTACTGTATTATTAAACAAAAAAAACGGTAAAATAGAAAAATGAGAATTGTGAATTCGATATAAGGAGATTTCAGAGTTGTTAAAATATCAATAGTTAAGATTTGTTTTTTGGATTCACCCAAGAGTGAGCCAATGAACACCAATAAGGACAAATAGCAGTGTGCTATGAAATAAAATGATGGGTGATATATGAAATAGCAATTATATAATGAAAAAATAAGTCTTGAAAATGGGGAAACAGCCCCGAAACGTCGACAGATAAGAAAAGCTTATGAAATAAAGTGAATAAGTGAGAAATGAAAGTCAATGTGTACTCTTTTAAGTGTTTATATTAAGAAAAACTTCCGAAAAAATTAAAAAAGAAAAGAAACTATTATTATAATATATTTTTTTCTGAAATACAATAATAGATGTAATATAGGCTCATCGAAAGACCGAGACTGCGGAGAACTGATAGCGTACCAGCTCATAGTACAAAAGGTTTTGAGAGTATAGGAGATGTGCGTCCTACGAAATCAAGGTTTAGAATTAGGGTAGTTTTTTCGGTTATTGTTTTTATAACATCAATTTACTTTTACTATTAACACTTAAAATGAAATGCCAGAAAGTTAATTTAAGTTCTCTTAAACAATCACTAGTAAAACAAGTGCTTAAATTTGTTGAACTGTAATTTATTTACGAGGTATATTCTTGTTTCCTCATCATAAATGGCTGCTCTTTTATATTTATCGCATGCTTTCTACACATTTATACGTGTACCTCGATTAGAACATGCATCTAACGAAGACTCTGAATAAATAGTCCCATTGATTCCAAGGTTTTTTCCTGAAATAAATTTCAACTTATCGAGAACTAATGCTCACTGAATGACATCCTACAAGACCGTGAAGTATTAAAAGAAATGATAATGTAACATTTTAAATTAATTAATTACTTTCACACAATAAATAAATTAATAATGATCTGAAAAATAAATAAATACATAATAATCGGAATAAAAATTTTTTAAGCTGACCTCATTCAACTCATTCTATTTGAGGTTCTGATGGTTTAATAAAATTTTTATTTCATTTAACTTAAGAAATCAGGATTAATCCTATAATTCAGATAAAAATCTCTTTTTCAGTGAAGGATGTTTTAATGATAATAAAAAATTAAATAAAAAAAAAAAATATATATATATAAAAATCTGGAGAGCGCATCCCACGAAATTCACTTACCTCCTTGCATGCTATACAGCAATGATAAAATAGAACCATGCAGTTACCAATTTTATCTAATTATCATTTAAGTTTATACCCTGTTCGTCACTTAACATTCCCTTTAGAACTTAGTATGTAAGATAATGTTTTTAATTGGTATGTTGTACATTTATATAACTATGCTTATGTTCAGAAAATAATACTTTTACAAATATTTTTGCTCTTTTGGGAGTTATCAAATTGGTTCAAGTTGTTTATAATGTCGATTTTTATCAATAATAATAACAAAATAATATGGTTAATTCCTTTTAATATACAAAATTAAAGATACTTAAGAGGAAGAAACTTTAAAAAAAAAAAATCGGTATTTAACTCCTGTCAGAATATTAAAGCCTATTAAAAACAGATGAAGTTTTCTGTAAAATTTTGGGCGTATAAAAAAAACAAAAAAACAAAACTGTACCTCTACAGCTCATGAAGGGTCTTGGGCTCAGTACATATAGAGATTCTTACTGTTTCTAGGCTAACGGCCGTGCAATGAGGTGATTTGGCCAAGATCAAGCTTACCCACCAGGTTTTTCCCTTATCCAAATAGGGGAAAACCTGGTGGGTACCCACTTCATAAATGCAATAAAATCTCCAAGAGGGTCTTCTGAACAAAGTTTCGATCCAATAACAAAAATTAAGTGAGTATTCTGTCTCAGTCGAAATTGAATCTATGACTTAGTTAAAGTCGTTATACTGTTTGCTAATTACTTCAATTTCGTTGTTCTTCTTTTTTGATAATTCTTTCTAAATCCGCTCTGCATCCCTCTGGAATTCTCTACCTTATCATATTCGCCTATTTGGGTACCCACTTTAAAGAGGCTGGGTCTGCCCCAGGAGGGTCTCTATATCCTAGGTTCGCCTCCAGGCTGAATTAAAAGAATTAATAATATTCTGCCTCAGCCGGGATTCGAACCCAGGACCCGGAGCACAGCAGACTAGCGCTCTATCCACTAGACCACGCCGCTCCTTTGTTGTGCGTATAGTTGTCTTAAATATAAAATTTCAGTTTCGTACGACTTTTCATTTTTGCACTATACTAATTCAATAAGAATGAAGACTAAATTATATTAAATCCCATTCATTCTCTCATCGATATAACGAGTTTAATCAAAACCGTTATAGCCGTTTTTTTGAGAAAATCGTAAAAAGATGCAAAATGCAAAGTATAAACTAGCACTTTCGGTCAGCTTATTTTTTTGAAAAACTTAGTAACATCTCTAGCGTAGCACTAAATATGAAATTTATTTTTCGTACGAATTATCGCTTTTGTAATAGACTTATCACACACACACACACACACACACACACACACAGACCTTTTCGAACTAAGAAGAACCTAAAACGCTTATTTCCGTTGTACATTGGAATTTGAAATTTTTTTCGATCGAAATTCTTTCTCGTAATATATATTGAATATATAAAAAAAAAAAAAAAAAATATTGAACCTAATTTCTAGATTCTGTTGAAAACTACCTCAGAATTGGTTAATATTTAGGACGCTACTTTGTCATTGAATATTGCAGTTTGCTATGTTAAAAACCTTTTTTGTTTGATTAATAAAAGAGGGTATATACTGCGTATTTACTATCCCTTCCTTTCCCCTAGGATCGGGAGTACTCCGAACCGACCACTGACCCGAAAGTCGGGAGCCCTTGAGTCGAACGGTATCCGCTGACAATGGGCCTGACCCAGATAGCCACCGTGCATCGTGCCCCCTCACCATCAAGGACCACCACGCTCACCGGCAGAAGAAAAGAAAGAAAACGGCGCGAGGCAGAAAGAAGAAAAAGGCCGGGTAAAGGATAATAGCCAGTGCTGCCCCGCAGTCAGCCTTCGGATTGTAGAAACAGCTACGATTCGACTGAGTTGAAAATGTTGATAAATGGTGGAGCTATAGTTCTCATCTCAAATTTAAACGTTGCTATAGGGAATTCTTAGTGAAATTAATAAGGAGTTCAACGACGCGAAAATAGAGCCTTATTAATAACAATTAATTGAACATAAAATAATGAATTGATTTACAAACACAATCTATAATTGCCTAGTCTTAGATAGAAAAGTGTTTGAGAAAATATCCCCTTTTAGGAACATGGTAACATAATCAAGAATAATAAAATTATTAATTTTACATCTCTGTTGGTCGGAGACTCTTTTGTCCACGGGAACCATCTTGCTAGAGTGTAACATAAATGCTGACTTCCGTTTTTCGTTACACCCTGTCAATTTATCTGACGGCGCTATGGTCCTGGCGGGACCTTGGCCTCCTCTGTAATCCTCCACTCTGACCTGTCTTCGGCTGCCCTTCTCCATTTGCCAACACCCTACAACCGAAGGTTCTCCTCCACATCCATCAGCACACGAATTCTAGGTTTCCCTCTGCTCCTTCTTTCACCAGGGTGTTCCACTATCATCATATACCGATATGACTACCGAGTCCAAAGTACTAGTTTCCTACTACTACAAGTTACCATTCTTTGGACGTGCCCCAGCCATCTTATCATGGCAACAATATCTGGTATTTCATATACCTTTTGAAGTTCCTCCCTTGTCTTCATTCTCCAGCGATCTGATTCTTTCGTAGGGCCAAAGATCTTTCTTTGTTACACTCTAATTCATAAAAAAAGAAATAGTTAACATACATACGCAACGTTCTGCGTTTTTAATCCATGTATCCGATTTTTTTTTTGTCATTATATATAAAATATTATCTAAAGCATTTATGTAATAAAATAAGATACCTTCTATGAACAAAATTCTAAAAAAAAATGATATTTTCTGGGCTCAAATAGGACCTTGAAAAGCTTAACGAACCCAAAGGTTCCATGCTTAATTCTAGTTTGAAGATTCAGTGGCCATTTTGCTTTCATACGCTCAGGCGATCTATTGCGTTATCTATACCTCGGTGTAAATTAAATAAAGGTGGATGCAGTGGATAAAACACTAGTCTACTGTTCCCTGGGTCTTACATTCGTATCCTGGCAGCATTTTATTTATGGCAGTCGGGAAGCGAACCTAAGCTATGGAGATCCTCCTGGGTAGACCCAGCCTCTATAAATTAGGTACCCAAAAGTGGGGAAAAACTTGGCAGCAGAGTGTTATCCTCGGCCTAATCACCTCATTGCACTGAGGTTGGCGTAGGAACAGTACAAATTTCTATATGTGCTGAGTCTAAGAACCTTCAGAGATTATTAAAAAAATACTCGATCTAGGTCTGCAACAAGTGGAATATTAAAGTTCTGAACGTTTCTTGATGGCTAAAAAGTAAACCATTGGAGGAAATTTCGGATCATTAGGACATATATATGTCTTAACTCCTTAAACAAACGAAAATATTTTTTTTCTACCTTCGGTAGTTTTAAAGCAAAACATCCAGCTGTCGATAAATAGAGAATCAAACAAACTTGTTGGCGCTCTTTGACTGAACCAAACTCCACCCTTTATCAAACTCCACTCCCTGTAATACGAAATTATACTACCTAAACCGCTTTGTTAGCCAACTAATTATCTCTGATCTTAATAGTCCATACGTCACAAACAAGGGCGGTTTGAGATGCAAATCATTCAATTATAAAAAGTACAACAAGACAAATCCATAGGTCCCTTATCTTTATTTCGAATCTATATCTGAGAATCGTCGAAATGAAAAAAAAAATAATAACTCTTCTATTTTAATACTTGAAATAGACAATCCGCAGTTTTTTTCATTATACTTAAGTCACACTTTGACAAGAAAATTTAATGTTTTCTGAACTTATTTCCTTTCCAAAAACATACCATACATCTATATTATTAATTCTATTGGGTTGATGCAAAATTAATGCAGGTTTCCTCTATTGCAATATCTTAATTCCAATTGTGTAAACAAAGCTAATCCTAACATTGATCATTATTATACCAAAACAAACCTTATCTAATACCCTCTCTTTCACCATGAATTTGTTTAGTAAAATCGTTTTGTTCAGTGTGTTCAAAGGTCTTGAATCGAAAATGTCAAAGTGCGATTTTCGTCAAATTTATTTTTACGAATTTAAATTAGGGCGCAGCGCTGCGCAAACGACTCGTAATATTAATGAAGTGTGGGGTCAGGGGGCTATTAATGAGTGCACGGTGCAGCGTTGGTTCCAGAAGTTTCGCAGAGGAGATTTCGACCTCGAAGACAAGGAAGGTCGGGGCCGTCATCTTGCTCTGGACAACGACCAGCTGAGGTCAAAAGTGGAAGAAGACCCAACCAAAACCACACGAGAAATGGCGGCGGAACTCGGAACTCAAAAATTGCAACGTCTTTGCCCAGCATTGATGAATCGGAAGGGGCCGATCATGCTCCACGATAACGCCAGACCACACGTTGCACAACCAACGCTTCGACGACTGCACGAGTTGGGCTACGAAGTTCTCCAACATCCGCCTTATTCACCTGACCTCTCTCCTACAGACTTCCACTTTTTCAGGCATCTGGACAAATTTTTGAGGGAGAAAAATTTTCAAAACCAGGACGACATTGAAAATTCTTTTCGTGATTTCATTGAGTCCAGGGATTCGGATTTTTTTTCTGGTGTAATAAGAAAGCTTGTTGAACGTTGGCAAAAGTCCATTGATTCAGATGGAAATTATTTTGATTAAATATATATGGTTAAAGTAAAGATATGGCGTATTTACAATACCTACTAAAAACCTGCATTAATTTTGCATATATAATATATATTTTTTTTTAAAATTATTTATTTAGAAATAATACAATAATGCTATAAGAAGTCATTCATTCCTTATGTACAGTAAGTAAAAATAAAAAAATACAAAGATAAATAAATAAATAAAGATAAAAATAAAAAAAATAAATATTTAATATATATAGGTAAGTGAAAGTAAAAATAAATCAAGAACTCAATATTGTTTATATATAGCATATTTTATGAGTTGTAATTAAATATAGTTAAAAAAAGCTCAGCTAAGTCAACGTTAATTAATAAATAAAGGATACAATGGACATGAGGATAAAGGCTTGCTGCTATAATTGTAAGCAGGACCAGTATGCAAATAGACTTCTCGACAATACACCTGCCACTATTGGGCTAGTCAGGTGTTACAATGAAGCATCCCAGGAGTAGAGAACTATTTTTTTCTCTTTGAAAACACTTTGAATTTGTTTTCGTTTTATTATTATATCATCATACATACAAATACGCTTAGTTGAAAACGTTATGGTAAAAAAAAAAAGAGGTTAATCCATTTCAAGTAAACTTATGATCAGTTAAACGTATAATAACAACTGGATATGCCTGAAAATTACTAGTATATCATCGGAAAGTGTCTTATTTTAAATAAAACGAATGAGATCAAACAAGCTTTGAGGATGCTCTAAAGAGATCATCAAGTATTGGTGAGTATTATATAGGATTAAAATATTTACAGTTCTTCGAAATCGTGAGTTTGATCAAACGGTCATTTTTTTTTTTTTTTTGTTTTGGTTTATTATTCTCAATAATGAACCTTTGTAATCGACCAAAAAAATAAATAAAACAATCCCCCCTCCTCACAATTTAAGAGCTTACGTTTAAAGATGCGTGGAATCTGAATAACAAAAAAAAATAAAATCCATTTGTCCGTCGTCCGCTGTCCGCGCGATTTCTCCGTAACTAATGGATCATTTTTTTTTAGATTTTCCACAAAAATACTAGTCCGTGCAACGATGATCCTAACACCCTAGACGTTGATATCAGCTGTTTAATTTTAAAATGGCGGCCGATCAAATGTGATTTAATTCAATAACTCAGTTATTTTTGAAGATGGAAAAAACATTTATCAGTGTTTTCAACCAAGAAGCAGTGAATAAATATATAAAAGAGAAAAAAGAAAAGAAAAGAAAATGAAATTTTACATATAAATACGCTCATAACTCAGTTATTTTTGACAATTGAGAAAAGTATGCATAGAGCTTAAGAATCACTATAGCGCAATAAAAAAATAAATACAAAAAAATTATTTAAAAAAATAAATAAAAAGAGAAAAATCATTGAATTTTCTTGAGAACCAGCAGATATAGCGTTTTGAAATTAACAGTGGTGATATGCTATTTTACTTTGAATAATTTATTGCTTTTTATATTACTTAATACAACAGCTATATAAATATATTGTTATTTGGAAATAATATGCAAAGTTTTTTTATTATACTCACCTGTAGTATAATTCAATATGAAAATCATGATAAATAAAAAAAAAAAAATAATAATATTCAGAATAAAACAAACCATTAAAAAGTTTTCAGCTTTCATTTTTTAAAATATTGTATTAATAAGTATAATATTTTGAAAATAGGAATTTTTATACAACGCTCACTTATTACTTTTCTTTTAAAAACATTAACATTAGACAGATTTCTCATATATTGTTTTCATCTGTAATGAAAAATAATAATACAACATTCATGATTTCCAAACTGTTTTTATCATCATTTCACTGAATCCATTATTTATACATTAATATAAAACATTATTGATTAGCTATTATAATGTTAAAACAGTTGCATGCAGAAAATGACCCAGCTGTGTATAGCAATCTTCTTATGAATAGAATTTCCTAAAAAGCGACCGGTCATAAATTGTAGGATAGAAAAAAAAGTTTTGTTTTTTAAGTAAATTATTTTCATTAAAACGGTACTAGATAAAAATAAATACTTAATATAAAAAAAGATACTTATCTAAATACATAGGTCATAAGGTTAGTTATCGAAACATGGAAAAAGAATTCGTCTGTTTTTCTCAGTTAGTTCTGAAAATAATTTTTAAATAATATTGAGTACATAACAATGTATAACTGGTATTAGTCAAAACTAGCTATTGCCCGAGACTTCGTCTGCGTAAAATTCTGTTATTAAGATTGCTATTAAGAATTTTTTAAAAAATATATATATTTCTAGGCACTTCTGCGTAAATGATATTTTTAGTTTTATTTTTTTGTGGCAGAAGAATATACTGATTTTCTCCGCAACCCGATTCTGACAATGCGACATATAGTCGGCCGTGTGAAAAGCAGTCTTGTGTAAATCGATTCCTACGGGTTATTGTTACGGCAAAAGATAACTTAACGGGAAATTGAATTATTTTAAAATTAAAAGGTAAGTCATTTAGAATCGTAAGGATGCAAGGTTAATTTTCTCTGTTTTCCAGATTTTCCATTGATTCTTTTCAACTATTGGACTATCCAACACAAAAAGAATTTTTCAATTCGAACCAGTAGTTTCTGAGATTAGCGCGTTCAAATAAACGAACAAACTCTTCAGCCTTATAATATTTTTATAAATTGCAACTAGCAAACTCATATTATTTGACTTTAAATTTAAGTTATTGTATGTTCAAATATTTAGTATTCTTTAAGTTAAAACGTTTTCAACTTTATTTCTATGAGAATCTAAATAATCTTAACATAATTAAATATATTCGAAATAAAAATATCATTGTAATAAGCATAACTGTTCCTAAAATATCCTAGAAATTAAGAATAAATCCTGGTCAAAAAATTGTTTGGTAGATGTAAAATATTAATAAACAGATTGAAAATTAATACAATCTCTAAAAAAAGATTTGGAAAGAAAATATAATTCATAAATATGCCTTTCCAAAAATAAACATACTAATATATGTTATTATGAGTTTTAAAAATTATAAATTATATTTATGATTATTTGAAGTTTTAAATATAGATGATAAGAAGAAACAACTAGAGAAAACTAGCACCTACTACAACAAAACAACAATTTTCGGCTACAAATACAAGACATCAGTAATTACAGTAAATCTTCCCTTAAACGTTACATTCACAGGAGAAATAAATATGCGTTGTTAAGTTAACACTGTTAATTTAATTTAAATTATTCTTTGTTTATATTTCATACGTTATATTTATTATACATTTATTTTTTAAATAATTTTATTAACAGCTATTTGTTTTTTGTGCGTAAATTTTGTGTACTTTTTCCAACAAATTAAAAACAAATGTGTGTTAAATAAACAAGCGTTATTTTGATATACAATTATTTTTGTAAGATTAACTGAAATCATATGTACAATTATATGGTTAATTTTGATTGGTTTTCGTAAAAATAAATTTCATTATTATTATTAGAGGAAAAGTCGCGAAGGATTGAAAAAATATATATATATTTAACAGCTAAAGTTCCTCCTACTACTATCTCAATCTGGGGATAATGACATAAATTTAACGTCCAATTAAAATCAATGAAGATGTGCTTAAAAACTAAATACTAAAAACTAAAACTAAAACTAAAAACTAAATAATATTTGTACCCTGTATTATTTAGGTTCCAGTGCAAAAAATCTAAAAAATAAGTTATATTTTCTCTTCATTCTCTACTACATAAGAACTACTGGGTATAATTTAATGAAATTTCTTTCAAAAACATCTTTTAATAAGACGGTAATATAATAATCATAAAAAAAAGTAAAAGTTGTACATTATAAGATGCAAGGTATAAGGAAAAAGCACAAGATTGGAATTTCATTAATAGTTATTACCACCATTGATTATAGGCTAGTAACGATATTAGTAATATATTTTTTATATAATATTGGATCCTTTTAAGGGATATTATTAGATGATTAAATGTCAAGCTTCGTTAAAAACTCCGGAATTATAATTCTCGTGTTGAACTTTCCATATCAATTTATTGGTTTTCAATGATCTTTATATGATTGGAATATTATTATGTCCAATTAAATAAAAATGAAGGCGATTTAAACATGGTCGAGCTCTAAGAGACATGCTATATAATAATTTTACATGTTTATTGCCGCATAAATAAATTTTATTTAGTTATGTGTTATACAATAGGTGTTTACAATTACCTAGAGGAGATAACGATAGGCGGGAATTCTGCAGGCAACTCTTCATACTCAGATCCACTGGTTCCAACTGCACAGGTGGCCCTGAAGCCTAAAACAAATAAGTGCTAATTAACAAAACTAGCTTGAATAATAATTCATTAATAATAATGATCATATTAATTTTAGTAATTAATAAAATCATGGAAATTATAGTGGTATTAATTTTTACGGATGAAACATACATTCACGAAATACAAACGATTTCACGAAAAACTATATCGACATCTTAAAAAAATTGTTTAAAACATTGCTACCACTGACATCACAGGCATGATTCGGCGTAGGCTGAAAAGGAGTTGGATGGACCTATTGACCTGAAAATATAGTTCTTTATTGTCAGAAGGATGAAACTCTCTGAGTGCTGTCTCTCTGATGTCCACCTACACCATGTTTCCTTAGATTTTAACACATTTTCTTATTTCATTCTCATACAGGTGTGAATCAAATGTTGAATGAAATAAAACAAATTTTAATTTCAAACAAAGTTTTTCTGAGTATTATTTTGGTCTCAGCTGACGGCGACTAGTAGCTATGCACTCCCTATTTCTAAGTTATTAACCACTATTTCATGCTTTATCAGTTTCCTGGAATGGTGTAACTGGATTCTTGTTATCGTTGGAACGTGGGTTCGAGGTATCGTTAAAGTCTGGCAAGTTGCGATTTCAAAGTTAAAATTTTTACTTTTTAAAAAAGACTTGTTTTGCAAATAAACATTCCTTTATTTTCCGAGACTAAACTACTATGAGGACTGTAAGAGGGGCTAACGGCTGAGCAGTGATGTGATTGGGGCTTTCCCAATTGTTTAGGGCCAACAGACGGGATTCGTACCAAGTAAACGGAGACCATTAGACTCTATTCACTGGACCACCCTAGTACCTATATTTCAAAATTAAACTATAAAAATTCTCTACCAAACTACTCCTTAAATTTTCCAACTAATACAGATTTATTTACTTTCGCTTACCTATATATGAAATATATAAGGGAAAGTATCGTGAACGAGGAAATTTTCGAATTAGAGTTTCATCAGAAGTACATATTTTGAAGTCTTATAAATCCAAGTGACCAAGTCTCACAAAAACCTCAGGATGTTTTTATGCATTTTGTTAGAAAAGCTCGAAAATGTCAAGTTTTATTAAACTGAAATTTCATATTTTAAGAGCGTAGATGCCCAAGACTTTACAGCAACTTTTTCCACAAAATCGGTTAGCCCGATACCATACCGATTTGATACCATGCATTTTGCACCTTTTTACAATTTTCTCAAAAAGGACACAAACGATTTTGATTAAAACGCGCTTTATGGATGTAAAATTGTTTATGGATGTTGTTTTGATTATGGTTGAACGAGAAAAAAACTTAAATGCCGGAATTATCTACCTCTAACTTAACTTTAATTTTGTAGATTACAATCAATTAACCAAATTATCTTGTTAACGTTGATAAAAACGGGCATATTTATATGTTGAACGAATTTGATAAAAAAAAAAAAAAAAAAAAAATTGTTTCTGTGTATTGTTTTGTTTTAAACCCCAAAACAGAAATATATATGTACAATATACCTTTGTAAACCTAAAAAATTTTGAAAAGAAACATTATCTTTGAATAAAATTGGAGGCTGATTTCTACTTCACCACTCTTTTATTGAAAAAATTCGCACTAAGTTTTGGCTATATTGCCATCTTCAGGCGCAGTGGATTTAGACAAGAGGCTTTGACTTGAAAGCAGCTACTCACATTATATGTGAGCTCTAATTTGTTCCACTGCACCTGAAGATGGCATTGTAGCCGAAACGTAGTGCGAATTTTTTCAATAAAAGAGTGGTGAAGTAGACATCAGCCTCCAATTTTATTCATAGAAATTTGACCTTCACCTAAAAGAATCTACACCTTATATAAACATTATCTTATTTGCAAATCGTAAGAATGTAATGGAGGAAGATGGGAAGCGGATAAAACAAACTCATTCTTGCAGGTTATTCTTTGACATTTTTCCACTAAAAAAATTTATTTAAAAGTTCGTAAAACTGATTTCAACAACGGAGGTAAGTGAAAGTCGTGTGTTGCTCGCACCATTTTTTTTTTTTACCTTTATAATTAGGAATATCAGTACACTCCTGTTATTATATAAATTCTCTAAGTTTGTTTACCTGATTTCGTATGGTAATAATGAAAATTCCTCACACACTTAATGCCTAAATAACCGTGAATGAGCCACGTGTTTGAAGTGGACAATTTAGATAAAGCACTTTTACCGACTAATTGAGCAATCACACTCGAGTACCTCTTCTCATCTTGGTTTGATTTTCAAAAGTATAAATATTTCAAAATCAATACATTGTATGAAACAACTAGATCTGTAATTATCATATCTAAATTATATCCCTCATAAGATGTAAAAAAAAATTATTATTTTTATAAATAATAAATAAATATATATATATATATATATATATATATATATATAGTTTTTAATTATCGAGTTCATACAAGTTTTAGACTTATAATTTCATAAATTCCGGAAACTTTTACTGTGTACACCTTACTCAATTAGGTATTTCCTAAACAAATTTCAATTTCATAGTTTAACCAAACGAATTGAATGGTATAAAACATTTAATCTTCGTATAACTAAAAGAAAATGGAATATATTTGTGACGGGCCTGATGTGTGTGATGGAGCAAAGAGGTTATGTGAAATGGATTTGTCACTGCCTTAAACATGTTTATATTTTTGTTCTTTTTATATTTAATTGAAGTTAATTTTTATCTCTTACTTTATTTTGTGTATTTTATTATTGTAGAAAGATCATTTACTTTTACAGTGGCAAATCCATTGTAACCTCTCGCCAGCTGTTGACTTCTATCTCTGTTGTTATTGTGCACTTCTCGTATTTCCTTCTCTGTCTATGTCTCGTAATTTTGTTCTATTTGCTTTACCAATTTATCTACAAGACAATAAAGGAATATTTTCACTGTTTTCACCCATATCTGGTTATTCATATATAACACTCTCACCACCTCAAAATATTCAAATTACTTTTAAACTTTATTTATTTAACACATTAGGAATAAATTATTGGATCGATAAACTTCATTTGAACATAAATTCAGGTTTTTAGTCGATAATAGTAAAAATAAGAACATTTTTTTTTTTAAACTAATAATTAAGTATTATGCACTACGGGAATAAGAAGAAATTTAGATTTGAAATAAATACAATGTCTTAAATTACTATACTAAAATTTGTTTATAATTAATATTTGGTTGCGCGCGACCCTTTATAAACAACTTTCACTTTATAACCAATTCAATAAGTTTCAAATAAATTATATACCTGAAAAAAATTAAAAAGAATTACATCGAGTTTCGATAGAAACATCTTTTACCTAATGAAAAAAATTATCATCTACCAAAATTACTTAATTTTGTCAGTTCTTCAGCACATTTTATTATCTTATACATATTTGTATATCAGATAACATTTTTTCTAAATTTTTTAGCTTTCCAAAGGTATATTATTACTGTTCTTATGTAATAAAAATATATTTCTTTTCTTCTTAAGTTGGTTAACCAATACGTTCAAATTGTATATTAATTCGTTTTTTAACAATGCTAGCAAGATAAAATGGTTATTTTTTTTTCGAATCTATAAAATTAAAGATACATTAAATAAAGAAAATTTGGCGTATCGGCTTTTAAGATATCAAAGCCCACAAAATATTACACCGAAAAAAATGATTTTATTTTAAAACTATTTTTCAATGTTTAATAACAATTACGACATATTGTAAGAAAACGGGCTTTAGTACTCCTCCCAGACTGGAAAAAACAATAGATCATGGGTATTTATTAATAGAATCAAATATTTTTCCATTCATGGAGTAATTGATGAAGTATAAAAGGTAAAGGCAGAAAGAAATAATCCTTTAACAACTTTTTTTTTAAATCATCAACGTAAATTAAGACATTGTTGATTTTTTTTCATTTAAATCAATATACTCCAAAACAGTCGGTATAACAAAACGTATATATTATTAAATTTCCGATCTACAAATTGCTTTTGAAGTTTTAAACGAAACAAAACCAACAGAGCTAGAGCATGTCAAAGGTGTTACATTTTAAGAATTAAAAAAAAAAAAAAAGTTACTAAATAACGATGGATATTAATTGACCGAATATTTAATGAGGAAGATAGTGAGAGGTGCGGTCATAAAAAGAAAAAAAAAACACACACGTTTCGGCCTACATTGTTGGCATTTATCAGTGGGACTCAGAGAAAGTATCTCAAGAAGTCTGAAGAAGAATGAAAGATCTTTGACTTCTTGAGATACCTTCTCTGAGCCACCCTGATGAAGGCCCGCAGTGTAGGCCGAAACGTTGGCACACAAATACATTAAGTGTTACTTATTAGTGTGATGTTTTTTTTGATGGCCGCACTTCCAATCATCTTCTTCATTAAAGTTACCTAATAACATAACAATACCTTAGCCAAAAGACATGCCTATGTCAAAAAGTAATCACCTCTATCGTCGACTTAATTACACTCAACTTTGTGTACAACTAAATCGTTTTTTTTCTCTCCCCAAATCATTTTGGAACAAATTCCCACTGAAAATCTTAGCAATGACTCTACAGCGGGAGTTTAGGATGATTACTAGCCGGCTGAGGGTGCTAAAGATTATTTTGGCGCCCACTTGAAGCTATTTACATATGAATAGCGGCAAGATGACGAACTGACAGATCCTTATAATGGGGCGGTGTGTGTTTGTTGAGAGAGCTTTCGTTCTTGTATGGCAATTTGGAATATCTCAACAAGATTTCACAATACGTCAATCAAAAATGTTTTAATATTAACTTGCATAAAAGTAGGTTCTGTATTGACTCAGTAATAGCTAAAAATTAGTTTTGTTTGTGATAGTAATACAATAATAATGCTTTTTTTTTTTTTCAAAATTTCATGTTACGAATTTATATTACAAGGCATTTAAGCATGGTCGGATGACCTTTTAATGAAGAAAGTTGCCGTAACTTACATATAAGTATAAAAATTAAAGTAATCAATCAACCTACCATTTATATAAACTACATTCATCCTGGACACAATAAAATAAATTTAAAAAATAGTTATTTTACAAAACTGAATCAATCATAAAAAAAATTGAAAAATAATAATAATAAACCTAACACTATTTACAAAATTATATTTATTTATCCTTCCATGACAAACTCCACTCTCACTCTAACCCACTTCAATCCTAGGTTCCTCTTCAATTCCTGACAATCCTCCGAGGCGTCTGAAAAGAAGATGGCCTCGAGATCTTCTAGTATAGATTAGCTATTGGAGTGCAGCCAATGGGCAGTTTCTTTCAGTCTTTTTCATGTGTTTTATCTATCAGCTAATTTACTAGATGTATTAATATGTAGTTATAAATATAAATAAATAAATGAATAAATAAACAAATATATATATTTTTATTTATACATGAGCTTCTTGCTATGAAATTGCAAAAAAATGCATATGTTGTGCAGTACCGAAAAATGAAAAAAAATCTGGTGTGGGCAACACACGATTTTCACTTACCTCGATTTTTAAAATCAATGGAAAAATTTTCAAATACAGTTAGAGACAAAAATACATGAAACTATTAAGGAATTAATCAAATTGAATTTATATAGAAACATGGTCTTATTAAAAAATCTATTATATTATTATCTAAAATAATCAGTTAGTTTTATCTTCTTCTCATCACTCTCTATTAACTTCTATAAGCTTGTGTATGAGATGATATTTTTTCTAAAATCTTTAGCTTTCCAACGGTATATCATACATGTATATTACTGCTCTTATGTTCAAAAACGAAAAATTAAATTAAAAAAATATTTTTTCTGTTTTCTCCTTTAGTTGGGTATCGAATTTATTCAATTTATATATTTACCTGTTTTTCATCAGCGTTAACAAGATAATCTAGTTATTATTATTGAATCTATAAAATTAAAGGTACATTAGGGGAAGAAAATTTAAAATATCGTCATTTAAGCCCTGTCAGACCATTTTTATTCAAATAAAACCTACATGATATTAAAGCCCATTAAATTTTACATTGATATAGCGAGTTTAATCAAAATCGTCGGAACCGTTTTTGAGAAAATCGAAAAAAAGGTGCAAAATGCATGGTATAAAGTGCCTCTTCTGGTAAGCTCATTTTGATGAAAAAAGTTTTGTCACGTCTCGGGCTTATAGTTGTCTTAAATATGAAATTTCAGTTTCATAGGACTTACCGTTTCCGCCCGCGAGTTACCACACACACAGACACACACACACACACAATCTCTCTGATCCGTGATTGGCTGACATCGGTGGGGCTCCAACTGGCAGAAAGGAAAACAGAGGCCCTTTTTATAAGTAGGCGTAAAAAGAAAGAAGAAATAATCCTGAGAGTGGGCAGGCAAGAGATACGGTCCCAGCCCTCACTGAGATATCTTGGGGTTATACTTGATGAAAGGCTTAAATTCAAGGAGCATATCCAGAAAGTATGCATCAAAGCAGCAGGAGTGACCACAGCTCTAGCCCGATTGATGCCCAACGTAGGCGGACCTAGAAGTAGTCGGAGACTATTAATGGCGAGCGTCGTCTCATCCACTCTTTTATACGCAGCCCCAATATGGAATAATGCCCTGGACACACTTTCTTACAGGAGACCCATTGTGTCAGTTTATCGCCGAAGCGCTCTGAGGGTGATAAGTGCATTTCGCACAGTATCTTACGAAGCTGCATGTGTGGTGGCCAGGATGCCACCTATTGAACTGCTGTCGGAGGAAAGGCAACGTACGTATAAAAGTGTTGTCCACATTCCTAGAACCGAAGAGAGGAAGCAGACGGTCCAAAAGTGGCAGCGACGCTGGGATTTGGCAGCAAGCGGAAGGTGGACCCATAGGCTGGTACCTTGCATCCAACCCTGGATGGATAGAAGCCACGGGGAAGTGGACTACTACCTAACCCAAATGCTCACTGGACATGGCTGCTTCAGAGCCTACCAATTACGGTTTAAGTTGGACAATACAGCAGAATGTCCAAGATGCCCAACAATAGATGAGACAGTAGAACACGTATTCTTCTGCTGTCCTCGCTTTCAAGTAGAGAGGGAAGAATTTCAAGAAATATGCAGATCAGAAGCTACACCTGACAACACCGTCAACCTCATGCTACTTTCTCAGGAGAACTGGATGGCGGGCCAACGTCTGGCTGCGGGCGTCATCAAGAAATTGAGAATGGAAGAGAAGGAGAGGCGTGCCTAGAAATATAGGGTAAGGCGCTTGACAATGGGGCGGCACACAGCCACTCTCCTCCACGAAGTAATGCCTAACAGTGGTCCCGTGGAGGGTGAGAAACAGGTGTAGGGAGGTTGGTTTTAGTGGGTAGAAATCCCACACACGGATAGGTACGGGCCTATCCGCGTCTTTTGAAGATTTCCACCTAGCCTCGTAAAAAAAAAAAAAAAAAAAAAAAACCACACACATACCTTTTTGCGGGACTTGGTTATTTGGACTCAGGGGACCCTAAAACGTGTATTTCTGTTGAAAACTGGAATTGGAAAATTTTCACGATCGCAATACTTCCCCTTACTATATATAGTAAGTGAAAGTAAAAAACAACAAAAGATTGTAGATGTAACAGTCCAATATAACCTATAAAGAATTGTTTAAAATAATGATTGAATCACATTTTTATAGAAAAAAATGTTTTTTGAAACTCTATTAAAAAATGATAAAGAAAGAATTTTTGATCTTTCTCCCTGTCATAACTTTCCTAACATATCGATTAAGAAGTAAACAAATTGCAAAACACAGATGTGAATCGCATACTACACTTAAAACAACCGAAGATTTGGCCAATGATACAGACTGCTAAACAGATAATCTCCACTTTATATTGAAAACAAAGTTCTAATTTACAAGACAATACTAAAACCTATATGGACCTACGGACCTGAATTATAGGTAACAGCCAAGTTTTTCAACATCAAACGCATTTAATCCTTTCAATCAAAGTCCTCCGAACAATAGTTAATGCTTCTTATTATGTTACCAACCATACCTTACACCACGACCTTAATATTTCATTATTCTAGACCTTATTCCATCCAATTCCATAAGAACCTTATTCATTACCCCAATCCTCTAGCTCGATCCCTATCCAGGTCCACACAAACTTACGATCCCTCTAGAAGGATGAAACGGCAGTGGCCCCGAGACCTCGTGTAAATATGTATATACTGGAGTTCTAGCACTGGCTAGATTCTCAACTCACTGTGCTGTATGTATGACGTGTATATAGATATGAGTGATTTCTATATTTCTAGACTTTGTATACATTTTATTGATTCCGTATTGTATATATATTTTATTTCAATTTTATTGGTGAATAAATATTGCATGCATGCTAAATTACATCACTATTAAGAATGTCTAAATTAGGACAGATTGTAATATTACTCAATAAACACTTTTATTTAAGACGTTAATCAATAGTATAAATTTTACCCTTACCTTTACCTTTACCTTAGCTTACCCTTTCAGTTTTATAAAACTTATCGTTTTCGAACTAGACTGATCACATAAACAAAAATTCACACAGAACTTTTTGCGAACTTGGTGATTTGGGCTCAGGAAACCCTGAAGCGTGTATTTCAGTTGAAAAATAAAATTCCAAAATTTCAACGATCGCAATACTTTCCCTTATTTATTTATTTAATATATAGGTTAATGAAAGTAAAATACAGACATCAAATAATCTGTCTGTTTAGTTAAAATGTAGCATAATATATGCTGGCTTTGCATTTTTTTTGATTGGGATCACTTGTAGCTGTGTGGCTAGCATAACAGCCTCCTATGCCGAAGGTCACGGGATCAAATCCGCAGGTGGTCCTAGGATTTTTTCATGGAAATAAAATATCCTTAGTTATGCTGTCCTTCGGAGGGAACGTTAAAAGGTGGTCCCGAGCCTGTGCGATGTCAGGTACTCATTAAAGATCCTTATTCTAACAAAACCTGGATAGGCGAAATTTAGGACTCCTACTGTAGCATCGTTCCATTAGCCACAGTAGCATAAAGTGACTTGAAATAAATAAACAAACATTATTTCTATTTATATTTAAGGTAAAATTCAGTAAGAGAAGCGTAATTAAATATTATATTTTAGAACTAGGCTACTGTAATACAATTCAATACAATAGCTGTAATACAAGGGGTTACAGAGAACTCATCAAACGAATCGGGATTACATTTTTACTCTTGCCTGTTCTAGTTAATTCAATTGGACTTCCAAGTGAAGGAAACGTCAGTCAGTAAGTGGCAGTTTAAATTGAAGGCTAATTGCTCAAGGAGCCAAAGAAGTATTTTTCTCATTAGCGGGAAACGACTCGGAGCAATGGGTCAGCTGCGATACTAGATCGCTGAAAATCCTGTGCGCTCACCTTTTTTAAGATAGGTATGCTCTAAGGATTCCTTTATGCTTAAAGAGATAAACTTGCTTCAGGGATCACTTGTAGCAGGGTGGCTAGCGTAACAGCCTCCCATGCTAAAGGTCACGGGTTCAAATCCGCAGGTGGTCCTAGGATTTTTTAATGGGAGTAAACAATCCTTAGTTACGCCGTTCTTCGGAGGGGACGTTAAAAGGTGGTACCGAGACTGTGCGATGTCAGGTTCTCGTTAAAGATCCCTATCCTAATAAAACCTGGATAGGCAAAATTTAGGACTCCCACTGTAGCATCGTCCGATTAGCCATAGTAGCATAAAGTGACGTTAAATAAATAAAAAAAGAGATAAACTAGAAAAGTAGAGGGTACGAGCCATTTAGAAGGTATCGGTTATATTTTTAGCAATTGAAGATATTCCTTACTATCCAGGTTTCTTTATTAATCATCATGAGTCTAATAAAGATTCAACTTATTAATTCAATAAGAAATTATCATTGGATAAAAATTCATATCGTCTTAAAGATGATCAATAAATTACAGTAATTATTGATGTATAAATTGTTTTCTTCCCAAATTAAAATTTTATTAGCCGATTAATTAATTTTTATTAATTATTTTCAAAAATAAACCTTTTAATCGACCAAAAAATTACCGCCTATCAAAATTTGATGCGTAGAATCCGAATAACGAATAAAAAAACTCCGTTTGGCCTAATCAATAAATAAATAAATACCAAAACTTTTCGACAAAATGAAATAATAATCATTGAAATTTGGTTAACAACTACCAGAGATATAAATATCAACAGATTTATAACAGTTACACCCTAATATTGTAATATGGAAATAATAAAACATTGTGTAATAATTTGCAGCGTTTTTTTGTTTTTCTTATCGTTGAGCACAATTGTTAGCAGAAATTTATTTTTCCATTTTTAAAATTGTTTCTAAGTTTTTGTGATATATTATTTTTTGTATTATATATCAGTATTAGAGAACAGTTATTCTTAAGGGACTCTACTCTGTCCCAGAATTTTTTTTTTCTATTGAGTATATTGAGGATGTATGGCCGACTCTAGAAATAATCGGGAATCAGGAGCAGAGAATCAGTTGTAAAAAATATTTCAATTTTGCCGACATATTCTATTTATTTAAGGAGCGGTATGGTCTAGCGAATAGAGCACTAATCTACTGTTTTCCGGGTACTGGGTTCGAATCCCGGCTGTGGCAGAATATTTTTTATACTGTTGATTCGGACGGCGGAAGGAGGGCGACCTTAGGGTACAGAGACTCTACTTGGGCAGACCCAGCCTCTTTAAATTGGGTTTCCAAAATTGGGGAAAAAACATCGCGGCTGAACGTTATAAAAGCCTAAGCACCTCATTGGTTGGCCTAGAAACAGTACGAATCTCCATATGTCTGTAAGGGTCTTTGCTTCATGGGTTAGAGGTACAGATTTTTTATTTTTATTTTTTTGTTTTATTCTTATCATTTATATAACTTCCCGGTATGCCTCAGATTTTACATTTTATCTTTTTCTTACACGGGAAAACGGGTTTCCCGACGAAATGGAATACTGAGGGTAGCTTCACATAATACATAAAGATAACTTTTGATAAAATTTAAAAAATAAACCATCAAAAATGGTCAAAAAAGATAAGTCATTTATAGATCATAATTGATACATTAAACTAAATTAATGTATACAAAACATATTAAAAAAACGAAGTTGCCATTTTGGGAATTTATTTTTCTGGGCATTTAATGGGGAATGTGGCCCCAATATTTAATTAGAGGTCATGAAGCCTGAGTCATTAATACCTCATTCTGGGAACTTAAAGGTTGAGATGAATATTTGTGCTATCGTTCGGGAACGAGCTAAATACATAAATGTACACTACAATTGGTAACCTTAAAAAAACGTATATTTAAATTTACTAGGGTATTTACTTTCTATTACTTCCGCGTTCTAATAAATATTAAAATAAATAAGATGTTAGTGATAAGTAGAGATCAGTACGCAACGGTTGTGTTTAATACAATTTCCATTCTAGAGTTAAGAGCAATATTCTGATATAACAAATATTTGAGTTGTCGTTCCGGAGGGAGCTAAATAAAAAAACGCACACTATAATTTATAATCTTAATTATATATATATATATTATATATATATATATATATATATATATATATAATAATCTAAATTGAATAGGATATTAACATTGTTTTACGCACGTGCTATAATAAATATTGTAATAAGATGTAAATAACAAAGGGAGATCAATACGTATCGGTTCTGTTTAATTTCAGTTGTTATATTCAAGAGTTTAAAGCAATATTCTACTATTGCATATGTTTTTATAATACGAACAACATTTAAATTAAAATTAAAAGCGCGTTAAAAAAATTAAGAGGGTGGGCAAGAAGGGTAAAACTTGGGGTTATTGGTATTTTTTTTATGCTAAATAAAAAATAAATAAAAGAAAAACATTTTTATGAAAAAAAAAATATCGTATAGGAACACCCGAATCACCGATTCGTATGAAATATACCTTACTACTGATTTTCGTACCTACCAAAATATATATATATATATATATATATATATATATATATATATATATAATATATATATATATTATATATATATATATATTATATATATATTATATATATATGTGTGTGTGTGTATATATATGTAAGGTATATTTCATAACGGTCGGTGATTCGGGTGTTCCTATACGGATTTTTTTTTTTTTTTTTTTAGCATACAAATATACCAATAACCCCAAGTTTTCACCTTCTTGCTCACCCTCGCATTTTTTTTTAAGCGCTTTTAGTATTTATGTATGAACAATATCCACATAATTTAAATGTTGTTCGTAAATCTGTAGCAGGCAACACACAACATTCACTTTCCTAGGCTGTTACAATCAATGTAAGAGCTATTTAACTTAAAAATGTAAAGTTGAAAAAAAGTTAAAGTTAAATTAAATAAAAAAATTGTTCAGTATCGTTTGAAACATATTTAGATTAAGTAATATAAAATATAGAATATTTATGTACATTAATAAGTGATAAATTTAATTCCTATTCGTCGATTTGCATTACTGTTTACAAATTTGTATATAAGATGATAATTTTTTTTAAATTCTTAGCTTCCCAACGGTATGTGTTAACGCGTAAAAAAAAAAAATATATGAATTACATTAAATTGAGAAAATGAAGGGGTAGATTTTTTTTTTTTTTAAATACCTATGTGGTCATCATCTACAGTGTCCCATTCATCTTTCTACCATAAATGTTTACCCCACACACATACGATAATTCGATATTTTTACTTCCATTTAAATATATATGATATATATAGTAATGGAGAGTATTGTGATCCTGAAAATTTTCGATTTCCTGTTTTCAACGGAAATAGACGTTTTAGGGTCCCCCGAGTCTAAATAACCAAGTCTCGCAAAAAGTTCTGTATGTGTGGTAACTCCCGGGCGAAATCGAAAAGTCCTATGAAACTGAAATTTCATTTTTAAGACAACTAAACGCCCGAGATTTTACAGAAACGTTTTCATCAAAATCAGATGACAAGAGGAGCCATTTTATACCATTCATTTTGCACTTTTTACGATTTTCTCAAAAACGGCTCTAACTATTTTTATTAAACTCTATATGTCGTCGTAAAATTTGATAAAATGTCATGTAAGTTTCATTCTGATTGAAATAGTCGAACAGGGATTAAATGGCGTTATTTCAAATTCTCTTCCTTTAAAGTACCTTTAATTTTGTATATAATTATAAAATAACCATATCATGTTATAACAATTGATAAAATATATATAATTATAAATATATAACAGGTAAATATATAAGTTGAACGAATTGGATATCTAACCAAAGGAGAAAACTGCAAAAATATTTTTTAATGCAATTTTTCGTTTTTGAACATAAGAACAGTAATTTAAATGGTCAATGTAACGTTGGAAAGCTAAAGATTTTAGAAAATATATTATCTTATACACAAGCTTGTAAAAGTTTACAAAGAGTGATGATAAACCGATAAAACTAACTGATTATTTTAGATAATAATATAATAGATTTAGGGATCACTTGTAGCTGGGTGGCTAGCGTAACAGCCTCCCATGCCAAAGGTCACGGGTTCAAACGCAGGTAGTCCTAGGATTTTTTAATGGGAGTAAAAAATCCTTAGTTACGCCGTCCTTCGGAGGGGACGTTAAAAGGTGGTCCCGAGCCTGTGCGATGTCAGGTACTCGTTAAAGATCCCTATCCTAATAAAACCTGGATATGAAAAATTTAGGACTCTTACTTTAGCATCGTCCAATAAGCCATAGTAGCATAAAAGTGGCGTTAAACAAACAATATACTAGATTTTTTAAATAAAACACATGTTTTTATAGAAATTCAATTTAATTAATTCTTTATTAGTTTTACTCATTTTTATCTGTAACTGTATTTGAAAATTCTTTAATAGATTTTAACAATGGCGGTAAGTGAAAGTCGTGTGTTGCCCGGACCAGATTTTTTATTTAACAAAGAAAAGTATCACTAGAAATAATTTATATGGATGAACAACTTTTGCCGGGTCAGCTAGTAAATGCATATAAAATAAATTATTCCAAATAACCTAAGTACTTAATTAAAAATAAATTCAGCTGTAAAATCAGAATATTATTGAAAAATAAATGTCAATCTGTGTTAAAATCTTCATGTTTTCGAAAGGAGCCACGCCGGCATCATTTCCACATTCCTAACCTTTGAAATGGCAGGCAGCATTTGAGTGATTCACGGAAGACTCCAGAGAAATGTAAGCTAAGATTGTCTTCGCAGTCGGTGAAGATAGGTCAGAAGATATTTTATTTATGTATCGCGTAGGGTGTTCTGGTAAAACATGGCAAAGTGAAAATCCCTTCAAGGGCGAACACTTAATTGGCATCGGAGATGGGTAAGATACGCATGCCAAATGTAAATACTGCGAAACGAGGGGAATGCTAAGGACTTCTTCATACGGAAGGAGGAAGGAGCGAAGACGAGGAAGAGACTGGATGGAGGAATCGAAAGGAGATGTAATGGGTTAGAGGCCTTGTAGCCTGTAGTCGGGGACGCAGTCATCCTCGCCAAGGAGAGGAGTTTTTGTCGCATGCAAATGCTCGTGTAGTCAGTCACCTTAGGGGATGTTTTGCGCTAATTGTCTAGTTCGCAAAATCTGGGTCAACATAAGGACGAAGATTATCGCAATGCGAACACGACGTCTTCAAGAGAATAGAAAATTAAACTTATTTTAATATTACTAAATTGAAAAGAATAATTATTAGTAATAAAATATTTGGAACTTTCTCTTTCTTCATTAAATTTTTTATTATTTTTACATAAATAAAAGGTGATGTGTACCGAGAAAGGTTTACATATGGGTGACAGGATTCCGGTTTTAGGGTATGCCGATGATTTGGTACTGCTAGGTGAAGACAGGGAAACCATACAACTAAATACAAGTGTGTTAATAAAAACCGGTAAAGAAATAGGACTCGAACTAAATACCGATAAGACGAAATATATGATTAGTAGCAGAAACGGTGGCGATCTTGGTGATATTGATATATACATGACGTAGAGAAATTCAAGTATTTAGGTTCAATGATAACAAGAAAAAATGAAATCCAGGAAAAAATAAAGCCCCGATTAAAGGTGGGAAATGCGTGTAATTATTCAGTTGCTAAGTGACTTAGTTCGCGGCTTCTATCTAAAAACTAAAAAAAAAGGTTAGAATTTATAAAACTATTATTCTTCTGACGGTTCTTTACGGATGTGAAACGTGGCCGCTTGCTTTGAAGGATGAACAGCAGCTTAAGGTTTTCGAAAATAAGGTACTGCGTAAAATATTTGGTCCGAAGAGAGATGATGAGGCCACTGGGAAGTTTAGAAGGTTGCACAACGCGGGATCGCGGAACTTGTACCCTGTGAATATAATTGAGTTGATAGCATCGCGGAGAAATGTTGGTAATTCCGTTGGATTCGCTGATGACTGGTAGACGTCCGAAAGGTAGGCCGAAGCGACGATGGGAGGATTGTTTAAGGCTGATCTCAGGGGCTTGGGCTTGAACGGTGAACATTGGACGAGTCTGTGTAGACAGAATTTGGTGGTATCGGCATCGAACCTTCGGGTTCGGTAAGCCTATTATTGTTATTATTTTACATAAATATATTTATATAACGTTTCGAGGTATTTTTAGCCTCATATTCAGATTAACAATAACATCAAAAACAATTCAATAGAGTCACATCTACAACAAAAATAAATAATATTTAAAATTTTCAAATCACTAGCTATCAATATCGTATCAAAAATTTGGTTTATAAAATATCTAAATATTAAATTTTACTTACAAAACTTCAAGTTTATATGTAAATAGTATGGTGAATGTTAAACCAATCATATATATGACCATGAGGAGAGAAACTGAAGGAATAAAATAAATTCAGTATCAAAACATTTCACACCAATACGCAAGACAAAGACTAAGGAAATAATGATACTCAATCACCAGAAGAAAGTTCAACATATGCAGCATTATATCGGGTTGATTTGATATCACTATTTGGCTGGTATTGTTTATCTGTTTAGAAAAAGTGCTAAATTTGGTTTCTGTTGTTGACTCAACGTTTGTATTGATTTGTATTGAATCAGTAACCTAACCTGTACAACTACAACCCATGAAGGGCCTTGGGCTCAGTATATATAGAGATTCGTACTGTTTCTAGGCCAACGGCAGAGCAATGAGGTGATTAGGTCTTGATCACGCTCAGCCACTAGGTCTTTCTCCAATTTTGGGTACCTACTTTAAAGAGGCTGGGTCGCCCCAGGAGGGTCTCCATACACTAGGGTCACCTCCCCTCCCCCCGGCCGAATCAACAGAATAAATATTCTGCCACAGCAGGGATTCGAACCCAGGACCTGGTGAATAGTACCCTAGTGCTCTATCCACATGACCACGCCGTTCCGTATTGAACTAGTAAAATAGATAAAATATAGGAAGTAAATAAATATATAAATAAGTATAAAATAAAATTTAAAAAATGAAACAAAATACTAAGAAAGAATAACCTAAGTAACTAAATTACGAAGCATCTAATCGTGAAGGTTTTCTCGACTAAATAAACACCTTGTTTAATTAAAGGGAAAGACTAAATATTAAATTTCTTAACATTCCTTTAGTGACAGGAGTAGATGATTCATTAGAATTGTGTTGTGGCATGTTGAACCAAGATTTCTCTCAATATTACACAATAGGGGGTAAAATGTGCGTTATTCCTCTGCTAGTTAAAGACTACATTCCTAGAAGGTGTGAGATGGTTGATAAAATAAGGCATGTTATTCTTTAACTTTCATGAAATTCTAAATAGTTTAATAATTGGAATTTATTTTCTAAGTATTTTATTTTGAGAATTATTTTCAGCTGGGAATTAAATGATTTTATTTTTTGATGACAGTTTGAAGTACAAAATGAAGACGCATTTACGAATCAGGTAAAGTTTTTGATTTTTCTAGTCTTCGAAGTTCACGATAATTTTATCGGATATTTAATAAAAAAAAAAAAAAAAATAATTTTTTTTTAGTTACTTAATTTAATTAATACATTAGTAAATTTATTTGCCGTTTGAGCGTACATTCTAGTCCAGTGAATATGAAAGAGAATGAGAAAAAATTAAGTAACTGTGAGACAACACGATTTTTTTTATTATTGTTGTTTTGTTCACGCTAAAGGAGATTTTTCAGAGTTTACTGCTGAAAGAAAAAACAGGTTCTCAAAACAAAAACAAAAAAATCGATTGATTCTGCTGATTATATTTAAACTTAAAATTCCTATTTTAATTCGTGAATTTTAAAACTGACTCAAGACATTTAAGTTATTACTATTCTGATTTAATTAAAAAATTATAAATATAATATAAATAATTAATAATAAATGTTTTAAAGAACTTCACAATATGAAATAACAATAACCATATACAAGTTAAAAATTGGTCTAATACTTGAACCAGTTGAGGACAAAGATCTGAGCAATACTCTTGCTCAGATCTGATGTTTTTAAATATTGACTTCATTTTTACTAATTTACCTAGCTGAATGTGTGTATTAGTGAAAATGCTGGGAGTTTGTTTGTTTAGGTTTTAAGGCGTAAAACCCTAAGGTCATCAACGCCTAGACACTATATGCATATTCAACCTTTATAAGAAAGAACTATTAGGTAATGGGTGATGAGAGAAAGAAATAAAAAAAATAATAATAATAAATAAATAAATAATACATAAATAAAAAAATAAAAATTAATAAAAAAAAATAAAATAAAGAAAGAAAAAAATTATTTTTATGTAAACTATAGTTTAAAAAGCTAATACTAGTAATGCTAACTGACTAGGAATGGTCTTTATAATTTCGATAATAATGATTGCACCTTAAGAAAATCAAAAACTAATTCAATGGTTTTCTCTCTATCACCCAGCACCGCTGAAATATTCGGGCTTAGTCCAATTTTATTCAGGTGTGATGAATAATAAGGGCATTCTTGAAAAATATGCCGAATGGTAAGGGTTCCATCACAGTGCTGGCATCGGGGCACCGGCTGCCTAGCAAAAAGATAAGAGTGCGTCAGCCGCGAGTGTCCTATCCTTAGTCGGGTCAACGCGACCTCCTCCCCCGGCTGCTACGGCTAGATGTAGACCAGGGTTTCACCGTTTGTTTTATATGCTTCAGTTTGCTTACCTGGCTATCGTCCCACATTTTCTGCCATCGGTCATCTTCTTGCTTTCTGAGCGGTTCACTGAGTTCAGACGGTGTCAAGATGGCTGCTCCTCTCCCTGGCAGTGTGAGCGCCTGCTTCGCTGCCCGGTCCGCAAGCTCGTTACCGGTAATTCCCACGTGGCTCGGCACCCACACGAAGCTTACCGACTTGCCCAGGTTTCGCAACGCAGCTATATGAGAGTGAGTGCGAACTAGTATGGGATGATTTGGATACAAGTTCTGCAAACCTTTAATTGCGCTTAGGGAATCGGTTAGTATTACGATTTGGTCTTCATTTATTTTTATACAGAATTGCAGAGCTGAGGCTATTGCGTGTAGTTCGGCTGTGTAAATATTGCATAGATTATGTAGTTTGAATTTGTGTGTCGAGTTATGGGTCACGAAAGCGGAAGCTGTAGAGGTATCTGATTTAGAACCGTCGGTGTAAATTAAAAAGGGTTCAGGAATGGTTTGAATAATCTGTGTTAGTCGGTTTTTGAATTCGGAAGGGGAAGCATTTCTTTTAGAGAGGTTGGAAAGTTGAAGGAATATTTTAGGTGGTTGGTGGGTCCATGGTGGGGTTTTATCATGGGAGTTAATTTTATACAGTGGAAGGTCTCTAAGTAAAGAGGAAGCGGAGGAAATTCTTTCTGCTAACGGAAGGGTCGCATTGACTTTGTTTCGAAAGGCTCTGGTAAATTTAGGTTTAAATATGTATCTGTGTGTGGGATGATTTGTCTGTGGGTATAATTTTGAAATATAATTTATGGCAAGTTTTTGTCGTCTAAAAATGAGAGGCGGAATTCCGGCTTCTGAACATAAGCTGAGGATAGGGCTGGTTCGAAAAGCCCAGTGGATATTCTGATTCCTGCATGAAGTACTGTGTCGAGCCTGGCGAGAATTCGTGGGTGTGCCGAAGTATATATAAATGACCCATGTTCAAGTTTTGAACCTATCAAACTTTTATAGAGTATTAATAAAGTTTTCCTGTCTGAACCCCAAGTAGTGCCGCTGAGAACTCGCAGTATGTTTAATTTTTTCGTAGCCTGTGCTTTTATGATGGATATATGATGTTCCCAGGTCAGTTTTCTGTCAAATGTCAAGCCTAAGAATTTGTGGTAAGTAGTAAATGGTAATTTTGTGTTCCCTAAGTACGATTCAGGTAGTGGTGGTGTATTCCGCTTTCGGCTGAAGAGCAGACATTTAGTTTTTTCTGGTGAGAAGTGGAGTCCTTTAGATATTGACCAGTTGTTCAGCCGATTGAGAGTTTCCTGCAGTTTAGTTTGAATATCCCTAATGTCCTGGGATCTGTAGATAATTGCCATGTCATCAGCGAATATTAATGGTTTCACTCCTCTTGGAAGGTTAAGACCCAAGTCGTTCACTGCCAGGGAGAAAAGGGTCGGGCTAAGGACGCAGCCCTGAGGGACACCGCTGTTTTGAGAACTATTTTCAGAAAGTTCGCAGCCTACCCTAACTCTGAAATGGCGATTAGTCAGAAACTGTTTAATGAAAGCAAGCATTTGGCCCCTTATTCCAATTGAGGCTAGTTTGCGTAGAATAACGGCATGGGAAATACAATCGAAAGCTTTTACCATATCAAAGAATATTGCTCCTAGTAACTGGTTATTGATAAAAGAATATTGTGCTTCGGCTTCTACAACAACCAAGTGATCTATCGTGGAGCGCCCTTTGGTGGGAGTATCTGAGTATATAAGAAGGTAATTTTATAATATTTATTTATTTAATTAACTTAGTACTATGTAACATTGTTAATTTTTGCTTTTAATGCCTACTTCTGTTTTTCAATTAGTTGGTATAATGGTTTTAAATTTTGTTATCAATAGACACCTAATTTATAAAAAAATTTTAAACCATTCACTTCAGTTTATTATTTTTAATGTTATGGTAATCGCTTAATTTACTTTGTAGACTTCTGAAGATGGGAGAATATCCCGAAACGTCATGCTGATGAAATAAAAAATTGAGTATTTATGGAAGAATTATTCAGCTCGAAATCTACCTTAATTAAAATTCCTAATCTTGGTTAAATATAATGGATATTGTTTAGGATATATTAGTAAGATATAGAAAACAATATATATGAACCTCATCCAGTTTTTGGTCCACCGGCTGTTTAAGTAGGTAAAAGATCCGATATTTCACACTCAGCCGCCTCGTTTTTCCCTAATTGTCAACTAATTCAATTTCCAAGTGTGCTTCCGGAAAGGGCTACCTACCACAGAGCCACCCCATAGCTAAAAAAACAGAATAAATAATTGTTCTGCCTCAGCCTGGGTTAGAATCCGGGACTCAGTAATCTAATCTACCATACCAAGCCTAGATCCTGAAATAGTGGTTCAAAATGTATAAGAAGAATCTTACGTCTTTCTAATGATTCTAACATGGAATCCAAATAAATTAAATCCATTTTAAAAACTTGAATAGCAAAAAGTTATGAGTACATTTTGTCATGAGTATCAGACGCAGTTATTACCTTGAATTTTAAGAGGTTCCTCGGTTATCATCAGAGGTCTCTGTCCTAAGCAAATTAGCTGTCATTGGAAGCGCGGAACATGGTAGCAGCGAGGACAAGACGATGACCGACCTAGCCTCTCGGGATTTGCATATCAATGCTCAGCCCAAGGCGCGACACAAATACTAATGCCAGATGACAATGAGGCAGCCAAACAGGAGTCGGACCACGGACGTGTGTACGTAAGACGGTGGCTTGCAATCCATTTACGGCAATAAGCACATTAGTTTTCCTCTTCGCGCCTTCCCAAATCTGGGAGGGTTCAATATCCTTTGATACCGGGATGGGAGGCATTTTGATTAGAACGTTCTATATGATCGTTTTAGATCTCTATCTCACTTTTTGTAATACAAATATTTCATGAGATGAGGTTTTAAAAATGCAGAGAGCTCTGCTTATTCGGAGAATGATTATCAAAATAAATATATTTTGCACAATAGTTAATACTATATTCAGAGCGAATAATTTCTCTTTTATCTTTATTTAATCATTATTGTTGAGTGAAAATTCATAAATTCTTTTAGATAATTACTAAATTAAAATAATTATCGATCTTTATAATATCATAACCTAAACTTTCAAGGGACTTTTACTGTTAGCGGATTGCGTCTAGTACAAATACAAAATCTAGGAGTTATATTCGATCAAAACGTAATGTGGAATTACCATATTTCCCTAATCACCAGAAAATCATTCTCTATCCTCAAACAGCTCCTCCGTTTCCGTGGATCTTCTCCTAGAAGTACCCGTCATCTCTTTGTGTCTTCTCTCATCCTCTCCCACTTTGATTATGGATGCCTGGTATATGGGGGACTCAGTGGTGAAACTTAGATGAGGCTAAAAAGATTAATGCAAAGGTTCATAAGATTTATGTACGGCCTCTCCAGACCGTCACTCGTCTCTCTCTGGTATTCTGGTCAATGGTGGTTCTATTCCGAATCCCTAAGAAAATCTCAATCTTTCACAAATACGGAATAAATCTAGACTTTAGTTAAAAAATAACTGAACTCATTTGATGTTTCAGTTTTTTTTTATGTTTGATGTGATCTGTATTCAGTTATATTAGCTTCTATAATTACTTAACTAAATAATTATGTATCAAATGAAGCTAGACAAATTGGACTTTCTCTGTTCACAGTAAATAATTCTTAGGGGACGAAATGTCCCAGAATAAAAATTATTTTTCATTAATTTGTATTCAATCAAACAAGGCCTGACGGTTTTATCCAATCTATCATCACGACGTTTACGCACCTACGGAATTAAAACGCCATCACCAGTGCCTGTGCCGTGGCAAAAGTCAGAGCTTGTTTGTGTTTGAGCTTTTTATTATTATATACAACGGCCTACCGATCTGAACAATTCGACAGATCTTCTCTTATCAGATCCTAGATCCCATGGAATTCCATTTCTCTTTCTATCAATCACTCAAATTGTCTTTCTTTCTTCCAATCCCACTTATTTAATCATTTCATGACCATCCAGGCACAATAGAGTTGGAAAATAATGTTCTTTTTTATTTATGTATCCTTTTTTTTTTTTTTTTTCTCGTTTGTATAAGTATACTTTTTTTTTATTTATTTATTTTATTTACTGTAAGACTCTGAAGCTCATTTTCTGATTTCTGTAAATATTTTCCTATAGGAATTTGTCCTAGTATAATAAAGAATTTATTTATATGAAACAACACAAATAAAACAAAAAATACAGTAATGTCCACATTTGCCTTGAAGTAAATTTGGATTTATGGGTTTTTATAAATGGTAACTGTTGTGAATTATCTAAATTATCCATCAATATATTATTTTAACGGTGGGACGATGGTACCAAGGCAGCCTTATGACAAGCTCCTAAGCGTCCTGACCTTTCCTACTCGAGATGGAATTGCGAGTTTTTACCACTTAAAAATGAGTCGCATTCCACCGGTGGCAAGAAAACCGCCTGTTTACGAGGTAGGAAGAAAAAATGATCTTTGAAGTATTTTACGGTCGCCGGATTACACAATTCAGTTTACTACGGCATATAAAAAAACTCGGCTTTAATTTGATAATTTATATATATTTAGGATTGTAAGTCATCGGATCAGCTTTTTTTTTTCTTTTTTTTAAAATTATTCAAAATTATCTGAAATCAGGCGTGCCGAAATGGGTTGGTGTAACAAGAATTGTTTTCCCTAAATATAGGTCTTATCATGAAAATTGTATTCAAATATATAATAATACTAGTCAGTATACAGGCTGATTTACCCTATTTTTAAATTTCGAACATTTTTCAAAATTTAGATATTAAAAAGTTAAATATGTTCTTCTCATCATTGTCCTGAATTGTCTTGTGGTTCAATTTGTGTGAGATATATATTTGGCCGTTTTATTAAAGACGTTTTGGATATTTTTTATTTATTTATTTACTTCTACAAATCACAACGCCTCTAGGTCCATTTTCAAGCATTTGTCCATTAAATTAATTATCTTATTAATCGTGTCTATTAAAAAAAAAATGCGTTACCTACCATCTATATATATATATATATTCTTTCACCGCATCATGACGTGTCGTCCTAAGGCAGTGTCAAAAATATAATTTTAAAAGCATATGTTTTTAAAAGAATCGTAATATATTGCATCAATTACTCAAAAAAAAAGAAGGGAAAAATCTATTTATTAAAAAAAAACATTAATGTATTCACTCACTTAACATTTATCGGCCGTCCTGTGGGTGTTATTATGCCCAACTAACTTGAGGTTAGTAATAATAATAATATTCTTATTATTAAATAAGGTTTTAAATTTATATTAATTGTATTATATTTCGAGATGGAAAAGTATTTTAGCTTGGGATCTGTGAATTTCATTGTGCAACTTTTTTTCACCTTAAGTTTAAAACGCTCTAGCTCCGTCGGTGTTGCTTAAAAGGAAAATTCGATGAGAGCCTTCGGATAAGAAATTTAGTGGACAATATATTTTGTTTGATAAATTTTTCGCTAGGACATATGGTTCAGGTGCTATATTGGTTCGAATGAAAAAAAAAGTCGCGTTTACTATGTTTATCAAGTGTTTTGCTATATTTTGGTTTGTCAAAAAAAATGTGTTGCTGTTGATTACATTAATAATTTGAAGTTATTTCTGCACATAAAATTTGTCATTAGGAGTTATATTGTTTTAAATGAAAAATGACAGATTTAAATACCTACATGTCGCACATACCTGGAGGGAGGTTTTGAGTGAATACCCATTTAATTATATCTATGAAAAAGTCTCTCCGGGCCTAAGATGCGGACTCACAGCCTATAGTGCGATAGACTATAGTGCTAGGCTAGCCACACAGCTACGTACTAAGATGATTAAATATAAATTTTGTTGGTACATTATTTCTTTCTTTCTTTACCATCTATAGGGGAGAAGTTGGTTGTGGGTGCAGTCAAATTAATACACAATTAAGTAGAAGCTTAATTTAATAGTGCATACGTTTCGGCCTAAAGTTCAGGCCTTCTTCAAGGCAATTGAGTGAGAACCCAACAATCATTTTTACCTTCTATACTTCATCAATCATAAATAAATTATAAATAGACATATCACATGATCAATTATTTTTCCAAGACAATAAGAAATGCTTTAGTGACTTTTTTTTATTTATATTTTTTATGAGTAATAAATTGATATTTCCAAATCGATTGATATTTCCAATAATCATAATCGATTGATATTTCCAATAATCATAATCGATTGATATTTCCAAATCGATTGGAACCTCTTACCACCCCGTACCAGCCTGTTGTTTCTATTCGTGGTCTACTTTTGCTTTTAATTATTAATTGATTTAAAACTAAATTACGATCTGAAAATTGTTAAAACCTGTACCAATATAACCGATCAAGGGTCTTGGGCTCAGTAGATATAGAGATTCGTACTGTATTTTACAACGCGGAATTGCGGAACTTGTATCCTGTGAATATAATTGAGCTAATTGCATCACGGAGACTTAAATGGGCGAGTAAAGTTGTTGGGCTCGATGACGAGCGGATTCCGAGAAAGTTGGTATTTGCTGATCCGACTGGTAGGCGTCCGAAAGGTAGGCCGAAGCGTAGATGGGAGAATTACGTTAAGGCTGATCTTGGGAGCTTGGGCTTGATTAGTGAACATTGGACGAGTCTGTGTAGGCAGAATTTGGAGGTATCGGCATCGAACCTTCGGGTTCGCTAAGCCTTTTATTATTATTATAAATTGATATTATAATTACTTACCTCCCTGGTCGCCGGGTGTAGATCCATATCTCCTTTTCCTCCACCCCATCTCTTCCCTACCGAGCACGCTTCATCCTGAAAAAAAATTGAAATGAAATTATTTTTTTTTTTTTTTTTTTTTTTTTATTCATTGAGCAATATTACAATCTGTCCAATTCAGGACATTTTTAATAGTGATAACGTACAACATTCATACTACATTCACACGATATATACAAAACTATAAATTTATATAATAATAATAATAAAATATACATATATACAAAATAAAATCAATAAAAATATATACAATAGTCACTCATACCTATATACAATTCACAAGCATACAGCACGTGAGTGGAGAATCTAGCCAGTGCTAGAATTCCAATATACATGTTATAAGAGGTCACGAGGCCACTGCCGTTTCAACCTTCTAGGTGGGTTGTATGGATGGGTGGGGCTGGATAGGGATTGAGCTAGAGGATTAGGATGATGAATGAGATTCTGGTGGAATTTGGAAAATTTGGATGGAATCAGGTCTGAAATAAAAGGAACATTAAGGTCGTGGTGCAAGGTATAGTTGGAAACATAATAAGGAGCATTTACTATTGTACGGAGGACTTTGGATTGAAAGGATTGAATGCGTTTGATGTTAGAACGTTTAGCTGTCCCCCACAGTTCAAGTCCGTAGGTCCAGATGGGCTTCAGTATTGTCTTGTAGATTAATAATTTGTTGTCAACTGTAAGTTCAGATTTTCTGTTGAGTAGTCGGTATAGCTGTCCGAATCGTCGGTTAAGTTCTTGTCTTTTAAGTCTTGTATGTGGGTTCCAAGTCAATCTTTTGTCTAATAGTAAGCCAAGATACCGGACTGTATCTGAAGGAGGAATTGGAATGGAATTGAAGTAAACTGGCGGACAGGAGTTTCGTCGAAGAGTGAAGGTTACGTGTTTGCATTTGGCTTCGTTCACCTTAATGCGCCAAGCATTACACCAGTCTTCGATAAGAGAAAGGTGTATTTGCAGGTTTAAGGATGCGGTTTCAGGATTGGAACTGGATGATAGGATGGCGGTGTCGTCTGCAAAAGTTGCCAGAAAGGTATCAGGATGTGTAGGAATATCAGCAGTGTAAAGGATGTAGAGGACGGGTCCCAAGACGCTGCCTTGAGGAACACCGGCCTCAACGGGATAAAGGTTAGAAAATTCTACACCACAGCGAACGCGGAAGGAACGGTTTGAGAGATAGGATCGGAGAATGAGGTATAGAGACTGGGGTAAATGGGTTTTCAGCTTGAAGAGTAATCCAGTGTGCCATACCCGGTCAAAAGCTTGCGCAATGTCCAGAAACGCACCAGAACAATACTCTTTGCATTCAAGAGCTGAGGAAATATGGTCTACAACTCGGAGCCCCTGTTGAACTGTGGAATGCTGAGGACGGAATCCGAACTGATGGGAAGGAAGATTTTGAGATTCTAATATGGGTAGGATACGTTTAAGAAGAAGCCTTTCGAAGATTTTTGAGAGGATGGGGAGTAGACTAATAGGCCTGTAGGATGAAGTGTTGGTGGAAGGTTTGCCTGGTTTTAGAAAAAGAATGATAGTGGAATGTTTCCATAACAGAGGAAAATAGGTGGTGCGTAGGATGCAGTTGTAAATATAAGTAAGGAATATAATAGCTTTCTGCGGAAGTTGTCGGAGGATCTGGGGAGTAAGGAGATCGTGTCCAGGAGATTTACGGAGGGTAAGTTTTTGGAGAAGATATTTGACCTCAGAGGGATTAATAGCTTTAGGAGGTAGGGAAAGTGGAATTGGTGACATAAGAAAGTCTTGCAATGTTGCGGTGTGATTGGCGTGGGATTCCGGGTGAGGAGTGAAAACTTTGGAGAGGTGTGTGGCGAATTCTTCGGCTTTATCTTCATCAGACGCAGCCCAGGAGTCATCACCACGTCGGAGAGGATGGGAAACTTGATGGTATTTTAGGATCTTTTTCGTGAAATTCCACAGGGAATTATCACGAGCTGATAGAGAGGAGAGGTAGGAATTAAAGGACTGGGAACGGAAGGTCGCCAACTCCCTCTTCAATTGTCTACAATAGAAGTTATAGGAGCGGCGATCTGTTGGGTGTCGGGTGCGCTGCCATAATGATCTTGCTCGGCGTTTGGTATGGATGAGGTCTATAATATGTTGTGGAAAATGATTTTGGTGAGGATTTATATTGGGGTGTTTAGGAGAGGAGGCAGTCCAGACAGCTTGTTGGATGGCGGTGGTAAAGGAATAGACGGAATTATCTAAGTCATTTGGGGTTTTGAGGGTTACTCTGAGGTCAATATTATCGGTCAGGATTTGGCGGAAAAGGTTCCAGTTGACAGGGCCTCGGATGAATGATGGTGGAATGGGTTTTGGAATTGGAGTGAGAGATACTTTTAGGATCAGTGGACTATGGTCTGAGGATAGTTCATCAAGGCGAGTTACAGAAAAGTTGAGGGAGCCTAATCCGCTGTGGATAAAGAAGTCGAGGATGTCAGGATTGCGGTTAGGATCGGTTGGCCAGTAGGTAGGGGAGTCAGGAGGCAGGATATTAAAATTTCGGGAGTTGAGTGCAGACAGCAAATTTCGTCCCGAGAATTCGTGGTTCTGGAACCCCACTGCTGATGCTTGGCGTTTAAGTCTGCACCCAGAATGAAACGATTTCCTAAGGAATCCAGGAAGGATACAAATTCGGAATTGGAAATGGAATGTTTAGGAGGGCAGTATGCAGATGTGAGGGTTACCGGAAAGGAAAAAGTCTTGATTACTATGGCTGTGGCTTGTAGGAAATCATAGGTGGGAAGTGGGAGTAAATGATGAGAGAGGGATTGGTGGACAATGATAGCAGAACCGGCATGGGCTTTGCCGTCTGGGTGGTCAGTACGGTATGTGATGTATTGCGGTATTTTGAAGTACTGTTTAGTCGTTAGTCTTGTTTCAGTTATAAGTGCAACATCGATTGTTTTGTCTTGCAACAACGCTGTCAGTTCGTCAGTATGATTTCTAACACCATTCGCATTCCAAAGGAGAATGGATAAGGAGTTAGGTGAATTCATTTAAGGATTTTTCAAGGCAGGGATTAGATTTGATACTAGATTTGTAAGGAGTGATATAAGCGGCATAACAAGAGATTTGATTTCGGAGATGAACGATGTCATTAGACTGGTAAGATCTGTGACGTTTGATGGTGGAGGGATATGAGAAATTTGATGTTGAGGAGTTTTTTGAAGATTAGGTAAACTTTGAGGGATAGATTGTTGTACAATAGATTGAGAAAGTTGAGGAAAAAGTTGTTCGGCAGTGCCTCGACTTCATGATTCTGGTTTCCACCTCCAAGCAAGTGGGCAAATGATACGTTAGAATTTACAAGTTTAGATGGTTCTCTTCTGCTTCTGGTTGGTACAGCTGTTTCATTCGGATCCTGAGGTTTTTGGTATCTGGTTCTGAGTTTCTTGTAGATTTCACATCCCTTGTAGTTAGCCGGATGGTCCTTGAGGCACAGAGCACATACAGCGGGTGTAGATCTTGATCTTGTACATTCTTCTGTTTTATGCTGTTCACCGCATTTCACACAGCGTGGTATGTGATGGCAATAACTTTTGGTATGACCATATGCCTGACAGTTATGACACTGAACTATTTCCCTCTTTGTGTAAGGTTTTTCAACTTTTACACGGGTGAAATGAAATTATTAGATATTCAATTTTAAATTCCAATATATACAATTTAACATAATCAGATATATTATATGACTTATTGAGATATTTTTTCTATAAAAATGCACAGAATATAAGAATTAAGTCTTTCAGAGAAACAAGTTTATGTTATGAATTAAGACTTGCATAATTTAGTTATGAAAAAATAGTTATGTATCAATTAAATATAATTAGAAGAAGAAGTACATATAATTAGACTATAATAATGTACTGAATAGTATGATTATTTTTGGTTATAAATGTTACTGTTAAAATATAATATTTGAGATTTAAGTGTGTATAGAAAAAAGTTAAATAATAATTAACATTTCATAAAATTTCATGTTGTTAACATTGATTAAAAATGGGTTAATATACAAAATAAAGACTTTAATAACCAACTGAAGAATCAAAGAGCAAAAATATTTTTTAAGGTACTGTTTTAATAGTAATATAGAGGTGTTACATGCTGTAGGATAACAATGAATGATTGTTGTAAATAATAATTTCTGTTGATGAATTATTTAATCTGAAAAAAATGTTTCCATCGAAGCTCAATGTTTTTTTTGTTTTTTTCAAATCTTAACTTTCAAATGTTCTTAAATTGGGTTTGACAACTGAGTTTAATGAATGTCGTGTATAGCGCGCAAAAGATTTCATATTTTATTTTCTGGATATTATTTTCGTAAAAGCTTTATTTTATCATAAGGTGGCAAATCGATTGGAACCTCTTACCACCCCGTACCAGCCTGTTGTTTCTATTCGTGGTCTACTTTTGATTTTAATTATTAATTGATTTAAAACTAAATTACGATCTGAAAATTGTTAAAACCTGTACCAATATAACCGATGAAGGGGCTTGGGCTCAGTAGATATAGAGATTCGTACTGTTTCTAGGCCAACGGTAGTGCAATGAGGTGATTAGGCCTTGATCACGTTCAGTTTTTCCCTCAATTAATTTGGTTCCCACTTTATAGAGGCTGGGTCTGCCCCAGGAGGCTGTCCATACCCTAGGGTCACCCAGACAGAATTAACAGAATAAATAATATTCTGCCCGGGATTCGAACCCAGGACCCAGAGAACAGTAGACAAGTACTCTATCCGCTAGACCTCGCCGCTTCCTTGTTCCTTGTTGAAAATTGTTAATAGACTGCTTAAATATCGGTAGAATACACAGTAAAGGATGAATCAATAAAATGTAAACATTAAGTTTATATTCACCTCCTAAAACAGCAATTCAATACATTTTAAGTTTGCATTTAATTATTTAAGTACACGTGATAAAACAAGACATTTAGACGCCTAAAAGGTTGCAAAGCGTTTCTCAGATAAGCCAATCACCGAAATCACTTTCATCAATTAACGAATTCTTAATGAACCGTTCGGAACCCGCATCAAAATACCAATCGTGTATCGGAAATCAGATAAGTCTCAAAAGGAATTTTCAAATTATTGATCCGAATCCATTAGAGATGTTTCGCCTCCAGAGGAGTTACCTAAGGCCATCGGTCTATATCCCCGTGTAATTTCATCAACGCGCTAAGACTGGTGTATTCCTTAATGTTTGCAGAGAGGGTATTAGAAAGGGAATTTGTTTTGAGAATGGGCCCGGGTAACAAATGTGGATGGCTAAATTCGTTTTTCGTGATCTACTTTGACGTTTTAGCACAAGGCAGGTGTGGCAACCCAAACGAGAGAAAGGTATAAGCTACTTAAATTATTTAGCGCATTAACTTTTGCTTAAGTTGCCTAATGTGTTGCGTTATTAAAAGTTATTTGTTGTTAGAACACTGTCATTAGGGCGTCCATTCATTTACTCGTCCACCGTGATTATAATGATTAGTATAAATTGCAGGTCCTTAAAATTCTAAATTGTTGGAAATTGTCCCGTTAATAGGAATATATAAACAGATGTGTTTTTAAATAATTACAAGGGAGTTTTGTGTATTTTATAACACAATGCTCTACAATAACTGCTCAGAACATGCGGGTATATTACCCTGTTTGTTTATTTATTTAACGTCACTTTATGCTACTATGGCTAATCGGACGATGCTACAGTGGGAGTCCTAAATTTTGCCTATCCAGGTTTTATTAGGATAGGGATCTTTAACGAGTACCTGACATCGCACAGGCTCGGGACCACCTTTTAACGTCCCCTCCGAAGGACGGCGTAACTAAGGATTTTTTACTCCCATTAAAAAATCCTAGGACCACCTGCGGGTTTGAACCCGTGACCTTTAGCATGGGAGGCTGTTACGCTAGCCACCCAGCTACAAGTGATCCTATATTACCCTGATGTTCTGAAACACAGAGTAAGGATATTGTTATATATTCTTTTGGTTTATAATTTTCAATAATGAACCTTTGTAATGTAGAGAACGCGAAGAACAAAGTGAAAAAAAAAAAAAAAATCATCTTATGTGGTCAAGCCAGATCTTACGAGAGATGTGATTCCCTGATAAGTCGGTTATTATTGCTGATAAGGATAAAATATAAGGTGTTTTTATCGACTAAAAAACAAAATAAATAAATAAAATAACCCCTATCAAAATTTGAGAGCTTACGTTTCAATGTTTAAAGATATAGACAAGTATGTATAGAGTTTTAGAATCAGTAAAGCGCGATAAAAAAAAAAAAAAAAAATCCTATGTATATTCAAGTAACAAATTATAATAGATGTAATTAAACAAAAAATTAAAGTTAAAAGTTATTATTGAAGTTGGAAAAAAATCGAAAACATTTTCGAGATCAAAACTCATTAAAAATCATCTTATATGGTCAAGCCACTACCTATAAGGGATTTGATTCCCTGATAACTCGGTTATTATTGCTGATAAAGATAACATATAAGGTGTCCTGGAATCAGGAAATTTTATTAGAATTATTTGAATGAAAATCGAAAGTATAAAAAAGGAAATAGTGACGCAGTCCTGTATAAATGATTTTGTTTTTTTATTTTCAATAATGAACCTTTGTAATCGACAAAAAAAAAATCCTCCCCCCCCCCTTGAATTGACGTTTCAAGATGCGCATCCGAATAACGATTTTTAAAAAATCTGTTTCTTCTTATAAATAATTACGAACAATTTTTAGCTTTTAGTGCCATTTAATAGAGAATTAAATTCTTGACCAAATGTAAAAAAAAATACCCTTATATTGTTGTTTGGAAATAATAAACCATTGTGTCATAATTTGCAGCATTTTTATATTATAAAACGTTTAAATAATTGTTAAATTCTTAGTTTTGCATTTTAGATACAATTTCGAATCTCTTGATATCCTGGTCCTCCCATCTGTCTATTCAGAGATTGTCGAGATATAGTAGACAGTGTACTAATATACAGTTTGTTTATTTCAGTGGTGGGGTGAACCTAAGTTAGGCAATGATAAGGGTAATCAGATCAGGAAAAATTAGGGGCAAAAACGTGGTGGTTGAGTGTGATCTCGGCATAATCAACTCCTTGCATGACAGTTGAGCAAGAAACAGTAGAAATCCCTGAGTGTAATGGACACGGCAGTCTCCTCCTTCATTCATTTATTTTGTTTTCTCGTGAAGTGGAATAAATTATGACAGTTCAATCCAAATCGCTTATAAATCGCCATAAATTACAGCTATAGATTAGACATAAATTTTGCCATGCTATGAATTTAGGCGAACTATTTCTGAACATCTATTTCGTCTGACGTTGTTAAATGAATCAATAGAGATTTACTAGTGATAAGTTCTTTTATTTTTTTGGTTTGGGCAGTGGTCTATAAATTAAACAAAAATATAAAAATACTATTAAAGTTATTAAAAAAAAAAGGGATAAAATGAGAAAAAGAAAGAAAATGCGTTAATGTTTTCGGCACAGTAAGAACAAATTAATACGCTGTGTAAAAGCAACCCAATTAAGTTGGGCAGCACTACTTTGCCAAAAAAAGTGCTTCTCTCTGCACCCAACGTTTTAACCTACATAGCGTCACTTCATCAGGACTTAACGCTGCACAATAAATAGTTTTTTTTTCTATTTTTGAAATCATTGACTGCCACCTGAACTATCTAATCAGAAGGTCAACTATTTCATAATAAATTCGATATACTGATATGATAGAAATGATGTACAGAAACGTGCTAGCAGTCTCTTCCTGCTGTTGTTAATTGTATGTAGTATGTTATAATTTTATGTTAATATATATTAGGAGGTCTCTCATCCAGCTTCTTTTCAGCCTACTATGGATGTAGTCAGGCATGTTGATCAGTTCGTTAACTGTTGGCATATGACTAGTGTAATTCGTTTTTCCAACTAACCAAAAGTACCAACTGTAAAAAGATATACATCAACTAAATGTGATGAAAATGACATAAAATACATGTAGAGACAATACCCATTGGCAGCACTTTAAGAATCTAAACTAGGTCCACGTTAAGGTCTTGGGGTATCTTCTTTTCAGACGCCTGGGAGGATTATCAGGAATCGAAGAGGAAGCAAAGATTGAAAACAGAGGGTTAGAGTGGGAATAAGTTTGTCATTGAAGGAATAGTATCAAGTTTGGGCAAAGTCAGCAACATATGGAAGATTAAGGTCTTTATTGATGAGTTTATTCGTTACAAAGTAAGGAGTGTTGAGGATTTTCCGAAGGATTTTGGATTTTAAGGATTGGATACGAGAAGAGTGCGATGGCTTAGTAGCACCCCACAGCTCGACTCCGTATGTACATATCGGTCTAATGATGGTCATATAAATGAGTCTTTTGTCGTCAAGCGGAATGTTTGAATGTCTGCCCAGAAACTGTTGAAGTAGTCGAAAACGTCGGGCAGTTTCTAGTCGTTTTAGTCTTCTATGAGGATTCTAAGTTAGACGTTTTTCGATATAGAGTCCTAGGTATGGGATCTGTTCAACAAGAACCAGCGGAGTGTCATTAAAGGATATTGTAGGGCAGGAAGTCATGGGTTTATTACGAAGGGTAAAGGTATTTGGTGGGATTTGTTGGAATTAATTTTTATTCTCTAATTCTGACTTGAAGGTCTCGAAGGTGGGATTGAAGAGTGTAAGAGGTAATAACTGGATAATAATCTACTGATAAAACACAGGTGTCATCAGCATAGGTAGAAAGGTTGGAATATCAGCTGTATAGACTGTGTTAAGAATGGGTCCTAGGATGCTGCCTTGAGGAACACCAGTAGACCGAGAAAAAAAGGGAAGGATAGGAACCATGATGGTTTACTTTAACTTTATTTAAAACAACTAACTCCATCCACATGTGACTATTACCTGGGGCAGAAGATTGCTGCTGTTGGATCTGGCGAGCCGAAGCAGTTGACGATGGAGCGATTAGCATTAAATGCAAACATGAGGGTTCGCCTATAATTGAGATCCCTCATGTATATAATTAAGCAAAACACGAAAGCCCGGGTCCACGTTCCAGTAATTGGTTATTTATGACTTCTCTTAGGTCACGATTTTAGGGAGGAATGTTATAAATGTTACCAACTTTCAATATGGTTGTTAAAAAGCTGTCGATTACATCGGACTTTTTATCTGAAACAAGCTGGAGAGCGTTGGTCTTTTATGTTCACATTAGTTGCTAATTGGAATTTTAATTCCCCAACATTGACTACGTACCCCTGATGTATAGGATACTTATTGACGAACTGGAAATTGAGTTAAAACGTCTGATGAGCAGCCTTATAGGATTATTTATGCAGTCCGTAGACGTTATCATATTTCTAGATATTATAACTAATTAAAGTGGCTTTATCCTTCTGTTCGACGGTAATATTTCCATAGTTCTTAGCTTTTCCAAATCTTAAAAAATAGATAACCTTCCTATATAACTGAACTCCTCACCTTTCGCCCTCATATCCATTCGTTGAACACTAGTGCCCTATCAATTAATATCTATACTGCACCACATAGAACTGCATCCTTTCTCAAATCATTTCTCGTTCGCTCCTCAATGTTTTTGGAATTCACTGCCTATCTCTATCAGTAAAGTCACCTCTCTTTCTTCCTTCACTCATCAACTATTCCATTACTAACTCGAATCTCAATCTTCCCTTCCATGCTAAAATATAGGTATATATAGTGTAAAATATGTTTATACCAGTGTGAATAAATATGCAATGATTGAAAAGTATACTGAATTTTTTTTTATGAAAGTAACTAGACCAAAAGCCAATTTTTTGGGTCTTTGTTTTATTTCTAAGGCGACTGGGTAGAGACGAGATTTTTTTTCATTGGAATGGCATAACTGGTTTCAGGGGATAAAATGGAGGAGAGAAAAAAAGTTATGTTTTTAACATATTGTTATAAAAAAAGATGCACTGATTTTTTTTTATTTTTCCCTGAAATTTAGTTAAATTAGTATTCCAGTGATTTGGATCATAATTTACTTAGAAATGAGAGTTCCTTATTTTAGTCATCAATAAATCTTGCTTATTTTATGACACGAAACACCGCGGTCTTTAGACATTAATTGCTGTCTAAACACCAGTTACAGAAATTTGGAACGTCGGTACGTATCATTATAAACTTTTCTTATTGGTTTTCGTTTCCCCGATCCAGCCACTAACCTCTCTTCCATCTTTTTTTTATTGCATACAACTCTATCGGATAATACATCAGGTAAATAAGCTTTAAGATAAAATAAATGAGAAAAAAAATATGTAGAGAAACTGCTTGGCCGCTTTCCAGTAGGTAATCTAACCAAGGTCTTGTTTTTAGGAAGTGTTAGAGGATTATTAGGAATGAAAGAGGAAGGAAAGATTAAAACTAGTTATTTAAACTAAACTAGGGTTAGAGTGGGAATGGAGTCTATGGAACATTAAGATCTTCATGTGTGAGTTTATTAGTGACAAATTAGGGAGGATTAAGGATTTATGAATGATTTCAGATTGTGAGTATTGGATAGGGGAAGGATTCTTTGGTAATTTGTAATAATGTGTAAATGAACCTTTATAGTAGAAGTCTTTAAGCGTTAAAATATAAATAATTAAAGTTATTTTATGTTTTATTGGTCGTTTATCTACAAATATAAGCAACATGAAATCAATCGTTTGATAGGCTCAGTTTAACACAGTTTATTTGGTTTTAAACGCAGAGCTATTTGGACCGCCATAATGCTTCAAGTTTAAAAAAGTTCCTCAATTTTGTATTTTTCTACAATTTACTAATGTTCTTATTAAATTATTTAATTTTAAATATGATGTATTTATTTCCTAATTATGTAATTTCGGTAGTCCAAACATTTCATCACTCCGGACTTGGAAAAAAAAAAAAAAATTGTGATTTGCGGTTTATTTTTTATTACATCGCCGTGTGCGAGTACTGTTTCTATGTTAATATTACAATGGTGAACTGATCATTCTAAGTTTTAGAATAAATTTCAAAATCCTTCTTTCTTTTTTTTAATCTCTCTGTGACTACACTAAAAAAAAAAAAAATTCTCCTTCTGCTATAATAGACTCGAAACTATTAAAATAATAATCATCCCTATGCAATTTAGTTTAAACTCCAGTTTTTTTATATTTAAATGTTAACATATTTATTTGATGTTATGAGAGAAGAAGAAGTGATGAAATTCAGGCTAACAGCAAGCAAAATAGATAAATACATTTTTATAATTATCAAAATAAAACAATGTAAAAATTAAATTAGATAAATAGAAATGTAGTTGTTATGTGCATTCATATTGTTGATTATTTTTTAACTGAATTTTTCTCTATTACATTATATAATTAAAACATTTTATTAACCCGAACACCCCACCGCAACAATTAGTTCCAATTAACGAGATTCTATAGCATTTTTAATATCTTCCTTAGGTTTTAAAAAAATATACTTTATTAATGTTTAAAACTGTACTAATAATAAATACAATAAGTAAAAGGGCCAATTTACAATCCTTATTAGGTTAGTTATCTTTTTATATGAACTGAATCCCTTATGCCTAATGCTTATTTTTCTTATGTGTGACAAGATTGTTTTATTTTCTTAAATAAATAGTAGTTTATCCCAAAAAAATTATAATATTTAATATTTTGATTTAATAATACAAAATAAAAAAAATATTAAATAGGCATGATTAGACTCCACGTCCTACTTCCAACATTTTTTCTCTTAGTCCAATTACATGAAATTTAACATGATAACATACTATACATATCACAGATATAATAAAATTAATTATAGATAAACAGTATAAACTAAAATATTTGAGACCAATTTCGGAACTGACTCGAAATGAGGTTCCATCAAAGATGACAGATAGTGATTTTAAATTCTTTGGAGATCTTAAGTTCCTTACAACTAATTTCAATTTTTAAGGTCAAGCATCGGATTAGAACTAAAAATCCTTGAGTGACCGGAAATTAAGATTCCAAACTCAATGATGTCTTTGAAGGCAAAATGTAACTTTTAAACATTATATATAAATTTAAAAAAAACAATTTTTAGAAAAAAAGTTTAATAAATTTTAATCTGTAGAAACTCAAAATCCCGAAAGCTACCTGGGGTTATAACAACCTTTTATGTTAATGAGCTCGTGTTCAAACCCGGCAAATGGTGTCGTTAAAGATCCTGATTAAACTTGGTTAAATGTAGGGCTCCCACTGGAGCATCGTCCGATTAGCCACCAAGGCATACAAATGACTTTAAATGAACAAATAAATTCAAAATCCTTCATTTCATTCTTCGATTCCATACACTAAGCTACATTTTTATTCACTTTTCTTGAATTTTTTCTTACACTTAAGATGCATTTTCGACTAAAGGTGTTACTTTTTGGCAAATCTGACATACTAAAAAAGGGGAGACTTATTGTTTCTTAATACTATAATCACAAAGAAATAGATACAGGTGACTGAGGTTGTACTTGAATTATCTTTAGTTATTTTCTAAACCTTCTAAATCCACTCTATTACTATTAATTTCAATAATACCGTTGTACATTATAACTTCAAGCGGTAAATGACTAAGATCTAAAATGACTGCTATTATCGAGCGGTATGGAAGATTCGTTCGTGAAATTTACTTTTGTTATATTGCTTTCGTAAATCAACCATTGAAATCGATAAAGGAAAAAAAAAACAAACTTAAATTTAGTTAAAAGACTAAAAGCGTCTGGTCACATACAAGAAACACCTTTGATTATTGGTAAAGTTGCATAATTTTATAAAAAGTATTTTATATATATATATAATATATATATATATATATATATATTATATATATATATATATATATATATATAATAGAGATACAGCTAATAAAGAATAAAATAAAATAAACAGCTTTGAATATAACTAAAAAACTGTTTAATATAGATTATATGTAACTTCTAGAAGATATAAGTAAAATTGATAACCCGGTTTTAATGCCATAACATTAACCATTCATAACCATAATCATAATCGTTCTGACGTTCGGCCTGTTATAAAGCGAAAGCGTTAAGTTAGCGATAAATTTTCCTCTAGCAGAAGATTATTAAATTTCCGGTCATTATCCTTTTTATGGTTGAGAAGCATGTTATCTCAAATTTCCCTCGGGACCCATCGTAACCTTGCTGTGCTTTTTAAATTATCTAGTAAGTTCTATTGTTAGGCAGTCGTAGGATGTTTTATGTTTAACTTTAAATGAGGTTAAAAATAATTTTTCCTTCAAGCAAAAATATCTCCTAAATATTTCATGACTGATTGAACGTTTTAGATAGATGGTCGATTAATTGCCTAACTTACTCCTGTTGAGCAAACCTCATATTAGAATGAAACGGCAGGAAAACGTAGATACAGTTATTAATACACTTTCTCAACAAAAAAAAAACAACTCATTTATATAGCCATTATCAGGCCTATGGCATTGAGTTAAGAGGGTCTACTGAACTATCCAATGCCTCTTGCATTTAATCCTTGCAATCTAAAATTCTTATTGATCCTTAATTTATTACTAATCAAATTGTCCATGAACACTTAAGACCTAACTATCCCATTAATGGAATACCTAGCTAAAATAGATTAAACCTCTTTTCATTCTTAACTACCAGTCCACTTAAACCCGCTTATTCGTGACCTGTTATTCATACATATTCCTGACAATCCACCGAGGTGATTCGGAAGAAGATGACCAAGGGAGCTCTTTGCATAAATTACATTAGACATTAGCATTCATTTATTATACTATTATGCAACATTTAATTAATTAACCCGTCCTGGGGGGTTACCGTGTTAGAAAAAAGAATTAAGATATAATATTAGAACATTAAATTTCCAGGAAAAAAAACAGTTAGTTGAAAAAAACAAAACAAAAAACTAAATAGAACCAACCACTTTCCAATTGAAACGGCTGTTAGATAGTTGAATATAAATTTTAACGCAGACGGCTCGAAGGATTGTCCGGAATAGAAGAGGAAGCAAGGATTGAAACTAGTGGGTTAGAGTAAGAGTGAAGTTTGTCATGGAAGGACTGATATCTGGTTCGGGTCAAATCAGCAACATATGGAACATTAACGTTTTTATGGATGAGTTTATTCGGGACAAAGAAAGGTGCATTAAGGATTTCGAATTGTAAGGATTGGATACGGGAAGAATTTGATGATTTAGTAGAGCCACAAAGCTCAACTCCGTGTCCAGAGAGGCCTTATGATGGTCATGTTGATGAGCCTTTTGTACTTGAAGGTTAGAGCGTCTTTCCAGTATGTTTTGAAGTAACCGAAAGCGTAGAGGAGTTTATATTCGTAACAGTCTTGTATGTGTAATCCACGTAAGACGTTTCTCAAGCTGGAATCCTAGAGGGTAGATCTGTTCAACCGGGAGAAGTGGAGTATTATTAAAGGATACTATTGCGCAGAATATCATAGGTTTACGACAAAGCGTAAAAGGGATTTGTTGGAATTTATTTTAATTCTCCAATTCCGGCACTATACCTCAAGGTCTCTGATGTGGGATTGGAGAGTTTGAGAGGCAATCAGGCAATTAGGATCATTATTGACTGATAACACACAAGTGTCATCGACATAAGTAGAAAGGTAAGTGTTAGGGTGGGTAGGGATATCACCTTTGTATACTGTGATATATTAATCATACAAAAAAACAGTACTTCTTCCCTACCATAAAAAAAAAAAAACTACATACAAACATATATATTTTAATGTTGAAAGTAAAAGTTTTCTGTCTAAAGTATAGATGTTTTTTCAATCTTCCTCTCGACTTCTGTATTCAGGGAAACGGCTATTAATTAAGAAGGAGCTGAAGAAGGCAGAGAGATCTCAGACGCACGTCTAACATAACCATTAAATCGTGAAGGACCAAGGGTAAAGACTCGAATAGAAGTGGAAATAGCACGGCATTCCCCTGCCTCAGTGAACCACTGCCAACTTGTCTTCTATTGTCTGCTCTTAGACCTCAGCAATTGCTTGCTGTACATCAAGTCAGTATCAGATCAAGCCAATTATTCTCTTATGTCATGCTATAACTATTATCTCGAGCAGTTTAATGACTATTTAGCTATAAAAAGGTAATTGAAAAAAAACAATCTTTTCTTTTTCAAACAAACAATTTCATTCTGTAGTATCACAATTCGTCCTAATCGTGTACCTCTGTACCTTTACAACCCATGAAAGGTTTCGGTTTCAGTAATAACAGATAACCGTACTGTTTAACGACCAACGGTTTAGCAAGGATTTGATTAGAACTATATCACTCCCAGCCGCCAAGTTTTTCCGATTTTGGGTGCCTACTTTATAGAGTTTGTCTCATAATAATAAGGAGAATCAACTACTGATCGGAGGTCACCTGTGGTGTAGTAGGTAGTATAACAGTTTTATACGTCTAAGGTTGAGAGTTCAAATCCGATATCTCCAAAAATCAAAATTGATGCATCAGATCTCAAAGAACCTAAAGGGACAGGACAATTTTTTTTTGTCTATCAAAAAGGTTCACTAATGAAAAAAAAACAAACTAAAAATCAAAATTTTATTCAAATACAAGTAAATATGAATACAAATAAAGTGAGAGAAGTTAGTTCAGGGAGCAGTCAAAAGAACACACAATTAAGATATAAACTTAAAAAACTGGTGCCGACGTATCGGCCTGAATTATTGGCATTCTTCAGGGCGTTTAAAAGAGAGCGTCAGAACAATGAAGCAATAATGGCCAATTGTTGTTCATTGTTCAGACGCTCTCCTTCAAACGCCCTGAAGAGGCCTACAATTTAGGCCGAAACGTCGGCACCAGTTTATTAAGTTAATATCTTAATTGTGTTTTCTTTTAACTGCAATCTGAACAAACTTCTCTCACATACTCACACAGTCAATCTTTCTCACTTCACAAAAATAAAGTAACTTTAAACTAAAATTTAGAAAGAATACTCATTGGCAGCACTCTGTATAATATGCATTTGAAATCTATTTATTTCTATATATTTCAAATGCAAAGTACAAAGTATAGCCTTCGTAGGAAGAAATCGCCCATATGTACTTGTGCTTTATTGATGAATAATGATTACTGATTACTAACTTGTTTCTATCTTATCAAATATGGTCAAGAACTTATAACCGAAGACTTTTATGGAAGAATTTAATTTTTTTCCTTTCATAAATTGGAACATGCATTTTAATTATAAATCCAAGACCTCACCGAAGATTTATGATGTTAATTAGAAAATAATTATCGATTATTTGTTTTCTTTGAATTAACTGACAAGACCGCTAATCAAGCTGTCCTGGTTAATTACAGGCAAAGCTACAATTAGAAAATGGCGTGAGTAAAGCGTGCTTTGGACATAAACTGAGCAAGGCTATATTTATACAATTTAAAACCTAATTAAAATTTAATATTTACGATATTATAAATAGTTCGTACATATGTCTCACACATCAATTAAAATAAAGAACACAGATGTTATTTCGATCTCTTATCTCTATACGGAATACTAGGTTGTTTTGGGGGGAAAAAAATGCAGAATTGCAAAAAAAAAAATTACTCTCAATATATTTCTTGCAACCTGTTGGCAGCTTTTCCATACCCTCAAATAGAATTTGGAATCCTTCAGATTTCAGAAAACCCATTACATTAATTTGGATTAATTAAAACCCATTACCCATTACTCTTGGATGAATAAAGTTCAATGTCCACTTTTCTTCACAATTAACCATTCTGAATAGATATGGGTCGTTTCTCAAAAGCAGTGAGGCATAATTTCAGAACTGTTTTGAAAGCCGTTGAATGAGTGCGGAACCCATAATTTGAGTTTTTTTATTTCCTTGGGGTAGTTCGAGTTACGCCGTCCTTCGGATGGGACGTTAAAAGGTGGTCCCGAGCCTGTCAGGTACTCGTTAAAGATCCCTATCCTAATAAAACCTGGATAGGAAAATTTAGGACTCCCACAGTAGCATCGTCCAATTAGCCATAGTAGCATAAATTGACGTTAAATAAAAAATAAAAAAAAGTCGTTAAATGAGTGCGGAACCTATACTTTGAGTTTTGTTTTTATCTCCTTGGGGTAGTTCGAGTTATATCGAGTTTTCCTGCCTGTTCTTGAAAAGTTGTTCACGGTTTTTTTCGCACCAAAGATCACAGAACTTCCCTGGTGCTTCCACGACCTTCTTTGTCTTCCAGGATGAAGTCTCACTCTGGAAATTTGTTAAACCACTGTTGAACGGTACACTTACTCTTGCCTCACATCATCATTGATGCTCCTGGACGTTTAGGTTCCCGCTGAGTTAAATCGGGTAAAATAAAATAAGTTCTTAGTGTTTTTCCTGGTGATTTGAACCAATACTTCAGATTCTTGTAAATATTTTTAATCAATTATATATTTTGATATATTACAAAGGTCTTCAAAGTAAAATTGTTGGTTCTGAACCGAGAAAACCACCTCTAAGGAACATTGCATAGTTTGTTGAACTTTGTGTGCAGCGAATTTTCCATATTGGAAAAAAAATGACGAAAATGAATTTTCTTTTTCTCTTCTAGTTGGAGTATGCAACATACTACTTAAATATGAAGAATCTCTTTATAAACTGGTGCATTAAAGCACCTGAATTAAACTAACAAGGATAAGGAGGAAGAAATTCAAAGACGAATACTATACGAATAATAACCATCCCTAACCATCCCTAACCAAACGTCCTTCGCTTTCCAAAAGCATTTGGCCATTATGTAGGGTTGCAAAAATATGAATACACAAGACGTTTATTCGACCGGTTCTTCCCTACATTCGACAATGAGACGAACTCAAGAGTATTACATTATTATCTAAAACAATCAGTTAGTTTTATCTTCTTTTCATAAATTTCTATTAGCTTTTAAAAGCTTGAGTATAAGATAATATTTTTTCTAAAATCTTTAGCTTTCCAACGGTATATCATACATGTATATTACTGCTCTTATTTTCAAAAACAAAATATTGCATTAAAAAAATATTTTTTCTGTTTTCTCCTTTAGTTAAGTATCGAATTCATTCAATTTATATATTTACCTGTTTTTCATCAGTGGTAACAAAATAATATAGTTATTTTTATAGAATCAACAAAATTAAAGGTACTTTAGAGAAAGAAAATTTAAAATATCGGCACTTAAGCCCTGTCAGACCATTTTAATCCGAATGAAACCTAAATGGTGTTAAAGCCTATAAAATTTTACATCGATATAGCGAATTTAATTAAAATCGTCGTGACCGTTTTTGAGAAAATCGAAAAAAGGTGCAAAATGCATGGTATAAAGTGGCTCTTCTGGTAAGCTCATTTTGATGAACAAGGTTTTGTAACGTCTCGGGCGTATATTTGTCTTAAATATGAAATTTTAGTTTTATAGGACTTACTGTTTCCTCCCGGGAGTTACCACATGCACACATATGGTATTTAAAAATGTGTATTTTTAAATGACCATAAAATGTGTATCTTCGTTGAAAACTGGAATTCGAAAATTTTCACGATCTCAATACTTTCCCTTACTATATATTGTAAGTGAAAGTAAAACTATATAACCCCCCAAGTTACCCCAAGGATTTTTTGTAGGATTAATTCTTCTAGTCTTTGAATATTACAAAGAATTTTTGCGATTTTTTGTGTTTTAGGTGATAAAAAACACTCCGAATCAAAAGTTTTACAATCTATAATTTGAAGAGTTTCTTAAATGATATAAAATACATCTATTAGCAGGTTTCAGCAACTCCGAGCCATAATAAGATTTTTTGTTGTTTTTTCCCCCGAATTCTGGGGCTTCAAACCTCACCAATCGAGTAAACAAATAATTAGTTTTTATAACGTTTTCTTATAATTTTTTTTTCACATTTTTCCAGTTATCTGGGACCCCAAATGTTAAATATAGAGAAGTTTCAGAATTTTGTCTAACTAAATCTGTAATATTTTCCACAGTGCGGCGATGCAAGAACCCTTTTCGGTCTGAGAGATTATAGGGCAGCAACTAGTAATAGAGGAGGCTTGAGGGAGATCTTTTTGGCCGTAACGCAAACATTTAATAGTAATAATGAGATGTTTCGAGAGAAGGAGGTGACAGCAACGAAATCAGGAATTCTAGAAATAATCATTGCCTAATAGTCTTTAGCTCCTAGGCCTCTTAAGAGAACAATTAATTTGTCATTATGCCATTAATGAGCTATATGCCGTAACTATGCAATATCAAATCTCCTTTTAGTAACTAATCAGTCATGTTAATTGGTCAACTTATTAAGAAACTAGAACTACGGCTACACTATGCTACTAGTTGACAATTCTTTTGGCTGGGGGTCAGTAACTTTCACGGTGTAACTTTTTTGCACCCTTAGTTTGACACGATCTAACTCTATTGCTAATGCTCGGATCGAAATTTTAAAGAAAAATGTTAGAAATTTATGTTCATCAGAAAAATAGTCGATATTATTTTTTGTTATGTAGAATTTGTCGCTAAGCTACAATAAATAAAGTAATGTTTTGCTATATTTATGAAGCGTTGGGTCCTTATTGACACGCTCTGTGCTAATAAAACTGTGTTAATGTTGCTAGCATTAAAAATTTCCGTATATAACAATTATCCTTAAGAACGATAATGTTCTAAATGGAAAAAGTCACGTTTTTCCTCCACTTACCTATATATGAAATATTATACTATAATTATTGCGATCATGAAAATTTTCTAATTCCAGTTTTCAACGGAAATACACGATTTAGGGCCCCGTGAGTCCCTAGTACAGAAAATGGTCTGTGTCACCGTGAGTGTGTAGTAAGTCTAGCGCAAAAGCGAAAAGTCGTACGGAACTTAAATTTTATATTTAAGACAAATATACGTCTGAGATCTTACAACAACATTTTCATCAAAATCGGCTTACTTGAAGAGACACTTTATACCATGCATTTTGCACCTTTTTACGATTTTATCCAAAACGGCTCTAACGATTATAATTAAACTTGCTACGATGTAGAATTTAATGGGCTTTAATATCATGTATTTATTCTGATTGAAATAGTCTGACAGAGCTTAAATTCCGATATTTTAAATGTTCGTCCTATAAACTACCTTTAATTATGTAAATTCTATAAAAATAACTATAATATCTAGTTAGCATTGATAAATAACAGCTAAATATGCGAGTTGAGCGAATTTGATATACAACTAAAGGAGAAAACTGAAAAAATATTTTTTTGATCTAATTTTTGTTTTTAAACATAAGAACAGTAATATACATGTATAATATACCGCGGAAAGCTAAACATTTTCGAAAAAATATTATCTTATACAGAAGCTTGTAAAAGTTATTAAAGAGTGATGAAAAGCCGATAAAACTAATTGATTTTAGATCATAATATATATATTGGAGTTCTAGCACTGGCTAGATTCTCCACTCAACTTGATGTATGCTTGAAAATTGTTTATAGGTATGAGTGACTCTTGTATATATTTTTATAGATTTTATTTTATATATATGTATATTATATTATTATTATATAAATTTATTGTTTTGTATATATCGTGGGAATGTTTTACTTTATCACTATTACTGATGTCAAAATTGGGATAGATTGTAATAATACTCAATAAAAACTTGTTGATAAATAAAAAAAAAAAGAAAAAAAAAAGATAATAATATAATAAATTTTTTCAATAAAATACATGTTCATACAGAAATTCAATTTAATTAATTGTTTAATAATGTCACTCATTTTTATGTCTAACTGTATTTGAAAATTCTCTAATCGATTTTTAAAACGGAGGAAAGTAAAAGTCGTGTGTTGCTTGCACCAGATTTTTTGCTGTTGGTGTTGTTCAAATCTAAATTTAGAGAAGAGTAGTTTTTTATAAATAACATCTGTCGCTAGGACCTACCGCTTAGGTGTTATAAAGTTTGAATACGTTAAAAGTACCAATATATACAATAAATAATAAATATTGCTATTCGATTATTTATTTTTTCTTTACCTTCTATAATTCATCAATTTCTGAACAGACATTCTTGGGTTATTGTTTTTCGAAGTCAATAAGAAATACTAAATCCTCTCTATAATCTCAATAACCAGAAGCACTGGCGTTGGTTGCCGATTCAGTACACGGTTAACAAACAATTAGATGAGAGGAAAAAAAAAGAAAAGAAAAAAAAAAACGTGACTAATTTATCCTCAAGATGGTAGGAGATTCGAGGCAGCCACCTCTACCCCATTACCTTGTTGGTCCTTGGCTACAACTAACTGTTTTGGCTGTTTCTTGGAAACAATCTCTCAAAGCGATTATAACTTCTGTACTCAAAGCGAAACACTTATTCGGAAATCGAGTAATATGAAACTTTCTAAAGTGTATAAAACTAGTCTATAAAAGTCACCAATTAGAGCTAATTAAAAGTAACAGATTTTATTAAAAATGATAATTTCAGAATCAAAGGTAATGGTGACCAATTGAGACGTTGAGTTCCAAAAAGTACGATATCCACTTTGGACAATTTTATAGGAAACGCAAAAATAAATATGAAATGAAATGAAAAGTAAGGGTCGAGTAGTCAGTCCCTCAAGAATAACAAGAAAAGTACAATATACATGATAAGTGTCTGGTCGTTTAAGACTTCAGTTTAACAATAAAAGACAGATTTTGTGACAATGAATAGTTATTATCTATAGATTTTAAATATTACATATGTTGGGGAGATTGATGCTTTAGGAAATGGAGAAATAGTTGGTGTTTGAAAGTGGATAATAAGGCATTACGAATGGATAAAGGCAAGGAATTCCAAAATAGGATAGCACGAATAACAAAGGATTTTTAGAAGGAGAAAGATCTGTGAGAAGGTATTTACAAGTTTATAAATCTGTCATTTATTTATTACTGTACCAATCAACTTGATTCTTTTTTTATTAAAATCTAAAGTTGATTTTTTACTTTATTAAAAACTTATTTTTCCAAATTATTACACTTTTCCCTTGAATTATTAACAATATAATGTTGGATATAGTACTTTTTAGAACGAATTAAAAGAATAACAGTAATCATAATCTTCCTCATACAACATTACTCCCAACTAACGTCTTTATAATATTAATTACTAAGTTGTTTATGTACATGTACATGTATATTTTCCTATTATCACTCTGAAAAATCAATTATTCACATTTTAATCATCAATACTAACTGAATTTTTTGTACATTCCTTGCCCCCTTTGTTAGAAATAGTTCAAAATGCATTTATAATAAAAAAAAAAAAAAAAAGTACATTTCTTCTAGTAAAGTACATCTTATCTATTGCAGTTGCAAATCAGAAGTTTTTATTTTTTTACAAATTTTACTTTTTTTACTTCTCTTTTCCTATATATGCAATATAGAGTAAGGGAAAGTATTGCGGTCGTGAAAAATTTCCGATTTTCTCGCGAAATACATGATTTAGGATCCGTTTAGTCCAAAAAACCAATTCCCGAAAAATATCAGTGAATGTGTGTGTGTGTATGGTAAGTCTAGTTTAAAAACTTTTAGTTGTATAAAACTAAAATTTCATATTTTTAAGGCATATGGATGTTTATCCTCCACATTGGAGCGCTAAATGTATTGCACGGGTGCTTTTCTCGACGTGGAACAAGCGTTCGACCGAGCCTGGCACCCAGGACTCCTTTATAAACTCCGTCAATTCCTTCCCGCTACATACTTCCTGATAATCCGTTCCTACTTTAATGATAGAACCTTCAAAGTAAATCATAATCTTTCCTATTCTTCCACATTTTCTCAGTCTGCAGGTGTACCTCAGCGTAGTATCTTAGGTCCCATCCTTTATACGGTATATACAGCTGATATTCCACTCCATCCTAGCACTGCCCTCACAACTAGCGCGGATGACACTTGTGTGTTATCCGTCCATAATGATCCAACCGCTGCATCCAAAACCCTTCAGTCCCACATCACAGCCGTTGAGAAATGGTGTCAGAAATGGAGGTTTAAAATAAATCCTAAAAAATCTCACCAAATTACCTTTACCCTTCGTCGCAAACCGATGTCCTCCTGCCCCACTGTATCCTTTAATAATACCCCACTCATACCTGTTGAACAAATCCGATACCTAGGACTCCATCTTGACAAACGTCTTACATGGAATCCTCACACTTGACTAAAACGACAACAGACTGTCCGTAGATACCGATCACTACAACACTTACTCGACAAACGTTCAAAACATCTTATTCATTACAAAAAGCTCATTTATGTTACAGTCATCAGACCCATCTGGACATATGGAATCGAGCTTTGGGGCTATACTAACCCATCTAATTCCTCCCGTATCTAATCCTTACAATCCAAAATCCTTCGCAAAATCCTAAATGCACCTTAGTTCGTCACAAATCAAATCATCCATAACGACCTTAATATCCTATTTGTTGCAGACCTTTCTCGTACCAGATATACCACTTTTTATTCCAAACTCTCAGCCCAAATAAACCCTCTTGTCCGCAACCTATTTTTTTTTAAGTTTAACTCTTTTATAAAGTCCTTAACAACCGATGTAAGTGAAAGAAACGTGTAACAGGCACTCGGTTTTTATAGCAAATTTATCATTTGCAATTTATTGAAACTTTATGCAATCCTAATACTTTATTTTGGTTTATAAAATACTTCTATGTTCATAAGTAACGATTTATTTTTTTTCTTTTAGAATATTAAAAAGCTTTCCCAATTATGAGTACCAGTACCAGTGTAAGTACCAGGTTCTTTATTTTCCGTGATATTCACATAGTGGAAACAAAAAAGAAAAGAGTAATATAAAAAAAAAAAAAAAAAATGGAATTCAGTTGAATCAAATAACTTAAAATAATGTATATTAACTTGGCACAGCATGATCAAGTTACTTAAAGAAGCAATGATTAATGTTAGGAATATTTACATTTGAATGAATGGGCTCTGATAATATTTGTTTGTAGCATCTCCCTCGGTCACTTGTTATTTTGGCATGACCGCATCTTATATTATGTTACAATTTCATCTTCGCTTTCACCGGAATACGTTTAAACCATGATCAGAAGATACTATTACGAACCGTACATAAATATCAGTTCCGTATCATGAAAAAAACCACAAACCATTCATAGTGGTCGTATACATTCAAAGCAAGCCTTGCCATCATTGTTTTCCTAACGGTTGTATCTAGTTAGTAAATATTGTATAGGTATGATTTGAAAGTTACAAAGTTATATTAATGTTATTCCATATTACACTAGATGCAGATCGACATCTTATACGATGCTATAATATTTCTGAGACCTTTCTTAAGTCATAATACAAATTTTATTACGAGTAGTCGTGGTTCATTTTGAATAATGAATCAGGAAAGAAACGTAGTACTTTGAAATGTATTATAATCCCATTAAGGGGACTATAACATTATCTTAAGAGTACAAGATGAATGTAAGTTTCTAGAAAGACACTGTCACCAGAGATTTGGACACCGGTATGAGGTAATAATATACCGGAAAATAACGCAACTGGACAGTAAAATTTCTCCTTTCTTTTTTTCAGAGAGCGCACTCACGAACTTATTTAACAAGTTATTTAACATGATCAAGATCATAAATTCAGGATCATGAAATTTCTAATATTTTTGTATTTTTACTTTCAATTACCTATATATGAAAAATAAAATATTGTTATTTGAAAATTTTCGAATTAGAGTTTTCATCGGGAATACACATTTTAGGATCCCTGAGTCCAAAGTCCCGCTTAAAGGTCTGTGTGGTAAGTCTAGCGCAAAAACTAAATGCTCCAGTAACTTTTTCTTCAAAATCAGCTAACAAGAAGATCTACTTCATGCCATGGATTTTGGACCTTTTTACGATTTCCTCCAACAGCTCCAATGATTTTGATAATACTTCCTGTATCGATGCAAAATTCAACGGGCTTTATTATTATGTAGGTTTCATTCTGATTAAAATCTTCTGAGAGGGCTTAAATGGCGATATTATATATTTTCTTCCTCTAAACTACCTTTGATTTTGTAGATTCGAAAAAATTAACCATATCGTCTGATTATGATTTCTAAAAAAACAGGTAAATATATAAGTTGAACGTATCCGGTATCCAACTAAAGGAGAAAATTGCAAAAATATTTTTTTAATGCAATTTTTTGTTTTTGAACTTAAGAACAGTAATATACATGTATAATATACCGTTGGAATGCTCAAGATTTTAGAATAAATATTATCTAATACATATTATTGTAAAAGTTAATGGAGAGGGATGAAACGCCGATAAAATAAACTGACGGTAGTAGATAATAATATGTGTTGAAATAGTCTGAGAGGGCTTAAATGGCGATATTGCATATTTTCTTAATCTAGAGAACCTTTGATTTTATAGATTTCAAAAAAAATAGAGACATTATCTTGTTAGCATTGATAAATAAAAGGTGTGAATTTAATAAAAACCTAAAGGAGAAAAGTGCTAACATATTTTTTAATGCAATTTTTGTGTTTTTGAACACAAGAATAGTAATATAGATGCATAATATATCGTTGGATAGCTAAAAAGTTTAGAAAACTTTTTATCTGATATATGAAATTGTAAAAGTTAATGGAGAATGATAAAAAGCCGATAAAAACTAACTGATTGTTTTAGATAATAATATAATCGATTTTTAATGAAACACGTGTTACTATCGAAATTATAATATAAATATAATTAATTATTTGATCTGTTTTCATCTCTAAGTGTATTTAAAAAAAAAAGTGAAAGTCGTGTGTTGCGCGCACCAGATTTTTTATATAGTTTATTTTAACTTGGTTATAGATTTATCCAGCATCACGGGCGAACTGTATGAATGAGCTTGATCTCGGAAAATCATCTCTTTCCAAGCCCGTTGGCCGAGAAATAGGTCGAATCTCTAGTCTCATGTTTTTTGTTGTTGTTTTTATCTCTTAAATAACTGTAGTAAAATATCAATAAAGAAAAATACGGATAATGTAAGATTAAAAAAAAAATGCAATTTCTTTCTAGGAAAAAAAAATCTATAATCCACTGGTAGTTAGTTGAGAGAAAAATAGGGGTTTCTAACTTCTTTTTTTCACCTAAACTTTATTGATTACGTTTATGTAATATTGATTTTTTAATTTTTTTTTTTATCTGATTTTCTATCCACTTTACATTTATTCAAAATAATACAGCGTCTTATCACTTGGTTCTAGCAAAAAATGTTATGTGACAAAAATATTCTCTAGTCAATTTGTGATATGAGATAGATATTAAACGCCAAAAAAAGCTCTAACACTTAAAAATCGTGCAAAAAATGAGTCTATTTATTTAAAAAAATATATCTCCCTAACGGAAGGCACTAGCGACAAATATTATATAACAAAAACTATTTTTTTATTAAATATGTATTCTAGAAACTGTCGTAACATTTTCAATTCAAGCAATGCCAATATAGATAGAGGGCGTTAAAAAATCCCAACACTTTTTTTGCAAAACATGATTTATTTTTATTCATACCAAAAGATATATTATAATAGTACTTAAACGAATAGTACTACTGACAAATATCATATTTTTTTATCAAAAAAAAAAAAATATCAAAATTTTATTTATTGTAATTTACAACTGTATTTTTTTCAATCAACAACGATTTTTATTGAGTAAAATTACAATCTGTCTCAATTTGGACATCAATAGTAGTGGTGAAAGATATCATACATACTACATTCATACAATATTTACACTGCATACAATTACAATAAAATATATATACAATACTGAATCAATACAATAAAGTCAAGAAATCACTCATGCGTATATACAAATACACACACTCATACATACATCACATTAAGTGGAGTATCTAGCCAGTGCTAGAACTCCAATATATACATATTTACAAACGGTTGAGGGGCCACTGCCGTTTCAACCTTCTAGGTGGGTTGTATGGATGAGTGGAGCTGGATAGGGATTGAGCTAGAGGATTAGGATGATGAATGAGGTTCTGGTGGAATTTGGACAATTTGGATGGGATTAGGTACAACTGTATTAAAAACCACAATGAGTAAATATACAGTATGAAGAAAAGTCATGAAAATGTCTTGAGAAAGAGCTATCTAGTGGTAGCACTTTACTAACTATTTTAAGGCAGTAGGTCCCAAGGCCACTTTCTTTTCAATCGCCTCGGAGGGTTATCAGGGATATCTAAGAAAGATAAATTACGGACAAGTGGGTTTGCGTGGGCAGGGAGTTTAGAATGAAAAGAGATCTATCACGGGCTATGTCTGCAACAAATGAGATGCTTAGGTCACTATGGAGGAGTTGATTTGTGACAAAATAAGGGGCATTCAGGATTTCGCGAAGGATTTTGGATTGTTTCTATAAATCCAAATTGGCCTGATAATAGTTATGCAAATGAATCTTTTGTGATATACTGGAAGTTTTGAACGTTTGTCTAGTAAGTGTTATAGTAATTGGTATCTTCAAGCAGTTTCTTGTAGTTTCAGTCTTGTGTGGGGGTCTCATAAAATAAAAAATTTTCTTCTACTTTTCTAATCTGGAAAATGTCATTAAATTACAGTCCGAACAATGCCAATATAAGTAGAGCGTGTCAAAAAGTCACCATTTTTAAGGCTGAAAAAAAAAAAAAAAAAAAAAAAAAACTACATACCTCCCTTCCCACTCCCACCAACCAAATTTGTTTCTCTCATCCTCCATTCATTTTTAAACAAACAAAAAACTTACACAATAATATATGTACATACATAAAAAGTGATAATATTTCCTTCATTTGCCCGAGGGAATTTTAAGGTGAATAATACATATAAAATGCACTGTATGTGTCTAAATGTATTTTGGCTTTTGCCGTTTACGTTTTGTGAATGGAAAGGAACCATTCTACTGGCTATAAATGTTGGATGGGTTCAGACCCCTTCATCATCGACCAAGGAGATAGTGCCTTGCCACCTCTCGGGCCTGAGTGGTGGTATTTTGTCTCTGAAGAAAGGATTATCACAGGACTGTAGCCAATCAAAGAACATGATCTGCCTCCAGCCTATGAGCACAGGCACCGAGAGTAGCTGGAGCTCCTCATAGGTTGTAGCGTTTCTCGCTGCTTGGAGTGAGGTTTCTTTGACTATCCTTCGAAAGACGGCGTTCTGGAAGCTCTACAGTGTTTGAAATGTAGTTTTATAGAGCTAGCGAAACAGTGGTGCGCCACAGAGAGAATTACCTCTTATAGTGGTCGTGTAGATTTGTAATTTTAGGCTAAACAAGGGCTGCGGTGAAGTCAGCATACGACTTCCATCGGACTAGCTTAAATCTGCACCGGACATGCCTGGAAAAGTTTAGATGCCTGTCCAGTGTCACGCCCAGGTATACACCAACCAAAAGACATATATATATCAAAATATATTAATGCATTTGCTTTTTCATTTACTAAGAAAGAAACCTGTCTGTATGTGCTCTAAAAATGCAACGCATACCACGTATAGTATATATACGTACTCAATATACTATTGATAAGCTAACCAAGTAATAATAATAACTTAATTTACAATATACACTATTACTTTTGATTTTCAAGAACTTCTTTAAGGTACCATGTTAGTTGTTAGATTAACAGCAGTCTAACATACACGTGTTTCAGGACAACCTTTACACACAATGAATATCTCTGTGAATGTTCTTTCAGTTGTTGCTTCCCTTTTGCAACAACATGACTAAATACACTGGGAAACATGCACAAGTCTTTGTAAACTGGCGAGTATTGGACAATAAGCCTCTCACCACTGGCGAACAGAAATCGTCAACATCTAATGGTTAGTGAAATCTTTGTGGATGTAATTAGTTGACCGTTGAGACTTACAGGAAGGAATTAGTCCGGGTGGCGGTCATTAAATGAAACAACTAAATAGTTTCACCTAATTATTGTTTGCTAACGTTTCGACCCCCCTTTGTGGGTCATCATCAGGGCTAAAAAGATACAAAAGCAATACAATTTCAATGACATTACTTACAATATTATATAACCTATTGAGCTAGAGAACGTAGGCATTAAAATATCACAGAAGAACTATGTATGTAAAAAAAAACTTTATTAAAATACAATGACTATAGTATAATAATGAAAGTGTTATACAAAACAAAAATGTTTACTAAATAAAATGTAAACAGATATCAATAATTTACATAAAATGTGAAAGTAGAGTGGAGATACGTACCGCATGGTGGGTGAATGGAAACTAGGTACTGTTTGGTATATAGGGGGTAGGTAGGATGGAAAATACGTAGGAAAAAACTTACTACTATATAGGTGATATTTCAAGAATAGAATTATATAATAAAAAAAAAATATATCCTCTATCATTATTATGTTATTATTATCATATGTTAAATTTTATTGATTCTTTGCATGGTAGTATTAAGAATTTTAGTCATTGTTGTCAGACCCTGTCCATAAATACGGTACGTACTTTCCACTCTACTTTTTTTCCTACGTATTTTCCATCCTAACTACCCCCCATCTTCCAAACAGTACCTAGTTTCCATTCACCCACCATGCGGTACGTATCTCCACTCTACTTCATATTTTTATGTTTCATATTTCATGTAAATTATTGATATCTGTTTACATTTTGCTTAGTAAACATTTTTGTTTTGTATAACACTTTCATTATTATACTATAGTCATTGTATTTTAATTAAGTTTTTTTTACATATTTAGTTCTTCTGTTATATTTTAATGCCGACGTTCTCTAGCTCAATGGCTTATATAATATTGTATGAAATTTCATTGAAATTGTATTTCTTTTGTATATTTTTAGCCCTGATGATGACCTAAAAAGGGGGGTCGAAACGTTGGCAAACAATAAGTAGGTGAAACTATTTAGTTGTTTCATTTTATGTCCGCCACCCGGACTAATTCCTTCCAGCCAGTTAGTGAAATCTGTGTCCAGCTACTATTTTAAAAGATCCTAAGCTTAACTAAAGTGAATATATGAGTTTCATATTGACATATCTTCATATCTGTTGGATGGGTATTTTCTTTCGCTACTTTTTTTTTCACCAACAAAAATGTAACACATTTCACACTCGCCTGATACGCTTTAGCTTCGTTGGCGTTGCTAGAATTGAAAATATGACGAAAATTTACTAATCAGAAATTAAATGAAAAATATTTTCTGATATGTGTCATCTGTCTCCAGGACCTTATATTTATTTTAATGAAAAAAAAGTCAGGTTTTGCCCAACAAGTGTTGGTCTTTTTTGACAAGCTCTAGCCATGTTGGTACTGCTTGTATCGAAAATTCCCCGAAAGTTTCCTCATCTGGGATTTAATGGAGATATTTTTCGTTATGTAATATTTGTAGTTAGGAGCTATAGTCTAGGAGCTATATTGGTATTAATGAATAACGTCACGTTTTGTCTAATTTTTTTAAGTTTTGGGCTGTTTTGATACACTCAGGATATGTTGGTATTGCTTGAATGGAAAATTTGCCGAAAGTTACCTTCAAAAATTTAATTTAGAATATTTGTTGTTATAACACATTTGTTCCTACTACTAATACATAATTACCGATAAGAATTTATAATCATTTAAATAATTATAAGGTGAATAGGCAATCACATAAAAAAATAAATATTTCTATAATGCGCAAATGTACTAGGTAAAATGTTAATAATTGAGGTCTCCTACAGAAAATCTCATTAGGTTTTGTTTACAAAGTTTATAATTTTTTTCTTCCTCTTCTCAGACGGATTAACCTAACTCTTTAATTAAAATCCATAAACCTACTCATTTTAAAGTAATAAATCAAGATATTCCTATATTGGTATGATTTAAATTAAATGGAGTATACGTTTTGCTGTATAACATTTGGCGCATGGACCAACCGTGTAGGAACTATATTGGTTGGATGAATAAAATTATGTTTTGCTCATATTTTTTAAGTGTTGGGACTTTTTTGACACGCTCTGTCTATGTTATTTATTATTGCTTTTATCCCAAAATTTGTCTATATTTTCCTCATCAAAAATTTGATGGATAATATCTTTTGTCATATGATATTTGTCACTAGAACCTAAAGATAAGGTTCTATCCCAAGCATTTGATGTGGGCTGTCTGAATTTATACAAAAATAAATGAGATAAATTAATAAACGTGATAGGGGAGCCCAAAGTAGCAACATAGGGAACATTAATGTCTTTATAAGTGAGTTTATTTGTAACAAAATAAGGAGTATTGAGGATTTTTGATTGTAAGGATTGGAGACGGGAATAATTTGAGGGTTTACATACTTAAATGTTAAACGGAAAATATAAATAGGTGTAAGAATCAAGAAGAACTTAGTTTGTCCTCATATCTTCGCCCCAAGGCAAAATGTCAAGTTAAACTAAATAGATTTAATGATGACAGGCCGTAAATCCAAGATGTCCATAAATCTCTTGGAGACTCACCGAGACGTAATGCTCAGTTGCGAACTATTAGGTTCTGCTACGAGGACGACGGCTTTGACATCCACAATACTTCCCGTGGAAAACAGTAATGCTCATGACATTCACAGTTGTGGACATCAAAGGTTCTTTTCATAGTAAAAAAATTTACAACCATCTCCTATTACTGGCATATTAACGGTGAGTGTTCTCCCGTTACATGATAGTCTGATCGTTACATACATAGATGGTAGAGCAAATCCACAGTCTCTTAACTTTTTCTCCTGTCCTTGTTAACGACAAAAAAAAAAACATATTCCAAGAGATTTTACGTGTGTAGAGATATGATATCCGATATTCTTAGCTGTTATTTTTATTTTATTTTTTCTGTTTTAATGTTATAAATAAATAATATTACGAAAAAATAGAATATTTGATACTACTGGTCTGATAGATGTTTATTTCTGTCTTTTAAAAAAAATTGATTATCTTTAAACTGAGTACGTACATTTTTTAAGGATAAGTAGAGTTTTTGAATTATATGGAATATATAGTAAGGGAAAGTATTGCGATCGTGATAATTTTTGTATTCCAGTTTTCAACGGAAATACACATTTAAGGGTCCTCTGAGTCCAAATGACCAAGTCCCGCATAAAGGTCTGAGTGACCGTGCGTCCGTATGTGTGTGGTAAATCCAGCGCAAAAACTAAAAGTCCCATGAAACTGAAATTTCATATTTAACCCATTTATACGCCCGAGATGTTACAGCAACTTTTTCATCAAAATCATCTAACCAGAAGATCTACTTTATACCATGCATTCTGCACCTTTTTACGATTTTCTTAAAAACGGCTAAAAGGATTTCGATTAAACTCGCTATATCAATGTGGCATTTAATGGACTTTAATATGATGTAGGTTTTATTCTGATTGAAATAGTCCGAAAGGGTTTAAACGCCAATATTTCAAAATTTTTTCCTCTAAAGTACTTATAATTTTGTAGATTATATTAAATTGACCATATCGTCTGATTGGCATTGGTAAAAAAACAGGTAAATATATAAGTTGGAAGAATTCGATATCTAACTGGAGAAGAACACGGCAAAAATATTTCTTTTATGTAATTTTTATTTTTTAAACTCTAGAACAGTATTATACATGTATAATATACAGTTGGAAGACTCATTCTAGAAAAAATATTATTTTATACATGCTATGGTAAAAGCCAATAAAACAAACTGACTGTCGTATATAATAATATAATAGATTATTTCACGAAACACATGTTTTTATTAAAATCCAATCTAAATAGTCCTTGAACAATTTATATCGTTTCAAAATTTGTTTAAAAATTCTGAAATTTATAAAAATAACGGAGGAAAGTGAAAGTCGTGTGTTGCGCTCACAAGATTTTTTTTAATGATTAAAAAACTAAAGTTCACAAACCCAGCCTAATTGCGCATCCAGACAGTAAGTATAACCTTTAGCTAACATTTTTGCTTCACAGTCTTGGTAATTTTTAAGACACAGCGATGGCAAGAAAAGTGAGTTAAATTTCACTTTCTTTTGTAGATATAGATTTAAATATGTATTTATTTCTCATCCTTTGGCCTAGATGACTTGGCAAAAGACTTTCTATTTGACCTCTGTTCCTAGAGAGTGGAGATGCTCCTCTCCAGCCAACAATGTCCATAAGGCCTTCCGACCACTGTTGACACTTTGCAGAGTGATCCCAGTGACTCCTGCAGATCCTTCCTGGGAGATGTGCCGCGTGGTAGGAGGAGGGTAATGACGACGGGAGATCTGCATGTTGGCTAAGAGATGAGTTACTTTCACCCCGGAGGAGGCGTGGGAACTTCCCTTCACCGCTCTTCGCAAGCCGGCCTCCATGTCCTCCGCCCAGGCTACATGTCTCATTAGATGTGCGCGAATTATAGCAACCTTCTGGGTCCTTCTAGCAGTGATAAGGGCATCGGGTAAGAAGGTGATGCGGGACTAGAATCAAGCCGAAATAAAAAAAAAAAAAGGTTTTTGGTTGGTGAGTTGGTTTTTACTTTCACTTACTTTTATATATATATATATATATATATATATAGCATTTCCAAGTCAATTGTAACCTTTTCCAAGTCAAATGTAACTTTTTCCAAGTCAAATGTAACCTTTTCCAAGTCAAATGTAACCTTTTCCATTTCAAATGTCACCTTTTCAAAGTCAAAAGTAACTTTTTCCATTTCAAATGTCACCTTTTCCATTTCAAATGTTACCTTTTCCAAGTCAAATGTCACCTTTTTCTTCACTTCTAGTCTTAAATATTCAGTTTTATTTATTTATTTATTGAAAAATAATTAGTTTAATTAAAATTATGACTTTTTTAATAATTTTGGCATATCATATCACTGTTTTTTTTAGATATTTGATATCAAGTTCTGTTTTCACGAACTAATATTTAAAAAAATATTTAGTTTTAAAATAGTTGTTGATTTTGAATTTTTAGAGGGGAGGGATAGTTTTTGGGAATAATTAATGTGTTTTCGGGTATTATAATGACGTTTTTCAAGATATATTTTTTATCGCTCGCGTGCATATTAACTCGCATTTACTTTTAATGTTTTTTATTGATATAGGGATTAATTATTGTGTTTTCGGGTATTATAATTACGTTTTTCGAGCTGTATTTTTTATCGCTCATGCGTATTTCAACTTGAATTTACTGTTAATGTTTTTTATTGATACAGGGATTAATTATTGTGCTTTCGGGTGGTTATGATTACGTTTTTCGAGCTGTATTTTTTATCGCTCATGCGTATTTCAACTCGCATTTACGTTCAATGTTTTTTATTGATATAGGGATGAATTATTGTGTTTTCGGGTGGTTATGATAACGTTTTTCGAGCTGTATTTTTTATCGCTCATGGATATTTCAACTCGCATTTACTGTTAACGTCTTTTATTGATATAGGGATTAATTATTGTTCTTTCGGGTGGTTATGATTACGTTTTTCGAGCTGTATTTTTTATCGCTCATGGATATTTCAACTCGCATTTACTGTTAACGTCTTTTATTGATATAGGGATTAATTATTGTTCTTTCGGGTGGTTATGATTACGTTTTTCGAGCTGTATTTTTTATCGCTCATGGATATTTCAACTCGCATTTACTGTTAACGTTTTTTATTGATATAGGGATTAATTATTGTGCTTTCGGGTGGTTATGATTACGTTTTTCGAGCTGTATCCTTTATCGCTCATGCGTATTTCAACTTGCACTTACTTATAATGTTTTATATTGATATAGGCATTAATTGTTGTGTTTTCGGGTGGTTATGATTACGTTTTTCGTGCTGTATTTTTTATCGCTCATGGATATTTCAACTCGCATTTACTGTTAACGTCTTTTATTGATATAGGGATTAATTATTATTCTTTCGGGTGGTTATGATTACGTTTTTCGAGCTGTATTTTTTATCGCTCATGCGTATTTCAACTCGCATTTACTTTCAATGTTTTTTAGTGATATAGGGATGAATTATCGTGCATTCGGGTGGTTATGATTACATTTTTTGAGATCTATCTTTTATCGCTCATGCGTATTTCATCTCGCATTTACTTTTAACGTTTTTAATTGATATATAGGTTATTAATTGTATTTGCATTTGTAATTACGTTTTTTGAGCTGTATTTATTGTCGTTTGTTCGCATTTCAACATGCATTAACTTCTTATCTTTTTATTGTTATAGGCTGTTGCACAATGCTTTTTATTGTTGTTTTTGCACGTTCTGTTTACTTTTTTGAACTGGATGTTACATCGCGCTTGCGCATTGTTTTAGATCACTTTTTATTTAAGTTTAAATGTGCACTAGCTATAAAAAAATTTCATAAACTCTATTAGTATTCCCGAAAACAATATAAACGATCACTCTATCAAATATTCATGAAACAGGAACATAACTTGAAATGAGTAAAAGCGATAACAAATAAGGATCAAATAATGTTACAAGAACACCCGAAAATAGAATAAACGATTCCTCAATTAAATTATCAAATAATTGTAAGAACAAGTTAGGAAGTGGGTCCATTATAAAATATTTAGTTAAAAAAACTTACACAGGACGCTAAAAAAGGAACTATAACTAATCCTTTTATAAAAAAATAATTAATAAAAAATAATAAGATAAAAAAAAATAAAAAAAAGCTAAATGATGTAGGTATATTCCAGCAACTAAAAAATGAGGTAATGAGGTAATGAGAACTAAAAACAAAATAATCAATCCCAATATCAATCAAAAACTTAATCATAACCACCCGAAAGAACAATAATTAATCCCTATATCAATAAAAGACGTTAACAGTAAATGCAAGTTGAAATATCCAAGAGCGATAAAAAATACAGCTCGAAAAACGTAATCATAACCACCCGAAAGAACAATAATTAATCCCTATATCAATAAAAGACGTTAACAGTAAATGCGAGTTGAAATATCCATGAGCGATAAAAAATACAGCTCGAAAAACGTAATCATAACCACCCGAAAACTCAACAATTAATCCCTATATCAATAAAAGACGTTAACAGTAAATGCAAGTTGAAATATCCAAGAGCGATAAAAAATACAGCTCGAAAAACGTAATCATAACCACCCGAAATAACAATAATTAATCCCTATATCAATAAAAGACGTTAACAGTAAATGCGAGTTGAAATATCCATGAGCGATAAAAAATACAGCTCGAAAAACGTAATCATAACCACCCGAAAACACAACAATTAATGCCTATATCAATAAAAAACATTATAAGTAAGTGCAAGTTGAAATATGCATGAACGATAAAGGATACAGCTCGAAAAACGTAATCATAACCACCCGAAAGCACAATAATTAATCCCTATATCAATAAAAGACGTTAACAGTAAATGCGAGTTGAAATATCCATGAGCGATAAAAAATACAGCTCGAAAAACGTAATCATAACCACCCGAAAACACAACAATTAATGCCTATATCAATAAAAAACATTATAAGTAAGTGCAAGTTGAAATACGCATGAGCGATAAAGGATACAGCTCGAAAAACGTAATCATAACCATCCGAAAACACAATAATTCATCCCTATATCAATAAAAAACATTGAAAGTAAATGCGAGTTGAAATACGCATGAGCGATAAAAAATACAGCTCGAAAAACGTAATCATAACCACCCGAAAGCACAATAATTAATCCCTATATCAATAAAAAACATTAACAGTAAATTCAAGTTGAAATACGCATGAGCGATAAAAAATACAGCTCGAAAAACGTAATTATAATACCCGAAAACACATTAATTAATCCCTATATCAATAAAAAACATTAAAAGTAAATGCGAGTTAATATGCACGCGAGCGATAAAAAATACATCTTGAAAAACGTCATTATAATACCCGAAAACACATTAATTATTCCCAAAAACTATCCCTCCCCTCTAAAAATTCAAAATCAACAACTATTTTAAAACTAAATATTTTTTTAAATATTAGTTCGTAAAAACAGAACTTGATATCAAATATCTAAAAAAAACAGTGATATGATATGCCAAAATTATTAAAAAAGTCATAATTTTAATTAAACTAATTATTTTTCAATAAATAAATAAATAAAACTGAATATTTAAGACTAGAAGTGAAGAAAAAGGTGACATTTTACTTGGAAAAGGTAACATTTGAAATGGAAAAGGTGACATTTGAAATGGAAAAAGTTACATTTGACTTGGAAAAGGTTACATTTGACTTGGAAAAGGTTACATTTGACTTGGAAAAAGTTACATTTGACTTGGAAAAGGTTACAATTGACTTGGAAATGCTATAATATATATATATATATATCTAATATGTAATATATAATAAGGGAAAGTATTGCGATTGTGAAAATTTTCGAATTCTAGGTTTCAAAGGAAATACACGTGTTAGGATCCCCTAAAGTCCATATAACCAAGTGTGTATGTGTAATAAAAGTTATAAGAAACTAAAATTCCGTATTTGAGACAATTATACGCCCAAGATGTTGTAGCAACTTTTTCAGTTAACCACAATAGCCACTTAATAATAATAATACTGTGTTTTATTGATTAAATTTACATACATAAATTTACTATACATATAATTTACTATATATATATATATATATGTATATGTATCCGTTACAAATATTGTATAAATAATAATAATGACATAACACTAACTGAACATTTTTTTTTTCATTTCCTTCCTTTCTTTTAATATTGAATTCTGATATAAATATATATATATATATATTTCCATGATACTTATACAATGCTACCCATTCTTCACCGTTTAGATAATTTTTGTATTGCTGTTTGGACAACACTGCCCCGCCAAGCCAACGCATCCTTATTTCCGATAACACAGAGCAGACCCCTACATAATGGTACATATCCTCTATATCTATATTATTACATAAACTACAATAATGTAGCCGTTGCAACATTACAATTAAGGTACAGAAGTTGTCCTCTTATTTTAATTATTGATTTGATGAGTCCCAGGCCCTATCAGAGATAGAACTGTTCTCCCCTAAATCATACTTTAATTCTTTATAGAGTTGATGGTGAATAGATTTGTTGACTTTAACCAGTAAACCATTTCTAAAGTCTTCTCTTATATATTCCATTAATCCTTTAAAAAATTGCTTCTTTCCATCAACTAAATAGATGATTTGAACGCCCTGTTCAAACCCAGCTGTCAAAATTCCTAGAAGAAAACTCCCTCCTTAACCCTCTCTAATTTCGACCTGGTTATACTACTCAATCCGCTCTCCTTAAAATAACACAAGACCTACAAAATGCCATTGATCACCAAAAATTAACTATACTTATCCTTCTAGATTTCTCGAAGGCTTTTGACACAGTTGACCATAGGATCCTTCTTACCAAACCCCAAAATCTTATAGTATCCAACAGCGCTTTGCTCTGGTTTCAATCATTCCTCTCCGATCGTTCTCAGTATGTAGCAGTGCCAGATCAACCTCCTTCCAGTACCCTGTCTCTATTCTGTGATGTCCCTCAGGGATCGTCTCTGTCCCCACCTTATTCGCTATCTACATTAATGACCTCCCTCTAGTTATTCATTACTCTAAATACCACCTCTATGCTGACGATTTCCAAATATACCTTTCCTTCCCACCCTCCGACCTATTACTAGCTATAGAAAGACTACAAGAGGACTTAAATCGAATAAGTCACTGGGCTGTAGTCAATAAGTTAAAACTAAATTCTGAAAAAACAAAAGCAATTGTAATAGGATCCCATCACCTCCTAAAAAAAGTCTCACATATCCCAACCCTGTACCTAAATAGTATTCTTATTAAGTACCACCCGACTGTCCATCATACATTTTTGACCTCCTACAATTCAAATCCTCTGTCCATCTTCGTTGTTGAACACGCTCCAGGCCTTCAGATTTATACAGTACGGCCCACCGAACAGCACATTTAGACAGATCCTTTCTCATTCGATCCACAATCCTTTGGAATTCCATTCCTCCTTCCATCCGTCACTTCCAATTCTCTTTCTACCTTCAAATCCCGCATATTTAATCACTTAATGAATATCCAGACTCAATAACATTGTAAATAAGCTTTTTTATTTTGTTGTTGTAGTTTTCTCATCAATTGAATATGCCTATTTTAATAAGTAATTATTAACTTGTTTATTTGTACTTAATATGTTTTAAGACTCCAAAGCACTTTTTATACATTCTGTATATTTTTATTCTAAAGGGACATGTCCCAGGATAATAAAAATTTTATTGATTTATTATTTATTAAATAATCTAATTTGGCAGTCATATCCTCGACACAAACACCGTAAATTATTAAACCGCCATATATTTCTTTTAATAATTTCCTCTGCCAAATTCTTAGTCTGTCTATGGCTGGGTAACATCTATACTTTTCACTTTATACCATACATTTTGCACCTTTTTACGATTTTCTCAAAAACATCCCTGACGATTTTGATAAAACTCCCTATATCGATGTAAAATGTAATGGACCTTAATACCTTATAGGTTTCATTTTTATTAAAATAGTATGGCAGGACTTAAATGCCGATATTTTAAATTTTGTTCCTCTGAAGTACTTTTAGTTTTGTATAAATATATAAACTACCAAATTATTTTATTAATATTGATAGTGGAACGAATTCGATATCCATTGAAATAAGAAAATAATTTTTCTGTTTTTGAACATAAAAACAGTAAAATAGATTTATTATATAGCGTTTTAAACCTAAATATTTTACTTAAAATTTTATCTCATACACAAAATTGTAAAAATTAACGGAGGGTGATGAAAAACCGATATAACTAACTGATTGTCTTTGGTAATAATATAATAGATTGTTTAATAAAAAACATGTTTCTATTGAAACTCTAGGTGATTAATTCTTTAACATTTTATTTTCATATCTGAATGTATTTAAGAATTCTGAAATTGATCATAACAACGGAGGTAAGTGAAAGTCGTGTGTTGCACGCACCAGATTTTTATAATACCATTTTACTACAGATGAAATAATATTAATATAGATGTGTCGCATAAATTAATATATAATATATAAAACATACCAGAAATAAAAGTTACAAAATTTTTATTGTTGTATTTATCCCACTCAGCAGAGAATATTTAGGGAAGTAAAGGAAAGAGAACCCCCTTTCTCCCAAAATAACTAATAAAGAATAAATAGTAAATGGTTTATTTAAAGTACTTAATAATTTACTAAATTACTATCGGGATCAACAATAGTGCGTTACAGAAAATTAATAAGCCTGTTTCGCATAATTGAATTTTGGTAAGTTCCTTAAACATTCCCATTCCTCCTTCAAAACGAAATTCCCCTATTGAAAAATAAAGAGCTTACTTACGAATCACAAAAAATATCCTCTGTTTGGACGCTGGGATAATTTTCCTATTTGGCTTATTATAAGAATTTTTTTACTAATTTTGCAACTGGAATATATCGCTTTAATCAATTAAAAATCTAATTTATAAAAAATCATCATCTTATCATTAATTTTTTTTTTTACAAAAAGAAAAGATGCTTTATAAGAAACATTAGTTATTATAGCTTTATGAACATCATTTTCAATGGAATAATCAAATAACTATTTGCAACTATGTAATTTCAGCGAGTATGTTAGAAAATATTAAGTATTAAAATAAAAAACACACAATTAAATATACATCTAAAACTGACATTCATCTAAAGATTACCAAGCATGAAGAGTTGCTAATTTATTTCTGAAAAAAAAATTAATCAGACAAAGTCGTTGAAAAAAGAGAAAGAAATGTATAAAATATATATTTTTTATTTGACTTAAATGATTTTTATTTTGTTCGAAATAGTTTCTCTGTATAATAAAATAAAATTTATTACGTGGAACAATAAAAACAGATATATCATTAAATTGAATTGTATTTTTATAGGTCTTGATTCATGTAAACAGAAACGTCCGTGAATGGTTAGAAGTGAAAGGTAAGCCTGTCTTTCCAAACAGATGAGCCTAATATGTCTTGCCACCATTAATGAGTTGTTCCACTTAGAGCTAGTTTTATCAATAATGTTCTTTTAAACACTGAAAATTCAAATTTCGGCTCCGTCTAAAAATAGACAAACAGTGGAGAAATAATGACACTAGCGATTAAATTTAAATTAAAAAAAGGGTTCTATGAATAAATAATAAAGTATTTGTAAAAAATATATATAAATCAGTCCAGTTAGGAAACTATTCTATTATTCAAACATGACATCTTATTTAGGGCTAAGCAAATAAATTACATTTGACGTATAACTCACATAATCATAGAAATATGTTATATAAAATCATCATCTATAAAAGAGATATAGTATATGAATTAAATAAGAGTAATACCTCATCAATTATAGGTTTAAATCTTGAACTGGTTGAAACTGAACATCCAGAATAAAATGATAGAAAAAAATAAAACTTATAAAAAAAAAAATACATACAACAGACATCACAAATTTCATGAATCAAGTACAGAAATAAGTAGGTGCCTTATATTAGTGTAAATTTGATAAATAGATTTTTTGTTTTAAATGAGTAATTAAAAGAATGCTAAATAATTGAAACTAAAACTAAACTGAAGGTTGGGGTAACGAACTAGCGAAAAATTCCTCAATTAAAATTAATATTTCCCGATCTATCTGCCTGAAGAGTATTAAAATTCAAAATAAAATAGAATTAATTATTCAGAGTAATTTGAATACATTGGTTCTAGACGTCGAAGAGCATCAGCCGTTGATTACTTACAGACACGAAAAAATATGTCCCTTGATGCTTTTTTGACGAAACTTTTGAGATATCTTTACATTTAATCGATTTGTTTAAAATTTATTTATTCTCTATAGAATACGTTTGGTTATTTATTTAATTTAATTCGCTCTTTTCCTTTTTATTTTGTATCTGTATTTTTGAAATATTACTTTTTCTTGCATATTTTTTATTGATATTGGTATTAACAATCATTATATTTTCCCTTATTGATAAGGACTCTGGCTCACAATTTTCGATCCGAGCGTAACCAAACAAGGCTAGATTATTTCTTGAAAACCCCAAACATTAAAAGAATGCACGCTAAACGTAACTTTTTTTAAATTATATATATAATTAATAAGTTAACAAAATAGACTTCAACCAAATTAATACTGATTGTAGGAAGGCAGTTCAGTCTTTGTAATTCTTGTTGTGCTAAATTCATTTTGTTTGTATTTATATATTTATTCTAATTTTGAAAAATATTGAAATGTGTAATTAACATTATTTTTAAGCTATTTCCTTTTGTTAGTTATTTTTCGATTGATGTTAAATTAATTTTATTTTTGTTATTTTTCGAATTCCATTTTTCAACGGAAATACGTGTTTTAGGGTCTCCTGAGTCTAAATGACGAAGTCCGGCAAAAAGGTCTATGTGTGTGTGTGTGTGTATGTATGGTAACTCCCGGGCGAAAACGAAAAATTCTATAAAACTGAGCCACTTAATACCGTGCATTTTGCACTTTTTTACGATTTTCTCAAAAATTTCTCCAACGATTCTGATTAAATTCAATATATCGATGTAAAATTTGATGGGCTTTAATATCATGTAGGTTTCATTCTAATTTGAATAGTCTGACTGCTGATATTTTAAGTTTTCTTCCTCTAAAGTACCTTTAATTTTGTAGATTCGATAAAAATACCCATATCATCTTGTTATCATTGCTAAAAGACAGTAAATTTTTAAGTTGAACCAATTCGATATATAACTAAAGGATAAAACTAAAAAAATATTAACAATTTTTCGTTTTTGAACATAAGAACAGTAATATACATATATGGTAACCGTTGGAAAGCTAAAGATTTTAGAAAAATTATTATCTTATACACGAGTTTGTAAATAGTGATGAAAAGCCGATAAATAACTGATGATTTCAGATAATAATATAATAGATTTTTTAATAAAACACACATATCTACAGAAATTCAATTTAATTAATTCTTTATTAGTTTAATTCATTTTTATCTATGACTGTATTTGAAAATTCTTTAATAACGCCTGTAAGTGAAAGTTGTGTGTTACCCGCACCACATTTTCATTTGAGTAAATCAACATAGTGTCTTAAAGTCTCCAACTCCTAAGACTTTAGGACAAATGTGAGGTTTTAATTCAAACAAATATAGCCCTACCGTAGTCGTAGCAACAAATGTCATTTAACAGAAATTTGTGTTGATAACATTTTTATATAATCATCGGCTAATTTTTTATTTGGGCAATACCGAAGGGGCTAAACGATGTCTAACGTGTTACATTGGGGGGGGTGAAAAAAAGTTCCATAGTAAAAAGTATAGACTGACATCCAAAAATAACGAAGAACTACTCCCCTTCGAATCGTACATTGAGATTGGATTCTTACAAAAGATGACTGGGAGAGCTGTGAGGTGAGGTCTTTGCTCGACCTTCCCGTTGCGTCACAATGCGTCATGTATTCAGATACAAGGTGATTACTGGCTACACGGCTAAGGTGCAAATTGTAGAGCTTAAATGTACTTGCGACGGCTTCGGGGAGAAAACGGTATTCCCACAGCCTTTAGTAAAAAGGCTTACATGAAACTCTCATTATGGACTATGTAAGAGTAAACACAACATTTTAAGTCATTTAGTTTAAATCAGGGAGGAAAACAAAAAATAAGTTCTTTGAATATTCCAATCTCAAAGAATTATTACTGCTAAGTATGATATATCGTTTCTATTTAAAACAAACAAATATTAATTTGAATTTATTAAGATCCTCACACAAGACTGAAACGACAAGAAACTGCTCGAAGATATCGATTGCTACAACACTTACTAGACAAACGTTCAAAACTTCCAGTATATCACCATCTATCAGACCTATTTGGACATATGGAATCAAGCTTTGGGGCTCTAATAAACCATTTTACTCTTCCCCCATCTAATCCTTACTATCCAAAATCCTTCGCAAACTTCTGAATGCCCCATATTTTGTCACAAATCAACTCCTCCATAATGCATCTATGCATCCCATTTGTTACAGACATAGCCCGTGATAGATACACCTCTTTTCATTCTAAACTCCCAGCCCATACAAACCCACTTGTCCGTAATTTATCTTCCTTAGATATCCCTGATAAAACTTCGAGGCGACTGAAAAGGTGGCCTCGGGACCTACTGCCTTAAAATAGTTAGTGTTACCACTGCGTAGATATTTCTCAAGACATTTTCATGACTTTTCTTTATTCTGCATATTTACTCATTGTCTTGTTTAATACAGTTGTAAATTAAAATAAATAAAAATCAGTCTACATGATAGTTGCAAATGCACAGCAACAAAAAGTTGAGATAATTAATACGTGACAATGAAAAGACAAATTTTAACAGAATTATTCATATTTATGAACTTAATATGAATAATACTACAATAGTAATTGACCTATATTGAGGCATAAGGTACCTCGAAACGTAATGTTTTAATAATCTTGTTTGATATGTTATGATAAATAAATATATAAACAAATTAGAAGAGACTGTTCCGAATAATATATTCATAATAAAAAATAAAAATATTAAGAACCATATGTAGCTGCTGATTTGACCTGTACGAGGTATCAATCCTTCCACGACAAACTCCATTCCCATTTTAACACGCCAGTTTCAATCCTTGCTTCCTCTTCCATTCCTGACAATCCTTCGAGGCGTCTGATAAGAAGATGGCCTCGAAACCTTCTAGTTTAGATCACCTGGAGGAGTGCTGCCAATGGGCATATTCTCTTCATGTATTTTTTTCTATTTTATCCGACAGCTAACTTGGTGTATTAACTAATACAGTTTCAAATTTCAATAAATAATAAAAAAAAAAAATTAAAATAAAATTGATTATAAATGTCACACTTATAAAATTCTAATATAAAAATAACAATTTATTATTATTTTTTTCACACTGTAAACCAGTAGAAGGGACGTGTTTCACACTACTAAGAACCAGTTCTACAATAGTTATAATTAATTCTACTTATTTTATATTATTAATAATTATTGGAATCCTTGCGAGCGAAAAGATTTTACTATTTCGAAGAGTATGCACGATTTTCATATTTTAAGGACTGTTATAGTTATTGTTTTTTCACTTTTGCCGACGATTATACATAATGATGAACATACGTTATATAAGGGGTACTCACTACGTTTGCTATAGCATGCTATTTGTGCTATTGTGCTAAACCCATCAGTTGTATACAGGAAATAACTGTAGGAACTCGACTGGTTTAGCAAAATAACACAAATAGCATGCTATAGCAAACGTAGTGAGTACCCCTATAATAAACATATTTTCTTGCTAATTGCACTTTGCGTTACAACAAACTTAATCTCCCAAAGCGATAAGCTTAAAATCGGTCAGACCGAGATTTTTAAAATATTAATGAAGCCTCATATTCAAATTTTACCCGCACGAAGCAGGTCTTTTAGTTTAAAATATAGGATAGTAATAAATCGAAGAAAATAGGAATCTTTTAACATAACAAAGAAATGAACTTAACCGATTTTTTTTTTTTTTTTTTTTTTTTTTACCAATTTATATTCTCAATTTCTGCCGATGATTAGCATACGTTAAAAAATAAACATAATATTTTTCTGTTTTTAAGCACTTTTCGTGATGAACCCAAAATAACTTCATATTTGGTCAAACTGAACTTTTTTTCAACATAAATTACACCAAATTTAAATACCACCCATACGAAGCAAAAACAGAACGCTAGTTTTAAATAAAGCAAATTTGAAGTTTTAATACCAGTTATATAATAAGGTTACACAAGTATAAAATATTTGTAGTTCAATGGCCTAATACAGGACCCACAACTCTTGAAATGTTGAAGAAGATACATACTAGGTATCTAACACAAGAGACGCTACTTATCTTTCTTTGTTACCTAACCTTCCTTAAGTACCGGCAAGGCATTATTACCATCTTCATGTAACAACCGTTTCGAAATATGTCTTCATTACAGAGATTTGAAGCAGATAATAGCTCTGTGATTACTCGCTTATTGATTATTATAAAAAATAAAATAATTTTGTTTATGAAAACCGATTTTAGTTAAAAAAAAAATAAAATATTCAGCTGTTAAAGCCTAAAATATACGAGAATAATTGTTTTTGTTTGATCCATTTTATTAAATCATATACACCTTTTGTCCAATTAAAATAAAAATTTATTCTGACATTCACTTAAAAAAAAAAAAAATCTGGTGCGGGCAACACACGACTTTCACTTACCTCCATTTTTAAAATCAATGAAAGAATTTTCATATACAGTTAGAGATAAAAATACGTGAAATTATTAAGGAATTAATTAAATTAAATTTCTATAGAAAGATGTGTTTGATTCAAAAATCTATTATATTATTATTTAAAATAATCAGTTAGTGTTATGTTCATTTCATCACTCTCTATTAACTTTTAAAGGCTTGTGTATGAGATGATAATATTTGTAAAATCTTTAGCTTTCCAACGGTATATCATACATGTATATTACTGCTCTTATGTACAAAAACGAAAAATTGCATTAAAAAAATATTTTTTTTTGTTTTCTCCTTTAGTTGGGTATCGAATTTATTCAATTTATATATTTACCAGTTTTTCATCAGTGTTAACAAGATAATCTAGTTATTATTATTGAATCTACAAAATTAAAGGTACTTTAGGGGAAGAAAATTTAAAATATCGGCATTTAAGCTCTGTCAGACCATTTTTATCTAAATAAAACCTACATGATATTAAAGCCCATTAAATTTTACATCGATATAGCGAGTTTAATCAAAATCGTCGGAACTGTTTTTGAGAAAATCGAAAAAAGGTGCAAAATGCATGGTTTTAAAGTGCCTCTTCTAGTAAGCTCATTTTGATGAAAAAATTTTTGTCACGTCTCGGGCGTATAAATGTCTTAAATATGAAATTTCAGTTTCATAGGACTTACCGTTTCCGCCCGGGAGTTACCACACACACACACACACACACAGACCTTTTTTCGGGACTTGGTTATTTGGACTCAGGGGACCCTAAAACGTGTATTTCCGTTGAAAACTGGAATTCGAAAATTTTCACGATCGCAATACTTCCCCTTAAAAAAAAAAAGAGTAATATTCAGCTGTTAAAACCTAAAATAGACAAGAATAATTCTTTTTGCTTGATTCATTTTATGAAATAATAGACACAATTTGTTCAATTAAAACGGAAATTTATTGTTTCAATTAGTTAACTATTGAATGTTTAGTTAGGTACCGCGATAGTGTAAATTTTTGTATTCCAGTTTTTAACGGAAATATACGTTTTAGGGTCCTCTGAGTCCAAATAACCAAGGCCGATGTTTCAAATTTTCTTCATCTAAAGTATTTTTAATTTTTTTAAGTTCAAATACAGATTTTAGTAAAGAAAAAAAAAACATGTAGTAATAATCAGAATTTGTACCTAAATAGATTAGAATAATTGTTTTAGCTAGATTCATTCAATTAAATCATAGACACCTTGTGTTAGAATAAAAAGAATATGGCTGAGAGTGGTGGGCCTCCACAAATTCCAACTTTCTTTTTCCAAAAGAATACTAAGCCATTTTTACAAAACCAATTAAAAAAAAATTAACATAAGTTTTCTTGTTTGTTTATTTATTTTACGTCACTTTATGCTACTGTGGATAACTATCGAACTATGCTACAAGGGAGAATCCTAAATTTTACCAATTGAAGTTTAATTAGGATACCTGTCATTGAACAGACAAGGGACAACTTGTTTATTTTACCTACGAAGGACGGCTTAGCAGAGGATTTTTTACTATTATTAAAATATCCAAGAGCACTTGTCTACTGTTATCCGAGTCCTAGGTTCGAATCTGAGCTGTACCAGAATATTTTTATTCAGTTATTTCAGCCGTGGGGCAAAGTGGATAACCAGAAATAGGTTAAAAACCTGGAGGCCTAGAAATCTCTATATATACTGTTTCCAAGACCCTTCATGGGTGTAGAAGTATAGTTTTTTTTAATTATTTTTTTTTTTATTAAATTAATCCTAAGGTCATCTGCCAGCTTTGAACCCTTGACCTTAGGCATGTTAGGCTGTTATACTAGCCGTTACACCATCGGTGACCCCGTAATATAAGTTTTATGTGGATTATTTAACCAAACGATGCTAATTATTACACACCTGTTTACAATTTCCTGATAATTAAAATATGTTTTCATATTTTGTTATATTATATATAATATTATAGCTGTTATATTATAATATATATATATATATATATATATATATATATATATATATATATATAATTCATACAATTATTTTAAATATATAAATTATATATATTTGAGCCGAATCTCGAAAAAAATTGTCGATTAGTTACAGCAAATAGATGGATTTTATTTTTTAATAAATATTTAGATTCTTGACTTGAATCTTCAAATTTTGAGGGTGGATTGGAAGGTAGAAAATGTTCTACTTCATCTTCTAGATTTTTGTTTACAGAGGTTTATTATTGAAAATATTTATTGAACTTTTTATTATTATCTCAAAATTGAACAGGAGAATCAAAGTAGTTAGCCAGCTGTTGTTGTTTTGGTTATACTTAAAGAACATTCAGTATTATCAAGAAGGCATGAAGCCAATAAATTTAATTCAGTAATCCGTGTACACGGACGTCGGCTCTTTCAAATTTATTTAAATTATTGTGAGGAGCGAAGTGTACTAAGCTATTAATCGCTTTGCCTTATAGAGGTGGGGACATGTACACCATCTTATCTCAGTCGAAAGCTCTTTTATGTAAGCTCCTCAAACACAGCGATTTACTTCAACCTTAATTATTATACCTCGGCTAATATAAATAAATAACTCAGTATTTATTATTTCCTTCTTGTTTGGCGGTACCAAAAATAAATAAATATATGCAAATAATATGGCCAAAAAATACTGACTAGATTTTTCGTTTATATTTAAATAAATGCATTATTAAATGAATTGATTTGTTAAGTTTAATAAGTTTATTTACATAAGATAGAATACATAAGCTAACATGACAATACCCACCGAATTTGATGAAATTATTTTAGTTAAAACTAGACATTAAACTGTGAGGCGCAGCGAAATATTATGGGCCAATGCTTCTCGAGAGTCGGTAAGTTTGAGCGCAAAAAACATTTTGTATTTAATATCAATGGTTCTAGTGAAGGTATAAAAATAAGTTTGGCCGCAAAATTAATCAATTTCATAGCGGAATAATTAAAAAAATAGCCAATAAATATGTTTAAGTTTTGTGCGAGGTCATAACCCTAAAAATATAAATAATCTCGTCTAAATAGTACTTTTAATAAGTTTAAAAAAAAAACTGTGTTATTAAACACTGTAGACAGCAGAATTTAATACCCCCACAGTAGCTTATTCCGATTAACCACGGTAGCATACGTGGCATAAATGAATAAACATACTTAATTATAACTTATTGCATTTATAAACTATTGCAGGCTAATTTTATGGGTCCCGTCTCTTTTGGGCATAGGAAGAAACGAGGACGCTGACCGAGCGGCTAATAATGCAAGGGTGGGTTCTGGAAGGGAAGTGACACGTGTCAACTGCATCGGACTGGCGAAAATACGTCAAGAAAAGGATTTATACTTTATGGGCTACCGAGTGGAGCAGAACGAAAGAAAAATTAGGAAAAATTAAAGAGACTCCAGGGATATGGTGAACCTCAGAGAGCAAAAGCCGTCGCGAAGAAGTGGTCCTGGTCAGGACACACACAGCTACCTACTGAAAGGATTGTACCCTCCGACCTGTAGGACGTGTGAGGCACCTCTGACGGTGGAGCACATCCTACACTGCGAGGCCTTCAGTGGTGCAAGAACGAAGTGCGGAATTGACACCAGGCTGGAAATAGCTCTCGGTGTGAGTGAAATGGTGTTCAGAAATTATTAAAGTTAAAAAAAAAAAATCAAAGTCTTTTATTTCATTTAGATTATAATAGCCTTTGACCATACATTTACCATTATTATGTTATAAATGATATTTTGTTAAAAATTCTGTACTAAAAGAGAAAAACAAACAATTATGTATATAGCTAATGACCCTTAATGGGTAGATGCTTTGTATATTTAAATATTGCAGGCTAAATAAATATATGGTTGTGCATTGCGAGTACTGTATTCAGTGCCGTGTTCCGTCTGCTTTTTGGTCGGGGGTTTTCAGATGGAACCAATGTTGTTACAGCTGTTCACTACAAACATCGTCTTCTATTTCATTCTTTTTATACTCACGATAATGCAGAGCTGTTTCTGAATTTCAATTTAGAATCATTATCACTTAGGAATTTAACTTTAAGAGTGACTAAAGCGGAATTAATATATAAGAGGATTCTTGGAAAACACAAGTGCCCGATATAGTATGGTTTTAAAGAGCTACGTTTAAGATGATGGGATAGCTGTATGTTTATCTTATTTGAACTATTAGTAATATTGTTTATATAAAATTTGCAATACATGCTTTGGATTTAACTGTCAGACAAACAGTCACAATAACAGTTATCTGGGTTTAAAGTGAACAACATAAATCAAGAATATTGCCAAAGGCGTTCCCCGTTCCCAGCACAAGTCTTAAGTGGTACCTTGAAACCCTAATTGTCTCAATGATACACCAGTCAAGGCGCCTACTATCCAACAACCGTTTCTAGGACTGGGCAAGTTGATATATGAATTTCGTAGAGTTCAGGAATCTGGGGATCTTATTACTCGTAATTATTATTTATCTTTGCCTTAATTTGATTAATTACATCGATGCTCAGGAATTACCTCTTACACATTTGAATACAAAAAAGGTAATACTGAACTCATTAACTCATTTAATTGTTAAACGTCTTAAATTTTTTATGGATCCTTCAAAAACTTAATGATGAGGATTTTCTTGTGTTGAAGTTTTAATCGCCATTAATGTGAGGAAGGAAATGTAACTTTTATCAGTATTATACTCGAATATGAAACATACCTCGTGTTCTGGCATGTATACAGATAAACATTTCATTAATGTATAAATTATGATTTCTCGAGAAAGTGGATTATTCTAATTAATTTTATCTATTTATGTATTTTTTGGGAATTTAAACCAATAGGGTCATTTTCACTCTTTCTTACAATAGTAACTAAACAATTATTTTAAATTATTTAAAATGGTATAAAAACTCAAAAATGTTAGTTATATCAATCAATTGGGTACTTAAAAATGGAGAAAAATCTCGGCCAAATCACCTTATTGCACGGCCGTTGGCATAGAAACAGTATGAATCTCTACATGTACTGAGCCCAAGAAAAAAATTTCACAGTATGGAGACTGTGAATTTTAGAATTTTTATTACATTAATTTCAGGCATTTAATTAATGGGGATTCATCCACAACCTCTCTCCCAGCTATGTGAGACTCGTTAGCCAACTAGTGCTCACTCACAAAAATAGGCTGAGGGACCCTACGCTTTAAAATATCGGATAACGCCAGTGTATTCTCCCATCAGATTACATCACGGTCCAAGGGCCTACACAACCTGTCGTGTAAACAAAAGAAATAAATATATTATTAAACGAGTATGAATTAATGGAAAATATACATTATCATATTTAAATTTGGTTACCAGCATCACAAAATGTTTTTTAAAAGAATCTCGAAAGATTTCTCGCTTTTAAATCATTATCTAACCGGACTGGTTACCCGAGACCGATGATGGGAGGTTTGATCCGACTGGAGAAGCAATTCTTTAGCTCAAGCTCACGATCGTCCGCAGATTAATTAGCCCCAAGTGATCACCGAGTTAAGAAACTGGTGATAACTCAGCGAGTTAATGCTCCCTAAAACACCAGCTGCTCTCTTTTAGCTTAAATTAGCAACTTTGAGAGATATGAGAACCAGTTCATGCGTGTTTTTTGTGTTTGCTGTACCTTCCAATTTTCCTACCAGTCCACAACCGTTTCTCCATATTAGACGATTAGCGGATAACTTGATTTAAATTTGAATAAATTACATGATATAAATTACATGATATAAGGTGATAAAGATATAACAGACAAGGAGTGTCAGATGTGATATACCTGACATGTAGTGTTAAAGCCTTCATTGATATACAGCTAGAATGGAAAGTATTCCATAATAAAATGTATTTTATTTTTTAGGAAGTTTTACTTAATTTTTCACAATCAAATATGCACTCCTTAACTTCCTTTTATTATACATTTATTTTCTTTCACACTTTGTTGCATATTTTTTTTTTACGTTTCGGGGTTCTTTCCCTATTATCAAGAATTTTTTTTTAAAACACTTTTAAACACACCATTCGTTATTTTACATTTATAGCTTACTGCTATTCGTCCACTTGTGGAACTCAGGAAATAATGAGTGGTGTGTTTAAAAGTGTTTTTAAAAAAAAGTCTTGAAAATGGGGAAAGAACCTCTAGACGTTGTTGTGAAAGAAAATAAATGTATAATAAAGGAGTGCATATTTGAGTGTGAAATAAAATTTATAAAAATTACATCCTGTAACTAATCGAAAAAAATAAATATAAATAAATAAAAAATAAAATCCATCAAATTTAATGATAAGAAAAAAAAAGAAAAGCCAATACTAAAAACGTATAAACCCTACAGCATAAGCGTATAATCAAAGGATATACAGAATCAACAAACCGATTTAATTATGTTATATTATAATAAGTATTTTTATGCACTTTATTACTTACATGTCAAATTGATGAATTTAATAGCACCTATATTTTATTTTATTGATTTGAGTACCATATTAAATTTACAGCATAACGTTTAATGATACTCAGCAGAAGCGTTTTACGTTATTAGAATAAATTAAGGAAGTTTCACTATTGAATGAATTAAATTTAAAATCAGGGACGCAGGAATTTCATTCATCACAAAAACGCTGAAACTTATACAAAGTATTTAAATCAAATGTATTTCAACAACTAGCTATTGCCATGTCAATGAGGATTTTAGAACCAACGTTTAAGAAAAAAAAAAAAAGTTAACTTAATTAAGTGAAAAATCATAATGGCGATGATGGTCTAAAATCTAGACCGAAACGTTGGCATGAATAATTAAATTTCTACTAAATTAAGATTTTGACGACTACTGCCAGCATTATCTTCTCCTCAAAATCTGCATACAGTCAAAAATTCTCTCTCTCTCTCTCTCTCTCTCTTTATATATATATATATATATATATATATATATATATATATATATATATATATATATATATATTAAATTATATAAAAATAAGGCACATTTCTCTTTCTTTAAAGTCCAAAAGTTTCAAAGCCCGGATAAGCTTAACAAGATAAAGACCTCCAAAACTAAATAATAATTCTGGGTTTTAAAAATTTGTAATATCCTGGAAGTTTGTTGAGATTTTAAAAATCTATGGTATCTGAATTTAAATTTAATTTTCATAAAATTTACTAAAGTATTTCTAATATTACAGAAAAGAAGGACGAAATGGGATTTAGTACAAGATACTATGACCTATAATATGAAACTATAACCTTTTAGTTTGATCAGTATAATTCGATTATCAAGCACATTAATGGAATTAATTTTTAATATGAATTAAATATACCTAATGTTGCGGTATTATTATTATTATTATTTTTACCGTGGGAATAAGGAACATTTTTATCTTATGGCCTCTGAGTGAAAGGGATAACTATTCTTGTTTCGAA